>JAGVSN010000071.1:0-650509 GCA_022651745.1 Parapsyche elsis | reverse complement strand
GCACAAATCAACGAAAAACATTAATTTTTGAAAACCATTCGACGTCCATTAACTGATTATATTTTTCAGTGACTTTCTCATTATTTAAAAAAAGCTTCACTTCATCTACATAATATGTTTTTCAAAGATTTGTTGAGTGTGGAGGGAATATATTAGACAGAGAACTTTCAACAAGTGATCTCGGTATTACAACTTTTTCACACGCTCCGCTATATCTGCAACCTTGGTCATGCTTCTTACCCATGTAATCCTCTTACGATCTCTTCTCGTTATACCGAGCATACATCTTTCCACGCTTCTCTGTGTGCACTGGATCTTGCGTAACATTCTTGAATTCAGCATCCACGCTTCACATCCATACGTCATAACTGGCAGTACGCATTGGTCCTACACCTTCTTTTTTAAGCATAGCGGAATGTTGGATTTAAAAACTATCTATGTTCATTCTTCGTTTTATTTCTTCTTCTTTACATCCAGTCATATTCACCAATTGTCCTGGGTATAAATAACTATCAACTATCTCTACAATATGATTATCTATTTGTTTATATCATTGTTATGTATTAAATGTTCCTGCTCTTGTCTGGCCATAGTGATGAATTGGGGTAACCTGTAATGTCACTATGGTATAATTTGTAAAATAAATAAATAAAAGTCCATTTATCTCGATATTGTTGTTTTGTCAGTACAGTGCGACAGACAATACAGTGCGTTCGAACAGATGAGTTTTAACTTGAATCATATGTAGATGTAGATCTAGTCTACATGTACCTATGTATGTATCTACATACATATGACTCGAATGAAATAATTGGTTGTCCGAGTTGCATTTACTGCGGAATAATTTTGGCGGCTTTCGTAACCATATTGATTATAAAAAATGGGTCCAAAAACACATCTATCACTCAGCACGCGTTTTCGAAACAATTACGTATGAGTCTAAGATGCAAAAAAAAGGTCAAAAAATCTTGGTGAGATTTTTTTTCATCAGACCATTGACTTCAAAATTTTTTTATGCAACAGAGAATCGCACAATCTAATACGTACCATCTAAACCTGTATATCTATCTGGTCGTCGAAATTCAAAAAAAAAATCTGGTGTTGGTTTGGTTGCTCAGTGTAATATCGCTCTAATAGCCCGTAGCCCTCGTTTTTGCTTTGCTTTCGCATTCTATGGATTATGTACATACATATATGTATATGTATATAAATAAGTTTTACTCACTTGCCGGCTGTAAATATTACTTAACGTTACACAATTCAGCCCTAAAAATAAATATTTTGTCTGAAAACGGATTTTAATGTTATTTTTAAAAGCTAATGCGTCTTTTGAACTTGTACATTTTCGGAAAATTTACATAAATTCGGAACGTATTTAGTGTTCTTCAATTGCATCAGTGCATTAAAACTTGATTGATTACGGTACGAATTTTTCACAAATTTCAACGAATAAAAAAATTGTTCACAGTATTGTATGTGGAACCAAAAAGCGTCAAGACAGCAAATGCAAGCTTCCTGACGTTCGAATAATTGGCTGGAAGTGATTTGAGCCAAAATTTGAATATAATACCACTTGCCGTGCTCTTTTTGGTGGTTAAATTTATTTCCACTTGTCTAATTATTTCCGTTAGTTTTTCAGTTCAAATACTTCTATTTTTAATTTCTATAAGACGCGAGTTAATTTAGGGTCAAAAAAAACTAATTTACATTTTTTTTATTTTATTTTACGAAAAGTGTTGGATTATAAACGGAGCCGCCAATTTTTGCGCCCGGAGCCGCATGCGACTCCGGAGCCGCCAGTTCCCGACCACTGTACCAGATTAAAACAATCATCTATGGAAACATGTTCTATGCTGAGTTTTAATTAATTTTAATCATATTTTATTTTTGTATCCATGTTTTGTTTTGTTTCTCTATTAATTGTATTTAAATTGGACTTGTTAACTTCAAATTTGTGAAAAAGAAATAAGCGCTAAATAGATGCGAAAATCACGTATCTCTACTCATTACAGACCTTCCCGGTAGAAAGCCACGTTGCCAAAGCCAGTTATCTGTACAAATTACACGAACTGAGCCAAAGTGACGGTTTTTTTACAATGTTCGCGGTGGAGCTTGCGACAAAATATCGCACTCGGACCAATCTCGCCGCGGCTTGGTATGTGGTCTGAAAGGAGACCCACCAAATTTTTGGGTATTGAGAGGACAAGCGCAGGCGCCCTCATGTCTGGCGTCTTCAACACTTGTCCAACAGTCGAGCGCGATCGATTCGACGCCAAAGCCGCCATGGCCGCGCGCAGGTTATGTCCACACTTAAACACGCGCGAGTGATGCCACACAGATGCACACGCACACTATTTATATATATGCGAGCTTACGTAACTTGGGCCCGTACACACATACATATTGTGTGGCACGCGCCGAGCTTATTCAGTCTCGGCTGAAAATTCACTTTCGCGCGTCGCGCCACTCACAATATACTGTACGTGGGCCTTTTTTTTTAATCATCATTTTAATTTTTTTATTTAAACATTTTCAACCATTGTCAACTTTTTGAAAGCGACAAACTCGCCGCTGGTTTTGACGCAAATTTTTGCAACCGCGGCAACTTTCCCACCGCGGCTTTTTTTTTTTCCACCACCCACAGAGCGACACGATTATTTTGATTATTTTCACGGCGATTGTACATATACGATAATAATGTGGGAAGCGTGTTTTTTTTTTTTACAACAAACCGTCAAGTGTGCGTGTGTCTTACCTATGTACGTGTGTGAGCTTTTCGGCGAAAATAAACAAGCTCAATGCGAAGCGAGCTTTCTTTGAATGGAATTTCGGCGAATTTGCGTCGGCTTACTATTGCCCAATTATAATCATATTATTTTTTACGCTACGCGAATCGTAAAAATAAGTCAATTGCACAGTCGAATGTGTTGATGTAAAAATACACGCACATACCGTGTTTACGTGGCTGAAACGTTTTCGCACGCGTAAAAATAATCGATTAGCCGGAAGTGACATTTTGCTATATTTATGCGTGTGATTAGATACGTGCACAATATAATACCATTATTGCTTTTTATAGCGTTTTTCAATCTAACGTAAACTATCGTAGCATTAATATTTTGCTTTAGATATAAGCTAATATTAGGCTAACAATTGGAATCATTAGTTGTCGACACTGAATGATTTTCCGACATTATCTACTTATTTTCAGACGTTAGTTGAATGGCACATGAACGTAGACGTTTTTAGAAAGCATTTTTGACGCATAAACATCCGTTCCCGACATATTTATGGTCTTTCTAGGAATTTATAACTTTCGTTGTTTAGTTTTAGTAGGGACTTAAGTCAAATTCTTGTTATATGACATTGAATTGAAATTCAAATCTACTTTTCATGTACGCGTTTTAAACGCGGGTTGCGTGCATGTTGTACATTTTAGGGGGAATCATGCAGAATGTTCCAGAAGCTTTTTTGTGTCGCGACTGTTTTGTAATACGATGCTTAGAATCATTATTGATGACGACTTCGATGTATCCAATCTTGTTTTCCACCTTGACACTGTCACTTAAAGAAACGACAAAATAATCTCGAGTGGCATAGAAATACTACGTACGAGTACATCCCCTTTGCGCTATCCTTTTGCACTTCAACTTAAAGTGACATACTTCAATATCAAGCGTTGCCTCTTCGCGTTTCGACAATTTTTTTTTTTTTTACTGTCTATTGTGTTGTAACAAGAGAGAGATAATCTGCAGTGGTAAATTGTTGCATTCCAAGTCAGTGAATTGAGCAACTTTAAGCGTTCATATCTCTTTTTGATAAATTGACGTATGTATTTGCCCTCGCTTCAACTCAAGAGACTATTGAACCGTTTGTTTATTTTAACCGCGCGGGTTAAAAAGCTTACATTTACTCTAGTGGAAGTGTCAATGGAATTCTCGAACATAAAAGTGCACCAATACCACAGCGGACTTAAAAATCAGATAATATGCAGTGCTCGAAATGGAAATTTTCACGAATGGGAGCGCTCGATAATTTTCAAAAAATATCAAACGACCTTTTTTTTTTTAACTATACATAGATACATATGTATAGAAAATGTACGTACATTTATATACATACATATATTATAACACCAAAACACTTACGTAACATATGTACACCAATATAAATGAATTTATGGTTGTATATATTAGGTTATTAGTATTATTATTATAGAAACTGTATTACATACATACATACATGCACAATTTACACGATTATTTTTTTTTTAATTTGAATAATTGTTAATATCACTATTTAGTTAGTCACGTCCAGTAATTATAATTCAGACAACTTAAAAAATGTTGCTAGAAAAGTGTTTGTTAGTAATGAAGTGCAGTAATAAAATATAAATAAAAAAAATAATCAAGCAATTCCCGATGATAGATTGAAATTGCAAATACGTTCGGTAAATTCAAGTTCTCTCATCAGAGGGACAGGCAAGACTGAAGTATTTTGAAATTTAGGTTCCTTTAGTATAATGGTAGCGGTACAGCTGCTTTAGAAATTTTGTTAAAATAAGAAAGCCGACAATTCAAAGAAAGATATCGTAAATTATCGAAATGACCGATGCCCCGAGAGGGACCCGTTGCAGTTCGACCATAGTGTGACGGACAGTGCCGACCATAAAGCAATAAAACTTTTTGCGCATAAAAACCCTCGAATTCTAAATGTTATCTTCAAGTAACATAAGTGCATCCAGCTTTTTCAGAACATAATAATATTTTAAATGGCTTTTGGCTACAGATAAGATGCCTTTGTCGAAATTGAAATATAAAGAATTTAACTTTCAGTCAAATATTGTGATTTAGGGTCATAAATGTAAAAAAAATTCACCTTCTAACATTTTTTCAGCAATAATTATTGAAAGAGCACGGAAATTTTGGTTTTTTACGAAAGGGAGCGCTAAATTTACAGATTTCACGAAAGGCTACGCTACATTTCAAATTTCACGAAAGGGAACGCCCGCTCCCTGCCGCTCCCGCTGAATTCCAGCACTGATAATATGTCTAATTGCGACAGCTAGACGGATTCGGATATTAACAAAATCCAAATATTAACAGCAGCTATAGCATTAAGAAACCGCGAAGAAAATTGAATAAAATTTTTGACCATATCAGGAGTCAAGTTCAACGCTGGTTAGGACAAGTTGTAGCGTTTTTTTTAAATGTGACTTTGCGCTACACTGGTATATTTATTTTTTTATACACTAAAAGGGGTATTGTTTTGAATCAGAAATTCAATGATCCGGAAATGGGATTTAGCGTTAATTTGACGGGGTGAAAGTTGCGGGTCGGTCGCATCGATACATTGTCGTTTTATTCAGCATTATTATTGTGTAGAATGGAATATACATATTTTCAATGTCCGTTTGGTGTACCACGTACATTTTATTTATTTTTTTATTTATTTTAGGAAGACCAACAGCTATGTTACAACAGAAAAAAAAAAGAAACTTATAAATACAGAAAGCCAATAACAGGTCTCCACAAATAGTAGTACATATGTACATACAACCTTTTGTGTTTCAAACAAACACGTCAAGGCAATTGGGCAACTTTCCGAATAATTATTCACGACACTGCGTACGCTGCGCGAATCGTTATACGAAATTCATGAATACATTTCCCCCCGTATAGTAACAACCGAAACCGTACGGTTCAAAAAAATTCGTATCGACGAACGCCGAAACGAGAAAGCTTCAAGGGCTTTCGAAACTTGGACTTACCACCGGTACAACAAATACGAGAGATGTGAGACGTTGCGAATGAAAGGGACCAATTTATCAAAATAAGTTACGAGCGCGTGAGATAACGCCGTACGTGTGAGGGACAACAACATACGTACGACACGAATTCGTACGAATACGTACCCAGTGTGCTGCGCCCGATCTAAAGCTCAGCACGATGTACATAATAAATTGTCATGACGTGCGAAAGGGCCAATATGCCACACTTGTCTAACTAGTGTAAGCCCGTTGAATGTCAACGGACGTGTGTGACGTAACAATTAGCAAAGTCGCGAACCTACTAATGATTAATTATTATTATTTCAAATTATAGGAGGCCTCCCATTATCGGTGTTGGTAGCGCTAACTCACCCAACCTGGTGATCAAGGGTTCAAATCCTACTTGCGACGTTCATGTTTTTTCAATTAAATTTGAGCGAGCGTTATCAGCAGACAGACAGACAGGTGGATTCGAGCTATTATATATATATATAACTAGTGTTAGCCCGTTGAATATCAACGTAGCGGTTTCTCATCACCCGTACTGCGAATATTTGTGTGGGTGAGTATATGTATGTGTACATGCAGTATGTATGCGAGCGATCCGCGGCTATACAGCCAGACAGACCCTTGCGCTACTATATATAGTAATGCATACTTCGATCTTGACAAATGCAGTACTGAGCTTAGAAAAAAAATAATATTAAATTTAATAGTTTTTATAGTTTTTGCATACATGGCGCGTTATAATACAACAACGTAACAATTTAGCAAAGTCGTGAACCTTTTGAGGATTAATATTGTCAAATTTTAGCAGGCCCGTCATTACCTACATATGTAGTTTGGATGAATGCATAAGCGCACCCTCTTCCGAATTGGTGATCTCGGGTTCAAATCCCACTCGCGCGCGGACGGTTCGTGTATTTTTTAATCATTCACCAAGGCGAGCGTTATCAGCAGACAGACAGACGGATTCGGGATATTATATATATATAATAACTAGTGTTAGCCCGTTGAATATCAACTGAGCGGTTTCTCATCACCGGTACTGTGAGTGTTTGTGTGGGTGAGTATATGTATGTGCACGTGCAGTATGTATGCGAGCGATCCGCGGCTATACAGCCAGACAGACCCTTGCACTACTATATATACTAATGCATACACATCAAACTTGACAAATTAATAAAGTATTGAGCTTAGAAAAAAAATAATATTAAATTTAATAGTTTTTATAGTTTTTTGCATAGATGGCGCGTTATAATACAACAACGTAACAATTTAGCAAAGTCGTGAACCTTTTGAGGATTAATATTGTCAAATTTTAGCAGGCCTGTCATTACCTATGTAGTTTGGATGAATGCGTAAGCGCATCCTCTTCCGAACCGGTGATCTCGGGTTCAAATCCCACTGGCGCGCGGACGGTTCGTGCCTTTTAATTATTTTACCTCAGAGATCGTTATCGGCAGACAGACACACACACAGACAGACAGACGGAATAGGGCTATTATATTGTATATGATACATATAATCGGAAATGAGTGGTTAGTATAGCTGCATGCTCTGACGAAAACTATCCTATAAACTTCTATTTTTGAACACTACATAGACTGATCAATTCATATTATATGTATGTAGTGCGTTGATGTGCGTCAGAACAGCCGTTCGTCAATATACGCTTCTATACCTTTAATTAGCAGTAAACGATTCGTAAATAGGGTGATTGTATGGGGAATGTGGCAAATTAGCCCCTTTCGTGCGTTCAAAAGCTCATTATAGCTTTTGGGACGCGACCGTTTATCGTGGATTGTAAATGAGATCAAAATTATATAGGATGCATATGGCCAAGTCTCACAGAAATGGGTTATATTGGATAAAGCGTAATTTTCTCTATCATAATGATAAAATAAACGAGTTTTGACAGTCGTCGCGTATTGGCCCCTTTCGTACTCAATGTTATAATTATAAGAAATAGACGAATTTCGCTATCCGAATCACTATTTAGCTCAACAATCTGACCAGCTGATCCTGAAGAACAATTCGAACCAGTTTATCGTGCGTGCTGTTTCCATTACAATGTACATATGAAGTGGTGTGGTACATTTTCCTGGTCGTTTTGGACATTGCGGGATTTTACACTTTGCCCATGACACGTACATATGTACATACATTGTACATATGTACATACGTAGTAATAACGTAATATCCGCAGGCAACTAAATTTCTGTCAATTTCAATCACGCAGTTTCCTCGCCTACATGTATGTATGTAAATATGCAGAGGGGAGAATTCACACTCGGTAACTTAGTTATGGAAACTGCTGATGCGTTGAAAATTAAGCGAGGGTAAATTCAAATATCCTGACCCGCTCTAATATTTGCATTTAATATTTGTGTTTAAACCGTGACGTAACTAGAAATTTTAGATCCGTCTGGGAAATGTCAACTTTTCCTGGAATTACATAATTTGGATTACACAGTTTAAGAAAATTGGAATTTAACTTCACAATGCTCCGCAACTTGTATGTTTGTACACAAAAGTATCAAAATATCACTAGAATTCACGTATGATAATGCGATAATGAGTTCAATTTAAATAAATAACAAATATGTATCTGTATCATTTCAATGCGATGCGTTTAATTTCAGCGCATCCGCTCGTGGCTCGATTTGAATGTTTACAACAGTATTGGTTTCGATTACTATTTTGAGCGATTTTATTCAAATTTAAATGCATTGGCGTATAAATGCGACGTTTTTATACAATACTCGCTGAATTGCCCGGCGTTTCTCGGGCGGGTGACATTTATTCTCCAGTACAAACAAAAAAAATTGAAACAAATGAAAACATTTATTCTCCAGTACAAAATTTTTTTCAGATTAAAATTTTGTATGGGGCCCCCTTGACCCCCTGATCCGACCCCTTCCAAAACCCACCTGCGGTCTGACTTGGGGTATCATGAGATAGTATACCAAGTTTGGCAGTTCTAAGTTGAAAACTGTAGATTTGCATAGCGGAATCACAAACAAACAAACATTGAATTTTATATAGTAGATTACGACGACTCTATTATTTATTGATTTATTTTTCATTTATGTAAAATGTTACCTAAATTCATCACTTTTATTGATCAATACTCGATATCGCTCTGTGTGCAATTTTAAATAAGCGAAATGTGACATTTTAGGACAGTTTTACACTAAGCATTAATCGATATTAACTGTCACTGCCACAAACATACATACATACTATGTACTTATAAACAAAATATCGTTAGATATGACGAGGGCATGGTAGTGATTGGCAATCAAAAAAATATGGTATGATGAGATGATGGTGGTTAGTAAAATAGCACTAATATTATATAGTTTTGATATTACTTGAATTTACCAATCAATCTATTCAAATATTTGTTGTATCCAAAAGTCAGCATTATATTGTGTACGTGTGCAGAGTCTCGGGCCAAATTTAGAGAATTCGATAATAAAATATATGTACATAAAGTAAAGACCACAGTGGAAAGCTGGGGGGGGGAGTCTATCATTGATCGCTTTTTGACTCATGTTGAACATACAATTAGATAAAATGTAACGCGCATTGTAAAGCTGCGTACACACCGACGAACCGAACAGCGAACGACGAAGGATTGCTATTGCGTGTACGTTCATAAATTACAATTCGCATTCGCCCTTCGTCGTTCGCTGTTCGATTCGTAGGTGTGTACGCAACATTAGATGCGTATGAGTAATATGATTATATATGTTCAATGTCAATTTGAAATGGAAAATACCGGAATGGTATCCGAGAGGATGTGAAAGAAAGCAAGGTAGACCGAGTGGACGATGGGCTGATGAATTGAAAAGAATGAAATAAATTCGAGAACGTTACGCAAGATCCAGTGCCCACAGAGAAGCGTGGAAAGATGTATGCTCGGTATAACGAGAAGAGATCGTCAGAGGAATACATGGGTAAGAAGCATAACTAAAGTGGCAGATATAGCGAAACGTGTGAAAAAGTTGAAGTGGACACATAGCGAGAAGAATGGATGGCGAAAAATACTGGAATGGTATCCGAGAAGATGTGAAAGAAAGCAAGGTAGACGATGGGAAGAATGTGTGGAGTCAACTGGATGCAGATTGCTCAAGATAGACAGGAATGGAAGAGGATTGGAGAGGCTTTCATTCGGCAGTAGATGGTGAACGGCTGAAAATGATGATGATATTTAAAATTAAAATAAAACTATTAATCGCTTAGGGGCTAGAGAGTTATATTAGAGAGTTAGTGACAATTTATTATAAAGTCTGACCTAGAAAATGATTTTAAAGGTTTTTATGTCCATGTAGCTTACTTTAAAAGTTGGTGAAATTAATGGGCTTTTATGAAAGTTGCGTTGCAAAAAACTTTCTATGGATGCTTTATGTCGCTCTATGCAAAACTTTTCATGACAATGAGTGCCGCAAGTTTTTGACCGTCGATTTAAACCTCAGTATTTTGTATAATTAGAACGAAAGGAATTTTGCCGAATCTTAAAGGTTAGCGTTAGCCATACCTCCAGAAGCCGCGTTCGAAGTTTCAAGTTGTTGTATGGGTTGGCGTCTCTGTTACTGTGTGAATTAAAATTTATTTATTTAAAATATACGGCATAGCCGATGGAGCTCCCCCAGGTGTCTGATATAAATTTTACATACAGTTTTTTATTTTTTTTAGTAATTTATATTTTATATTTTATATTTGAAGGATTACAAAAATCCATTTACATATTCAAAAACTTGTCGAGATGATTTTTAAACAGATTTATATTACTAGCTGATTTAGCAGGCAGTTCCAAACTTCGACCACTCTATTTGAAAAGAGCGAGTCTCTGACAATTTTATTTGTCTTTTAGGAGTCACAGTGTATGACCTCTGAGATGTGCGTTTTTATTGAACGTGAGGAGGTTTTTTATTGGCCATCTATATTTATTATTTATTATATTATATGCTTTTATTAGATCGCCTCCTAATCTTCTCGTCTCCAAAGAGGTGAGACCCATTCTCCTCAACCTTGCATATACATTATATTTTTGGCTGAACGGCCACATTAGGAATTCAAAATAAACGGCGAGCCGCAAGTAAAATACTATTTTTAGATATACATTATTTATTATCATGAAAAAGGAATTTCAACATAAAAAATAATAAATCTCTAATAACCAAAAATTTAATGAGACGAATGTTTTACATCGGAAAACATTTAATTTCAGGTGTTAATTTTGTAGTTGAGATTCTTTAAACTGCTTGTAAAATCCGAAAAAAGGATTTTAAAGCTTTCAAACATCACAATTAATAGCAAAAACATCCGACTATTGCTTTCAACACAAAAGCACTAAATTTTGAGTTACAAACCGCAAAAGTAGAAAAACATGTGAATATTGTCCATTTTTTAAACGCTCATATCTCATAAACGAAAGCTAACCAATAAATTTCATTATCATATTCAAATTCAGTGGGTCATAATTAGTAATAATTTTTGTGTCCTCACTCGGGTAACTGAAAAACGTGATTTTTTGTTGCACAGTGTAATTTCACCGTATTCTTATTTTATCTTCAGCAACTTCGTGGTTGAAAAATAATAATAGTAATAGGCTATAATAACCAATTATTCAATTTTTTTTTTTAAAAAGCCGTCAAAAAGCAGAAAAAAGTTATTTTTTTCAGTTTGCCCAGACCTGCATTATATTGATCGAAGTTTTTTGTGATCCTTCTTTGAACCCATTCTAAACTTACATATATGAAAGAAAAGGGCAATCGTATTGAACCGGCGTCGAAAAGATTGCACGCAGAATCGTCGAAATGACCCAGAGACATTTTTAGAGTTAGTGAGTTAGTAACATTTTTCTCATTGCAACTGGACGAGTCCACGGATGTACATACAAGGTGTATCCCAGCTGCTCGTTTTCGTTTATTATAAGTTATTTAAAAATAAATAAAACTGTGGATATTTTAAAGTATAAAAACAGTATTCGAAAATTTGTCCTTCTAAAACGTGGGTCGCGGTACTAAAAAGTTTGGGAAGCACTGCACTAGTGAAATAATGGCTTTTCTGTTCTTTCGACAGCCAATATTCCACTAGTGGCGCTGTATTGAAGAATCTTAATATTGAATCGGGCATCGATCACGTTGCGGATTGAGGCTCGATTCTCTTTTTACTTTCTGCTTTTTTTTTATTTACTTCAACCACTAATGATTGAACGGGCAAACAATGGCAGGAGTGAAAGTCTAATATTGAACAACCCCTCGTTGAACCACTCGTCCTACCCCATCGTCTCCACCCCTCTAGCTTGCTTGCTTGCTTGCTTGCTTGCTTGCCCCCCGCCCACCTCCTCCATGGTCCCTTTTGGTGGTGGTATGTGCGGGTGTTTGTGCAGTTGAATCGATATCAGTGTGTCCGCATATAGTGCGCTCGGTGTTGCAGAAGGTGCTGGCAGTTTGCGGAGCGCGGCTGCCGCTGGTGAAGCCTCCCGCAGTGTGGCTTAGCCCCCCCCTAAAAGCCTTCGCCCCCGGCCCATGTAGTGATCAGCCGAGGGGCGCCGCCACAAGCAAACACGGCGTCCCAAAAGACTACGCGTCGCAAGAGCGTCGGTAATTCACATTTTTCAATCGTTATAATTAACGCGTCGGGCAAGACTGTGCGCGATGCGTGAGCGTGGCTCGGTTTCGCGCTCGTGCATCGCTCGCGGTCGCAAAGACGCGCGCGTGCCGGAGCGTTTCAACAAGCTTGGCGCAGAGGCGCGAGATCGGCGTGGCGTCGTTCGCATTAAAGTCTCCAAGTACGTCCACCCTAATGGTGGGTACACACCGACGAATCGAAGGCGAACCGAAGCCGAAGCGAAAGTAAATTCGGACTATTTGCACGCTGTGTGGACCGAACGTTCACTTCGCTAGGTCTATGTGACGTACAATCAAGATCAACACGAATTGTAAATTTTAAATGCAGTTAGTTATACGGCTGAAACTTGACTGTATTTGAAATAAAATTGTGCTCATAAGTGTCACTTTTATGATATCAAGCCTTGAAAGTATTCGCGCGTGCACATACATATGTACATACGAGTGAACCCATACTATATAATATGTACCTATGTATGTACGATTCCCCAAGGTAAGTTTTGTAATGTTTACAATTTACCCGTTAGATTATATACATATATACGTAAAAATATATAAAATTCGATCCCTCATCATTTTTTCTGAATTTCATTGTATGTACATATGTACGAAAGTTTCGAAAGTGAGTTAATTGTTTTATTGTTTGATGATTTATTGCGATATACTACTACTAACTACTACCACCACTGTTGTTGATAAGTACAACTGCTCACCAAGATGCCACGAGCAAAGACGCAATGCACAAAAAAAATCGTTTGACTTCGATCTTGGTCCAACTGCGAATAGAGTATTTTTTTGTTTGGTTAGGTTATTGTTAAAGATCTTCTTTTGTTAATGCTGCTTATTGTATTTCCGTTCGAGGTTCGCCTTCGATTCGTCGGTGTGTATGCACCATTAGCTCATCGTGACGCTACGACATAGACGCAGTTTTTTTTTTTTTTTTTTTTACTAAAGAGTATGCAGCTTTGAGCTTTAGTACCCGTCTTCTCTTCGCCTCTCATGCAGAGTGAGAGTGACGCCACTGTCACATTTATTTCCATTCAAATTTTTGTTCCTTTTTTTAGCATACGTGGAAAAAAACAGATACTCAAACTCCAATTGCACACACGTTTGTTTAAAAAACAGATACTCACACTCCAATTGCACACTTTCTTGTTCAAAAAAAAAAAAAAAAAAAAAAGATAGTGTAACGTTAGACCGCTACTGTTGCATTTATTTCCATTCAAATTGTTGTTCCTTTTTTGCATACGCGACTAAAAAAAAAAAAAAGATACTCAAACTCCAACTGTATACTTTCTTGTTCAAAAAACCGTCTATATCAGTGGTCGGCAACCTTTTTGGAGCCCGGAGCCCAATCAGTAAAAAATCCAAAAAATGGCAAATTTTCGGAGCCGCCACATATTATCTAATAAAAATATATATGTATATACATATGTATGTATATAAATAAATTTTACTGACTTGCAAGCTGTTGAGTTCATACAATTAGTCGTCTACACGATGTTAATTAACGTTGTACAATTCAGCACTAAAAATAAATATTTTGTCTGAAAACGGATTTTAATGTTAGTTTTGAACTTGTTTTTTGATCTTTGAATTTTCGGAGAATTTATATAAATTCGGAACGTAGCGTTGTACATATAATAATATGTATAATAAGAAACAATATTCTCACTTTTTACGCATAATATAATTTTACACCGTAACTAATTTGGTTGAAGCGACTAAATTCAGGGTCAAAAAAGTCTAATTTACAATTTTATTTTATTTTATTTTACGAAAAGTGTTGGATTATAAACGGAGCTGCCAATTTTCGTCTTTAACATACCCAGTTATAAGAAACAGACACTCAAACTCACACGCGAAAACACTACATACATTAGGCTACCATAGAGGTGCTAGATAATCATATTATTTGTGTGCTTTCGTGATAATTAATTAAGCCTCGGGCTAACTGTCTGCTACGCTACGACGTAGACGCAGCCTCGCACTACTGACGCCTCTGAGTGGTACATATTATATTACGAGGTTGGCGAATAACAAGTACATATGTATGTACTTGTATGCACCATAAGATATAATTCGTCCGTGCGTGTCTATTTATTTTAACTTTCAAACGTATTTTTCTTTCTTCCCCTTATTTACCCATACCATTATATTTGCGGACAGGGTATATTGGTCAATTTATAACCCATACCTTTCTTTTTGTATACATACATGTACCATATGTATTGTATCTTTTCGTTTGATCGATTGTTGATGTTGGTTTGACCGGATCGGACGCTTTGTTGACATCGTTACCCGTGGTTACGTTCTTTTGTTGTCGTTGTATTTTTCCCGTAATAATAGTAAACGTGCGTTTGATCGGTACCGTATAACTTTAATTTCTCATCGTCACGTATCCAATGGGAATTAACTGACTCATACAATATTTTTATCGAAGTCGAACAATCAAATAATGAACATTCGAAAATAAACTCGCTCGATACGAGCTACATACATACAAATGTCAAAAGTAGAGCGATTAGCTTTGAAGTGTGTTCAAATTTAAATTTACGAAAAACACGCAATACAATTACAAATGTACGAGCAATATTAAAAATGTACTAGTCTTTGTCTTTGTTTTGAAAAAAAAAATACGTCAATGGTGTCGCACGTCATCCTCGGGCCTTTTTGAATAGTGATTAGAATCGCAAAAGAGAAAAATACGACTTTCGGAAAACGAAAACGAAAGACGTGACCTCGTAAAAGAGTTGCCAACGCCAGTACTGAAAAATGCGAATGTGTGTGTGTTTTCAGCTGAAAGCTCGTCGTGGATTACACCATATACGAGGCATATGGTATTATTTCAGTCCCACGTGGTTTATTTTCGTTACAAATCGAGCCGGGAGGTTCCGATGGTGTGAACGAACCAATCTCATTTTGAAAACCACACTGTTCACAACACGTATTGAAACTTTCCGCTGAAAATATTCTTAGTTTGTTGTTGATCATATGTACATAGTTCTGAAGGTGGGGTACTCGATATCCCATCACTCTAGATCACCCCTTCACCATTTGACAATTTGACCGGTAAATAGGGAAAGATACTTCGCTGTAGTGAAACTATTGCCTTATGGAGAAGGTGCCTATTCGGTAGGTGGTAAGGAATTATTGCTATATCCTAATTGGATAAAGTATTGTGATCGTGCTAAAATTCGACCTCGAGATTTTGACTGATCAGGTATCATCCGCTGATCACGTTTTCATGATTTCTGGAAAATGTCTGTGTCTGTGCGTCTGTATGTCTGCATACCTGTGTGTAGAATCGCTAATAACTCAAAAACTGTTCATCCAATTACACTGAAACTTCATATGTAGGTATATATTTTTTGCCGGTCATTACAATCCATAAGACATTATTCTGTTCACTTGTCAGAAGTAAGTTAGACTATAACTCTATTGTTTGGTCTCCTTCTTATTTTATTCATTCATATTCTCAAGAAAGAGTTCAAAATAAATTCTTAAGATTCATTATGTATAAATTCATGTATCTTATTGATAATAACTGTTGTGACTCTCTTTTACTTAGTTTGAAAATGCATAAATTATCTGATAGAAGAGTTGTGAATGACTTGGTCTTCTTTTATAAAATTGTAAATTCTCTATTTGATTGTCCTGCTCTTGTTGAGTCTATTTTACGTTTAAGGGTTCCTGCACGTTTTACACGATCTCAATTATTGTTTGTTGATGAAAGTAATTCATGCACCAACTATTATGTACAATCTCCTATTCCTAGGTCGATTTGGACCGGCAATGAGTATGGGAATCTTTTGGATTATTTCTGCATGAGCATTCATTTGGTAAAGCTGCTTTCTTTAAGAAGTTTCTCTTCTCAGTTCAATTAAATTTTACTGTTCTTATAGTCATTTTTTTATATTTTTGTTTCTATTTATACATATGTACATTACTCTTGTATTCTTATCTTTTTTGTTTATATTATTTCTTGTAAAAGCCTTTTTAGGCGTCAAATAAATAAATAAAAGACAACGGGAAGTGGTACTTCCCTTGAAAAGTCACCTAATTTTTTGTGATTTGTGCTAATTTTGTGGAACCGTGTGCTACTTAAATTGACAAATTCTAACCGTAAGCACAAAACACCGACACGTTCATGTATAGTGTGTGTTATTTTTTTTAACTAGAAAGTGTGCAGTTTGAGTATTTGAGTATATTAAAGAGGGACAGAAATTTGAGTGGCACTAAATGCATCAAAGCGTCGCACACCTAAGTTAGTTAAATTGGCAAATTCTAAACAGTGTGTAGACGGCCGATGTGAACTTTAGTAATATCCACATCTTATCAATGGTGATAATTAAGGTCTAGAGAACCTTTCGACATGCGAGAATTTACGCTTTAACCGTTGAGCTATCGCCTGGCCTGAACTGAAAATACACACTCTTACTCATCGAGACCTGAACAATTAACGACTGCGTAAATCTGCAACGTTGGCAC
Source organism: Parapsyche elsis (assembly GCA_022651745.1). NCBI lineage: Eukaryota > Metazoa > Arthropoda > Insecta > Trichoptera > Hydropsychidae > Parapsyche > Parapsyche elsis. The sequence goes on along the minus strand of JAGVSN010000071.1, from coordinate 633,604 downwards.
GGTGCGGAGATACATACATATGTATGTACATCTTCAAGCGGTTTATTACAGTCGGTTTCAAAAGCGATATATGTCCAGTTATCAAAATCAAATGTCTCCGCATTTGACAATCCTCTGAATAATCCCTCAAATTAGCAGAAACCACCTTGAAAGTTGCGCCAATGGAAAAAGTTGGGTAGTAAAATGAAAAATGTCATGTGTCAAATGTCAAAAAATATAAAAGCACTAAAGAACAACATAATTGTCATAGGGTGGCAATATTATAAATTGGAAAGATGTAACCGAGTCTCCTCACAACAAATTAATAGATAAAGAGACTTTTTTTTTTCAAGCTATTGTCGATCAAGAAGTAATAAATAGTCATTTTACCTAGGTAGGCTTTTTCCTTGTCACACTCAACACTCAAGCCACACAATGAAAATAGTTTTGTGTTTATGGATCCTTGAGATGGAGATGGTTTCATAAAAACGAGAATCGAATCACGAAAAATAATGATTATAGTATTTAGGTTATTTTTAAATTTCTCTTGTGGGATGCTAGTATTATGTTTCTTTTGTTTTTTGTTCTTAATTAGTAATACTTGTGAAACAAATGTAATACTTGTTTGCATTGTCTTATGTAAATCAAATAAACGACATGAAATGTATTTTATCTGCGTTCTAATACCGCTATATGAACCTTTCACTTTTACATAGCTAAAAACACATTGGGGCAGTATAAAAAGTTAATATATCAAAAAAATACGTAAGATTTTATATTTTTTCGCAATTTTATTATTATATTACGTATATATTACGATATTACGAAAAAAAAATTTCTTCATACAAGACTGCTCCGTCCTACTGGGTAGCCTTTTACACAATCTCACAAACACTCACTCACATGACACGGGTTGCGAGCTACATAACCTGACTAACTGTCACATAAAGCGCGAAATGATAACCACCCAGTCAACGGGGCAATAGGTACATAGATATGTAGGTACAAGTTGGTCGTTAAAAATTTTGTGATGTTTTCAAAAAATTATATCTTCGAAACAAAAAATGCTACGTGGGTGAAAATAAAAGCATTTTAAACTTCATATTATCTTCTTTGAAATGATATTGTGGTTTTTGCCAAACAGATGATTATTAATTCTAAAATTAGCGCTTGAAAAAAAAATACATTGAATAATATATTTTAATTTCTTTTGTTTTTTAACAGTACATAAATTAGATTTATATGTTAAAAATTAACTTACTAGTTTGACGCGTGCATTGTTTCGCACGATCACACATTTGCTTTACAATTTTTACCGAAAATAAAATCAATTTGATGTATGAACATAGCTTTAAAGCATATACATACATAGTAGGACAATGGCAATCCTGCTATGCATTCATTTGACAGATTATAATGAGGATTTGTAATGCACACGATAATCGACACTCGCATATACATATGTATGTATAGGGATTGCACTACGCTGACTACGCCATTGTGATCAATTATCGGTTACTGCTATTCAATTAGACAAGTGATGCGACCGTTTATTATGCGTTCTAAAGTATGATTGGATTAATTTGAACAGCTACAGGTGGGTTAACTTTACAGAATGGTAGGGAATTAGGGGAGGAGACAGAGATTGATAGGGTCAGCTTGCCACGATGATGAAAGGCTCGTCATTGTCATACTACATAAATGCATCGTATGCTATATTACATACATACATATATTCATTTACATATAGACTATATTCGTTGTAGGGTGGTGACCCCATGTGTTTGTTTTGAGGGGAAAGAAGTTGGGTGTGTTCTCCTCAAAGCGACATATACATAATATAATGGAAATACATATCTATAAATAAAAAAGGAACGAAGATATATGTACTAGATCAAGGGTATTCAACCTTTTTCAGTATGGGTGTGGTACTTTTATTTTTAATTCGCATGGCAATCCACTTACATGCAAGAGTTTAGTGGGAGGTTCATAAGAATTTCACAAAATTTCTAGTAAACTTTTTTTAGTTTTTTAAAGCTATCGATAAAATATGCGATGAAAATAAAAACATACTTTCAAATAATTGGGCTTATAATTACTTGCATCAAAATGCAAACAGTCATTTGGGTGATTATCCGTCAAACGTGTCCGCATTGCTGAACGCAGTCGTTTAAATATAGTTTCCGATAAAAACACGCGTTTTGGATTACCCTCCAGCCCTCCCTTTGACCGTTAATCTGTTTCGTTAACAGATAAGCACGAGCCCGGGAATACCGTTTAATCATTGGTCGGGGTTTAGTAAACAAATGTGAACCATCGCATTGTAGAATATTTGAAAAACGGAAAGCAATATTCATTTCAAAATTCGATAAAATTTTTCTTCGCCATCGACGGGTTGAGAGACAAGAGCATTATTATTGCAAGAGAATCGTCATGATGAATTTAACTAAATCATCGAGGTAAAGAAGAATAGGAAGACCAAGAAAATAATACATACATTAGCCAGATAATATAACGCTCTAGTTCTTACAACTATGAGATGATGAAAATAATGGGTCTAAGAATCTAATCCTTAATTAATGAAAAGTGAAAATTCAGTTCAAATTTTAATTTGTCATGTTTTCCACAATTCGTATTATGCGTTGAAGTGTAACCATTAGAAAATAATTAAGATTCATTCAGATTAATTGGCTCTATACCGGGGCAACCTCTTTCAAGCTAGCAAAGACTGCAAAATTATTATCGTATGGTAAAAATATCATAAAATTCATATATACGTATTTTGCGTGTATTTATAGAGTGAAATCGATATATTTATGCAAAACTGAAAAATCGAATAAAATTTACCAAACTTAATTTAATTTTAGGTATCCATTAGTGCCGAGCACTGCATTCAATTAATGCTATTATAATATATCTAATATATAAAACACTAAAGTTTGTATGTATGTATGTATGTACGTATGGGTCATTCGTCAATTACCAGGCGTTGCTCGGGTGCGATTAATAGAAACGACGAAGTACACACGATAGTAGATGTTTTCGGCAGATTTAAGCAGATAGTGTTTCGGGAGTCCAAAAAGGGGCCACCGGGGTAGGAGGGTGGTCTGGTGGGGTGGTAAGGGGCCGACATTGCTTTTCGAGAGTCCAAAAAAGGGGCCGCTGGGGTAAGAAGGAGGGTTTGGGGGGGGGTAAGGGGTCCAAAATGGGGGCCCCTTACCACCCCCCAGACCTCCCTCAAGCCCCGGAGGCCCCTTTTTTGGGCTCCCTAAAAGCTATGCCGGCTCCTTACCAACCCCCAAACCCTCCTTCTTACCCCGGCGGCCCCTTTTTTGGACTCCCGAAAAGCAATGCCGGCCCCTTACCACCTCCCAGACCCCCCTCCTATCCCGGCGGCCCCTTTTTGGACTCCCGAAATAATTTACTAAGCAAACACTATATTACATTATATTAATTACACCCCGGGCAAAGCCGGGTAATAAAGGTAGTTAATGAGATAAATCACTGAAGTACTAATTGACCATATACGTATGTATGTATGTACAATATGGTAAAGCCCGATGAACCCAATGGGAACCGCCATTTGGAATTCTCACTCGGTTGGTGAGTCGATAATGAAATTAGGACAGCATTACTAGTGCAATCACGAAGTCTAATTAATGGTAACGATAGTTAGTGGTGTTACATTGAAAAGTCAATTTAATTGGCAGAGCTATGCGAGCCTCGCATTCCGCGGATCTCGTTCAAATTGGAAATAAATTCGACATTCACGATAAGTTTCGTCTATCGATCGCAAAGGTTATTTTCTCCTCGGTCACAGTCCATTTTACATACGTGTCAATTTTTGCATGGCGTGTTAGCGAAATCGATTCGAACCCCGTGGCGAGGGTCACGTAATTGGGTGGGTCACGCAATATCGCATTTTCCCGCAATTTAGGCAAAAGATTGATCCAAAATACAAGAAACACTCTACGAAATTGGACTACGGCATATGTAATTGAACACAAAGTGAGCCCCGAATAAACGTCGTTTTAAAAGGCGGTTAATGTTGAAAATGTTGGACAAATAGAAAAAGACAGACAATAGTTCAGTGGTTAGTGCGCTAATTTCTTGAACGCAGTTCTGGGGTTTGATTACCGTATGTCGAAAGGATTATGTTTAATGAATTTTGCACGCAAAACGTACTCACTGTAGATAAGCGTATTGTAGGGATAGTTGATAGTTATTTATACCTATGACAGTTGGTGAATATGACTGGTTGTAAAGAAGAAGAAATGAAACTAGGATGGAGTGCTTTTGGAAGAATGGACGTTGTTTTTAAATCCGACATTCCGCTATGCTTAGAAAATAAGGCATACGACCAATGCGTACTGCCAGTTATGACGTATGGGTGTGAAACGTGGATTCAAGAATGTTACGCAAGATCCAGTGCACACAGAGAAGCGTGGAAAGATGTATGCTCGGTATAACGAGAAGCGATCGTGAGAGGAATACATGGGTAAGAAGCGTGACTAATAGCGGAATGTAACTAGAAGAATGAATGGCTAGAAATACTGGAATTGTATCCGAGAGGATGTGAAACAAAGCAAGGTAGACCGAGTGGACGATGGGCTGATGAATTGAGAAGAATGTGTGGAATTAACTGAATGCAGATTGCTCAAGACAAGAATGGAATCCGACAGTGGATGATGAACGACTGAAAATCATGATGATGATGATGATGATGTCGAAAGGATTTCGACCTTTAATATCGTCATTGGCAATTTGTTAGAATATACCATTTTATTTAATTTAGTTGTGAGATGGTTCAATAAAATTCCTTCCTACCTACCAAACTATAGTATGTTCCTTGCTTCCACTTTCCTCTCCAGAAAGCAATGATTTCACCACTGGAGAGTACATATCTTTCCCTATGTACATACCTCGCCATGACAGTCGTATAGCGTTTTTTTTTTTTAAATTCATAGTGAAGAGCTTGATATCAAATATTACTAGGTACGCAAAAATGCATAGACAATTTTAAGGCCGGGCAATATGTAAAATGAAATAGCACATGTGAAAAACTAAAGTTTGAAAGTTTGAGCATGAAAAAACTCGTTCAAATTGTTCTTCGTAATCTGCTGATCAGATTGGTGAGTTTAAAAATGATTCGAACAATCAAATTCATTGATTTGATACTTTGCCATTTATGTATGTATATATATCGCGCATAACACACATTATATAATACAAGCTGAACGTTGTCAAAGGCTAACTATAGGCTTGAGTATAAGCAACTCTGGAATGTATGTATTGTAAAACTATGAAAATGACCATTATTGGAAGAGTTGCGTAACGGGGTTAGCTTAATTTGCATTGTGACCTTTGTGTCCGTAAACTCGCACTGAATATTTCTCTGAAAACGTTCGTTTGTTATGGAAATATGGATGTATACACTCTGTTTCGTATTGTATTGGTATTGTGTACGATTATTATTATTGTACAATATGTACATATGTTGCTTGCTAGTATCACTGTCGGATTGGAGCGATGAACTGCGAGAAATGTAAACAACCCAGACTCTCGGATTTCATATTTTTTAAACTTTTAAATAATTTTCAAATATACAAAGTGGCGCGATGTATCGTGTTGAGTCCAGCGGTCGGCAACCTATGACTTGCGAGTTTAATTTGACTGACTGATGGTTTAATGTTTTATTTATTATACTTTAGGTATGTAAATTAAAATAAGTCAATGGTGTGACAATTTTTTAAAATTCAATATTATATTATATATTTTTTTAATTTCTTTCTGTAAAAGATATACAAAAAACAAACATATTAAGAAGATTAAAAAAATTAAAAAATTGCCTTCACGAGTAATGAATCACCACTTAAATTATATGATGTCTTAAATTTTAGAAGAAAATTATAGATATAAGAAATTCAGCTTGGTAGATTTGCTAGTTTTGGAGAAACGTTGAAAAAAACAAAAAACCAAAAGTAAATAATTTTAAAATAATACTATTTTGTAAATAAGGTATTTTGAATACTACATACACAAAATTTCATCATTTTCAGCCGCTTACCATCCATTGCTGGATGAAGGCCTCTTCCATTCTGTCTGTCTTGAGCACTCTGCATCCAGTTTACTCCACACATTCTTCTCAATTCATCAGCCCATCGTCCACTCGGTCTACCTTGCTTTCTTTCACATCCTCTCCGACACCATTCCAGTATGTCTCGCGTCCATCTGCCATCCATTCTTCTCGCTATATGTCCACTCCGACTTGGTCATGCTTCTTACCCATGTAATCCTCTTACGATCTCTTCTCGTTATACCGAGCATACATCTTTCCACGCTTCTCTGTGTGCACTGGATCTTGCGTAACATTCTTGAATTCAGCATCCCCGTTTCACATCCATACGTCATAACTTGCAGTATGCCTTATTTTTTAAGCATAGCGGAATGTTGCATTTAAAAACAATGTTCATTCTTTCAAAAGCACTTCATCCTAGTTTCATTCTTCTTTTTATTTTCCAAAAATCATGAATCGTGATGAGGAGACGATACCTGATACAGAACAGTCAAAATCTCAGGTCGATTTGGTTAAACAATTTGGTTAAAATTTCGCTACTCGAAATTAGTTATTGGCCAACTAGAAAAAAATTTGCACTATTGACCCGTCGCAGAGAAAGTTTGCCGACCGCGTCTGGCTCTTGACCATATTTTAACTACTCGTTATTGAATTTTTATATTTTAAATTGACTCGAGTATCAAGTGAGTTAAACTTCTACAATACGATTCGTGGATATAACCCACGACTTTATCCATACAGTATACTATAGATATTATTACCAAATTATATTGAAATAATGTGCTCAAGGGACAATGTCGATTAATATGTACAAAAATGACCATGGTATAGTCATTTTTTTTAACAAGACTATAGTATGTGTTTGACGTCTGTTTCTTCTAACCGCATGTGTTAAAAAGGGGCAAAAATTCATTTCTCTCGGTAAATAGAGCGACGAACTCTACACTGATGCATTTGGTGCCACTCGAATCTTTGTCCCTTTCTAACAGCGCCGTGGTAAAGAAACAGATACTCAAACTGAAACCATGCACTCTCTTGTTAAAAAAAAACCGACTGAGAAATGAGTCGCCTAGTTCCAAATGCCGATAAGTCCATAAAACTCACTTGTTCGCAAACGCGGTTTTTCTGCTACAGACTTATTTGCATGATGGCGTTTAAACTCATTTAAACTCAATTTTGTTGATATTAAACAAAATATTGAGATTGGAAACATGGACCTCTCGTTGTTTGTTTCTAAATATTGCTTTTATCAACTTTTATCATAGTGCAATTGTCAGTTTTTGGAACTAACACTGATTTTCAATATTTTTTTACGGCGCACTTGGCGGTATTTGGAACAATTCAAGTATAGGGCATCGTTTGAAAACATTCTAAGAACCAGAAAATATTTTATCCTCGTTTTTTATATACATATTGTGGACTTATCGGGTTTTGGAACTAGGCGACTCAAATATCCGTTTACCCTATAATTACCTAACATGTTAAAATGTACCGCAAATGAAATATCGATATACTCCTGTCATGGGAAATAGAACAAATGTTCCGAATGTAATTTTATATATTAAAAGTAGACACTTCGATTTCCATTTAATTACAGTCGGCAGGAAAATTTTCAGAGTTAATTTTCAAATATTAAAATTACACACAAACTCACAAATGAAAAGTCAAACGGGGCAAATGAATACATATGCATAAAATTTTATTATGTCGATTGATCCGACCGATTCAATAAATCGCGTGACCACACATAATACCTACATATGTATGTATGTATATTCACATGCTTGGCATCTTCACACAATGATGACGAGCTCGCTCCAGCATTTTCCCCTGTAAATTGAACGGCGTGTCAGTAGATTGCAGTCGGTTTCAGCGAACGAACGCTCGGCGGGCGCTCGTCTGTGAGTACCCACACTTGCCACCAGTAGAGATTTGCACATCTTAATTTAGCCTGTACACCTTTTGGCAGTGGTCTAGGCGCAGCTGTAAATTGTTGATTGACTCGATCAAATGCGTTTCCGTTTTAAAATTGTCCATCGACAGCTCGCACCGAGATGCCTATTGATCTATAATTTAATTTTATATAAATTTATTATGCTTACGCGATCGAATTTTGATCGATTTATGTATGTATGTATGTCGACCGGAACAGCTGCGTACAGTGTTTTGTTTTCAGATGCAATACTAATGAACAATTGTATTTGTAGGTTAAATGGCCAGGCAATGTGTATAATGTACTGCGCTTCATGCATACGTACTGAAAAACTTGAGTGTGTAAAAGTTTGATTCAAATTGTTCAGTGAAAATGAGCCGAAATCGCTAAGGCGTTGTATAAAATGCCCATTAATCGCGCGGATTTGACACATTTACGTTTCGGTTTACATCTGCTAGTGAGTCGAAAACTCACTGTATATTTAAAGTGAAACCAGTTTATCTTGGCAGGTGTGGCTAGTTTTTAAACTATTTCCAATATCCATCAGTCACCGTTAAACGATATTTGCTAATCAAATTGATGAAAGAAATATTAGCATAAGTTGGGAACAGTCCCTTCTTTTTTTTTTGTTTTTAAATATAAAGCTCAGTCCACACGAGTGTCAACGTTTCTGACCTGTTTCTCTGAACTGCTTTGTGTCGGGAATGTGTTTCTCCTGTGTGGATTGGTGCATGTTTGCGTTCATTGCAGTGCTCGAATTCGGCGGGAGCGGCAAGGAGCGGGCGTTCCCTTTCGTAAAATTTGAAAACGTAGCGTACCCTTTCGTAAAATCTGTAAATTTAGCCGATTGCCGAAAAAATGTTAGACGGTGAATTTTTTTTACATTTATGACCTAAATCACAATCTTTGACTGGAAGCTACATTTTTTACATTTCAATTCCGATAAAGCCATTTAAAATATTATTATGTTTTGAAACAGCTGGGTGCATGCGTTACTTGAAGATAACATTTAGAATTCTATTCAATTCCGAGGGTTTTTAGATTCTATGTCGGCTTTGCGCAAAAAGTTTAATGACTTTATAGCCGGCAATCGGCATTTCGAACTGCAACGTGCCTTTTCGAGCCATCGGTCATTTTAATGATTTACAATATCTTTCTTTGAATTGTCGTGTTGTATGTACGGCGACCACCACAAAAATGAGTATAAAAAATTGGTTAAATATCTCACTATAATAAAATCGGCCAATAACAATGAAATGTATAAATTTGTACAAAACAGTCAGAATGCTCACATTTTAACCACTGAAAGAGTTTTCAGAAAAGTATATAGGATAGTAAAAAATCAGAGACTATTTTCAGATCTACCTGTTGAAGTTGACTTACAGACGTTAAACGGTATTAATCTCGGTAAAATTTTGCACATGTATACATATACATAATTAAAAAAAAGGTCGTTTGATATTTTTTGAAAATTATCGAGCGCTCCCATTCGTGAAAATTTCCATTTCGAGCACTGGTTCATTGAACTGTTATCTTGACGTGTTGCTAGTTCTAGTTTTTGTGTGAACTGAGCGTAAGTACTCAATAATTCAATCGTTTCAATATATCTTGTCAAAAAATACTATTACCCCTATTGTTAAGCCCACTCACATTTCAATAATAAACACGTCAACAGTCAATAATCCATTTACAGATTACACCACCTGTAACTATAAATTCTTAGAAGCTAAGCTTATAAAGATAAACGAATAGAACTTAATTGTTTACGCTCTCTGCACTTTTCTATTGAAGCAATAATGCATTATACCTGCAAAAAAGCACTAAAAGTAACGCCTCTAGGAATTTGTGGTAACCGGTGGTGTATTTTGCCTCTAATAACGCATATACATATGTACATATATTGATCAAAATATCTGTTTACAGTATATTATAGTTTTACGATTTCACGGTTCGCATTAACCGCGTACTCGGCATTTCTTCGCATAATTTAATTAAGAAAGCGGAAAAATTAAATGGAATTTTGTGAAAAATGAGTTGTGATGAGTTCAATCAAGAAGAAGCTCTCCTACTAATTTAATTTTCCCACGCGAAAATGCACCGTTGTAATTTTATTACGAGTTTTTCGCTTAATTTGCGGATGCGACTCGATTCGTTTCGCGACCATCTCGAAATTTAACGGTGGCCAAAATTTGGTAGGTAGACAAGAGATTGAAAATGAACAATCAATATAGAATTCGTTCAATTACGCTTTATTGCAACAACACATCATAAAAATAAAAATAAAACGTCGTAAAAGTGGCGAGCGAGCGAACATTACATAAACATAATAGACGAAACCTCTCTCTCTCTTGCGTGCCAGCACTTGTGAGAGTTCATCGCTGAAACAAATTATAGTACATGTGTCTATCTAATTATGCATAATTATTCGACTAAGCTGCATATTATAACTCACGATTAGTTCATATATAAAAGTTATCTCAGATCTAAATCTATATATGTATATGTACTGGGTTATAAAATTTGTATGCATCTCTAGTTAAATATCAAGATGCTTTATTGCACATCTTAATGTTGTACATACATATATATGTATGTACATAGTTGTGTGTGTGTTTGATAATCCTTTTTGCCGATTGGCTATGATCGTCATACTCATCCTGAATGAAAGATACTATCCAGCGGTGAAACCATTGCTTTCTGGAGGGGAGGAAGGACTATATTTTGGTAGGTAGAATGGAATTTTTATGGGGTCATCTCACAATTAAGTAAGATAAATTGGAAAATTCTAACGATGACGATATTTTATCGACTGAATATTGGACCTTCACAAACGCCCTAACCGGTGAGCTATCGCATGGCTAGTTGATGGTTCAACGCGTGATACTTTGTTTTCATTGAAAACTTGTAGTATGTAACTAGAGAAAGATATGTACTCTTCAGTAGTGAAACCATTGCCTTCTTGGGGAGAGGAAGGGAAAAAAGGAATTTGTGGAACCATCTCACAACTACATATGTATGTTAAGGCCCCCACAAACCTTCAACTGGGCAAAAAAACAAAACTTCAGGGCGTCAAATTGACGCCCTCTATCATCGTTGATTCGCATCAATGCGAATTAAATCGGTGCGAATGGGATGGGGGCGTCAGTTTTATGCGGCGATACCGCTCAAGTTTGTGAGGGCCTTTATATATATATAAAATGAAAAATTCTAACAGCAAACGGCCGATCTGGATTAAAGCAACATCCAAATCGTGCCAAAGACGATATTTGTGGTCGAAAATCTTACAAAAGATAACAGCACCGGTAATTGTGGAGAGCGTAAGCAATTTAGCCACGTCCTTTTCTGACACTGTAGCGAGCTCCGTCTCGAGAAATTTAAGGCCCTCACAAACCTGAGCGGTATCGCTGCGTCAAGTTGACGTCCTCTATCGTCGTTGATTTGCACCAATGCGAATTATAACGGTGCGAATGGGACGGTCAGGTTTGTGAGCGCCTTTATGATCACTGGCGGTATACTGCCGTCCTAAACCCACTTAACGTAACTGACAAAACAACAATATCGAGATAAATGGACTTGAAAGTTTTATTCTAAATTTGTGTTTTTCGTCATATAATACTGATTTATTTAAACTTTTTTTTAGTGCATGAGGTTATTTTCTATTGTGTTTTGATAATTCAAAGGAAAAATTAAAAAAAAAAAGAATACTTTAGTAGTTACGTCACTTCATTATTCATTATTAATCTATATAAATATGACTATTCCAAACTTCAACCACTCTATTTGAAAAGAATGAATCTCTAACAATCTTATTTGATTTTTCTTTTCGGAGTCTAAGAGTATGACCTCTTAGATGAGGGTTCTCATTGAACATAATGAGGTTGGTCATTTCACATGAATAATGATTATTTATTATTTTGAATAGTTCAATTAAATCACCTCTTAATCTCGTCGTCTCCAACGTGGAGAGATTCAGTCTTTACAATCTTTCATGATAAGGTAGTGACCGAAGTAAATATTGGATGCGTTATTTTCGCTAAGTATTGGTCATACTATTTCTCTGCACATTGTTATGTATGGGAGGTTGAGGAACAGAGACAAAAGCACTTGATGGTATGATGATCGTTTGTTTATTGATTGATTTCACAATGGTTCATTTGGTGGCACAATTACAGTAAAATATAACGATTTGTGTGTGACTGTTGACTGGAGGAGAACTCGTCTCGACTTGACGAGTATGCGTGTGTGGTAGAGAGCTCGTGTGATCGGAAGAGAAGTGACTGGAGGAGTAAATTGTTTCTGACCTTTACGTCTATATATAAACTTGAGGGGGGCTGAGGAAGTTTGGGGGGGTGTGAGGGGAAAACGGCTGATCCCTGGGTCGATTGCAATAATTGGTCATCGGTGTCGCCCGATGCACTGTCGTACCTGATTGGTCAACGTCAACTTAGACTGAGGGGAAGAGAGACAGTAGGTTATGTGTCCCAATCTGACTCATATCCGGTCTGCGCCGAATCTTTAGCCAAATGTGCAGAAAACAATGTATGACTCATCCGAGGTATGACGAATTTCAAGTTAAATACGTATAAGACCAAAAGTCCGTGGTCGTTGCTACGGCTCGACATTCAGTTCAGTACTATTGCATCATATTTATGACGCACCGGTCAGGCAGAGACATAACAACATGCAGATAGTCACAGATACAAAAAGTCACTTTTGGATGAAGATACATTAATTTTGATATGAAAAATCGCAAGAATACACTCCCATAACACATCTAACTCATTTTCGTAATTTTTGTCGGTTACATTAAGTGAGCTTAGGACGGCAGTATACTCCGAGACACTGCAATCGAGTCCCGCACCTTTGCTCAATCACCGAGCTGTCGAGCCACGCCGCCGAGGACACTATCGATCTAAATCGCGCGATAAGACGATTTGAAGTGTTCGTGCGTGGAAAACTTTAGCACTCTTTGAGGGGGTGTGTGGGCGACAGTTGCGGATAATCCGGCTTGATGATCGACATCCGGATAATTAGGTTGCCGGCACATGTCCGTGACTCGTCCCAATGGCACTAATCCAATCTGGCTCGAGCCACAGCTAAGCTGCTACCTGCCGAATCACCAGCTGCTGACCCTGACTATGATTCAGAGCTGGCTGCGGCTGGCAATCTCCTCATCCATGGTAAATTGCGAGATGCCACTGAACTTTCGCATATTGCGCTATTATTGTTTATCAAATTTGAACGGTTCGTTTTCCCGCCCTCTCGATCCGACATTGATCCGACATTCGGCGAGTATTATTAATATACATAATATCTCGAGTGTTTAACGTTGGTAATCCGAGTGTGTTAAAGTGTAAAAAATTTACATACATATATTGTACATATGTATGTGCATACGTATGTACATATGTAGATAGGTAGTATCAGTTCGCTTCTATGACGCGATGTTTTGTGTACAAAGTGTGAAATGCCTAGACCAGGGGTCGCCAACTGGTGGTCCGCATTTTTCATAATTATCAGCCGTTCATCATCCACTGCTGGATAAAGGCCTCTCCAATCCTCTTCCGTTCCTGTCTGTCTTGAGCAATCTGCATCCACTTGACTCCACCCATTCTTCACAATTCATCAGCCCATCTTCCATTCGGTCTACCTTGCTTTCTTTCACATCCTCTCGGATACCATTCCAGTATTTTTCCCCTCCATGTGCCATCCAATTATTCTCGCTATGTGTTTCACAAATTCCGCTATATCTGCCACTTTGGTCATGCTTCTTACCAATATATTATTTTTACGATCTCACAAACACAAAAAAACCAAAAGTAAATAATTTAAAAATAATACTATTTTGTAAATAAGGTATTTTGAATACTACATACATTCGCAAAATTTCATCATTTTCAGCCGCTTACCATCCATTGCTGGATGAAGGCCTCTTCCATTCTGTCTGTCTTGAGCAATCTGCATCCAGTTTACTCCACACATTCTTCTCAATTCATCAGCCCATCGTCCACTCGGTCTCCCTTGCTTTCTTTCACATCCTCTCGGACACCATTCCAGTATTTTTCGCGTCCATCTGCCATCCATTCTTCTCGTTTTTTCACACGCTCCGCTATATCTGCAACCTTGGTCATGCTTCTTACCCGTATAATCCTCTTACGATCTCTTCTCGTTATACCGAGCATACATCTTTCCACGCTTCTCTATGTGCACTGGATCTTGCGTGGCATTCTTGAATTTAGCATCGAAATTTCACATTCATACGTCATAACTGGCAGTTTTCATAATGAATAATGAATGTATCGTTTATTTATTATAATTTTTCCATCATTATAAGGTCTATCATCCAACTTTTTGCAAATAACTTGCAAAGTGCAAATACAAGTGTAATTACCATTTCAAATTTAGGATGTTATTTTAATGGAACAAATCACGGTCCGCGGTATTCGAGATTTTGAGGTCCGAAATGTTGGCGACCGCTGGCCTAGACCACAGCTAAATTCCAAGCCCCGCCCCTAGAAATGTACGGTTACAGGTGCTAGTCAATAGCCATGCCTCTAGGAACCAGTGGTTAGGAATGGTGTACACTGGCCTACACATTTCATATTATATACTACTAGTGTAAGCCCGTTGAATATCAACGCCCGCTGAATTTTAAATATCGTTAAGCGCGCTATATATAATAATTATAATTTTGTAAGTGATTTTGTAAAAATCAAAAACAAAAAAAAAAAAATAGTTTTTATAGCGTCATCTATATGTAGGTAATGTAGGTAGGTAGGTATGTAGGTAAAGCAGAGTTACGATCCCTTGTATAGGTAATGTTTAACAAAAAAAAGGACTAAATTGGCCAAGGCGATGGCAGATTAGTCTAAGGACGTTCTTCCCGAGCTTGGGGTCCTGGGTTCGATCCCCACTTGTTCTGTTCGGTTTTTTAATTATTTTTCCTCAGCGAGCGTTATCAGCAGACAGACAAACAGACAGACGGATTTCGGCTATTATATATACATATGTATAATGACCGGGCTTCATAAATTAAACTACCCTAGATTGATTCAATTTGTTCTTCCGCATAATGTGGTAGATTGGCGGAATAAAATATGATTCAACCAACAAAATTAACGTATTTCATACATTGGCGGTTAAATATTAAATATTGCATTATAAATAGGTAGTTCGTGTCACGAGTCGGCAACTTGTGACTTTTGAAATGAGTGGATTCGTTTGAACAAAAGTTACGTGCATACAATATGTATGTATGTATATCTACAATATACTTTCGCAAGAAACTTTTTAATCTGTTGTTTGAGACGCAAAAGTTCTGAGTTAGCCGTGGAAAATGTAGTGCAACGTGCATTTTTTTTTTTGTGCATTTTACTTTATCCGTATTCGTATCTACTATATAAAGTTAATAAATGTTTGTTTGTTTTGTCCGCTCTATGTATGCAAATCTACGGTTTTGAATTTAGAACCACCTAATTTGGTATACTATCTCCAGCAGAGTAGGGGTTATCACTTGCATTTTTATCCCCTTTTAACACGTGCACTTAAAAGAAACAGGTTGCTACATACTTTCTTATTTAAATAAATATATATATACTATAGGGAGTGGTTAAAGAATTATATAAAGAAGCCAATAGTTATAATATAATATCATCTCTACTACTTCGAGTTTAATGTTTCTACTTAATAGGAAAAGTTCTCTTGCTTTTTTCTCATCAAGCTTTGTGCTTGCATTCCATAATTTCTGTCAACTAGACTATGAAAGTGCATACTACGTGAAAGTATTCAGCAAGCACTTAAACTCAAGTACATGGCCGCAAACACTTGAACTCAGTTTCCTCGGAGAGTGCGCATACTGCTCTTCAACAAAAGGCTCGGATTCGCGCTTGTCGCTGCCGTCGTCTTTTTTTTTGCACAGATCGGATGTGACGTTACATCGAGTACGTATGGGGCAAATAAACTATATTTTTTTTTATTGCGATAGATAAAATCCTCCTCTATCATTATGACATGCTCTTCTGGCTCTGCATCCTATTTAATTTGGATATTATTTACAACGCACGTTGCAATAGACGATGATAGTCTGGTTCATCACATTCGCCTTAGTTACAAATTACCATTTAATTGGCTGGCTGGGTAGACCCAGAACGCTCGCATTTGTTTGTGCCGTGGGACGTAAGGAACTCCTGGGACCAGGGAAATATACATACATAAATGATAACCACCCGATGACACTGTCAACGGACAGTGTCTAGTTATTGTACATACATATGTATATACTACCAATTTTTTGTACGGTGTCAGTTACGATAATTTATCATATACACACAATACATAATGCTAAACTTTCAACGCCCACAACTTTTTTTTTTACTTTATCCATATCCGATATAAAGTATTGTGATCGTGCGAAAATTCGACCTCGAGATTTTGACTGATTTGTATCAGGTATCATCCCCTGATCACGTTTTCGTGATTTCGTTTTCGGGAAAATGGTCTGTGTGTGTTTGGCCGATATGTGTAGAATCGTTATAACTCAAAAACTGTTTGTTTATGCCAGGGGCGTATTTACCAATGGGCAGAGTAGGCACGTGCCTAAGGCGGCAGATTTGAGAGGCGGCAAATTTGCCTCTAAAATTTTGATGATTTTTTTTTCTTTGACACAATATCTATGTTACGCTATATCTGCCACCTTGGTCATGCCTCTTACCCATGTATTCCTCTTGTATATCCAAAGCGTACATCTTTCCACGCTTCTTTGTGTGCACTGGATCTTGCGTAACATTCTCGAATTGAGCATCCACGTTTCACATCCATACGTCATAACTGGCAGTACGCATTGGTCGAATGCCGTATTTTTCACACATTTCGCTAAATCCACCACCTCGATCATGCTTCTTACCCATGTATTCCTATTACGATCTCTTGTTGTAATACCAAGCGTATGTATATCTTTCCATGCTTCTCTATGTGCACTGGATCTTGCGAAACATTCTCGATTTGAGCATCCACGTTTCACATCCATACGTCATAACTGGCAGTACTCATTGGTCGTATGCCGTATTTTTTACACATTTCGCTAAATCCGCCACTTTGGTCATGCTTCTTACCCATGTATTCCTATTACGATCTCTTCTTGTAATACCAAGCGTATGTATGTATGTACATCTTTCCATGCTTCTCTATGTGCACTGGATCTTGCGTAACGTTTCCACTTTCACATCCATACGTCATAACTGGCAGTACGCATTGGTCGAATGCCGTATTTTTCACACATTTCGCTAAATCCACCACCTTGGTCATGCTTCTTACCCATGTATTCCTCTTACGATCTCTTGTTGTAATACCAAGCATATGTATGTACATCTTTCCATGCTTCTCTATGTGTTCACGTTTCACATCCATACGTCATAGCTGGCAGTACGCATTCTTTGTTTCACACGTTTTGCTATATTTTGCCACCTTGGTCATGCTTCTTACCCATGTATTCCTATTACGATATTTTGTGGATCTTGCGTAACGTTTCCACTTTCACATCCATACGTCATAACTGGCAGTACGCATCCTTTGTTCCACATGTTAAAGCCCTAACAGGCGGACGATAAAACAAATAACACAACGACAACGCGACCGCTACATTGCCAATCGATAATTTACAGCTCGGACGTATTTATCGGATTTTGATTTTTTTGTATTACTTATGTATGTACATATTAAATACAGGTGTACATACATATTTCGGTCGTGCGGTGTGTCGGTGCTGAATCTGGCACATGCGGAAAATTGCACGTATTTCATTTCACCTGGACGCTCGTCCGGATTAAATCCAATTACGCAAATACATATGTATGTATGTACATAGGGTTGGCACCGACAACTTGGTGCAGTGCAATTGTGGTCAATTTCACACCTGATTTCAAAATTTGGCTAGTTAAATTGTCGTTTTTTTCAGACTCGTCGAGCGCTCGCGACGAGGTGATGCAGGCCAGGGGCAGATTCAGGGTTACCACCGCGGAAGCGGCGCCCCCTGACAGATCCAGACTCCAATCCACACAGAGTAAGTTACGCACTTACGCAAAAACAAATCTAATGATGCTACGTACAGTGTGCGTTCAGCGTGCCCACTATGGTTGCGTTTCGAGTGGCTGGAACTTTTGAAATATTGTATGAAACAAGAATGTGTAAATTGCATTTTAGGCTTTGCGTGCACACTTTACAAAAAAAAAAAAAAAACGCAAAATTGACTATCGGAATAGTGTTGCCAGTTCGTTTTTGTTAACAGTTGTAAAATAGTTCAATCGCACCGGTGGGATTGCTCCATTTATAGCGCCACCAGTCATAGATGTAGAATAACATATGTAGATAGGCCATTGCAAGAAAATTTGCCTGCAGAAAGCGTCCGAAGCAACTGAGGGGTGCGGGGGGTTTTAAAGCGCGGGGTAGGGAATTTGTACATAAACAAGTTCCACATGATTTTATTTTAAACTAGCTGAGCCGGCATGCGTTGCAATGCCCGATCCCGTTCCCGTTCCCGTTCCCGTTCTCCACCGATTTTTTTTTCACACAGAACCATCCCCGGCATGATAACAATAAGTCCTGAAAGTTTCATCGCGATCGGTTGAGTGGTTTAGGCGCCTATAAGAGACAGACAGACAGACATTGATTTTTATATACGAGTCACCTAGTTCCAAATCCCGACAAGTCCATAAAACTCACTTGTTCGCAAACGCGGTTTTTCTGCTACAGACTTATTTGCTTGGTGGCGTTTAAACTCAATTAAACTTAATTTTGTTGATATTAAACAAAATATTGAGATTAGAAACATGGACTTATCGTTGTTTGTTTCTAAATATGGCTTTTATCAGCTTTTATCATAGTGCAATTGTCAGTTTTTGGAACTAACACTGATTTTCAATATTTTTTTACGGCGCACTTGGCGGTATTTGGAATAATTCAAGTATAAGGCATCGTTTGAAAACATTTTTAGAACCAGAAAATATTTTATCCTCGTTTTTTTTATATATTGTGGACTTATCGGGATTTGGAACTAGGCGATTCATATATAGATATTGGACACTCCGCGTGCCACTAAATCAAACTAATAAAACCATATTAAGGAAAAAATATTTGACTATACACACTATGTTAAAATATGACACTGTAATAAGACCATCATTAAAAATTACAATATTTAAACATTAGTAACTTCCGTAAGGTTCAACTTTTGAAGCTGACACTTCAATGTTTAGTACATTGTTTGAAATTTTTAACTTTATGCAAATTTCCGAATTTTCTTCAGTGCCAAAAAAAAACATTCCGCGTGCATCTAGTGGCAAAGGTTATAGTATAGGCATATCGCACCGATATTTGAATAAAGGCCTGAGCACACCAAAGCGAAATCGCGTAGGAAAACCTAGCGAATTTCGCTCTTCTTTCAATTTGTATTTTTTTTTTTTTGTGCTGAAGTTACATTCTTTAATTTGGGATATCCACAAATTGAATTAAGACTGAAATGCATTTATACTTCCTATTAATTCAAGATTGAGTTTATTCATTTTGGTTGTTATATCTGTAAGAAAGGATAAATACGACAACCATCCATGATCATTAAGTTTTTCATAAGTTTCGTTTCTGGATTCTACAAAACAGTTTTATCTCTGGTTTAAATCTCTTCAAATCGCTGTAGGACTTTTCCCTTACTAAGCCATCTAACTTCAGAATGTAACATTAAAGTTCCATACACGTATCAACATATTTAACGTTACTACGGACACATAAGTGTATTTCCTTTGAATACTGTATGTGCACTCACTTATTTCCATCTCGAACGTATGAATTCAACGTACCCTTTGAAGCTTTGATGCGAATTGTAATATTACCATTTCGCATGTACAAAGTAGTTTTCGATTTCCGCTTCCGCGCAAAGGAATCAAGATTCTTTTGAATTCTATACATAACTACGTTATGAAAATGTAACTTAATAAGGGACGAAAGGAGTGTAGAAGTCATATTTTGCAGTTTCTACGCTGTCAAAAATGTCTATACAGTACCGGTCATATATTCCATTAAGCACATTGATTTTTTTGACGCGAATATATGGTCCATTTCACCTAAATATTCAATTTTGAAAGTAAAGAATAGATCAGTAATTTGTTTCCATTATTAAAAAAGATATATCTCCAGAACTAATCATATATATAATAGCCCTATTCCGTCTGTCTGTCTGTGTGTGTGTGTGTGTGTGTGTGTGTGTCTGTTGTTGATAACGCTCGTCGATGTAAATAATTAAAAAATCATAACGTCGCGCGAGTGGGATTTGAACCCGGTATCACTGAATTCGGAACACCGACCGCTTACGCGGTGAGCCAAACCAGATAATAACGGGCTGGCTTCAACTTGACTATATATTTAATACATAGACTCGCGATTTTGCTAAATTGTTACGTGTTGTATTATAACGCACCATCTATTCAACTATTAAATACACATACATATGTATTCTCACCACACAAACATTCGTTGATATACATACATATATTCAACGGGCTTACACTAGTAAGTAATAACGCTTCGGTGATTAAAATAAAAAGCATTTTATAGTTAATATCGTCTTCTTTCTAATAACGTAGTCCATTCTGCAAAATGTATAATTTTATTAGTCGAAATTAGCACTCGAAAAAAAGTACAGAAAAACGGAATTTCATATAATAATATTTTTATTTATCTTTTGTTTTCTTTTTTAACAGAATCCCTCTATTTGCTTTGCAACATTAAAACGTAAAAGAAAAACGAATGAAAAATTCAATTATTGTTATCAGTTTTGTTATTTGTTTTTATAAGCTTTTGAAAACGGCACTGGTTTTATTTAACGATCATTCTGCGTATTATAATATTCAATCGAGTCAATATTGACAGTAGTAATTGAAGAAATGTTTCAGTAAGATTTTGATCTCAACTTTCGCCTTTCATCTAAACTTTTCATTCACGTTCAAATATAGGTACGTTTGTTGTGCAAGCTTTGTGCTGAAAAGGGAAAAATACCCCACAGAAAAAAGTTTTGTATTAAAAGGGTTTCTATATTCGTAAAGGGTGTAGCCGACAAAAATAAAAAAAGAACAAAGCGTACGATTCAAAAGCTTTTGCTAAAATAGTATAATAGGGTGGGTGAATGGAAAATATTTTTTGCGAGGGGAAAATACTTTTCACAAAACGGAGCATATCAAAGGCATGGAAAATAGATGAATCAGACGATATAAAAACCTAGTTTGTTATTTTAACGAGAGAGTATGCTTTTTTTTACATTTTTCAAACAAACATTCGAGTGACACCAAACTGCACTAATAGCGCTCGTTTCTCTTTTATTAGAGATACTACCCTTCGTCCCCTTTTAACACACACAAATAGAATATGTAAAATGAAACTGAAACTCATACCCTTTTATCGTCATGCAACATTTTTAAAATATACTACTAAAGCTACAAAAGCGCAAATTACTTCGAACGATTTATTGACGTCAAACATAAACGATACATGTAATCATCATCATTTTCAGCCGTTCACCATCCACTGCTGGATGAAGGCCTCTCCAATCCTCTTCCATTCTTGTCTGTCTTGAGCAATCTGCATCCACTTGACTCCACACATTCTTCTCAATTCATCAGCCCATCTTCCACTCGGTCTACCTTGCTTTCTTTCACATCCTCTCGGATACCATTCCAGTACTTCTCGCGTCCATTTGCCACCCATTCTTCTTGCTATGTGTCCAGCCCATTGCCACTTCAACTTTTTCACCCGTACTGCTATATCTGCCACTTTGGTCATACTTCTCACCCATGTATTTCTTTTGCGATCTCTTCTTGTTATGCCAAGCATACATCTTTCCATGCTTCTCTGTGTGCACTGGATCTTTCGTAGCACTCTTGAATTTAGCGTCCAAGTTTTACATCCATACGTCATAACCGGCAGTACGCATCGGTCGTATGCCTTCTTTTCTAAGCATAGCGGAATGTTGGATTTAAAAACTATGTTCATTCTTCCGAAAGCACTCCCTCCTAGTTTCATTCTTCGTTTTATTTCTTCTTCTTTACATCCAGTCATATTCACCAACTGCCCTAGGTATAAATAACTATCAACTATCTCTACAATATGATTATCATACATGTAATATATACCCCCAATATAATTCGCCGAAGGAAAATTCCACACGGTAAAACACAAGATTGGCAAACGGTCAAAACGAATTCAAGTGCTTTTCGTCAGTATCATGTGCTCGACAAAGCGCTCCTATGTACATAATATATACAATATATGTATGTACATGTTATTTTCGATTCGCATTCAACGCGACCTTCATTCGACGCTAATTATATTGTCGATTCGTACATATACATACTGTAGTAGCCTCGCCATAGCAAGGGTCGTTAACACTCATATCCGCACACAAACAATCCATTCGGGAACAACAAACGCAAAATTCAATTAAGGGTGGTTCAATATACATATATCTATCTCCGAAACGAATGGAGTTATGTAGTTACGACATACATACATATATATAAAATACATACTTTTCGGTCGACAAAAGTCGTCGTAGGGATGAATGGACTGAACCCGAGACTCGAATAACAAAGAAGTGACCTTTTTCTTGTTCAACACTTCGACGCCGACAACTAGGATTTTTATACCCGAGTGTCTTGGTTAGAGTCGGAACATTTTGAGAGCGTAGAGCATATCTGCGAGTTACGATGATGTAATTAATCCATTCATTAAATTACTAGTTAGTGCCAATATTGACTTGATTGAATCACACATATAATACTTATACAGGTTGGTCGATAAAGAATTAGTGTTGTTTACAAAATGTTATACCTTCGAAACTAATAATGCTACTGAATGCAAAAGTTCATATGGTCCTCTTTTTAATTGTGTGGTGATTTTTGCCATACAGATGATTGTCAATGCCAAAATTAGCGCTCGAAATAAATACAGAAAAATAGCACTTTATAAGGGAATTTTCGTAATATATATTTTTATTTTGTTTTTTAAACAGTACTAATAAAATCAAATGTCAACAATTAAATTACAAGTTTATTGATGCATGAATTGTTTCGCACGGTCGCCTTTTTTTTTTACAATTTTGAATCGTCTATAACTATATATCAACTAACTCGATATATGAGTCGCTTAGTTCCAAATCCCCATAAGTCCATTTTTCTGCTACAGACTTATTTGCTTGATGGCGTTTATACTCATTTAAACTTAATTTTGTTGATATTAAACAAAATATTGAGATTAGAAACATGGACTTATCGTTGTTTGTTTCTAAATATGGCTTTTATCAGCTTTTATCATGGTGCAATTGTCAGTTTTTGGAACTAATATTGATTTTCAATATTTTTTTACGGCGCACTAGGCGGTATTTGGAATAATTCAAGTATAGGGCATCGTTTGAAAACATTCTTAGAACCAGAAAATATTTTATCCTCGTTTTTTTATATATTGTGGACTTATCGGGACTTGGAACTAGGCGACTCATATGTACATTATTAAAATAAATTTAAATCATATGAAGCTTGTAGGACAATGGTGAGCCTGCCACGCATTGATTGGCAAACTGCCTATATAATGCGGCTTTTGAATGCAGAACATAATGGTAAATACATCACAAAGAGCCCCCATACATTCGACACCCCATTGCACTACGCCATTGTTGCAAATTAATGTTTAATCACTACTAGTCAATCAGACAAATTGGTGATGCGGCCATTTACCGTGCGTTGTAAATTATATTAGGATTAATTGGGAAAGCTACTGGTGACAATCACCAAATGTATGATTATTAACACGTTTGTGGAGAGCGTGTCCCGAACTACTGATTATTACTAACTACCGAAGACCCAAGCTGGCGTGAGGTGACTACAGTGATGCAGCACAAAAGCGCTCTACGTTTGGTCAAATGGTTAACCGACGAGTGATCAGCAAAAACAAGAACGGCTTAGTATTTGTTTAAAACTTCACAGTATAAACATCGTCGAGTACGAAAACGTTGCATTTTCGTCGATCTTTCCGATTCGACTACTATTTATTATTATTGCGAAAGTATTTATGGAACGTCTGATCGGATACGCTTGCACGATTGCGTTGTTGACACGTTAGCAAAATATACAACAGAGCAAAAATAATATTCATCACCTGTTGTTTTTGGCCGGAGAAATGTTAAGTTTGTTCAGATTTTTGGACATTCCCGACTAGTCGCGGGAAGTAGGGATTTCTTTGATTTATTATGGCAACAATTTTAATTTGAACCGTTTGCCAAAAAATTATACAAAAGCTTTTACCATTACGCAAACGTTCAATTTCCTACGAGCTATCGTCATTTGAATGTACTGTGTATGTATGTATGTATGGAAAACGTCGACAAACATGACAAAGTGCTACTGCCTTTTAATTACATTGCATACTTGGCGTATATGATATTATAGTCATACGTGCATTCACACGATATGTGAAACAATGTTTGTTTAATTTATTAAAAGCTTATCCCCATATGTTAAAAAAAAATTTTTTTTTTGTCAAATCAGTAAGAATAAAAAAAGAGATTTGGTTTGGAAATCTACAGGGGCGGATTGGGCTTACGGAATGTTGTTATCAAATACAATTATAAGGCTCACATTTGCCTAATTGTATGCTTAATGCAACCCACGAGGGAGAATTTGCATATTCGAAAGTCTTAAAAACACTTCGTAAATGTTTAAATCGCCCCATCACTGCACCTCTAGAAAGTTATATAATTTTCTTCTGTTGTTGATGGCAAAGTACATTTTGCCAACAATCTTTCAAAGTATGTAGCAGTTTTATGTATATCTGAATAATCGTTACCAGTGCGTTTTTTGTAAAAAAAAAAAGTGCCGCAACTCACATCTTGTTAAGCATTTTTTATTTAAAAAAAATGATATTAAAATTTTATTTTAAATAAAATTTAAAGTAGGTACATATGTACCATACATAGGTTAAAATAAGTCTCGACTCCTTTCCTTGCTGTTAGTATCTATATGGCAGAATGTCGTCCTCTGAGTAACCACAGATCAACGTACTTTGATAGTTCGAAAAGTCTCAGAGGTGTTCCAACAACTTTGATAAACAAAAGTGCTGAAACTGTTTTAGTCTTCAACGAATAACTTCTTGTTAGATTAGATAAATAAATTAGATTCATCTGCGAAAACCCGCGTGCGTCACATTCACTTCACGAAATTGGAATTGTATTCAGAGTCTGCATCAAATTGCAAAAGATTTTCTGGGTATATCTTTTTGATAATATATTCACTGAATCTACAAATCATTTAGCTGTAGTCTGGATTGACATGTTTCTAATGTCCACTCCTCCAAATTTTAGTTGAACATATGAAGGCCTCGGGGCAAGATAGTGCCAACCCTCACTTTGATAGTTTTAAGATATATCAATTTTAAACTGTGTTCAAATCCATAAATCAAAACACGTACTTTTTTGAATACTTTTTATTTTTATTTGCTTTAATGATATATCCTTAATAATATCAGTAACAAAAAAATAACAAAACATTAATATATTAAACATAAAATGGTGCATATCAAAAATTGTGGGTTGACACGATTTTCCACCAATTTTTTTTAATAAACACACAAAGATATGACATTTTTTTATATGAAGAGGGAAATAAAATAACTCCGAAATTAGTAAAATTATTCACCACTATTATGACAAAAGATGACACTATTTTGTCGCAAGTTTTTCAAAAAATTTTCATCCCGTAAAGAAATGCATAATGGCTATAATAGTCATCTATTAGTCAAAAATAAACTATTTTTGGTTCAAAACATAGCTTATGATTAATTTGCATAAATGCCATATTCAGTTCAATTTTGACGAAAATGATGGTTGACACTATCTTGCCCCGAGCCCTTCATATGTAGTCAGTTACCTGCCTGCGTTCCACCACACAAAAAAAAACGCACTGGTCGCTACAGTTTAACTTACCTGGACCAGTATCGAATCTAATTACGATACATCAAACGCAACTAGCGTTCAAACCCTCTACTCGTGTAGGGTCTTACCAAAGACAGCTTTGTACGTAACACACCAACAAACAACCGCTTGTTTGACACCTATCGCGATTTAACGTTATTTCGAGAGTTTTGATCTTATACCCAATCCGCTCCAGGATGCGTGCGAATGGTACGACTTGGTCGACAAGTCGGGAAGACAGAATGTGAAGGGCCATTTCCGACAAAGTGATTACGAGATTTCTGTCGCGTATGTTTGTCAGGTGATAAATGAAGACGTGCTAACCGTTAACCTGCAGACAACTACGCAACATCACCATGTATGCCGAGAGCGAGGTTTGCTGCCATCCCAGAGGACACTGCTCTGGGAGATGGTGCTGCAACCAACAACAGCCAGCCCGCAGATTCCCAGCACTGGGACTTCGATGACGAGCCCACGCCGGTAAGTGTATAAATTAAAATTGTTTATCATAAGCCGAAGACCATTATTTTCATCAAAAATGCTGAAAGGGGGGAGCATATTGGGCGACTTTGAGCGAAGTATGTAGATTAGGGCCAACGACATTGAACTTACACGAGTCAAAGTGTTTGTAACTATTAATATAGGAAAGAAGCATGGACTGATGTATACTTGGTATAACAAGAAAATATCGTAAAGCTGGGTCCACACCGGCGAGCCGTACAGCGAACGACGAAGGGCGAAGGCGAATTCTTATCGTGTTGTTATTGTTATCTCCACACAATAACTTCCGATGATTAATCAACGTCTACACAATAACTTCCGATGATTAATCAACGTCCACACAATAACAATTCGCCTTTGCCCTTCGTCGTTCGCTGTTCGTTTCGCCGTTGTGGACCCAACTTTAGAGGAAAACGTGTGGAACAAAGAACGCGTACTACCAGTTATGACATATGGATGTGAAACGTGGATGCTCACTTCGAGAACGTTACGCAAGATCCAGTGCACATAGAGAAGCATGGAAAGATGTACATACGTACATATGCTTGGTATTACAACAAGCGATCGTAAGAGGAATACATGGGTAAGAAGCATGACCAAGGTGGCGGATTTAGCGAAATGTGTAAAAAATAAGGCATACGACCAATGCATACTGCCAGTTATGACGTATGGATACGAAACGTGGATGCTAAATGCAAGAATGTTACGCAAGATCCAGTGCACACAGAGAAGCGTGGAAAGTACAAGAAGAGATCGTAAGAGGAATAAATGAGTAAGAAGCGTGACCAAAGTGGCAGATATAGCGGAACGTGTGAAAAAGTTGGTGTGGACATAGCGAGAAGAATGGATGGTAGATGGATGCGAAAAATATTGGAATGGTATCCGAGAGGGTGTGAAAGAAAGCAAGGTTGACCGAGTGGACGATGGGCTGATGAATTGAGAAGAATGTGCAGATTGCTCGAGACAGGCAGGAATGGAAGATTATTGGAGTGGCCTTCATCCAGCAGTGGATGGTGAACAGCTAAAAATGATGATGGTAAATATAGGAAAGCTATTATGATCTACATACATATATTAATTGTAGAGACTTTCACGAATGGTTGTTTTATGGGCAAGAAATTAAAAAGAAATCAAAATCGTCACTGACGCAAATGAAAAAAATTCGCGAGCGGATAAATACGCTCGGTGGTATGTGGTGTAGCACAATGTGTACACCACATATACTATAACCCCCACCGCATACCACCGAGCGAATTTATCCGCTCGCGAATAATAAATAATCTGCTCCGGTTTGTAAGGAGTTAAAGCAGTGGTCGGGAACCGGCGGCTCCGGGCGCGAAAATTGCCGACTCCGTTTATAATCCAACACTTTTCGTAAAATAGAATAAAAAAAATTGTAAATTAGATTTTTTTGACCCTGAATTTAGTCGCTTCAACCAAATTAGTTACGGTGTAAAATTATATTACATACATACATATGTGTAAAAAGTGAGAATATTGTTTCTCATTTCGAATATTACCATTGAGATATTATTATACAATATTACGTTCCGAATTTATATAAATTTTCCGAAAATTCAAAGATCAAAAAACAAGTTCAAAAATAACATTAAAATCCGTTTTCAGACAAAATATTTATTTTTAGCGCTGAATTGTATAACGTTAATTAACATCGTGTAGACGACTAATTGTATGAACTCTACAGCTTGCAAGTCAGTAAAATTTATTTATATACATAATATACGAGTCTCGGTAGGACCGCGATCGCGTTAAGACCTATCTCTAACGTCACAGCTCGAAAATCGTTACACCGAAACTTTTGCTCGCATAGTCAATTAAATTATAACAAACAACTTGCGTAGTGTACTAAACCGCATCCAGTGTAGTTTTTTCAGTCTAATTAGTTCGCGGTTTGATCGTAAAACGCATTTTAATACTACAGATTTCGTAAGATTCGGCAGTTTTTATATAGTTGTGCTTTGTACTAACCAAGAATCCGGTAACATACTGATACTCGACCCTTTTTTTTCTCTATCGTTTCGTAAAATTCGGCAGTTTTTATACATATATTTGTGTTTAGCGTTAAACGTTTGGTCGCAGCTGTGTCATATAATAACACATAACTAACCCTCGAACCTTTTTAATTGAGGCGTGACGAAACTACTTTCTGTCCGAAAACGCGTTATACGAATACAAACCCAAATTTAACTAACAAACGTTGATTTTAATAATAATAACAATAACCCACAATTAGTTATAATAGCTTGCTTTTATACAGTGTACCTACATATGTAGTAAATTAATTACATAACCTCAATTCGCATGTGCACCCAAAGTGTTTGCCTGTGATAATAAGTCATAAATTTAATAATTAAACAACCATAGTGAAGTGAATATTATGCTATGCATTAATTAATAGCATGGAAAGATGTATGCGTGGCATAACAAGAAGAGGTCGCAAAATAAAAACATGGGTGAGAAGTATGACCAAAGTGGCAGATATAGCAGTACGGGTGAAAAAGTTGAAGTTGCAATGGGCTGGACACAGCGAGAAGAATGGATGGCAGATGGACGCGAGAAGTACTGGAATGGTATCCGAGAGGATACGAAAGAATGCAAGGTAGACCGAGTGGAAGATGGGCTGATGAATTGAGAAGAATGTGTGGAGTCAAGTGGATGCAGATTGCTCAAGACAGACAAGAATGGAAGAGGATTGGAGAGGCCTTCATCCAGCAGTGGATGGTGAACGGCTGAAAATGATGATGATACATATATATTTTTATTAGATAATATGTGGCGGCTCCGAAAATTTGCCATTTTTTGAATTTTTCGCTGATTTGGCTCCGGGTTCCAAAAAGGTTGCCGACCACTGAGTTAAAGCAACTATATACATATGTAGTATATAGTTGTAGTATTGTAGTATACATAAAGCAACTATATACATACATATGAGTTAAAGTAACTATATACAACTATATAACTATGTACATATGTAGTTAAATCACCACCTTTTCGTGAAATTATTTTACAGTCAAATTTAAATCGCAATGCTCCCCCCCATCATGTATTTGTATTATACAATTTTCCATACTAAATACTATGTATGTACATTCGACGAGTTTATACCTGAGCAAAAGTAGTTTTAATTTAATATTTTATTAGTTTGTATTTTGTAATATGTTTATGAAAGTTTTAAAAGTTTAGTACTTTTAGTTTAGTGACATCTATGATTTATAGTGTGAAGCAAATTTGTTTAAAAACTTTGCAATTATTTACAAAGATGTCACTTTGGTATGTATTGTTTTTATGTGCCTATTTGTACACCCACTCGTGTATTATTCAAATGTATGTATAAACATCGCGTCTTTGCAAAATTCGAGCATTATAAATAAACAATTTGCCGATTGTTCGTATGTAACCGGGTGTTTCTATCTACGTTATCATTCGATTGCTCCGATAACGAGCGAGTGGGCGATGGTGAATGTAACTACGTAAAAGTCGTAAAGGCCACTTTTAGTTCATCACATTTATTGCCATATATATGTATAATATAAAATAATGAAAACTTCATACAGCGTTATGTATTTGCAATTACATGTACATTTTACATAGTTTGGATTCGTCCAAATGGTATTTTATCGTTTATGTGACTGTTTTATTGTGTTTACTCGTTCCACTGTAAACTTGTCGGTTGGCAACGGAATACTAGTTCTATGTCACATGTCACGAGTGTGAGCGAGTTGCACCTATTTCTACCTTTAAAATGTACAGTTACCCAAAGAAATGCCGTTACTTCTTTTCAGTGTTCGACGATTGAGATGAAAAAGAAGAATACAATATTGACAACTTATAAACTCAAGTTAAAAGCAACGTTCATTGTGAATCAATCCCCAAAACAAGTACAATTTTAGTTGTGCTAAAGATAGTGGGGTTTTAAATTAATTAATTAAATTTTTCTCAAAAATTCTTGGATGCAACAATGTTGAAATTACTTAAATTGAGATTATTGATTACTTAGATTAAAGTAAGTGGTGGTCCATAAATAACGCCACGTCCCGATATAATGTGATGATTTGCGATAAAAGAGGTAGAGGGGGTTGTGAAAAATGTGTCGTCACAAAACCATCAAATTATAAATAAACAAATATTTTTGTTTCTGACAATAAAATATTCTGCGATTGAAATATTCTATATCTTATTTTGAAAATTATATGGGAGGGGGGGGGGGGGGTTTACCCCCGATTGTTCCTAATCTTAATCTTCCCCCAATGATCGTGTGAATACAAAAAAAATATCGGTCGTCAAACAAATCGTTTAAATATGCGCCCCAGGCGAAATTTATACCGATAAAAGTGTGTCAATTTTACAAAAATTCAAATATCGATTGCGATATTGCAAATTTCCAAAGACAATGTCAAAATTTTGGTCGCATTGTCGGTGACCTTGGCGTTTACCCGGGATATTAAAAAAAACCCCAACGAAGTTTCGAGCACAGTAATGCTACTACATACATACATATGTATGTACATACGCTTTAGGGTTTCCGATTTTAATTAATATATAGTTCAAGCATCATTAATCGGTGCATAGAAAAGTTACTTATTTTATGTGTGCTATAATTCAACGAAAAAAATTTGATGTATATTGTTTTTTGTTTGTGTAATGTTAAAGTTTTATACGGGTCAAAAACCTTCGCTCCTTTCGGTTTGTGTACTTAGTTGGACGATTTAAAATATTTTCATAACGTTTACATTTCCAGCTAACGTTTGACATTGACCTTTGAAATATAATAGCAGTTGCGTAAAAAGTTAAATGTTCAACACGCTGAACTAATATTTCCCACCCTTTTTAACTGTCGTTTCAATTTGCTGTCAAACGCTACTCGACGCGTCAATAAAATAAAGGGGCATGCTCCGAGTTAGTGACTACTTACCCACCCCGTAAACTTTTATTCAAGTTTTAAAACGTTCTAAGGAAGAATAAAAAAAAATCGCACTACGACGGGCGTACGCGAGGGCCACTTTTGGAATGTTCAAAAAGAACGCCGTTGGAGCTAAAAGTCGAAACTTTTACACGAAATATACGCTGCGTCAGCAACATTGGCGTTCGCCTCCGACATAGGTGTATTTATGTTGGATTTAGAGCTTCTCTGATCATATGGTATTAGCTATTAGCGGTGTTGGAGTGGCAACGCGGTCGCTCTGTCGTTGGTCTAGTTCCCAGTTTCCGTGAACATGTTCACCAAGAGTCGCTGACGACTCCTCATCCAGTGCCCCCCAAAGGCCCCCTGTTTCAGGAGGCCGAACCAGGTACTTGGCCCCCATTGAAAAAAAAAAAAAAAGCCCCCATAATTCGGCCCACCTACGCTCGCGGCTCGCGCCAAAACAATCGGCCCTGCTCATAAATCGCCAACTTGCTAGTACCAAATGTTCAAACACAATTTAAGTTATTAATTAATTCAAATTCAAATTTTCAAATGATTAAAATAATAAAAAAAAAAAAAAAAAAAAACAATTGAACAACATTCAACAAGTGTCAAAATGTATCAATCGAGTCGACTCATTATCTATCGATGTATGCTATGATGACCTTTACATGATAATTTAACCCTTTGTTTTGAATGCAAGGTTTTAGTTTTGTTTCATTTTACAATCCGTGTGACAGTTATTTTCCTATCTAAGCATATCCCTTTGATGAGCGACCCCTATCGCGCGTTCCATCTACTACTCCATTTATTCCTTTAAATGTTCAAGTTGGATACTTTTTAATCGATTTTTTTTGTTCTATACAAATTTTAAATTAAATTATTCATATGATTGTTTCATGTTTTGTACAATGAAAAAAATTTAAAAATTAATGTACCCTGTCTGTCTGTCTGTCGGGATTTGTATTGAAATTGTTTGACGAGTGAAAACACTCGGCACACTCTTTTGTTGTCGTTGAAAATTTGAATTGTTGTTTTGTTATATTAAATTTTATTCCAGTAATCTACAGTTACCGCCATTGTTGGCCCACTCACATGTCAATAATAAACACCCGTCCATCGATGGAGTTAATCTAGTATAAATAAATATTCTTATTGCAATGAGAATTTAAAATAATAAATTTTATCGACATATTTCAATTTTCTGTACAGTCAACATAAATGCGTAACTAGTCAAATAGTAAC
This sequence comes from Parapsyche elsis, assembly GCA_022651745.1. NCBI lineage: Eukaryota > Metazoa > Arthropoda > Insecta > Trichoptera > Hydropsychidae > Parapsyche > Parapsyche elsis. Next base: position 600,945 of record JAGVSN010000071.1, on the reverse strand, counting down.
CATATTTAGACTGGAAAAAAATATTTTACATATAAATCATCGACAAAGTAGTGGAGTTGAAAATTTGATCGGATTTTGATATATGTTAATTTTACGTTGAATCAATGCTATAATTCTTTTTTGCATTGTACATGTTTTTCATTTTATTTTATTCTACAATTATTATAATTTTTTATTTTTATTACAGAAAATTTCCAATTTTCTCCCAAATTGTGATTTTTGGTCAGTGTAATAATAATAAGTTTAAAATGAAACAATGTGAAATTTCAAGGTCAAACTGTTAAGTTCAAGAATGAAGTTTATTATATTATTATCTTATAGTATTCTTAAGTTAACTTTATCTAATTTTGCAATTTAAAATTTATAAATGGAATTGTTTGTGTACGTTTTAGTTACACAAACATTTCCTTGAGATAGTGTTCACATTCAAAGACTGTACATTCATACGCTTTTCATGACTGGTTAAATCAATTATACACGAGTCATTTTCTAATATTACATGAATAAACACGTCGAGACGAGCAAAAGTCTTTTGTGTATGTACATTTTCAAATACATATATATTATTTTTTCTAAATTTAAAACAACGCGAATTTCCTATAAATAACCGAAATTTGTACTCGCACAAAGATTTGTATTGTAGTTTTTTTCCCTCCTTCAAATTTTCAGACGCATCTAGAATTGTGACGATTTCTGAATGTCGTTATCACAAATCAACAAAAAGTTTACTGTCTGTTTCGTTTGAACAAATCTTAACCAAATATTAGTACGAGATTTGAATTTTTATACACATACATCTATTGTTCACACAAAACGATTGTAACTCATGCGCAACTTTCACAATCTATAATACGTTACGATCGGACGAATAATTTCAACGCCAGTACGTCGGTGGCGCTCGTCTCAGTATCGGCCGATTAAATCAACGTTGAGAGTTAACCGGTAAAAAAGTTAATTACTATACATACAAGTGTATACGAAAACGTCACCATAACGACCGATAAACAACTTAAATCACGCCACGTCACTTGAGCGTGTGGTACTTGACGACCAAATTGTTTGATCAATATTTCGCCCTTGACCTAAACTTTACAATGATAATAATGACATACGTCTCCCTCTAAATACCACCCATTGCTATTTCAATACAAATGGGCTTTCGCTAACAACATTTACGGAATACTAAAAAGTTTTACAATTGTTATTTTTCCACCTATCGATTTGACTAAATTGAGATAATTTTTGTGTTTCAGTCAAATGGCTTATCTTCCAGACACCAATAACCATATAAAGTGTCGTAACGCGTTTTATAATGTACTTGAATTATCTTTTCAATAGTTTGAAAACTAATGCAAACAGCGAAGCTTACCAACAGTTTGAACGTATCATAACAACTTAGATGTGGTATGTTCGAATGTATCATAACATCTTGGAAGTAGTACGTTCGAATGCATCATAACTTCTTAGAAGTAGTATGACGTCGAAGGTCAATAGTGAAGATCGTGTTTATAATTTTCCCTATTTTTGAATTGTTTTTTTGGGTACATAGATACAGGCTGTGATGTGCTAATTGATGTCAATTGACGCTAAAGATAATCATATTTCTTTTGACGATAGTAGTATACTTGGAAATTTAACGTTACATTTTATTTTCGGTACGCCCAACGAATTCACGTCACTCGTTTTCTGTACAGCTTGTACATACCGTGTAGACAAGCTTGATTGTTTTGTAATATTGCGTACTGTATACCAGTGGACGCAGTTTGATTTAACCGTACTGTTGACTTCGAACCGGTTACATCACATCGTCCCCCATAACTTATTTTAATCGTACATTTGTTAACGATTCAAAGTAATTGATGCACGTGTGACGTGTTCATTTGTGACGTTACATTCGCGTCACTTAATTGTTTAATATCTTCGAGAGACGGTATTCGTATTGCATCTTTTCGCAAATTCGCATTCGACACCAACAACTATCGGCCGCAAAGATACCGCCGTATAATAGTTAATTTATTGTATGTCGTACTTTTTGAACGTCTACTTGTCGCTTGTATAATGCACGCACTATCAGATTGTAAAATGTTTCTGTCGTATCTGTGCAATTAATTGTACACGAGTGCGTGATGCGGGCTGGTGCCGAGTCGACTGACACATTTCAGCACACTCTACTCTCTGAAGTCAACGCTTACACCCGCAAAACGCCGAGCAACACATTATTTTATGCTATTTTAATTGTTTTTATTTGCTTTTTCAGACCCAATAGAGAAGGCTAGTAAACAAGGTTCAATACATCGGAGTCTTCATTGATGATTTTGAACATGGTTTTTCCTTTTCATAAGGAAAAATCTGTATTATGTAGGGATGAAACATAACAAGATTCATTCAAAATTTCTGAATATGCTTTGGATTTTGTTGATTAGAATGATCAATGAATACTCTGATGTTTTTAAGATTTTTTTCTACATCTTGATTGTGATGGAAAATATAGTTAAAATAACATAAAATCTGTACAGTTCGTTAGTCTTTTGTAGTTTATCTTTGTATTTGGCTCTCATGGATACTGATACAAGTCTTCTAAATACGCATCGAAATGTTTTGTAAATAAAGACGTCTCTAATTTACTTTATGATTAAATTCTCGTTTGCCTGTGTAGCCACACCTCGTATGGAAGAGTGTTCTGAAGTGTGTCAATCATCTATATATCGATAGTATTTAAATTTTTTATATATGTATATATATATATATATATATCAAACGGACAAATGTGTAATACCTGCACTTTATTTCAGGATATGTCAGCGTCTAAGGATGAAACCTAACAAAAAAGAATATATCTATGTATATATGTGTATAAATATGAGTATGTGTATGTACATATATTATATAAATCAATAAAGTATTGATGATAAATATATAATAGTATTTTAGAAGTATTTGCCAAAGTTAATTTATTATTCAAATGGAATTTGACTTAAAAGATAAGGAATATGACGATGAAAGCACGTCGTCGCCAGTACAAAAAAAAAATTGCAATGAGAAGATGATGCAGTCGATATTGGACGATGTGCGCCGCAGATCGTCCGAGGCTTCCTCGCCGTACAACAGTCGGAGACGCTTGTCCGAGTGCGTCGAAGAGGATGAGGATGCGACGGAGACGAGCCAGGAGCAAAAGTCCAAGACCCACCCGTCGAAGGTGACCGTCGTGGGAAAGTTCATGGTGACGAGAGCGCACCTATCGGACAGTCGCAATCTGCACGTGGACAGGAATTTCTTCGACGACAGTCTGGTCGAGATGAGATTGAGAACGCCGACAAACAATAACATTGAAGTGAAAGAAGAACTAATCGCTCCGCAGACATTGGAAGTGGACAGTAAGATTTGGGTCAAACGATCGAATGCCTCCTTGCACTCGTTGGACACGGTGAGTTAATAATATATTTAAATTTTTTTTCTGGGAATGGTAGTAGTATGTACTGGTTACGGCAGCAAATTCTCTAGTTTTAAACCATTATTAGGTAGTTTGTGATGATTATTTTGGTGAAGCATTCGCTCGTTACGGTGCATATGTAATACGGATTTAATTCAATCGTTTGATGGACCCAAAAGAAAAAGTCATCATTACGGGCAATATAATAAATTACGTTAAACGTACATATCAAAACAAGTCATGTTTCGTAGTTTAAATAAGCATAGGTATATGGAATGTTGTGTAATTTAAATTAAAATATGTATCTTGGAAAATTATTCAATTCTTCTTGGGGTACTATAAAATAGTATCACATTTCATCAGAATAAACTTGGAAAATTTTATAATTGTTCCTTTGAAAGCTAGCAATGCTATTTTTAATTAATTATAAGTTAAACTGTAAAAAAAGAACAAGAAATTAATTTGGTTCATGTCCATAATTTATTGTAAAGTTTTTGTAATTTTATATAGATGTCACTGCTCACTTTATGCTTATTTATGAATTGAATATTATCTAAAAGGAGTCGCTTTTTTTGAAAGTGAATTATGTTCAATATCCAAAAAAATTAAGTTAAGTTGCTTATGGTCATTTACCTCATACTATCTATCTATAGAATTGACAAAAATCTTAAGAATGAAGGGACTACAATTTCGGGGTCAAATGGAATCGAGTTTTTTTTGTATTTTGTAAATGGACTGAAAAACATGATTCAATATAGCTCGAAATTATTAAAAAAGTTTTAAAAACGAGAACATAGTCCATTCGTTCATACTAAGTGCTATCGACATTTTTTTTTGTGGAATGAAATTATTTTATAGTAAAAAAAATTAGGTATTGGTAAAAGTAAACCTTTTAAATATTTTTCAAAACGAAATTTGTATAATAATAATATTTACAGTAAGAAAAAATGTTTTTGTCTGAGTATATTGTTAAATAATAAAAAATAGTTAACATATTTGGTTTCATTCAACTTTTGTAGGATATATAATACATATGTAATATTATGCATTCGCATCCTCATATATCTATTCTTAGAATTATATTATACAGTTTGTATCAAATTAAATTCGTATATGATATATTCGCATTGTCTAACCAACCTCAATAATTCATATTGTCTATGCTGTTTGCAGTTGTGCTGAATCTTGTTTTCCAAGCATTGTGAAATATAATGTGAATGATATCATTTTTAAAATTTGAAACCAATTTAAAATTGTCCATACGTAGGTCAGATGTATTAGTTCTTCCACATCGTGTAGTAGTAGCCGATTAAAAGCTTGTGTTAGAGGGTACTTAAAATCGTTCGTTTTAAGAAAAGTGCACCTTTCTGATAATTTAAGTGCTTTGATCTGATTGTTAATCTTCCCGGTCATCATTCAGACAATCCCAAAATGAAAAAATTTTTTTGTTTTGTAAGTGTATTATAGTGTATAATTTTATTCACAAAATAAAATATGTACATTCTATCTCCTAAATATAGGGACGATGTTTGTCCATATTGTATATATAAAATATTTATATTAGTTTAATAATAATATCAATTGTAATATCTGAGTTGACTAACGGAGCAAACCTTTGGCTCTCTTCGGTTTGCCGTTGACCTCAGAGAGACTACAATCGGTGCACGAAGTTTAATATTATATTATAGAATGCATATTTTTCTCTGTTGGACAATTCTGGTTTGTATGGTGTTAATTAATTTGTAATTGTATGGTTATTTTAGGTTATGTCATACGTGTAGATATTTTGTAATTAAAACTACTTTTGCATTATATTTCAAATTATGTACATATGTATATTCACCTTAGTTCTAATACCGCTAATGCTTGCACTGAATATGTATTTTCATAAAAGAATATTTCTCAACAGACATGTACGGATAACACCGAACCAGTTGTAAAGTATACCAAAGAAAAAGTATCGAAAGATAAAGAAAGAGCTCAGAAGAGAGATAGAACATCAGGTAACATTCGCCAACTCGACACTGTTAATTTATGAGTCAAATGACAATTAACACAAATATGTTTCTAATTTTCAGAGCGGACTTCAAAAGATGATTTGTTCTCGCGCGTCGGCTATCAACGTAGTAATTCAAACGAGAGACGCGGCTCCGAAGATGATCCTCAACATCATTTGTATCAACAAACTATCCACGGTTAATTATACATATTTAGTTAAATATGATGTACATACATTTTGAAATCTTGTTTTTTCATGCGAGAATTTAAATTTCAGGTACATCTGGCGTTAGTCGACGACCTGCCTTGTTTGGTGTTTTCCGTCACAAACCCAAGCCGGAATCACCTCGTGTGGTCGACGCGAAAAAACCAACGTTTATGCAAAATTTCAAGGCTGCCTTTCAGGTTATACTCTTAGAAGCTGATTATGAAATTATCTAAAGTATGGGTTGAAAGATGAGAACGCTTGCAACCTCACTCGATGGTGTATCATATAATCATATGTACTATGCGGATTGTTTATGATAAATATTTGAATTTATTACTTACATAAATGTTACAGCGAAAGCATATTGCAAGTGAAAATAAATTTTCACTGGCAGTTCGGTGAAATCATATCCAAGCACATTTTCACCAGTAGATATATTTCTATTAGTTAAAATATATTTTAACAGATACTCACTGGTGAAATTATATTCGTTTCCGAACTGTCATTGAAACTAAATTTGACAGTTGTGAAATGACCAATCGAATCATATAATCTGCTGAAATATTCAATCCTACATAGTTATCTTGTCGCTTTTTCTTCTTATCGTGCCGTGCCCGTGTTCAGGCGTAGACTTTTACTGGTCTTTGTCGATTTTATAACAATTGACTTATAATGTTCGGTTTAAGAAGAAAAGAGCACGTGTTGCTACCCTTACAAGATAATGCGAGTGAAACGTTACAAAAAATTGGGAAGACATTTCACACGCTTACAATGAATTAAAGTTTCAATGAGTGTTTGTTGATTTTATAACAATTATGAATATTTGTACAATTGGCTTATATTTAAAGTCGCAATGAGATGGTTTTTATAATCTGGGTCCGATGCATAGTAGTATTGTTCCTAGATGGGCGGGTACGACCATGCATTTGGAATCCTCAGATATAACAACGCCACCGTTTCGTTCAAAACACACTTGTAGGATGACATATTATTGACTTAGGCCAACATCAACAAGTCACAAAAAAACATACGCTTACTTTAATATACTTTAACCGACACTGAGCAGCGAAACTATAAATTTATTGTTTGATACATTTTCACTGCCTGAATTGGTAAAAATATATTTATACCAGTGGAAATATATTTTCACTTGAAATATGCTTTCGCTGTATCATATACACATATCAATAAACGCATTTTGCGTATTATGTATATAATATACCTATATCAATAAACATATATCATGTATGTACGTACATATATCAATAAACGTATTATGAACTATTTATATACATACATACATACATACATATGTATATGAAAGTTATTTTTTATATTTTTAGAGCAAAACGCCAGGTCGTCAAACATCTCCAAAAGATGGTTCTGCTCATCCTCATCCTCGAGGCGACAGTGATGTTAAAGTAAGTGAAATAGTGATATTTTCGAATTGGTACATCTTTCGTATTTTTTCCACAGTAAATATAAATTTTTTATTCTTCAAATTGTTAATAAGTTGATTTATTTATTTATTAAACGCCTATTAGGGCTTTTACATTTAAAATATATAATATATTAAATTGGAACAAACAAAAGGGAAAAAAAATTATAAATAAATAATTTTGAGTTGATAAAATAAATAATAAGTCATTGTCTTAGGGACGAAAGGTTTGTATTAAAAAAATCAATAAATTCTCAGTGCTTATTTATTAAGATCAAATAATTTGTCAAATCTATTATGGTATTTGAAAGTGTTTCAAGTTGTATGCATTTTTTGTTTATTTTTGATATTTGCAATTTAAACTTTATATTGATGCATTTAGTGGATGAGGATATTTACTTGTATTAAGGACCTCACAAACTTGAGCAGTATCACTGCGTCAAGTTGACGTCCTCTATCGTAGTTGATTTGCACCAATGCGAATTATATCGGTGCGAATGGGACAAAGATAGGGGTGTCAGTTTGACACAGCGATACCGCTCAGGTTTGTGAGGGCCTTTACCTAAATTATTAAAAAAAAAATGAAACAATGGATTTCTTACTAGAAAATTACTTAAATATTAAAATTGAGAAATAAAATTGCTTATTTGTTAAATATACTTTGTTTAATTTTGTATATCATATAATTACTATATCTTACACCGAATTTAACAGAATTCTATTCATAAAATCTACAATTTTCCACAGAATTGGCAGTTGATCGGTTTGATTTAACATTTTAAGGATGAATAATTCAAATGAATATATTATAAGACAATTATTCATATTATTTCAGTATTATCATACGGTTACTTCTGGTGCATCGCCCAGACGTTCCAATCCCGTGCATCGAGTGATGGATATCTTCCGCGGCAAACAACCAAGTTATCCCCATGAAACAGCTGAGCAACGTGGACGGGTGAGTAATCACATTGATTTACATATATTGGTAGTCGACACTATTTTCAATCGAACAAACTTTAAATCTTGTTCGATTCAATTTTAAATTATTCTAAAACAGTGACATTCACAACTCAGTGGCTAGAGCGAAGGTCTGGGACTCGATACCTATGTATATGTTGAAAGGTTTTCGACCTTAAATATCATCATCAGCATCATGGAAATAATATGGGCCGTAGTCAAATAGTAATGGGCCGATGTAGAGCTTTTAAAAGTTTTTGCATTTTGGATATGGAACGTCGTGCTGCGATGGAAGTTCGTGTGACACATATTTGCATAATGGATCCTGATTGTAACAGACATATATGCACATGTGGGATGTGTAGTAACAACGTGCGGAGCAATAACATGAATAATTGTGCTGGACTTGTTACACTCCAGCGACTCCTACCACTCGATACTTACATATATAAGTTATAAATAAACTGTAACACTATAAACGAAAATAATCTCAAACGTTAATAATATTTGGTTTTATTTTTTTTTTCGAGACCTGTGAAAAGTTACTAACTTTAATACATACAATGTTTACTCGAGAGCGTTAATGTGTCAAATACAATCTACAAACTTTGCGCCGAATGAAGAAACCGTTAATTGCGTTTGATCGATTCGTATGAGATCGGTTTTTTTTTTTTTACTATTTAGTACTGACACGGAATGCGTAGAATCCAAATTTACGATTGAACACATCGTTTCGTATGTTTCGCATTTAAAACAATGGTGATAGTAGGCTTGACACCTGTCTGCGTTATCTTGCAGGATGCTGTTGAAACTAAATTGTTTTCATCGAGAATTCAGGCGTCGTCAAACCGATGCAATGAGGCTCTCTTGTGCTAGAATTTTTTCTTGTTCACTTAAGAATACTTTCTTATTGTATAATATAACAACAGAACTCCTTTCTTTATCTCGCCGATGATAAGGCTATTACAATGCGAAACTGTATCTTTATTGTTGATCTTCTCGCGAGATACACAATATGTATAAACGTCGTGTTAGCTTCTTATTTTTTGGATAGGTAACATTTGACATAACTTGCTTTTTTGACGTTTCAACACGTCTGTTGACCGTTGCCATTAGAGTTCTGATGATAAATTTCAGTATAGAACGCCGTTAACACATTCATGATCTATTTTCGTGACGTGCATCGTTTATTGTTCATTTTGTACACATATTTTTCCCGATATCATCTTTGTCGTCCGTCTTATTTATTTATTATTACGTTAGTAAACTTTTCAAAGTCAAACGGTAACGTTTCAGGTGCTTCAATATTAATTCAGCCAAAGACTAGAATTTTACAATCTGCTAGCATAAAATAATAACGATAACGATAATGAAACCAAAAAGAAGCTCAATTATTTCATCATCATTTTCAGCCGTTCACTATCCACTGCCGGATGAAGGCTTCTCCAATCCTCTTCCATTCTTATCTGTCTTGAGCAATCTGCACACTTGACTCCACACATTCTTCTCAATTCATCAGCCCATCGTCCACTCTGTCTACCTTGCTTTCTTTCGCATACTCTCAGATACCATTCCAGTATTTCTCGCGTCCATCTGCCATCCATTCTTCTCGCTATGTGTCCACTCCGACTTTTTCACACGTTTCACTATATCTGCCACCTTGGTCACGCTTCTTACCCATGTATTCCTCTTACGATCTCTTCTTGTTATACCACTAAATTATTTATTAGTACTTATTTATATAGCAAGTAGCGTGCGTATGGTAACTGAGGGTACAATCAAAAGTGCAGAAAATTCAATTCCGTTTTTATATGCTTTCAATGTCGGAACATTCTTATATAACTGTTCTTTCAGATTTGATTCTAGACGGGTCGATGATCCGGATGTAACGTTTCATCCCGTACGTACCGACGTTTTGTCATTGTTAACAATTGTACACAATCAGCGTATCCTAGGAGTGTGCTATTTGGGTGTTCCGTGTAGAAAAGGTTGTCGATCGCTGAGGCTAGGTGGGTTTGCTATCGTGCCTGGTGTCGTGTCGCTAATAAGCAGAGTGTTTAGCGTGCATTCGCTCGCGTAAGTTCGCTATGTGGTGGCAGTTGATACTGAGCTGGTGGCGAGATGGCTGCTTACTTCCGGTGGATGAGGCCCGGTAAGAAACCCGAAGAGCGGCTCGCATATGATAAGCCGCGGAGCAGGTCGCTCGATCCTCGTGCCCTCGAGCTCAGCGGTGTGCGGCTTGTGCTGCAACAGGTACTATCAAAGACCACTACACGGCCAGAAAGTTCATCAGAACTCTTCATCCATTGTCCTAAGTATACTCGGGTTCTATACTACGTACATACGTTGAACACCTCCGAGTCATTCGACAGCTTTCACACTTTTGCATCATCTCTCGAAATTAATTACAAATGCTTTTATGTTCTTCTAATCTATGTATGTTGTGTTTATACACGAATGCAAGTTAATATTTGAGTAACGAACTGCCAACTTTTATGCAGATTTTTTGTATTTACTCCAGATAAATATTTTTCTACCAACATGTGTACGTATGTACATATATCGTCATTGTCGTGGAAATAGTCATCAACTATATAAAACACTTTGTGATGATAATCGCGTGTGCATTTTTTGTATTAAAAATCAGGAATAAGACGCACACTATTACTCCAATACATGAACATTCACCATATAAGTTTAAATATGCAAAAAAGTGATTTTTTCCACGACAAGTGCTAAATCTCCGCATTGTATAAAATACCCAGTCATTTAAATGTATGAAATAAATTAATTTTGCAAGCTGAATCTTTCTTTATCTCAACAATTTGACCAGCTGAACTTTGCAGTAGTTTTTTGCTTAATACATTTTGCACTTTGCCTGTTTTAGGTATTGTTTTTACACTTTGCCTGAACGTATGCATAAAATTAACCCATAGTCTACTTAGAAAAAAACAGCAATTTTATTGTAAGGAAATCAGTTTGGTTTCAATAAGGTTGATTTCTCGCCGTATTTTTTAAAGATTTCCTCTTGTTTTATAGAAAAGTTATAATTGCTTGTTAAAGCTCAATCATTGCTTTCTTTAAAGAATTTGCATTTTAATGAAGACTTCGACATATTCATAATACATTTCGAATATTAATTTGGTTTTTCACATACATACATACATATGTCCATGTATCTTAGATACAAAAATTAAGTTTATGTTAAAACATTTTTTTATCTATAATAGTAGGTGTTTAAGGTGTCAAAAGTTCAAGAATGTCTTCAACATTGTTTGTAAACAATCTTCATATACAACAATTGTTTTTTTTTTTTATTTTATAATTTAAGTATTGTTAAGATTGGATTTTGGTGTTTTCTTTTTATTTACTGTCTAAAAAATACTGTGTCCAAAAAAACTAAGCTCCGCCCAACTGTTTGTTGAATGTCTGTTTTAGAATATGTCAATATTAAAAGTACATAATTTTTATTGAACAGTCTTCGATTTTCCTCTGTTTTATTTTATAAATACATATATTATAATAAATGCATTTAAAAACAACTTATTTTTCATATTGCAGAGGTACATGCAAAATCATCAAACGGTGACAGCGGCATGTGAGTATATATTTATTTATAAATTTGTAGTACTATTATATGTACATATATTAAATTTCACATTCAAACTATACACATCCTCAGAATAACATTTTGATCGCTACTACGACCCACTCTTTCTTTTCTTTCTTTCAAAATCTTATTTTATAATTTAAATTTATTATCGTTCGATAATAAATGTTGAGTGTTGTTTATGCATTATTATTGCTATCGCTGAAAATATGAAACGTTTCAACTGTAAGACACTGTCTGAAGGTCTTCGATGCTATTTATCGACAAATGAATAAATCTTCACGTGGAATATTCCGCTTAATCTTTTGTGCACTTCTCAATTTGCATAATACGCATCGACGCAGTATTTGCATTATCAAATTGTGACGGGCGAGTCAGGCATTTTCGCAACGGTACGTTTACGCTTAAAGCAATTATGTATATCGATATACATAATAGATTAATAATTCTAGAAAGCTTAGGGCTATTGTATTTATTATAGAATCACTATTACGACATTGGTGTTTTGCAGAGCACAATTAGGACGTTGTATGTAAATATATGATTATGATTGTGATGGACCCACTCGTCATTTTGTCAGTGTAAACATCTCTTGGCAGTTTAATAAGGATAGGATTGATTTACAATTGTATACATACATATGTACATACTTAATTGAGACCTGTGGTTAATTGTGTTAACTAGTCACAGACCGTTGACAGTGTCATCGGGTGGTTATCGTTTACTAGTGTAAGCCTGTTGAATATCAACGGACGAGTTTGACGTAATTGATTACGTAACAATTTAGTAAAGTCGCGAACCTACTATGGATTAATGTTTTCAAATTATAGGAGGCCTCCCATCACCGGTGTTGGGTGAACGCTTTAGCGCTAACTCACCCAACCCGGTGATCACGGGTTCAAATCCCACTCGCGACCTTCGTGTTTTTTCAATTAAATTTGAATTTCAGCCTTTATCGAGGCGAGCGTTATCAGCAGATAGACAGACAGACAGACAGACTGACGCAATTGGACTATTGTATACAATATAATGTACATTTGAGTGCCGTGAGTGTATGTGAGCGTTCCGCGGTTGCCCAGCTAGTCAGGCAGACCCTTGCGCTACTATTTATAGTAATTATTTACACAGTTAATATAAGTATACTTGTGCATTAATTATGTGCTTTTTTTTATCAAACAACATAAACAAATATAAACTCACTATAGAGGTTATTCACCTATGACATAAATAGAATATATTTTATAACAAGTAAATTAATCTGCTAACACGATGAGGATTTTTTCGCATCCCTTAACCGGTTCGCGGTTACAACATATCAACGTGAAAAACTAATTGTATCCGGTTGAAACTGCAAATGGAGAGATAAAAACGAATAGTGCAAACAGTATCAAGGTATTTTCAGCTCGGAAAAAACGCTATAGCCGAAAGATTGCACTCTATTCGTAAAATTATTGTGCGGCCAAGCTAAGCCTTTTTTATTATTATTTAAAAGCGAATATTATGCAAACGTAAGACCAATCTATCTATTTTTCTTGTCTATTTGTCCGTTGGCAAAGGGTGTGAAATTGAGTTGCATATGCAAAACCGGATCCGACAATGACTAGGGTCATCTTGCCACGAGACTGTTTATTTTATTCCTTTTTTTTTTTTTACTATGCAGTTTGGTTTTACAAGCTGAATATGTATTTATATGTTAAATACGTGTTGAATAGATAAATATTCGAATCTGATCCATCTCCTGCCGGCAGCATTGGTTAAATTATCATAAGATTAGATAAAAGTTGCAGAGTTTGATCTAATTTTGGAATTAATAATCTTTTTGACGAAAACCACTATAGTAAAAAAATGAATCACTTATATTTATGTAAATACGAATATGGACTAGCCGTACCCAGCACTTGATAGAAGATTAGATTGCCGATGATGAAATTTGTTGCATTGATTGAAATTAATTATCCACTTCATATTTTGACACAATATCCACTAATTAATTAATTCAGATCATGCAACGGGAGTTGTTTAAATTTTATTTTAATTATTAATAATTATCATTGGCAAGATATGGATTTAATTAGTTGTGACGATGATACAAAATTGGCACCATCCGAAAAAATTCCTTGCTACCTACCAAATCCTTATCAGATCCCCATCTCCCTTCCTCCTCTTTAGAAGAGAAAGAAGTCGAGAGGAGAGAAGAAATGAGAAACCACCGGAGATTATCTTTCCCTAGATACTTCGCTATGTCAGATAGTGAAGAGGTAACGCTCGATATCAAGTAATAAAAATCATACACGCCTGCATAAAAAAAAAATAAATCGATTTTTCTTTTTTGCACTCAATTACAGACGAATTGCATAGATGCAAGTGGACTGCAAGATTTCCCGACACCTTCGCTTGACCTTTCGAGTTTATTGCCATACAAAATAAATTACAATTTTCTCATCTTAATGCATATTAAAATGTACTCACGGTTTCACCTCTGCCAGCGACCGATTACAATGTTGTTTTTGCGATAATTGTATTGTTACTGTATGCACCCCACATTCTCATTGCACCATTGCACATCTCTGAATTTTGTGGTCATTGACTTTTGGACGAATCAGCTTACTAAGTATCGTTTTTCTGTTTGCAACTGCTTTAGATAGTAACCGCGCGTCGAGCGATTGCACAATATTCGATGTGTTAATTGTGAAATGTATTAAAATAGTTTCAAAATTTGACGTATGTACATATAAGACGATACGAGATTGCTTAAGCGTATTGATTCTGCACAGATTTGTATTAAGTATGTATTTTGGAATATATTCCACATGGCATCGTGATCGGAAATGTTAAATTGAAAATTTCAGTAGACGGTGAAAATAGTATTTTTGTTTTGCATGAACTTACTGTCGCCGAATGAAGTTTGCCAAAATATATATTTATGGAAATAATCAAATTGAAGACAATCTGTTGACATTTTAATGTGAGCACAATTAAAATAGTTGTTTATTATCTTGTTAAGCCTCGATTTCGGTTTTCGCACATCGACAATGTACATATCATAAATTATATCCTTGTATGTATACGAGTGCAGATATTTGCAGATGATTATCGTATGTCAGCTTTTCGACGCTTTTAGAACTGAAACGATGCGCAGTGGTTCAGTTCGCGGAAAATCAGATCAGATTAAATATTTTTTAAATGCTAATTGCTTAAATATTTTATATTTACAAGCGAATTAAATTGCAGTCTAACTTTCTGTCTCTTCTTCGGTTCGTTTTTGTAGCATCGATTTACTAAATTCAGGTTTAGGTGTTTTTTGACGTAGCGTCTTCGTAACTTATGTAAGTACGAGTACTTAATACTTTCATAGTACGAAGGTACTTTGGTACCTTTGCTGTGAAAAAGGCAACGAAGCAATTAGTGCATTTTTTAGCGCACTTGAATTCCATTAGCGCTTCTTGCGGACCACTCGCGTTTTTGTCCCTTTTTTAGCATCAGCAAGTCACCATTTCAAAAATTTGTATGACCCAAAATATGTAAATTCAACACCGAAATTTTATTTTATTTTGTTTGCGTCTCTCGCTAAAGATATTTGATATTTGAAAAAAAGCATGGATAGAAACCGGTTTTCTTAAAAGCAGAAACTGAGACGGTGGTTGAACATTTAGGATGCCACACTGATTGGGCATGCCAGGAAGAGTATATGTACAAAAAATAAAGAAGAATGGCATTCATCAGGCCCTCCCCCCCCTTTCATAAGTGCAAAATGTGCATTGCACGAGGGCACTCGAATTTAGAGGGCAGCCAAAGGATTCGTCAACTTTTTTTTTTTTTTTGTTCTCATTTAATTTTAAATATTCACTAGTTGTTAACGGCCGTCCTTCACGTAACAAATAACAAAAAAACTGCCTTAAATCAATACTAGAAAGATTGTGCTGTGAAATGTACCAAAGTAAAACACGTGTTTGGACTTTGGACTTCGTAAAAAATAGATTCAGCCCCGATTCAAAATAAAAAGGTTCAATTTCAGGTACATAATATAATATGTAAGCTGCTTTGAGCCGCCCCCTTCATACCAATTCAATTCGCCACAGTACCACTTATAATATTAGCACAATGAAATTTACAGACATTTTTACTGATACAGTGACGGTATTGCGTGCCGCATAACCTTGCAGTGTGGGAGGGCCAAATGAAAATTATTTTTTTTTTTTTATTCCCAAGGCCTCACAAACCGGAGCGGATTATTATTCGCGAGCAGATAAATACGTTCGGTGGTACATACATATGTGGTGCGGGTTGTAAAACAATGTGCCACACATTTGTCCGACCCTTTAAACCCTTTCATTTGCGCGCGGAAATAGAAACATTTGAAACGTTCGTGTGAGAAACTTTCGAAATGTTATAATTAGAGCTCGAAAATTGGTAGCACTACCCTCTAGACCAGTGGCTCTCAGATGAAATTTTACGGTGGCAAAACAAGTGATAATAGTGGTCCCATGGAAATGTCTGGTGGCCGCACCAAATTTAATCAAATAAATTAAAGTTACAAAAAAATGGATCAATTTATTCATAAAATAAAAGAAATTTTAAACATTTTGGTATCTATTTATTTAATAATAATGCAATTGCTCAATACTCGTTTCTTCCAATGCAAGCCGCATTGCTGCTTCTAAGTTTGCGGCTGTCAGCTGGTTTCTAAATTTGTTTTTAATAAAGTGCATTACACTGAATGATCTTTCGCAATATATGTATGTGGGTACGGTAGTAGAAAAAATAGACAATATTAATAAAGCAATTGCTGCCAAATCTTTATATTGGTTTGTTTCATTGTCAACGTACATTTATTTCCGATCAAAATTTTGAACCGAAATATTATTAAAATGGTTATTTAGTACTTGATCATGATCATATTTTACGTTAGCCCAGTTAATTAATCTTAATACTGAAAATGATGTTAATCTATTTTGTAGTATTGTGAAATTTTCATTTGTCATCATAATAAAATGGGGAAGATACATAAAAAGGGTTTTGTTTCGCGATTCTACTTAAAATTTGTATAATTTGTCCACTTAAGTAATATCAGTTCATACAACTTGGTACCTTTTGTACATGCTGTATTTTCCAAAATTGAGATTTAAAAAAAAAAAAAATCGATCTTAATTCCTTATTATCTAAATAATAGAAATCCACCAAAAAACATTTTTTAAACTCGATATTAAAAAGTCGGGTCTGTAGAGGTTAAAAAAAAATTAATTTCTTCGAACCTTTTGTCAAGTTATTTTAAGTTTTAATTTTAATTTTGAAGTTATGTAGTACGGATTTTATTAACTCACCTTCTGTGAAAGGCTTTCGATGTTTTCCAATTAAAATACTAATTTTTTTTGTACTCATCTTCATGAGTTTTATAATGCCGTTCCATAGCATATGATTTGATTTGATTAAGTTCAATTTTACAAATCACGCACCAAAAATATTCAACAAAATTCAAAATATTTTTAATTTTACGAAAATTTTTTTTAAATATATTTAATTTTTTTTATATTAGTATTATTTACTATTGAGTAGCTGGTGGCCGCAATAAAATCCTCTAGTGGCCGCACTTGAGAACCACTGCTCTAGGCTAGTAGAGGGGGAAGTCGGCTTGCAGTAATATTTAAATTTCATCGTAGAGGCTTAGAAAATTTAAACAAAATGTTCCTCCAAGGAATTTAACTCGGCTGCCGGTAAAAAAAGTGAGTCGTCACTTTGGAAATTTTATCATTATATAGTTGTGTTTGAGCCGTTGTTAATAACTTAATATATTTATATATACGTTTTTAAAAATGTCAAATTGATTTTTTTCTCATTTTTGTTCCTATACGTGTAAGATCATTTCTAGGTAACCAATGCGACGAATAGTCTAATTTTCGAATATCCTCGGCGTACTACATACATACATATGTACATAATACAGGGTGGCGCGTATATAGAGAACCGATGTAAATCATTAATAACTTTTTTCCTTTATATATTTTGTATCATTTATTTATGAGTACTTTAATACACACTTGGGAGAAAATTTTACATTAATTTTTAAAAAGAATAGCGCGCAAGCGGGCCGTCGTCTACAGCTGTAGACATGAGCCCCAAACGTTCGCTATTAATACAATATACACATACATTATTAAGTCATCATCATCATCATCATTAAGTCATCATCATCATCATCATTTTCAGCCGTTCACCATCCACTGCTGGATCCAATCCTCTTTCATTCCTGTCTGTCTTGAGCAATCTGCATCCAGTTGACATTCTTCTCAATTCATCAGCCCATTGTCCACTCGGTCTACCTTGCTTTCTTTCACATCCTCTCGGATACCATTCCAGTATTTCTCGCGTCCATGTGCCATCCATTCTTTTCGCTATGTGTCCACTCCAACTTTTTCACACGTTTCACTATATCTGCCACCTTGGTCACGCTTCTTACCCACGTATTCCTCTTACGATCTCTTCTTGTATATCCCGAGCACACATCTTTCCACGCCTCTCTGTGTGCACCGAATCTCGCGTAACACTCTTGAATTTAGCGTCCACGTTTCACATCCATACGTCATAACTGGCATAGCGGAATGTTAGATTTAAAAACTATGTTCATTCTTCCAAAATCACTCCATCCTAGTTTCATTCTACATACGTTCCTTATGTTTTCTACATTATTAAGTATGTCATCATCATCATCATTTTCAGCCGTTCACCATCCACTGCTGGATCCAATCCTCTTTCATTCCTGTCTGTCTTGAGCAATCTGCATCCACTCGACTCCACACATTCTTCTCAATTCGTCAGCCCATCTTCCACTCGGTCCACCTTGCTTCCTTTCACATCCTCTCGGATAACATTCCAGTACTTTTCGCTGTGTGTCCAGCCCATTGCAACTTCAACTTTTTCACCCGTACTGCCATATCTGCCACTTTGGTCATACTTCTTAACCACGTTTTTATTTTACGATCTCTTCTTGTTATGCCAAGCATACATCTTTCCACGCTTCTCTGTGTGCACTGGATCTTTCGCAACATTCTTGAATTTATCGTCCAAGTTTCACATCCACACGTCATAACTGGCAGTACGCACTGGTCGTAAGCCTTCTTTTTTAAGCATAGCGGAATGTTGCATTTGAAAACTATGTTCATTCTTCCAAAAGCACACATTCATATTCATATTCATCAACTGCCCTAGGTATATGGATACTGTGACTACGCTTTGCGTGCAAAACGTGCAAAACAATTAAAAAAAAATTAAATGCGGACAAAGGAGTCGGACGACTCCACAGCCCCGATATTCACACACTACATATTAATTATTACGAGATTCGACACGGAAAAATTCAACACAACGAACCAGATCGTACCACTCATAAATGGGGTAGCTTCGACTTAGGGGAAATCTCAAGCGGTATAGAAGACGGGGGTGGGAGAAGGGTGGGGAGGGGGAGTTTGTTTGAATGCGTTTCCATCGGCACGTAGTACAGAGAACCCAGTTATAGCGAGCATCGTTGTTTCTGTACTACACCGGGGCAGTGCTTAGTGGCAGTGCTTAGTGGCAGTGCCTAGTGGCAACGACGCAGTCGCTCGCGAGCATTGTGAGTGAGTGGTTGCGCTCGCTCACTAAAGGGCAACGTTGTCCTCGCGAACACAACACAGAACTACAACTACCCCCTCACTACAACTACAACTAACCCCCACACTCCGCTCACTACAACGATTCATTCAACACTTGACACACCCGCCAAACGTAAGATCGCACTGCCCAATGTTATTGTTTTGAGAGTGCAACGCGTCGCGAAGGGATCGATGCTAACAAACTAGAAGTAGCACAACTTATTATTCATTTTACAACAATACACCAAACAACGCCGCCAATTACAACTTCCTCGTTGTTTCTACATATGTATGTATATTGGCCACGTGCTACTGTTTACGTTAGCGGCCTTTGCGACTCGCAAATCGTTTGTTGTTTACAATATTGCAATTACTCAAGAACAGTAGTTATCGTCGCATGCCATCATACGCCCCCCACATTTGTAACCACGCAAGGTTTATTTTTATTGTTTTACACGTGTGTAATATATGTATACGAGTGATCCTTTTTTTCTTTTTTGGTGGGTGTTTTTATACACAAAAGGTTGCAGGATGTGCTTTTGTGTGAGTCGTTTGATGAGTCGAGTCGAGAATTAGTGGTTGACTCGTATGAGCTAGTGCGTATGAATTAACTACATACATATGTACATACGTTGAACGTGTTTTTGATGATCATTCTGTCCAGATTCGGAAGATTGCATCGTAGGCCAACGTGTCTGCGATTGTCACATTCCGTTGTTTATATTTGACAATTTGGCGAATGCCAATTCAATTTATGTTGAAAATTTGTCGCACTAGTTTTTCTACAGTTGGCCCATTAATGTGGATTCATATATTCTTCAATTTGATGTTTACTTCAGACTCGCCAAAGTTTCAGTACTATTTAATCTGTGCCGTTTTAAAGAAAGCTCATTTCGGTAAGATTTTGCATTGCAAATAAATAATTTTTCAAACGAACAAATAACATTTGAATATATTCGTCCAACACACGAATAATTCGTCATACGTATTTGCAACGAATGATTGTACGAAATTCCCATATAAAAAATGCGTTTTCTGTAAAAAAAAAAATCTCCAGCGCCAATTGTGGCAATAGTAGTTGAGCGTTTGCAAAAAAACTACAATATCATTAGAAAAAGGATTAAATAAACTTTCAAATTATTTATATTTTAGCACCTTATGGGAGATGTAAATTAAAAAAAAAAAAAACTGTCTACTGTACATATGTATGTATGTAGGTACGAACATTGTTCAGAGCTTTTGCCAAAGCCTACTTCAAATGATATTTGATAAAAATAACATCTAGAACATTCGTCCTTCAAATAAATAAATAAAGTATTACGTATTCAAGTGGTACTTTATTTTATATTATACGAAGGAGCAAATATTTGCTGACATAAAAAAATATGAAATTAACGAAAGCTTTCGCGAGGAAAAACACCATGTGGGAGGGGAGCGTGCTTTTAGAACGTTCGACAGTTTGCTGGTATGCGAATCCTTTATCGAATATTCGTTAAAATCGGTACTATTATGTATGTATGTATATGTATATCGTAAGTACGTGACTGAAAACTTAATTTTCGTAATTTTAACGAAAGCTTTTCAATAAATCGAAAGTACACAGCTCTTCTCTTTATAATTTTATTCAATATTCTATTCAATGCGTACAATTTTCGCAACATTTGCGTATGATTTTTGCTTTTTTTTTTGTTCGTCCTGAGAATAAAACTACACTTTTTTTGTAGCTTTGAGTTAAAACACACACGTCGTGAATCACATTGTGACAAATTCGCTCACAAAAGAAATCCAATTTCAGAGTTTCCGTTTCATTGTTCCACTCACGTTGACCGAGAGCCAATGTACGTACGTATAGGCACATATAAGATGACAACTTATCTCAATAAGCATTAACACTATTTACATTGAAATAAGCAACGTATTTCATTGTCCGTTCAAGTGATAACAGCGTGCAGGTAGGATATACATACATACATACATGTACATACATAAACGGGTTTTTTTTAAATTCATTATTATTTAACGTTGATGTAAAAGTCGCGAAAAATACGGCAAGTCTTCTACACACATGGAAGAACACGATTCATGGGCAATTCTTTGTGGCTCAAAGAAGCAAAGCGAGGGGTCAATTTTCGTTCAATTACGGGTCGTTCATTACGATCCCGTAATAAACTATGTACTTAGGAGCTGAAATTTGACGTGTGTTCGCGATATTCCGCACAATCGACGTGAATTCGGTATATGTACATACATATTTGGTTGGGCTTATTCAAAACTTTAGATACATGTTAAGTAATTTGATCTTCGAACTTCGAAACTCTGGTTTTGAAGATTTGATCTTTGAACTACGCATGAGTGGGAAACGTTGTTCGATAGTTTCAACTTATTGCTTTCATATCTCTAATCTGTACTCAATACTCGGCTGTCTCTCTGTTTGTTCCTAATGTAGACAAGTTCACAGTTCCTATACCGCTCGATTTATCGAGAGTAAAAATTTGCAGAAGTACTGTTTGTAATCTTGTATCATTTACAGGGTACTTATAGTCTTTTTTTGATTTTAACAAAAGAGTATGAAGTTCGAGAATCTGTTTCTTCTAACCGCATACGTTAAAAATATAGATGTAGAATAGTTCTAAAAATGTTCCGACTCTAACTAAAACACTCGGGTATAAAAATCCTAGTTGTGGGAGTCGAAGTGTTGAAAAAAGAACGGTCACCTCTTTGTTATTCGAGTCTCGGGTTCTGTATGAAGGGGCATATCTACATTTATTTATTATATATATAATAGCCGAAATCCGTCTGTCTGTCTGCTGATAACGTTCGCCGATGTAAATAATTAAAAAACCAGAACGTCGCGCGAGTGGGATTTATATACATACATATCATAATAGGCACGCGACTTTGCTAAATTGTTACGTGTTGTATTATAACGCGCCATCTACATATGTAACAACTATAAAAACTATTAAATACACATATACTCACCCACACGTCCGTTGATATTCAACGGGCTTACACTAGTGTATTCTATGTATATCTACGGTTAAAAAGGAACAAAAGTTTGTCTTTCACAAAGGGCGAGACTTTTCGAAATTTTGTCACATACTCTCTTGTTACTAAAAGTCAGACTTTTAGGCTGATATTAATTACACTTAGCCACTCCACCAACACCCGATTTTTTTTGACGGTGGCGAGTATCTTATTACATTGCACCACTTTTCACTCAACAAGCTACCCACTCATCTCACAATCTTCATACAAAAAAAAAATAGGTCTAGGTACTCTATGTGGCAGTATGTAGACGTAGAAAATATATAAAATTCAACCCCTCATATTTTTTTCTGAATTTCATTGTTTTCGAAACAATGGCGTTGACGTTGCGTTGCGTTGACAATTGAGTACGACGATGCAAAAAAAAAGGTCTAAAAGGGTTTTGGTGGAGATTTTTTTCATCGAACCGTTGACCTCCAAGAAATTTTTAGACACCAGAAAATCGCACAATCTAATACGTACCATCTAAACCTGTATCTGGTAGTCGAGGTTCAAAAAAAATCGGGTGTTGGTGGAGTGGCTAAGTGTAATATCGCTCTAAGTAGGATATGACATTTTTTTTTTTTTTTACAAAGCTTTGATGATTGGCTAATGACAGTTAATAGCTTATTGTTAGTTAAGTGAAAATTATACGGTACAGAATGTTTAACTATCTATTTGCAGCTAATAAGCTTTTCATATATGTACATATGAACCTACATACATTTTTCTTTTGATGTGTATAATTTTATATGTATATGTAGGTTACCATAATACAATTAATTTGTACTTGAAAAGTTATCTATATTGCTATTTGTTTATTTACGTGAGAATATGAAACCGCTCAACAGAATGTTTCAGCAAACTCTCAAAAAACTTGGGCAAAGCCGTGCAATCACACCGATAAATACACTTCTTTGCTTTATTGCTTGAATTATCGCTAAGGTTTATTATGTTTTTTCGCTGATTGTGCACGTCGTAAAAGATTGTATATTATTAGGATTTTTTTGGTCGCTGCATACACGTAACACGTCAACGTATGTACACTCTCATGCTAATTTACCTGTTTAGCATTCGAAAAACGTTTTTTGCGATTTTTTGCGTGTCCGAGATGCTCCATCGAAGTTTTCACCGAGATTATCGCATTTTTTTTTCGTCTGTACGAAACACGAACTGCTCAGACTGCCATTGCGCAAAAGGGCGACGTTCTATTTTCTATATTTACCGTCGTAATGATAGAGATTCCGCATTGAGAAATGTAACATTTATAAACGAGCTTTATTTATAAATGAACGCCATTTCAGATCTATTCCTTTTGCATTGTTTCCGCTACGTGTGAAGTGTTCGAAGTGTTTCAAATCGGACGTGTGTTCTGTGGAGCGTATTATTTTCCATCGTTAAAAAAGCAAACTGTTTCGATATCGACAGAGTGCATTTATTGTTGTAGGATTGAACTCATAACGTCTGCACTTTCCGTTATGAATGATCGATTGGTCGTTATCGTTTTGCATCAATTGTTTTATAGTCCTAAAATCTACATTTAAATTAAATACATTTGGAATCTTTCATCTTAAATCTTTTGGAATTGGGTGCCTTTTTACTTTATCCCAATCGGATAAAGTATTGTGATCGTGCAAAAATTCGACCTCGAGATTTTGACTGATTTGTATCGGGTATCATCCCCTGATCACGTTTTTACGATTTCTGGAAAATGTCTGCATGGCTGTGTGTTATGTGTGTTTTTTCCGAAACTATCAAGTCAATTTCATATCTATTATTTTCACGTAAGGTGTAAGAGACATAAGGAATTTGGTCAACGTCAGTCAACCGGAAGTAGGGTTTTTTTCGTGTAGAAAATTCAAAAATCCTATTACCACAGAATATTTTTGAAACTGCTCCGGCGATCAAGTCGAAATTTCATATCTATAGTTTTCACGTTAGCCGTTAGAGATACTGTAATTTTGGTCAACATCTGACTTTTTTTGTATGAAAAGTTTCTACATCCGAAAACTTTTTGTTGATTTTTAAAATATTAGAGCTTCATTCATAGCGAGGAAAATGCGAAATTATAATAATCTATTTTTTTTTGCTTTTGCGACATTTCAGCTATTCTCAATGTTTGTAATTGAATCGTACAGTTGTTTGAACATTCGTGTCAATCGATTGCTATAGGTTTATTGAATATTTCAGCTGTCTGAAAGTTTTCCTTTAACTGAAGTGCTATTTATTGAAATCAACGTACTGAAACATTCGAATTTCAATGACAACTAAAGCCGAAGATTATGTACCACGAATGTGTACCATTACGATTAACACCAGCTGTAAGCCCTTTTAAATCACCACCTTTAAGATTCGATCTAATCAAATATCAGGTATAAATGAATTTTGTCGTCAGTGTCGTCATACTTTTAGCACACTGATATCATTGTCGGTAAGGCAATCGGCAATACACGAATAGTTTGCACAAACTGACATTTCATTTCGTTGATATTTATGTTACAGGCAAAGAATTAAATAAATGATTTTTTTCTGTCGGTATCATTTTTTTTTATCTCGTCAATCTAACCAACTGATCCTGAATAACATACATTTTTTTCACGCGGTTCTTTCTCGAACTTCAACTTGTGTAGCGCAGTATATTTTAAACTTTGACTGGCCATTTTGGGCATTGTATAAAATGTCTAGGTATTCTATACAACGCAGGATTATAACAATGCTACTGCATGTATGTATGTTATTCGTTTCCTTCAACACTTCAACACTGATCGACTTTTCGGTTACGGTTGAGTGTTAAGTTTTCGGTCAGCCAATAGCCCGATCGGAAAAGTCGTTTTTTTTTTTTTTGACGAGTTCAATTGATTCGATTTCGTCAGTGGGCTTGAAAAAATAGTCAAAAAAGCCAGTTTTGAAAATGAAGCTGTACCGTGTACGAAGCTACGTAACAAGTTAGTGCCGTAAGAGGACCGGATGGCATTGGAAGTTGAGCAATATACAGCCTCTAATGTTCAACACTCTTGCCGTTGCGGTCATGGTTGCTCTTGCCCTGTACCATGATGGTTCACATTGAATCTTACCAATTTTGGTCTTGTCGTATTGACTGCGAGCAGTTTTTCATTTTGACGTTTCAATGCTGCGTGCGTTTTTTTTCTATTGCATAAAGCTCTGTCCACAAACGAAAAAATTGTATTGAATTCAATTGCATTGCATTAATACAAAGCTCCAAAAATATATTCACCGCAAAGTAACAAAAAGAACTTTAAAAATAATGATCAATTCATATGGGCAAAGTTTGACCAAAAAACAAAACGTTTTCACGATTTTGTAATTTCACTTTTAAAGTAGGTATAACTAACTATACATACAAGGAGTGAATGTATAAAGTCAATTTTCAAGTTTTCTCATCATGAAGGAAGGTTGCCTATTTGCTTTATCTTAAGATTTTGCTTAGTGGTCGGGAAACTTTTACTAGGTAAGAGCCAAATCAATTAAAAAGTTGTAAAGTTGGCAAGTTTAGCAGCAACATATTATTTTTCGATTATTGGTATAACAAGAAGAGATCGTAAAAGGAATACATGGGCAAGAAGGATGACCAAAGTGGCAGATATAGCGGAACGTGTAAAAAAAAGTGGAACATAGCGAGAAGAATGGATGGTGGTTGGACGCGAGAAATACTGTAATGGTATCCGAGAGGATGTGAAAGAAAGCAAGGTAGACCGAGTGGAAGATGGGCTGATGAATTGAGTAGAATGCGTGGAGTCAAGTGGATGTAGATTGCTCACGACAGACAGGAAAGCTTTCATCCAGCAGTGGATGGTGAACGGCTGAAAATGATGATGATATTTAAAATTAAAATAAATGCTACCCATTTGTGGACTGGAAAGTTGTATGAAAATAGTTATGGTTAGAATTTAATGTTTAAAATGATTTTAAAGCCTTTTAAGGACACGAAGGTTATATGAAAAGTAGGAAAGGGAAAAATTACGATAGTTTTTGTGAAATTTATGTTTCAAACACCCCTTTCGGAATATTTATTTTATTTCATGTATGTACATATGTAAATGGGTTACGATCAGGGTCACAGGTTTTCATTTGTGTACTTGAAAAACCGCAGGTTCCCCAATAAGTATACTGAATTAATTGTGATATTTTCTGAAAATGAGAATACTTGTCATTGCAACGAACGCCACAGCGTTGAAATTCGAAAAAAAGCGTTTTTACAGAGGAAAAGATCGGAATTTTTCACTCATAACAAATTAATTTGAATGTCAAACACCTACATAATAGAGCCGGTATGTACCATAATTGACTAGCACAAGTCAAAGCGCACGCAAACTCCGAAGCTTAATTACCGTAGTTAATTTTCAGTGGTTAGTTATGTGTCCATTAGGAACTAAACGGACTATCTAATGAGTGTTTGTTTCAACAGGTTATCTCAGTGAAAGGCTTTGGCCGATTAGAAGGTTACATTTGTTATTTGAAAATTCTCGGGCACGGCATTCATCTGATTGCGGGTCAAATTGTGTTTGTGTATCGAATTATTCAATATTCAAATTCAGATATTATTCAATATGCATGTTATGAAGTATACGATTCTAATGCCGCAATTAAAAATAAATATCAGTAGTCGCATAAACGGGACAAGGTTTCCTTGTCATTTTTTTGTATTATTGTCGCATTGCAATTTTTTATCGGATTCAGTCTAGAATTTGCGTTTATATCCACGTAGAAACTAATGTTTATCGTGGTTGTAATTTTTCACTGAACGTTCAACCTTCGCACATTAACGCATCTTATTAACGATGCGTTATTGTAATCTCATTGACGTTCGTCGATCTGTTGATTGATCGTGCAGACGACACAATACTATTATTAAGCATATTTAATTTTTCTCGTCGTTTGAACTTTGAAGTTGGCTATTTTTTAAATTTTTTTTTTCGACTTAGTGTTGAACTTCGATCTCAGGAATTAAAAAGTTCACAAGTGAAGGTTTCGCGTGCGTATTTTATTTATACGATAATTTCAAGTGATTACTTTCGCTTTATAAAATTGTATTTCGATTAAGATCGCACGTGCAGACTTTGTGAATACACACTATCATTAATTGTTGGATGTGTTAAAGGTCAGACTATGTATCTTTTAATGTATTGCAAAATGTTCGAATGTAACTTTTGTAATCAACTTGTAATGGTATATTTTGCAGAGTCGAAGCTACCATTTACACTTATATTTCGTACGATTGAGACTCGATTAGAAATTAAATATTTAAAAGGAGATACAATAATAGAAGGTTATAAAATGAGATAAATATATAATCGATATCGTTTAACCTTGTCTTGAGATTACACATACATACTTATAATATTGAACTCTGAGCTCTTTGTTTTAAAGTCCTTTTAAAAAATAAGTCCTTATAATAAATAATAGCAAGTCCTTTTAAAAAATATTACCTCTTGGTTATATCTTCTTCTAAAGGTCGCATACTTGATATCAAGCGATGTCTCTCAACTATTTGAGAAATATTTTACAGTCTGCCTTAGTTCAGTAACTACGGAAAGATACTCTCTGGTGGTGAAACAAATCCCCTTTGAACGGGAAAAAGAGAGTAAAGGAATTGGATATGATTTGCTAGATAGGAAGCAATTTTTAACCAAGTTGAATAAATTGGAAAAAAATTAACGGCTAATCTGTATTCAATTAATATTCATATCTTGATCATATTATAATGACGATGTTTAGGGTCGAACATCATCGAGAAAACCTTTCGACATGTGGAGATCAAACCCCGGACCTTCGCTTAAAAAAAAGACTAGTGCTCTAACCGCTGAGCTATCACCTGGTTTTATTTACATCAGGTTCCGTTTTTTAATGAAACGATTTGCGTTTCAAATATGATTTCGGTGACTGCTATCTATCGGATGTTTTTTTTACCTACACAGGATATCAACGTTCTGCTGAACAAGTAATCGAACATCTTTGAATTTTTTTGCAAAAGCGTATTTCGGCCCTTTCAAAAACATATGTATATGGTACAAAATAATATCTGGATTTTATTTCATCATCTTTGTGGTACAACGTCGATAAAATTCGATATATTTATTCTATTGAATATACACGTTTCAATTAAAATTTGTTTTTACGAATCCTATTTACATACACGCAATCGTATATTTTCCATATTGCTTGAATGTGAACAGACCAACAACCAATAATTATTATTTTTTTGAATTTGAACCACAACATATACGCGCAACTCTTAGGGTCACTTTTGCATCAACCTGTAAGAAGCGTACCTATTTGCTGCCATTAAAGAGTCTAAATCTTATCGACACCTATGTATACTAATACGCTGTGGGTACTCGACGACGGATTAGATTAGACACAATCGCCAACGTTGTATCGCTGCTAGTGTATGTGGGCGGTGCCAAAAGTAGCCAATCTTTAGAAACAACACATAATACAACTTTCGTTCGAGTAAATCAGCTCATATGGCTGTTGTGTATATCAACATATGTACATACACACGAAGCTAAGGTTGCATGCATGCGTTACGGACAAAGTGTGAATCCGGAATTGTATAAAATAAACGAATTTCACGGTCCGAATCATTTTTTATCTTACCAATCTAACCAGCTGATCGTGAAGATCGATTTGAACCAGTTTTTTTTGTGCGGTCTTTCTCAAACACGTGCTAATTCCGTTTCAATGTACATTTTTCACTTTCAAAAATTTGTCTGTAATATCAGTTGCAGTTGACCCTAGTTCAGTGCCCATTTACTGTTTCTTAAAAGATTCGATCAATTTATCCACTACCTGGACACTACCGTGACGAATACTACCTCTAGTTAAAACTCGTTATACCTGTCATATACTTCTGTCGATTTAATGCATACATATGTATATTATTTATTGTATCATCAATCCACTGTCATTCCTGTCTGTCTTAAGCAATCCGCACACTTGACTCTACACATTCTTCTCAGTTCATCAGCCCATCGTCCACTTTGTCTACCTTGCTTTCTTTCACATCCTCTCGGTATACCGTTCCAGTATTTGTCGCGTTCATTTGCCATCCATTCCGCTCGCTGTGTCCACTCCAACTTTTTCACACGTTCCGCTATATCGCTTTTCTTACCCATGTATTCCTCTTACGATATTTTATTATTATACCAAACACATATATGTATAGGTAGAATAACATACATAGATTGGCCTTAGCGCCCGAAAAATGACATACAAAAAGGGCATGCATTTTGCTTGACTTTTTTTTTTTGTGAGAATTCCCCGCACTTTAGACCCCCGCACACCCCCGTTGCTTCTGACGCTTTCTCCGGGCGAATTTGTTTGGAATGGCATATCTATGACCAAACATCTTTCCATGCACTCTGTGTACATTGGATCTTACGTAACATTTTTGAATTCAGCATCCATACGTCATAAACAGTACACATTGGTCGTATGCCTTCTTTTTTAAGCACAGCGGGATGCTGGATTTAAAAACTATGTTCATTATATATATATGTACATAGAATTTTTTTATTTAATATTACGCATCGATCCCAACCGTTTATTTTTTATGTACACACACACAAACGCACACGCACTTAGTTATGCAAATTACGCGCCACTTAAACAATTATTGTCGCGTTTAGACAAGAGACAGCGTTGCCGCTCAAAAAAAGAAACTACATACAATACACATTGATAGTGTCCGAAAGTGCAGCAGTCAGTCATGAGGTGTTACGACAAAAACAACAACGCAGTGCAATAATACCGGTGCACTATGCACCGCGTTCGTGATACTTCCGACGAGGAATAATCGCTCAACATGTGACTTCGATTATTATTCGAGTGCCGCACAGTGGTGCAAATACGAAAAATCGTCTGCACATGAGACGCAGGAGGGTTTCCCTCGTGGCTAGGGACAGTTGGAATTTGACAGATATGGCAGCAACACCCCCAGCTTCTTTGCCGAGAACCCACGGATTCCTGTCGCGAGTCTACGGTGATTACATGGAAGACATCGAAGAGAACGACAGGTATAGCAAGTGCGAAAAGTACGGTGAGATAAGCAACCCACGATTCTCGGACAAATTCGACAGGGAGGGTTTCGCCAAGCAGTTGCGTCAGAGCAGCATCGAAAGCAACGAATCCGAGGGGAAGCAGCGCGTTAAGAACCACCACCATCACAGCATCCAAGAACTGATGCGACACTTTGGTCAAAAAGTCAACGGATGGAGACGCGCCAGCACCGATGATCGTCGCCCTATCAACGATCAAAATCACCCATCGGAAGATAGTGACAATTGGGAGGAGTTCAGATCCAGATCGCGCTCTTTGGGCGCATCATCATCTCCAGCAGACGATGACTCCGGCGACCGTCTGTACGATGATTTAGTCGAGGCTATGAACGAAACGGACAGGTATAGCAAGTGCGACAAGTACGGCGAAATAAGCAACGCTCGCTTCTTCGACAAGGATCAGCTGCGGCAGAACAGTGTCGACAGCAGCGAATCCGACGGTAAGAATCAACGCTCGGCCAGGACTCATCACCATCATCATCATCACAGTATTCAGGAGTTGATCCGCCATTTTGGACAGAAAGTCAACGGTTGGCGAAGGGCTAGCGTCGATCACAGGGAGCGGAGCACCGTTGTCAATAGTGAGTCCCAGGAGTTTAGGAGCAGATCGCGCTCTTTGGGAGCAGCACCCTCTCCTTTGGACGATTGTGGCGCTACCTATCGCATCTACGACGCCATCTTGAGAGAAGGTTTTTATATATATGTATATTTTTTTTTTGCTCTAAAGGCTCCGCGCAAACCAGAGCGGTATCGCTGCGTCAAGTTGACCTCCTCCATCGTCGTTGATTCGCACCGATGCGAATTGTATCGGGACGACGACGGGGGCGTCAGTTTGACGCAGCGATACCGCTCAGGTTTGTGACCTTCTTAAATCGGTGTAAATTGTGCACATTCGCCGTCCAATTTGGTGAACGGTAAACGAGTACAAAGCGATGATTGTTTTGTGACGAACAATTGGGGGGGAAACAAATTCAACGGTACACGCCTAAATTCGTATACCTTCGTTACCTCACGTCAGAATACATATGTATGTTATCTGGCAAAGTGTGAATTCGGCATTGTATGTACATATAATATGCCCAAATGTAAACAGGCGAAGTATAAAATGAATGAATTTCACTGTCGGAATAATTTTTTATCTCAACAATCTGACCGGGTGATTGTGCAGTGTAACCACTTTTTCCGCGCGGTCTTTCTCAAACTTTAGTTTTTCTATTTGATTTTGAATGAACCGTAGTATGTTTTACACTTTGCCCGGTCATTTTGGGGCACTGTATAAAATGCACTGGTATTTTATACATACATAGAATGCCGAATTTCACACACTTTGCCTGTTTAGGACACGGTTTGGATACGATGGGTTTAAATAAATGCACCCTTCACGTGAGGGTATATATGTAATTAGTATACACTCGTTCGACTTGCAACACCTGACGAATTAAAAATCGTCACTTAAATCGTATCTTTCGAATAAATTGGCACCGCATTTTTCCATTTGTAAAATTCTTACGTAACATTCGCACTTCGCATATTATTTTCATCGTAAAAAAATGTACACGACCCACTCGTGACCTTGAAAATTTTGCTAATTTTGCAGCTCAAATCTTGCAAGCAAAACCAACACAAAATTTATTATCATCCAAGTAGTGATTAAATTCAGTGAATGGATTTTTTCACACGGACGTTTGCAAAATAATGTCTGAAAATTGAACAATATGTACGTACATATATGTAGAGCGATGTTTCCACGCACGACAACCAATAAAGGAAACTGACACTTTATTTTATTGAACGAATCCTCGAGTTGCACACCTAATTGCATACGTGCAATCATCATCTGTCTAATTTCTGTCATCATCCGTCTGTCGGTTGCATATTATTTCTATTTGATTTCGATTTGACTAATCAGGACCAAACTTTGCAGAGTTCGTAATATCATATTATACATATAATAGCCCAATTCCGTCTGTCTGTCTGTCTGCCGATAACGCTCACCTCGGTAAAGGGTGAAATAAACGCGAACATCGCAAACGCAACCGCGGAACGCTCGCATACACTCATGGCACTCAAATGTACATGATATTGTATACAATAGCCCGATTGCGTCAGTCTATCTGTCCATCTGCTGTTAACGCTCGCCTCGATAAAGGCTGAAATTCAAATTCAATTGAAAAAAACACGAAGGTCGCGAGTGGGATTTGAACCCGTGATCTGAATCAGGTTGGGTGAGTTAGCGCTAACGCGTTCACCCAACACCGGTGATGAGGGGCCTCCTATAATTTTAAAGTATCGACCCTTGGTAGGTTCGTGACTTTGCTAAATTGCCACGTAGTCGATTACGCCAAACGCGTCCGTTGATATTCAACGGGCTTACACTCGTTACAATATATATGTACAATTGCTCAATTCCGTCTGTCTGTCCGTCTGCTGATAAC
Organism: Parapsyche elsis; assembly: GCA_022651745.1. Taxonomy (NCBI): domain Eukaryota; kingdom Metazoa; phylum Arthropoda; class Insecta; order Trichoptera; family Hydropsychidae; genus Parapsyche; species Parapsyche elsis. The sequence goes on along the minus strand of JAGVSN010000071.1, from coordinate 568,136 downwards.
GCTCACCTCGGTAAAGACTGAAATTTATTTATTTATTTATTTATAAAAGATATACCGCTGTGGCATTACAGGTTTCCCCAAATCGCCACAGCGACAGATAAATACAAAACAGATATGTACATATAAAACAGATGCAAAAAAAAAATAACTTTAGAAGAAGCAAAAAATCAATTAAAAAGTTCAAGGAATGTTTGAGGGTTTATAATAAAAATGTCAGCATCTTGCAACACGAACGTCGCGAGTGGGATTTAAACCCGTGATCATCAGGTTGGGTGAGTTAGCGCTAACGCGTTCACCCAACACCGGTGATGGGAGGCCTCCAATAATTTGAAAATATTAATCCTTAGTAGGTTTGCAACTTTGCTAAACTGTTTGACGTAATCAATTACGTCAAAACACGTTCGTTGATATTCAACGGGCTGTAAGAGTTGCCCCACATAGTTTAAATGCAATCAACAGAAAGTTAACGTTTCACATGAATATATGCACCCGGATAATGTCCGATAGTCACTAAAATTGCAGTTGTTGTGTCAAGTTGTTATCGTTTCGTTTTTATCCCTTATCATTTTTATAAGTACTTATCTGCTCATCGAAGTCACACACACTCGTGTCAGTCCCAATTGAGCGAAATTTCGCTTAAACTCAAATTACTTTTAATTTGTTTCCCAAAAGGTTGACGACCGCACCGTTTCGCGGTTCAAATCAGCTGGTCATTCCGATAGGTGAGTTTCGGCTCTGGTTTTGGTCTCGTAAGAGCGCGCGCGCGAATGTAAACAAATTAATACAGATAACGCACCAGTTCAACTGGTCGTTAAAAACTACTCGGCGACCGGTTGCGTAGATCAGGTTCTGTTTGTTGATGTAAAAAAAATATATTTGTGAATAAAATTCACACCGACAGAACCCATACAACGCATGGGAAAAGTGACGTGTCGACTAGAAATTGACCCAAGGCACTATCGCAGTGTTGGAACAGTGAAGTTTACCTGTGAAACACACCGTGCGTGTATTTTGAAAAATATGACGTTTTAGAAATCGTGTTATTTTTTAATACTTGTGGGAATTAAATGCATAACGGAATCAAGTGATGTTCCGGCTTACATAAGTTTCTTCTAAGTGGCATACATCGTGAAATTTCACTGAAACTACACATTATACCTACACATTATACATTAACTACACATTATACATTATATATAAGTAAAAAAAAAAACGAATTTGTATGAAATTCCCTTATACATAAAATGCGCTTTTTTGGATTTTTTTTCGTGCACTAATTATATTTTTGGAGAAAAACCATTATATCATTAGAAAGAGCACGAAATGAACTTTAAAATGACATTTGTTTCTGAGATATAATTTTCGTTCTTTTAATGTCCATTCTGTATATGTATTTACATCATAGCCTTTTCTTATTACCTTCTGTGAGTGAAAGAAAGCAAATTGAGGAATCACTTCAATAACAATTGTTGACGATATCAGCTACAGTTAATACTTGAAACTTTCTAGAACATGGGTTCCCAACTTATGGGTCGCGACCTCAAATGGGGTCGCCAACTAAAAAAAATATTGACTATAATGCAATTTTCTGTCAGTTATGACGTATGGATGTGAAACGTGGATGCTAAATTCAAGAATGCTACGTCAGCTCCAGTGCATACGGGGAAGCATGCCATGATGTATGTACATATGCTTGGTATAACAAGAAGAGATCGTAAGAGGAATAGATGCGTAAGAAGTATGACCGAGTTGGCAGATTAAGTGGAACGTGTGAAAAAGTTGGATTGGACACATAGCGAGAAGAATGAATGGCGAGAAATACTGAAATGGTATCCGAGAGGATGTGAAAGAAAGCAAGGTAGACCGGAGTGGACGATGGGATGATGAATTGAGAAGAATGTGTGGATGCAGATTGCTCAAGACAGACAAGAATGGAAGAGGATTGGATAGGTCTTCATCCAGCAGTAGATGATGAACGGCTTAAAATGATAATGAATGCAATTTTCGAATCGGGGTCGCCACTCGATAAAGGTTGGGAACCTGTGTTTTATGTAGAACATCAAACGGATCGCTTAACCATACTGGGAATCGAAACGCGAATCTTCAACGCGCAAATTGAACGCTCCGCTGCTTAAATTAGGCTGTGAATCAATTGTAAACGAAAAGCTAATTATTTATCATAAATATGACTTAAAATTATCAAATCTTAAATTTGTGAAATCGTCTTGTATCTCGGTATAACAATTGTGTAACTTTACAAAGAAGTCGCAGACTTATTGAAAATTGGCTTTTTGTCACGGTTTCTCCTTGTGTTTTATATGGAAATTTGACATATTAGCTTTGTACAGATTCTGTACACAATCCAAAAATAGAAGCTATTTATAGTACACGAAAAACTTTCTTCGATTATAAACTCGCCTTTCGTTCGTTGATAAATGCGCAACACTTTGAAGGTACATAATTTCAAAATAAATTCGGGAAATGTGATTAGAATGAACGAACACAAAGCTGAGCGCTCTCAGCTCTGGAACGCTTTCCCTTTTCGGAAACAAAATCGATATTTTCAGACGCCTCCCCTTCGTCTCCTTGCGGCCCTTTTTACATCCTCTGATGCAGGGGGAGGGGGGGACCTTAGGTCCAAATTTGGGTCAACGTGGGTCACACTTACACACACCCAAACACCACATCCACGCACAATCGTTCATAATAAGGCACATTTTTATGGTGCAGTATGTGTACGTGTCACTGAATGGTTTACCAATCGTGTATTTCAGGTTCCAAAATACGGAAGAACGCCGATTTCGAAAAGGCCGAGGCAGCAAAGTATCGTCGAGGCACTTGGGTCACCAGCAAGAGGCCACCAGAATTCGCCAGCGATCCTCGCCAGGCTGCCATCCTCTTCAGAAACTCTCGTGGAGTAAGTTCTCGATGGTCCTTTTCGAATTTACATCGATTTTTTTTTACTTTAAGGCCCGTAACGCACTTGGGTGCCTGGCTGCGCAGCCATGGCCGCGGCGGCCGCAACGATGTTAGAGAATGTATGTGGCTGCCTGTTTGATGACGCACTAAGGCAGCCAGGAATCTCTGGCTGCGCAGCCACAGGTACGGGCTCCGATACGCAGCAGCCAGACAGGCAGCCACTGGCCGCCGCGGCCAACACGAAATGTATTTAACAAAGCAAATGTATGTGGCTGCCTGTGCGATACACGTACTAGCAGCCTGGCTGCCCGACAGCCAGTCAATTCACTGTCGTCATTTCTGAATAAACAATTCCAATTCCAATAAGATAACAATATAAAAAAAAGTCTCGCCAATGTTGCGCGCTGGAAATAATGTATGTAAAACTATTTTCAACAAATTATTTGCATCTACCATACATACAGTACAAAAGGATCCGAGATCCGAGATAACGAACCAAATATTGCATTGAAAATGTGTTGTATCGCTGTTCATTTGTGAGCATCTTTTGTTTGAGAACTTGACATTTAGCTTTGAATATCATTTAGTTTTGACTGTTCGTCAGCCAGTCGAGTCACGTTAGCCCCGCGTTCTGGCTGCCGCTTTGGCTGCTTGAACTGGGTGCACGTTTTTCTGCACCATGGCTGCGCAACCAGGCTGCCAAGTGCGTTACGGGCCTAAAGCTACACAAGTGTCGTGACGCTTTTGTCGTCTCGAGCGTTTGTTGGATTGTGAATCGCGCCCCTGTATTGATTTATACATATATATATATATTTTATTTTTATTTTTCTGTGATTTTTGTCATTTGACGATAGTTTGAATTGAAATTTTGCGATTTGACGCATCCGCTGGGCCACGTTTCCAGTTTGTGGTTATACACATGTTTCTTTTTTGAATGGAATTAAATGAATCTATTTTTATGTCACTGGTATAATTCTGTCGTTTCAGACTGAAATTGTATGTCGGATTTTGAACGGATGCTACGTAGGATCCAGTGCTCACAGAGAAACAAGATGTACGCTCGGTATAACAAGAAGAGATCGTAATGCTGCGTACACACCGACGCACCGAACAGCAAACGACGAACGGTTGCTATTGTGTGGACGTTCAACATAAATCATCGGACGTTATTGTGTGGAGCGGTCCACGCGATAGCAACCCTTCGTCGTTCGCTGTTCGGTTCGCCGGTGTGGACGCAGCATTAGAGGAATGTATGCGTAAGAAGTATGTATGACCAAAGTGCTAGATATAGCAGAACGTGTGAAAAGGTTGAAGTGGATACATAGCGAGAATAATGGATGGCAGATGGACGCGAGAAACACTGTAACGGTATCCGAGAGGGTGTGAAAGAAAGTAAGGTAGACCGAGTGGAAGATGGGCTGATGAATTGGGAAGAATGTGCGGATTCAAGTGGATGCAGATTGCTCGTGACAGTCAGGAATGGAAAGTGGATTGGAGAGACCTTCATTCAGCAGCAGATGGCGAACGGCTGAAAATGTTGATGATGAATTGAATTTACTGTCCCCATAAAGTTACTCTTGATTATATTCATCTGCAGTATGCGCGTTCGTACGTCAGTTACATGCGTTCGATACACTTCTTTTGTTTTCGTTGAAAATTTAATTTTTTCACGCATATTTAATATCCAATGTTAGCCCACTCATATGTCAATAATAAACACCCGTTGATCGTCAGCGTGGAATACTCTGGTAATGCTCCGAAGGTGGCGTACTTGATATCGAGCGTTGCCTTTTCACTATTTGACAAACATTTTACTGTCTGTCATGGTCATAGTGAAGTAACTAGGGAAATATACTGTTTACTGGCTTCCCATTGACTTCTAGACGGGGAAACATGATTTGGTAGGTAGGAAGAAATTTTGTAACCGCGTCACAATTACGTTAGATAAATTGGTAAATTCTAACTGAAGACGGCTGATCTGGATTTGGTAATATCAAGATCTTGCCAATGGCGCTATTTAAAACCTTTCAACACACGGAGATCGGACTGCGGACCTTCGTTCAAGAGACCAACGCTCTAACCACCGAGCTATCGCCTGGCCACGCATAGAGACCCCCCACAAACCTGAGCGAAATCGCTGCGTCAAGTTTTCGTCCTATATCGTCGTTGATTTGCACCAATGCGAATTATATCGGTGCGATCAGTTTGAAAAATATAACCGAAGATTTGACGATTTTTATCGATTCTGTCCGAACATTCGAAAATCTCATCGAATGCAACGCAACTAAGTGAACTAGATTGATAACACACCGACGGACGACCTTGACGTGATGACTGATTTTTCTCAAATGGTCAAGATAATAGATACAAGCCTATGACAAACGGTGACGGGTGGGGAGGATTGACGTGCTTCTTATCTCCATATATGTACATACATATATTTTTTCACAACACAAGCTTACAAGGGGGAAATTCGTGCGATTCGAACCAGCGAGCGAGTGCTATCTATAATAGACCGATACAACCGTATTATCTGCGGCAGACTTCGCCGTGGCATGGTCGTGTCGGAACACTACACACTACCATGACTCCAGAATCGATGATCCAGGAGCTGTCTAGCTACATAGCTGGAGGTGGTCTCTCCAGACAGATGCTGGGACCGACGAAGACTCGTGTCGCCAGGAAGATGTCGACTCCGAATCCACCATCGAGGACTGCCCTGTCGCCAGCTCGAGCCAGGAAACACTCGGTGCCTTCGCTGTATCAGAAAGCACCAGCTCCCAGACCACGTCTGAGTTGCACACCTCCTCGTACAGTCGCCAATACTCGTCCCACATTAGCAGATCTGCCCACTCCTCCCATTACTCGATCACGTCTTCCATGGACGATGCTCCGCTGAGGACGATCAGGCCGAAGCACAGGCCTGCTCTAGAAGAGCCCAGAAAGTCCCTCTCCTCCAGGCTGGATGTTCCAGTGGTCTTCGATAGAAGAGCTCGAAAGTTCTCAGTGCCCGTGACTCGGGGCGATATGAAGACTGCTATACCGACTCGTCCACTCAATGCCAAGTTCGAGCTCATCAAAAAGTTGTCTGGGGTATGATCGAAAATTGGTTCTGAAAATTGATTGTTAATCCACGACTAAATTTTTTTTCCATAATTTTAAATTGATCCTCGGTAAAAGTGCCATTACATGGCCGGTATATTCGGTTGCATTTTTGTCCAATGCGTGTGTCACTTTTATAAAGTCGTCAGTGCGTCGCCGTCGATACAATTCAATAAACTGGTCAACTACACTGGCTGTGTAAATCTAGCTTAAGAAATACATTTTTAGACTTATGTATGTATGTACATACGTGCAAAGTTATGTAGATTTCGACCAGTTTATTGTATCTGGTCGAAGAACATTAGTGTGATGACTAATCGTACCAAAAGTGGAATGCAACGCTTAGTAGTGATGTGCGTTTCTACCCACTGTGATTCTGGTTGAAAATTGTCTAATTTTACTATTTATATCTACAACTTGGGTTTAAAAGGCCAATGTCAAATTTAGTGCGAATTGATGCTATGTATATTATTTATGCACACGAGCAATGTCAAATTTTTTTTTTTTTTTTTTTTCTATATTGTACATACATATGTATATGTATGTATGCATAGCAAAATGTCTGATGGAATATTTGAACACGGGGTCTTAAAATGTCCAACATCGTATTATAAAATGTTTGAGCTGCAAGCTATCACATAATTTATTAACGCCGATTTAAATGTTTTACGTGTGTTAGACCTTTTAAAACTGAGTCACGTATAGGAATTGTATTGAATATTTGCCTAAAATTCTATATATCTATGTAGATATTCGTATGGTAAACAGTTTGAAACTTAAACCACATCGTTACAATTTATACACAGTTACAGTTAAAAGTTTCGTTTGAACGGTTACGTGTGTTGACAATTATAACACTACGGTACAATTCTTCGGTTCTATTACTTGCGAGTCTTCGATTGCAACCTCGTATCGTTTTGTTGTCAATGAAAATCTGCTCGTGATCTCCAACTAACTCTAGTATCTGCATCTGTGTCCTAATTACGAAATTGGGCAATGAGCCACGCGACAATTGAAATACTCATCGTAACAAATTTGTGTGTGTGAAGCAATAGTTTCACAAACCAAAAGTTCCCCCATGAGGATTAAACTCAATGTTAAGGTGACGGTTAAGAAACGATTTTTTTTGTTTGTCTACATAGTGTTTTACAATATATAATTAAATTAGTACATACGGCAGTTGCAGTGCGTTCAAATATTATTATCGCTGTCGTGGATTTGCGGGATTTTATCGATACGTTATCGTTCGAGAAGAACTAGATTGTCAATCTGACGATTTGGAATCGTAAATAAATCTGAGCGCGTTTTCCGCATATCGACAATATTGCACGCGACATTTGTGTATCTTATAAACTACATTAACAATAACATAAACATCGTTCGATTCGGCTTAGAATTGATTTGTAATGAGAATACGATTCGATACATCTACGTAATTAAATGGGACATTATCGTTCGTTATCGATTATGTCGAGAATAAAATTCTTGACGATTGTATTATATGTATATTATATCCGATGGCACCTTTGATATGCGCGATTGTATTGATTTTTTTTATTATTACTATTTATTTATTTATTTATTTATTTCGAAAAGTATTTAGTGCATTGTTATGATGTTGTCGCTAATGACTATTATTCACAATTTGCTTTACAATCTCTGGCGTATAATATTTTATTCAATGCGAACGAAATGATTCGCATGATTCGCAAAAAGATTCGCACGTAACGCGCACTAAGGAGGTTTAATTACACATACGGGAATAATGTTGTGTACTTTATTTTGTGATTATTGATCTTTTATCTCAGTAGATTGAGGCTATGTTTGCCTATCGTCGTTTTGTTTTTTGCAATTCACCGTTGTTTATTTCTACATAAAAGGGCCAATGCTAAATTTTAGCCGAAGATGTCATATCATACAGTATTCTATTTTCACTTTTTATTCAAATGGAAAATGTCAAACGTATTATTATATGTTCACAATACTGACCGAGATATCGTAAACCGTTTTGACGATTTTTCCGCAAATCCTTACATCAAATGATTTCCGAATGGGTGTAAATGTTCAATCGGTTTTGTTTTTGTTCCAAAAATTATATATTATTATAATTTACAAATTGTTTTCAGTCTAAAATTCGTATCTATTCCTAAAGTAAAATACTTTAGATGCAAACTTTCATCAATTTTTATCAATCCGAACTAGATATTTTGACCAAATAGAACCAAAGCACATGTTTCTAAACTCCGCTAAAAAATTTTTAACGTAATCTTTCTTTCTAGTCGTTTTACTCGTTTGTCTGACAACTTTATTGAGTGTTTACAATTTACTTATTGTTTCAAACTGCTTTGACAAACTGTTAAACTGGTCACAGTGGATTAAGTAAATTTGCACAATGTCATGCAATATTTTGTGAATTTGTTTGCGGTTTCGCTATTGTCGGTCGATTCACATTCTTGTGCTAAACTACTCGACCTTTTTATTCAACAAACGTTCAGACGTGTGTTATGTTTAATTGAAACTCGATATTAAAGCATTGCTTTTATTTGTTTTTTCAGCTACCTGTTGTTACGCCATTCCTGAGAAAAGTCGACATATTGGAATTGGGTACGTATATTATGTTACAATCGAGCGAACGAACAGAAAAAACAAATTGAATTCTAATCCACGTTCAACGTGCACTACCGTTCAATCGATAAGCGTGATAGTAGTTTTACGTGCTAATAATTTAATTTAAATGTTGTTTTCGTCGTGTGAAACATTCGTATTCGACGCAATATATGTACATATAATATGTATTTACAATTTGGTAGAACTTTATACTGATATGAATACTTTTTGGGAATTTACAACAAACAGTTCGATGCTACATATAAACAGAATTCGCAAATTAACTATTCATATTTAATAGGTAGGTACATGTGCTTAACCACCATAGTGAATTTCAACTAAAATATTTCATATTTATATTAATGACGAAGTTTATACTAAAACCGACGTGTTGTTGTTATTATGTGTCATATCGAATCGTGCGAAGGCGAATTTTGTTATCTCAAGAAGAATAAAATTAGCGTTTATACATACAAACATATACACCTATGTATGTATATGTAATTGCTTTATGACTATTTTTTTTATGTGAATGTTTTTGAACGGATTCCTATCAACCTTTGAAATTCTCAATGGAACTGAACATGTATGTAGTTCATTGTTAAACATTCAATTTAAAATTCGGATAGTATTAGTTAGGTATACAAGTTTGCGAACAAAAATTTTAACTATTCATATTTTTATTAGTATGTTAGTTTCATACAAACCTTTTCCGCATTTATTTACAATATACATATGTACCTGTTTACATCCCACGAGGAATTGTTTTTGTCTTGTCATTATCGACTTTGCTTCATCGGTAAATAAGTTCCAACAATTTGTATAAACCTTGAGTGTGATCAGTCAAGTTCACTTGAGATTCTTTCATGAGTTCCAATTCGAACACTTCAACGATGAAAACTCAAAAGAATTGTACAATACGTTATATGTACATATATCGGTAGTTTTCTGCACTTATCGTCTCAATATTTAGTTGATCGGATCTTCATTCAACTTCACGATATTACACACAACTTCAGAAATTATTTTCGAATTGTTAGGTTTGAAGTAAATCCAAATGATTGTGCAACAATTAGTACCTTGACTTTTACACTAGTTAGAATTATTAGATGATATAGTCGGAATAATATCATAAATTATTTTTCATTAAACCTAACGACTTTGGCTTAAGTTTACAAACGTTAAGGTCAAGTTGCTTTCTAATTAATTCCAATCAGATGTTATTTCTAGACAATTTCGATAATGCTTATCACATTTATAGTTGTTCCTTTGGTTGGATACTTATTCATGTGAAGAGCCTATTTATTATATTCATAGCATATCGTTTGTATCGTTCCTTCAGACTTGTCCAATTATTGTGGCCGGATCCTTTATATTATTACTCAACTGTCTAATGTTCCCCTCAGGGCTCTAAATGGAAATTTTCACGAATGGGAGCGCTCGATAATGTTCAAAAAATATCGAACATCCTTTTTTTTTTAATTATATGTATGTATGTAGGTACCTATACATACATATGTATATATTTATCGAAATGCAAAATCTTACCGAGATTAACACCAAAACACTTGTTAATTATGTAACATATGTACACCAATATATATGAATTTATGGTTGTATATATTAGGTTATTAGTATTATTATTATAGAAACTGTATTACATACATACATGCACAATTTACACGGTTAATTTTTTTTTAATTTGAATAATTGTTATTATCACTATTTAGTTAGTCACGTGCAGTAATTATAATTCACACAACTTAAAAAATGTTTCTAGAAAAGTGTTTGTTAGTAATTAAGTGCAGTAATAAAATAAAAATAATAAGCTATTCCCTATGATAGATTGAAATTGCAAATACGTTCGCTTAATTCAAGTTCTCTTATCAGAGGGACGGCAAGACTGAACTATTTTGAAATTTTGGTTCCTTTAGTTACTTTAGTATAATGGTCGCGGTACAGCTGCTTTAGTAATCTAGTTAAAATAAGAAAGCCGACAATTCAAAGAAAGATATCGTAACAGATAGATGCCTTTGTCGGAATTTAAATGTAAAGAATTTAACTTCCAGTCAAAGATTGTGATTTACGAGTCATAAATGTAAAAAAAAATACAGTCCAATATTTTTTCGGCAATAATTTTTGAATTTAATTTTTTTTTCAAAATTAAGAAAGAGCACGGAAATTTTGTTTTTTTACGAAAGGGTATCCAAATACATAATGGATATTAATAGTATTACATCCCCTACTCGATTTCTTAACACTGTTAATATACCAGAATTAAAAGATTTTACATTTACTAAGTTTTCAAATTTCACGAAAGGGAACGCCCGCACCCTGCCGCTGCCGCTGAATTTGAGGCCTGGTTCCCCTCTTTCTTAAATTTTTCCCGGTACATATCGAAAGATATGGCCAAAGTATGATGCTTTCTATTTTCATATGATGAATATTATGAATTCACGTTCCTTATTCATTCTTTGTAACACTTTTAGTAAGGTGATCCAGCATGGATATTCTCAGCACACTAAATAATCTCAAACCTGAGCTCAATACCCAGAGCTGGGCATTTAAAACTAGTGAACCTCTATTCAGTACAGGGTTGCCAGATTTTTAAAACAGCATACCGGGATTTTAGTCAAAAGGACAAATATGAAATAAAAATTTCCCCTCCGGTTTAAATTTTACCATTCTCTTTAACCCTTTCTTCTTACTTTCATTCGTTTCTGTTTTGGAGAGTTTCAAAGTCACAATCGGACATTTTGAATATTTGTTCTAGAATTAATGACGGATTTATCTTAAATAAATAATTAATTATTTAAAACATTAGAAAAAAACAATAAGCTGAACAAGCACGAGGCGATTGAAATATTGCGAGCGTGGCGTACGCAGGCCTGGAAGTTCGGGAATACGGGAATTTCCTGCTTTGTAACATCAGAGCGTCTCGCGTCGCCTATTGCACCTTGTGCATTTTTGTTCTCCGAATCTCTGCCCAGCTGCCAACCTATTAAGCATTAAAAAAAAGCAATTAAAATAACAATATCTTTCTTTAGTTTGGTTTTAAATTTTTTTGTGCAAATCGGGAATTACATACTGTATCGGGAGTCGGGATTACACTTTCTAAATCGGAAGATTCCCGCATAAATCCGGACGCCTGGCAACCCCGATTCAGATACAGAGGAGATATTCGTTTTCAAATGCACCCTACATTTTTAAGGGTCTTTGAGACCTTTACGAGTGTTCTCTGTTGCACCAGGTGGTTCCATTACCCATCCAGGTATAACTTGAGTTCATTGTCGTTATCGTAATTTCTACCCCCCCACCTTTTCACAGTGGCAATGGCGTCACTGTTGTCGACAACAGCACTGACGCCAGTCATCGTTCGACCAAAATGGTGGACGGAGGTCTGCCACATCATCTTAGACCACAATTTTCCTGCTTGCTGATGTCTTGAAGTACCAGCCAAGATGTACCTGGTGCGGAGTCGCCAGCGCGCCATGATTCTCAGCGGCAAGTCTACCGGAACTTGATTCTTCGAGCACTTTCGCCTCGTTGACCCTCTTCGTCTCGTCTCATAGTCTTCTTCTTGTTCCTCCTCTTCTTCTATTTAACTTTCACTGGGAGGGGAAACAAAAAAAACAACAACACTATATTGAAATTAGAGCCTTTTTCATGCACGGTTCCGTGCTCACAAAACTGGATTTTGTCCCACGTTTAAAGTCTGCCGCTATTATGCATGTGTATAATGTAGTCTAGACTCGCTTCTAGTTCAGGTAGATTTTTTTTTTTTTGTTTACCTCAGAAGACTCTCGAACCATGACTGAATTTCGAAAGAAGCGATAAGTGATGGGCGTTATTCGCCGCCATATACAATTTTGCTCATTTCAAAGTATAAAAAGAGGTTTCTTTGAATATCTTTGAATATTAATAATTGCGCAGCGTATTGTTGCGGCTAGAGTACATACATATGTATATCGAATGAGGATGAACGATTTTAGCAATGTTAAATTGATCGCTATATCGCCGTTCACCGTCCACTGTTGGATGAAGGCCTCTCCAATTGTCTGTCTTGAGCAATCTGCATCCACTTGACTCCGCACATTATTATTTTCAATTCATCAGCCCATCTTCCACTCGGTCTACCTTGCTTTCTTTCACATCCTCTCGGATACCATTCCAGTATTTCCTATCGCGTCTATTCCAAAGTTTTCACACGTTCCGCTATATCTGCCACTTTGATCATCATATTCTTCTTACGATCTCTTCTTGTTAACACTAGTGTAAACCCGTTGAATATCAACGGACGTGTTTGACGTAATTGATGAACGTAACAATTTAGCAAAGTCGCGAAACTACTAAGGATTAATATTTTCAAATTATAGGAGGCCTCCCATCACCGGTGTTGGGTGAACGCGTTAGCGCTAACTCGCCCAACCTGGTGATCACAGGTTCAAATCCCACTCGCGCGATGTTCTGATTTTTTAATTATTTACCGAGGCGAGCGTTATCAGCAGACAGACCGATAGACGGATGTCAATATATATAATATAATGTACAAAAGCGCTAAGTCTGTCCATCTATCCATTATGAACGTTCGACGTAATTATTTTACTTTCATTGACAATTATTTATTACATTTAATTTCTTCGCTGTGACCAATGGTTACCGCTCTTGTTAGCCCACTGACTCATATCACAATAATAAAGACCCGTTGAGCCTCAACTGGCACTCCAGTATATTAAATATTAATATAATTATGTACATACATAATTCCTTTTACATTTACTATGATGTTTGAATAACTTTTTTATTTATATGTAATATGATATATGCAATTTATACACACAAGCCAATTAACTCCATTCCAGTTTGTGATCATTGTAATCAAACGTTCGTTGTATTTCAATAACCATTACGTCTTAACTAACTAACGTCTGGTCTAAAATTAGCATTACTGGAAATCTGATAATTAATATTGAAGTCGCAAACATCGATCATATTAAACTCGTATTTGATTTTGAACCGCATACACGAATACGTCACTTGTCATCATAATATAATTCTAGTAGTTTAAAATAATATCGTAAATTGTATGCATTATAAACGAGCTCATTATTTTCACTGTAGTTTATCCGTACACGATGAATTCAATGGCAATATTTTTTTCCGCAATAAGGGCAAAGTTATCTTATCACTTATCACCTTTGTGGGCGTGCGAATTAATCCCACACAGTCGGATTATCCAGAGTTGAAATTTACGTATGTACGTTTTTTTTTTTTACCAAGCTTCAATCAAACGTGCTATTGCACTCTGGAATCGTTATCGGCTTGACTGTTGAGGTCGCTCGACTCAATTTTGATAAGTTGTCGTACTTTTAGATTATTGTAATATATTTATAGCCGGATGAGTGGACGTTTGGTCAAAGTTTACAGCCGGAAGTTGAGTTGTGTCAAACGAGAAAAGGCATTTGCGAAAGTAAATCGACATTGTTGTGCTTTCAAGAAGTCAATCTTTCAATTGAAGTTTAACGAGGATGTGGTTTTTTTTTGTACATATGGCTAACTCTTTCATTACGTGATCGGAATTGCGTTTGACACGTTAAGAGCTGGGATAAACACGCCATTGAGACGTCAGTGGTCCGAATTGGCAATTCGTAATTTTCAATCAAAATAATTAATAGTCTTGTTAATTTAAGGTTAGGCTTAATTTAAAGTTATTAACGATATAGCCCCGGGCGATAGCTCAGTGGTTAGAGCGTTGGCCTCTTGATCGAAGGTCCGTAGTTCGATCTCCGTTTGTCGAAAGGCATTCGACCTTAAATATGGTCATTGGCCAAATCTGGATGTTACTTAATCCAGATCGGTCATTTTCTGTTTGCCAATTTATCTTATTTAACTGTGAGACTTTGTTTCGCAAAATTGGCAAACAATTCCTTCCCAACATCAAATCACTGCTCGTTGATTCTTTGCTTTCTTCCTCTCCAGAGGGTAATGGTTTCAGCACTGGAGAGTGTATGTATTTCTCTTGTTATTCTACTTTCTAATAGATGCTGGTTTATTTTAAAGTGGTATTTTGAGTTACAACATAAATTGCTGAAATATTATTGACTTAAGTTAGAAATCGAAATCGTCTAGAAAGCATCCAATTGATTATTTTCAAACTTAAATAATTAAATAAAACCAACGATGTCACTTGAATATTATGATTAAAAAAAAATACGCATCGGTTACGTTTCTTTTCGAACCATAGACGTATTCGTGTTAGAAGTACACACTTTTAACAGAGCAGATCCAATGTCTTCAATATACATACATACATACATATGTACATATGTGTCCACAACCCACGAAAAGCAAGAGTCAAAGTAAAAATGCATTTAAGGCGCTCACACACCTTATCGAAATCGCTGCGTCAAACTGGCGCCCTCTATCGTCGTTGATTCGCACCAATGCGAATTATATCGGTGCGAATGGGACGACAATAGGGGCGAAAGTTTGACGCAGTGATTTCGCTAGGGTGTGTGAGCGCCTTAACGGTTTTGTAATCGAACCAGCGAGTCTCTGTGTGTGAACTATGTATATATGTATATGTATAACCAAAATTGAACCATTTTTACTTTATCCTTATCGGATTAAGTATTGTGATACGGATAAAGTACTAATAACTCAAAAACCGTTTATCCTATTACACTTCATATTTATAATATTTTTTGCCGGCCACTACAATCCATAAGTCTTTCAAAAATTTTCGTTGACCGGAAGTGGTACTTTCCTTGGAAAGTCACTTAATTTTTTGTAATCTTTGGTAGGGTTTTCCAGCAAAACTATGATGCACATTAAGCTGAAATTTTGCATATGTAGTACGTATGTACCTTCAAACTAATATAATTTTTTAACATTTCTTTTCAACCGGAAGTAGTACTTTTACTTTTTTTTTTCGGTGTTTATTAATTTTTTCTCGGAAACTATCAAGTCTATCAAGCTGAAATTTCATATCTATTTTTTTCACACTAGTGTAAGCCCGTTGAATATCAACGAAGCGGTTTCTCATCACCCGTACTGAAAAATAATATTTAACTGAATAGTTTTTATAGTTGTTGTATAGATGGCGCTTTATAATACACAATAACAATTTAGCAAAGTCGCGAACACTTTAAGATTTAATATTGGCCAATTATAGCACGTACAACATCGCCTTCGTTTGGTTGAATGCGAACTGGTGATACCGGGTTCAAATACCACTCGCGTGACGTTCTATCGGCGAGCGTTATCAGCAGACAGACACATGCACAGACAGACAGACGGAATAGGGCTATTATATATATGAGGTGTAAACGATATTATGTACAACGTTTCGATCAAAACTAATACAAACACAAAGAAATATAAATCACGGAAATTATGAGTTTTTCCGAAACTATTTTTAGACGCCAACTTACGACATTAAAAAAATCATTGCATATGTTTCGTATAATAAGAAAGAATTTTTTTGATAATATAATTTTGACTGCACATCACATAAACTAAATCCTAACAAGGTCTAGGTCACGGGTTCCCAACCTATGGGTCGCCGAGCGTTTTCTGTGGGGTTGCCAACTGAAACAGTAAACTAAAAAAAATATTGACCATGCAATTTTCATTTTTAATCGGTGTCTTGATGTTTGAATAATATATATTGCCTTTTTCAAATATATCGGGGTCGCGGATCACTTGGATTTTATAAAAAAGGGTCGTCACTAGAAAATGGTTGGGAACCTGTGGTCTAGGTGAGAATCCCCCCTATGATTCTTCACCTAGACCTTGATGAAGTATTGTGATCGTGCGAAAATTCGACCTCGAGATTTTAGGCCCTCACAAATCTGAGCGGTATCGCTGCGTCAAGTTGACGTCCTCTATCGTCGTTGATTCGCACCAATGCGAATTATATCGGTGCGAATGAGATGATGATAGGGGCGTCAGTTTGACGCAGCGATACCGCTCAGGTTTGTGAGGGCCTTCATTTCTTAATACGCCCGTTGAATAACAACGGAGCGATTTCTCATCACCCGTACTGAAAAATAATATTAAATTTAAAAGTTGTTGCGTCTATGCAATAATGCGCCATCTATCGCGCGTTATAATACAAAAACGTAACAATTTAGCTAAGTCGCGAGCCTATTTTTTATTATATAAATAGTCAAGTTAAAGCCTGCCCATTATCATCCGGTTTGGCTCACCGCGCTCTGTTCCGAATCAGTGATTCAAATCCCACTCGCGCACTCGTTTTTTTTTTTAATTATTTACATCGGCGAGCGTTATCAGCAGACAGACATACACACAGACGGAATAGGGCTATTATGTATATAATAATATAATGATAATTTGAGCCAAGCCACACGCATGTTTTTAGTAAATGCGCTTCACAGTAATTAGTCCAGGAACACTGTATGGAACTACTTAACTTCACGATGATGATGGCATACCAGTGCGGGTTAATAATGAAAAATTTAATATAGAACGACTTGATACTGATAAATAATACTTTTTTTTAAGACGATAGCGTATTTGTTACTTTATTTTGATTTACCATTTGTCAATTTCCCCTACAATTCACAGTATGGACTTAATCCCTTCTTCTAACTGACCGTTCGATAGTTGCAATCATAGTGCGTTGGCGGTGCACAGTGGTCGCACATCCCCACCGGATCGAGATAGTCGCCAACCGGAACCAAACACTAGCTCTACTACTACACCAGAGCATGGAGTATCTGTTGTCGTTCGTCAGCAGTGGATAGCAGTGGGTGTTTGTTGGTGATGGTGGTGGTGATGATGCTGCTTCTAAATCTGTAGTGTCAGTGTGTTCGGCCAAGGCGGCCGCTCTTGGCCAGCGTGGAGCAGCATCCGTTGCTCCACTACTATTCAGACCACCCTGCTCTAACAGCAGCACTCCTCCACGACGACAGTGGTGTCCATCCCATTGATCTGATCAAGGAGTTTGAGACGGTCAGCCGTGCCTGGAAGGCCTGTCTAGCTGACGTGCTAAGCAAAGGTTACGCAACCGGCGTACATATACAAATTCACTTCTTCTTTTTCCACCTTCTTCTTCTTACTGTGCCGGTCGTGTGTACCTCTCTACCTGCACGTGTGTTCTATTCCTAGTGTGTCCTCGTGTTGCACTACGTGTGCACTTTTGGCAAAACTTTCGTTCCGTAGCTTTTATGTAGTGTACTGTAGAGTTCTGTCGTCTGAGTTTTGACAGCAGTCTGGTTAACTAATTTTAGATTAGTTGGCGATCGAAGGTGTGTCTGTTCCGTTCGGTTCACGTTTGCTTCTGTTTGTGTATGTACATACATTGTATATGCGCAAGGTTTACAAATCATAATGTTTTTTTTTAACTAGAGAGTATGCAGTTTAAGGGCACTCACAAACCTGAGCGATATCGCTGCGTCGAGTTATTGTCCTCTATCGTTGTTGATTCGCACCGATGCGAATTATATCGGTGCGAATGGGATGACGATAGGGGCGTCAGTTTGACGCAGCGAAATCGCTAAGGTGTGTGAGCGCCTTAAATGACGGCACAGAAACAGTGGGTCAACAATGGAACCAAATCTTTTGTCCCTTTTAACACACTGACGATAGTTTAAGACGGGGGTAATCACGTGGTGTTTCTAAAGATTTGTTTAATTTTGTCAACGTTTGAACTTATGTGGCTCAGGCACTCGTTAAGAACGTTGCGTTTTGCTTTTTTGATTACCCATTCGTGTGGTTTGTTTAAAAATGAGCTGATGTCACAGTATATGTATGTACCTTGTTTAAAGCAAGAGCGACTGCTTTCTGCGCTTTGTATATCGTGTTATATTATATATATATTAGCCCTATTCTGTCTGTCTGTCTGCTGATAGTAATATGTAATTAAAAAAACCAGACCGTCGCGCGCGAGTGGGATTTAAACCCGTGATCACCAGGAAGAGGGTGCGCTTACGCATTCAACCAAACTAGATAATGACGAGCCTGCTACAATTTGATAATATTAATTCTCAAAATGTTCGCGACTTTGCTAAATTGTTACGTAGTTGAATTATAAAGCGCCATCTAATCAAAAACTATAAAAACTATTAATTACACATACATATACTCACCCACAGTACTGGTGGTGAGAAACTACTCCGTTGAATATCAACGGGCTTACACTATGATTAAATAATTACGTATTGGAGTCTGAGTAGGTGAATGTGCATCATTTGCCATTTTCAAAAAATCGCCCATAAAATAGTACGCCTACTTTTGAACAGTTCTAATAAATCTGAGTTGTAAAGTTTGAAATTTAAATTTTGTATAATAAGATATTCGAATCCAAATAAAGTTTTTGATATTCTTTCGTTCCCTATTTGAAGTTGGATCGGATGTGACCTGACTTTTACATATTGTTCAGCAACATTTCGTTCTATACTGTATTTATGTACACACATTTACATCATCACGTTGGCTTTTTGAATGATGGTAATCTTGTTAGTATTTGTTTTTAGATGTCGATATTTATATAGAAAGCGTATTTGAAATATTCAATTTGCTCAAATATTGACGACGACGGTGCTTTCAAAACCAAATCACAGAATTAATGTCGTTTAAGCTTGGCACTTTATAAACTTTGACATCAAAGACGACGTTTGCTAAATTGAAATACTTCTATGTATATTGATTAAGTTTTTACCAATTTCTAATATTTCTGTAAGACTTTCTTAACCCATTGGAATTTTTTTGGAATAATGAAAAGAAATTTAACAAACGAAAAATTATAATGTATATATCTTGATAATGGATAGTGTATTAAATTCAAATAGACTCATATTTTAAATGACTTGACCACCTACATATGTACACAAGTATGTATGTATATACGCTGTGATATGTAAATACATAAATGATAACCACTCGGTGACACTGGCAACGGGCAGTGGCTAATATTGAATAAACGTTAATTGTGTTTATAATGTGAAATTATTCGTTTGTATCCTAATTGTATAAATAAATATATACAAAAAACAAAGAATCTGGAATTGACAAAATTTAATCTACAAAATTTGAGTGATTGATTACTTGTACTTGCCTTATTGTTTTAAAAAAACTTCACTCTGTAGTCGATTATTTATGACAGAACAATTAAACTTAATACAAAGTATTTGTCGTGAAGATTTTGAAGAATTCGTTTGAAAATCTTTTTCAGTTTAAAATTTATTATTATACACAGCACTGCCAAATATAATTGTGAGTGATTTGATTTGTTGATTCTAATCTACATTCGCATTCTTATTTACATTGTATAAATAAATTTTGCATATTCCTCTTCTTATTCAACATATTCGTTCACATTATAAACATGGTTAATTTGTGCATAATTGCATAGCAAATAGATATTTTATCGTGCACAGCGGAACTTTTGAACATCCTGCATAAATAATAAATATTATTAGATAAATTATTATAACTGTCAACGTTTTGTCTGATAACGTTTCCCATACTCGCATTTTAGAATGTTGAACTCGATAGCAGAAATCTTTATAGTTTTAACTGCCTTTCTTCTACATACATATGTGTATATGTATATATTTTTTTTAATATATATGTATATATTTTTTTAATATATATGTATATATTTTTTTAATATATATGTATATATTAAAAATGTAAAGAAAATATCATACGGCATCCATATAAAATTTGATTCCAGGAAAATTTCATTTTCGTATATAATTTTTTAATATGATTGACAAGTATCGTGAAATGATTGAGCTATTTGTCAGCACACGATGACAGTATACACGACTAGGTATTTTTTTTAATAATGCGATTTTTTATGTAGCATCTTGTTTACGCATTAATGCCAACAGTTTGATGATGTGTTGCATTTATTCCGGGGCATCTTGCCAGACATTATTCCACACGTGGCCCGTCTTTTAATAAAACATTATAAAGAACTAAAATAATCCACGCGAAAACGTGAAGTCATTTATATTTCGATATCATAGTTCATACTTTTTGACAGTAAAGTATAAAATGCATAAATTTATTGTAATCGAAAAGTCACCGTTTAACTTTTGATTGTTTTTATTCTTTCAGAGCAAGATGAGTCGCAGATCTTCGTCAAATTCTTCAAGTTCCACAAGTGTTATGACTTGATACCGACGTCCGCCAAGCTGGTTGTATTCGATACAGGACTGCTCGTAAAGAAAGCTTTCTTTGCGCTCGTTTACAACGGTAAGCTTTCCGGAAGTTCGTGGTTTGATTAGGAACTACATACATACATATTGTGCGTTTTAAATGAGCGCGTACTTAATAAATACTTGCGTTATAATGATTCTGTACTGCCATCGCATGCGATTTACTTTATTTATATTTAAATAGTTATGTTGTGACATTTAGTTGTAATACCATGAACTCCCGACAAACTTTACGTTACTTTTATTATAACAATGCCCGTTGCTTGATAACAATAGGCTATCTCCATTCTCCCATCACTGGAGTATGGATACTCTAATTATTATCATACAATATATATATACATATATGTATTGTACAATAATAATTTTAAAGTCTGCGAATTTCTCTTACTGTATGTACTTTATTACATTGGTGTATTTTGCTTAACATGTCGAGTCTAATAAGATGTTGAATATTGCGAGGGATTCATTGTGCATTTTTCAGGTGTGCGTGCGGCTCCATTATGGGATTCCAAGCTACAAAAGTTTGTAGGAATGCTCACAATCACCGACTTTATCAAAATATTGCAAAAATATTACAAGAGCGCTAACGTTACCATGGAAGAATTGGAAGAACATAAATTAGAAACGTGGAGAAGTAAGTCCTCGATGTTTATTAATAGCTTTTATTTAATATTTTCCACGTTACACCCACTAGCTCTTCAGTTCAAACGTTTCCTATTTTGACGTACATTGAATTTTTATATGTATATTTATGTAGAAATACCAATGGTCTAATGTTCAAAATTGCTGAATGGCATATCTAATTTTTTTTATTTATTTATTTAAAATACATGTCTGATATAAATAAATTGTACATACAGTTTTCATTATATTTTATATTTGAAGGATTACAAAAATCCATTTATATTTTAAAATTTGTTTAGATTTTTAAAGAGATTAGTATTTTCAGAAGTTACTATTGTTTATAATTAGTATTATAACGTGTGAATTTATGTTTTTCAGGCGATTTGAAAGGTTCTATAATTCCATTGGTCAACATTCAGCCGGACGCTTCGTTGTACGAAGCCATTAGGATGCTTATAACCAATCGTATTCACCGATTGCCTGTAATCGACGCAGTTACAGGAAACGTCTTATACATTCTAACACATAAGCGTATACTTAGATTCCTTTTCCTCTATGTGAGTACTTTTAACCAATTGTATACTTATTGTATCTATTAATAATAACACTGTGAATAAATGGCAAGGAATATGTTTATTTCTAAGTTTAACTGTAACATACAGCCCGTCTTAATAAGTGAACTTCATTATTATAAAATTGATTGTGAATACTATCGACTTCATTTCAGATAAACGACTTGCCCAAACCCGCCTATATGAATATGAAATTGCGCGATTTGAAAATCGGTACCTTCGACAATATTGAAAAGGCTGACGAGGAAACATCCATAATCGACGCGCTCAGAAAATTCGTCACTAGGCGCGTTTCAGCCTTGCCCCTCATCGATTCCGACGGCAAATTGAAAGACATTTACGCCAAATTCGACGTTATCGTTAGTATCTGACAACCATGCGGTGCATTTATATATACACGTTATGTCTTGACGGCTGTGTGAGATTGTCGTGCTTGTCGTGTTTCAGAACTTGGCGGCGGAGAAGACGTACAACGACTTGGACGTCACGTTGAAACAGGCCAATTCTCACAGAAACGAATGGTTCGAAGGTGTGCAAAAGTGTACGTTGGACGAAACCCTCATTGATGTTATGGAAAGGATTGTTAGAGCCGAGGTACTATTACGAGTGCATTCCTTTATTTTCTTGTTTTTATCGTCCAGGCTACATATCGGCGGCTCTACTATAAAACTACATATCTACATTTATACGAACTGTTCAGGAGAGCTAATACGAATAAAATTGTATATGTTACAGCCAAAGCATACATATGTATTTCAAGTGAAAATATATTTTCATTGGCGTTTCGGTGAAATCATATCCAAGCACATTTTCACCAGTAGATATATATTTCTACTAGTGAAAATATATTTTATCAGATACTCACTGATGAAATTATATTCGTTTCCGAACTGTCATTGAAACTAAATTTTACAGTTGTTAAATAACCAATCGGATCATATAATCTGCTGAAATATTCAATCCTAGTTATTGTGTCGCTTCTTCTTTTTAACGTGCCGTGCCCGTGTTCAGGCGTAGGCTTTTACTGGTTAGTACCAATTATAGTTTACAATGAGTCTTTGTCGATTTTACAACAATTGACTTATATTTAAAGTTGCAATGAGATGGTTTTGATAACCTGGGTCTGATACGTGGTAGTATTGTTCCTAGATGTGCGGGTACGACCATGCATTCGGAATTCTCAGATGTAACAACGTCACCGTTTCGTTTAAAACACACCTGCAGGATGACACATCATCGACTTAGGCCAACATCAACAAGTCACAAACACATACGCTTACTTTGATACATTTTCACTGTCTGAATTGGTAAAAATATATTTATACCAGTGAAAAATATGCTTTCGCTGTAACATATGTACATATATATTCCATTGAATTTCTCTAGATTGCAAAAAGAAAATAAATAATTTTCCACAAAAGAAGTGTGTTGAGCGTTGATACCAAGTTTCAAATGTTATGGACGGATAAATTGTCATTTTATATACATAGATTGTTATTCTACAGTTTCCTTTTTCGTTTCAGGTGCATAGATTGGTGGTGGTGGACGAAGAGGAGCGCGTGATTGGTATTATCTCATTGTCAGATCTGCTGCAATATCTTGTGTTAAGGCCCCAAGGAGAATGCGGCTTCGCTCTTAGAACGGTAGTGGAAGAAAATCATGTTGAAAACAACAATACTAGCTCCCCCACAACCAACAACAAAACAGAGGACGATTTAGAAAATTTGCTTTTCGACATGGACTCAACTGCGATTCAAAACGGAGTGCTTCCCAAGGTGCCTGAAAAAATCACAATAGATTCCGACTTACAAAATTCCGAAACAGAAATAACCTTCGCCGATGTATACGTCGATGCCAAATTGATGTCAACGACGGAACTTATCGAAGTTGCCGAAGATGTCGTTAAGATGGACAAGATCTTATCAACAGCCGAAGATTCACAGTAAATTCCAAGCTTAACGCAGTATACAAATAAATAATAATATAACAATACAGAAACACTATTTACAACGAATTATTGATTGCATAAACAATTTTTAAAATCTGCTTCATAGTTTAATAATTATATTGTTGAATAATGAATTAACACCACCGATGGTGGTGGTTTGTCCCGATTTCACTTATTTTTATTATGTAATAAAAGTCCAAAGCTATTTTCAATTTTCATAATTTTTTATGGTATGTTTACAGTACGCCTACACACGTGTTAACGATTTGCATGCATTTTTCATAAATACATGTGTATGAATACTAGTGTGTGTTAATTTGTACATATACATATATTTATGTATATGAATAGAAGTTTACGTAGTAGGGGACGGTGTTGATTTTGTAGCTAAGAAATAATTATTTTCATTTTAGAGTTATCTGCCTAAATACATTTATGATCTTGTACGAGATTCGTAAAGGTGATTGTTGAAAATAAACACGAGTTTGTTCTGAGATGAGAAGTTTTAATTGTTAAATGTGCAAGTTTGTTGGCGGATGTGGCAAAATTGAAATTACTAGTGATCTTAGATAAGGAGTTAACGCAAAAATGTATATAGATTTTAAGAAGAAAATTTAAATGATCAAACTTCTAAACGAATTTTTATATTAAATGTTGTGTTGTTGACACTTGCACTTACACTTCGCATTTCTGAACGAACTCTGCATACAATAATGTTACAAATATAATAATACAAAAATTATGTTAGTCAAGTACCTATGTATATACATACATAATGAAGCGGCGTTTTGTAGAGCAAGCAATATTTTTAGAGTTAAATAATTATTACATATACAATATTACTGTTCACAATAACTTTAACGCCCTAATCTCCCCTTTCTATTTCTCACTTCACATTTAGTCGTCTCGTAGAGATTTCAATATTTATTATTTTTAACGTGCCAATTGCATGATCGCGTGATATTTATCTACATTTGCATAATATTATATTAATTTTAAAAAGAAATATAATTTAATATTTAAAACTTAAACTTTATTCATTGTTACGTTTAATTTTTTTTTCTCTTAGCAAGTTATTGTTTTATGGCAATATTTTTTATAGATGAAAGTCGTCAATACCAATATTTAGTGACAAAAAACGAAATTTTTTTTTTGCAAATGCAAGGATGTAAAAGCTTTGCACGATATTTTTCCTACATAAATTTATATAGCAAATAAACTATTTACCAAGTCTGTAAAATAAAAATACAAATATATCTTTATGTAATGCAATATATTTGTTTTTATTTAATCATGTTTGTCAATCGAACATTGACTGTAATCTTAATGATAATGATATGCTAGTCAAAAATAATTAACTATAATCAATCAATCATACATAATTACAACTATTATTATACAGCAAAAGTTCACAATAGTGAAGTATATTGTTAGCTTGAGGTTAGTACAAGTTAATCACTGAGCAAATGATAAGTTTTAGCATATTTCAGATAAGTAAGTATGTATGTATATATTTATTTCACTTTCATGGCAGAGCTTTAAACTACTAATTTTATTACTCTAAAAGCTCTACTTTCATACAACTTCTAACCAAAATACATCAGTGTTGCCTATTGGATAGTTTCAATTTCGAAGCTAAGCAAAAACTAAATCTATCTGTGTATTTACATGTAAACAAATCATTCAGGAGAGACAAAAAAACAATAAATTCCACATATTATATACTTTATTGAATTACATGATTAATTATTTTATTCTTCGGTAACTTAAAAATTTCTCCGCTAGATGGCATTTTAACTCGTTTTTGACGAAATGTGTAGATACGCAGTTTGATAGTAATTTTTCTATTTAATAAGAAGTAATTGTGAAAATAGTCGATTAGTTAAACTATTGATTATTTTACACCACTAGCCAATACGAGATGTTCACATTTGCGCAAACATGGTCGTATAAATTTTAGTTACGCCAATAGATGGAACTTAATTTATCCAAATGCCATTCAATTTATCAGCATGTCTCATCTGAAAATATCGAAATCCCCACTAGACAACTAATTTCCAATGATTTTATCAAACATATTGGTGTCAAAATATAAGTGTCTTTAAGGAATGGTAGTAATCTGTGTATATCATTATTTGGTATCTTGAAATAAACAATTTTATATAGAAATCTATCTATACCCCAGGTCATACGTTAAGTATTGATTTTATCAACAGAATGAACCACAACGAACGCTACTGACGATTTAAATAATTAATAAATGGTCTATTATAGTTACCATTTATAAACAATTCAATACGAGGTCACTGTCTGTATGGTAACTACCCGAAAAAAACTTTTTGCACGAATCCTTACGGTTATTGAAAGTAACTGCAAAATTTGGTCGCGATTAGATAAAGAATGACCACTATATTTTCTTTGTAAACTCGTATCTATTGATCGTATGAGTACCGCTACATCAAACGGAGGGGAAGAAATTAAAGTAACGAGTAATTTCAATTGACAGTGCACTATGTTGACTTATTGTCGTTTTGAGACAATACAAGGTTTGCATTTCCGTTGACTAAAACCGTTTTTTTTTTTTGGTACTTAAGTTCGCAATGTAAATTATTATGTCCTTACTGAAAAACGGTATGATACCAAAAGAAACCTAATTTTTAAAACTATGAATGAACATTTTCCACTGTCAATGTTCCTTTTTTTTTAATGCGTTCTCAGTATGAAGAAATCAGATCAGAGAATTCAAAACTTAGTATGAAGAAATGGAACAGGTTCATTTTTTTAAAAAAATTCATAATTTCTAGTTATATTGAGTTTTATGTTTGAACTTGCTTCCTTACAACATCTAAGCTTCTCTAAGCTTTTTTTAAACCGAATGTCGAACTAAATCTATTTAAAAAATATCATCACCTTAGACTACATAACTTGTGGCTCCACTTTTTAATGCCATTTATTATATAGTCTCTCTGGGCCCAGAATGTGAAGTTACGATACATTTTTACACCAAGATTCATACATATGTACATACATACATACATATGTATATCTTTAGAGATACGACTTTCGTCAATTTTATAGATTAGCGGTTCCCAAACTGTGGATCGCGAGTCGATTTTTAGTGGGTCGTGAAAAGTTTTTGAAATGTGAATTTGTTTTTAAATTATTTGAAAGTAAAAACTATTTAATTTAATTGAGATAAAGTGGAGAATCCTAGTTCACACAAATATGTAAGTTGAAGTAAAAGGTAAAAGTATAAAGATTGCTTTTTTCCTTAAAGTGGAAATTTTCCCTTAAACCTTAATCCAAAATGATGAAAAATTTAATTGCTGAAAATCATTCTTCACTAATAAGGTGCAGAAATTCAGCCTCGTCCTCAGGATCAAAGTTTAACTCAATTATTGATTGAGGGCTCTCAAAATCAGGTAGATTGTTTATCCGAAGGCTTTTCTTAACTGTTTCAAATTTTTGCACTGGAAAATAGTTATCAAAGCTTTGGAATAGAAAAGTGAGATGTGACAATATCTCGATTTTTAATTCTTTTAAAATATCTTCATTGACCATGTTCATACATAGGTGTAGAATAACATAGATTGGCCTTAGCGCCCGAAAAATGACATACAAAAAGGGCATGCAAAAATGCATGCCTTGCATGCATTTTGCTTGACTTTTTTTTTGTGGGACTTCTTTTTTGTGAGAATTCCTCGCACTTTAGACCCCCCGCAGCCCCCCGTTGCTTCTGACGCTTTGTCCAGGCAAATTTGTCTGGAATGGCATATCTATGACCATGTTTTACAATGATAGAGGAACTGACCATTCCGGTGTCATGATTTTTTCCGTTTGTCGCGACCCATTTTATTTATGTATTTTGCGATCCACTAATGGGTCGGAACTCACAGTTTGAAAAACCCTGGTATAGATCAGCAGAACGTGTGAAATCAGCAGAAATCAGCAGAAGAACATATAGATATAGCAGAACGTGTGAAAAAGTTGAAGTGGACACATAGCGAGAAGAGTGGATGGCAGATGGACGCAAGAAATACTGAAATGGTATCTGAGAGGATGTGAAAGACAGCAAGGAAGACCGAGTGGAAGATGGGCTGACGAATTGAGTCAAGTGGATGCAGATTGCTCAAGACAGATAGGAATGGAGAGGCCTTTATCCATCAGTGAATGGTGAACGGCTGAATTTGATGATGATTGACCAAAATTTGACCACCGGTTGGCGACCGCTGGTAAAAGTGATAGTATTTGATAGTTACACGTATTTATACGTGTACAATTATATACAGTACATGTTCATACAATAAGCTCATAGTTTTATCTTCCTAGTTTGACAGACATGTACATACATAGTTGAACAACGTACACACACACATGTATTAGACTAATGCATTTCGGAAACGAGCCCTACATGGAGGGGAAAGGCGAACGATACATCGGATAATATCTATTAATGATGATTTTGCAAACAAACACACTTACTTATTTCTACAGCAATGCAATGGCAATACAGAGCTCAACTTCCTGATGCAGCACGTGCGTCAGTCACGTGTGCTGTTCACAATGCAAAACTAATAATGTTCCATTATGAGCTGCTGCGGCTCATCCTCGATGGTTCCTCGAATGGTTTCTCTCTCATCTCGGTGGAACCTTGGCCGCTGTGTGTTATTGTTCTGTCCGAGCCGCGGTTTGCAGTTGCTCTCAAGCGCGGAAGCGACTTTAATTCGCGCAATTATTCTAATTACTGTCACAGATTATACGCCAGTTACGACCGGTTGTTGGCTATCTCTGATTGGGGCCCGTGAGACCTCGAATTTCGCGTTTAGAGGCCGCTGAAACGGCCCAAACAAACTACATATAGCAAACCCATTCAGCAAACTGATGAAGGCCTTCCTACCAGCCGGCTAAGCAAACAATAGTCAAAATCGACCATCAAGTCTTTGAGGCACATTTTTTCAAGCAAAAGTGCTAATCAATAAGTTTTAAAACAGTAAAATCAACGACTGTAATCTGTAATCAATATTGAACTTCACTAAGCGCAGTGCTCACTGCTACTGGGTAACTCCAATCAAAAGTACAGTGGAACCCCGTTGCATCGTTTTTCATGGGACCGTAAAAAAAAAACGATGTATGCAGAAAAACGACTTATACGATAAAGTATATTTAGCACGTAATACAGTGGAACCCCGTTGCATCGTTCTCGCTTGTATTGTTTTTTCGCATATATCGCTATTTTTTCATAGTCCCGGCCAAACACCCATACGAACAGTGTTAAATAATCTCGTTTGCATCGTTCTCCTATATATCGTTATCCTGTGTCAATCGTCTAAATACAGTGGAACCCCGTTGCATCGTTTTTCATGGGACCGTAAAAAAAAAAACGATGTATGCAGAAAAACGACTTATACGATAAAGTATATTTAGCAAACGAGATTATTTAACACTGTTCTTATGGGTGTTTGGCCGGGACTATGAAAAATAGCGATATATGCGAAAAAACAATACAAGCGAGAACGATGCAACGGGGTTCCACTGTATTACAATACGAAAAAATTACATTGAGAGCTTGGTGGTGATTGGCTTTAAAAAACAAAATATGGTATGATAAATCGATGGTGGGTATAGTCAATTGGCGTTGACCATTTGAGTCGCCTAGTTCCAAATTCCGATAAGTCCACAATATATAAAAAACGAGGATAAAATATTTTCTGGTTCTAAGAATGTTTTCAAACGATGCCTTATACTTGAATTATTCCAAATACCGACAAGTGCACCGTAAAAAAATATTGGCAATCAGTGTTAGTTTCAAAAACTGACAATTGCACTATGATAAAAGCTGATAAAAGCCATATTTAGAAACAAACAACGATAAGTCCACGTTTTTAATCTCAATATTTTGTTTAACATCAACAAAATTAAGTTTAAATGAGTTTAAACGCCATCAAGCAAATAAGTCTGTAGCAGAAAAACCGCGTTTGCGAACAAGTGAGTTTTATGGACTTATCGGGATTTGGAACTAGGCGACTCATTTATTCCACTAGTATTAGTGTGGCAGTGGCAGTTGGCCCAAACGACGGTCAAAACTAAACACCAGTTTAAGCATAAGCAGAAAAACTCCCCTGTTACATGTACAAGTATACTATTTTCTTGTCGGTCATTTGTGTTCATGCTTAATTGAGATGAACCCGACGAAAACTGATTCCGTCCCTCTCGTTTTGATCAGTCACTGTAATTTGGGTGAATCTAAACTTAACCTAACCCAAATAAGATGGTTTTATTTCCTTTCGACGTGAAAAGTTCAAAAGATTGTCTCAAAATCACCCCACCGCTAGAGTTCAGAGATGCAAATCGGTTTCGAAACCATTATATTTTGGATGAAACAAAATCAAAATCAAAACCAAATGTTTCAAGCGAATGCATGAACCAAATCTGAAGCCAGTAAAATGTAAGATGGTTAAATTTTCCGAACCAAATGAAATATATATTATGTTTGTATATCTTGTTAAAATCAAACATCAGTTTGAGTTATCACAGTCTATTTTTTCCACAAAGAGTATGTAGTTTGAGTTTGACTGTTTCTTCAAAAGCGCGTATGTTAAAAAGGGACAAAAGGTCTTCTGCTATAAGGAAAGAAACGAAAGCTACATATACGCTATTGGTGGTGCCATAAGAACTTTTTTCCCCCTTTTAACGCACGCGGTTAGGCGAAACAGATACTCCAAATCAAACTACATAGATACTATTTTGTTAAAAAAATAATACTATAAGTGAAAGACACAGGGAAAATATCTCGAAAAATTGTAAAAATTAAATTTCCCAGTTTTTGAAAATAGAAAAAAAAACAGTTAACTAATTACGTCGCAGTCGAAGTTCGCATGTCTTATGTCGATGCAAAATGATTGGTTATTCAACTTGAATCGTTGTCTAGAGCGATAGCGAGCAATAAATAATTAGAGAGCATCGTGAATGTCTAGGAACGGACAATGTAGCGTGCGAAATTGCATATTTTAATAGCGAGGAAAATGCCCACAGATGTCAGGTGTAGAATTGAAGGGTTGTTGACAAGAAGAGTGACTCGATAATTGTCCACAATGTGTACTTATAAAACATAATGACAAAAACAATCAATAATTTTTCACAAGGTCGACACAAACCCAACATTGAATAGAATAGAAAACTTTGCAATGAACCTGTCAATCTAGTGTCGGATAAAATTACCCGGTTGTGTGGTACTTTTCCGCGTTGCCTTTAGTTTTTGTAACCTGATCGATTTTAGCATAAATTTTTGATCGTTTGACCTTTGTAAAACTACACCGGCTCGCTTTTGCATAAAATATAATAATTATACGTTTTTCCGATAGTGCAACGAGGTGTAGTATTTATGTACGAAGCGAATAAGCTTATCAAAGCTTTAAGCACTTAGAGGTTTAGACTCCTTACGGGTAGATTTTATACATACATATGTAGATGCACGTTTGAATTTCGAGCTTAAGCTTGTGTGTTGTGGAAAATATTACTCTCCTCTCCATCGAGCATTGAACGTCTCTATGTACATATTTAGCATTAAAATAAGTTTTATTGATTTTTGTGCACTGCTGTAAAATAAACCTGAATAGATACTCGAAGTATTATGCCGCTGTATGTATTTTGTACTGAAGTCGATTTAATTTCAACTAGTGATACTTTATTTGTCAACTTGGAAGATAAAAATTACTATGCTTTTTGTTCAAAATCGTCTTAAAGTATAGAGTATAGGTCCATTTGGGGAATGTAATATTAATGCTGTATAATTTGTTGTATTTGCAATACAATTTGCAGCTGATAGCTAATGACAATGAGGACACTTCTGAAAAGTAGTAGGTATACACTTTTCGTTACTGCATTGTTTACGAGTACAGCAAGTTGCAATAGTATTGCAAATGCAACAAACTGTAATGTCACAATCTCCAAATGAGCCTTATGTTGTACTTCAAGCGAAGAAAGATATATTTAATACTAGCTGACCCGGCATGCGTTGCAATGCCCGATACCGTTCCCGTTCCGTTCCCGTTCCCGTTCCAGATCCGTTCCCGTTCCCGATCCCGATCCCGGTCCCGATCCGTTCCCGTTCCTAGTACGTTATCTGACGCATGAGCAGGCCCGTTTCCGTTCCCGTTCCCGTTTTATCCCGATTTTTTTTCACAGGAACCATCCCCGGCATGATCACAATAAGTCCTGAAAGTTTCATCGCGATCGGTGCAGTGGTTTAGGAGCCTATAAGAGACAGACAGACAGACAGACAAACAAACCAACAGACATTCATTTTTATATATGTATGTATATAGATATACATGTAATGTACTTAGACTGTCTATTCATCAGGAATCGTATTGAAAATATGATTCCATGGAGAATATTACACTATCAATACGGATCGTGATTCTATGTACATATGTATGTAGTAGTGTCAATATTATCGCGGGTTCGCCTCAATATTGTCACGATACTGTAAATACCATCAATATTACTTCAATATGGATCGCGATACGCGTAGATTGCGTGATAATATTGATAATGTGATATGCCCCAAATATGTACATACATAATCTGTATCGAGCTTTGATACTACATATTATGTACTATCAAAGCTCGATACAAATTGAAAATTTGAATTGTTATCTTTTTAGCCTGTAATCCATAGTTACCGCTATTTTTAGCCAATAATGAAACAATTTGATTTTCAACGTGAAATATTTTAGTATCATACAAAAATATATTGCCTAAATACAAAAGGTACATATGTACATATGTATGTGCGTATATATAGAGTATGGTGTTTAGTGTCTTTTTTTTCAGGATTTAGGTGCCTGTAAACGAGCAATATTGCTCGTCAAACATTCAGTAACATTTTCAGCATCACATGCGCAATATGTGTCGCAGCAATGTGTCACTCAACGATTGCCGGCAGGTAGTTGTTGTTTTATCACTGTCCAGATTTTGTATTTTCGTATACCGAGCGATATCATCGGCAATACGGCAACAATGCTCGCCCACACACGGCCATACCAGCAATAGTGGAACAATAGTGTCGGAAAACACGACTATATTTCCGGCCCACATCACCATATTGCAGTAATATTACCGGCAATACCTTGAGTATTAAAATTTAGTTTCAGTAGTTATTTTTTTTATATAATACTGTAGCTTAAGCTAATTATATAATCCTTAACTAAACACCTGTACAGATATGTTTTTTTAAGACTGCCAGGAATTTTTCAATAGTTTTGGAACTTCTAATTCCATCCGGCAGTCTATTATACTCCAAAACACCTCTGTACAAGATGCTTCTCCTATTTCTATTTTAGTTGCCCATAATTACCGCTAATGTTAGCCCACTCATATTTCAATAAACTGCGGTTGATATATTCAAACGGGCAATACTCCAGCAGTATAGTATTTGTGCATTACGAAATTGTATTGACAATTTTTGATTAAAACTTTTAAAAGAATATCCTTTTATTCAAATATTTATGTATGTACATATTATGTAGTGAAAACAATACTTCATCCATATGCGTAGTATGTATGTAGAAAATGTATTGTTGTCGGTCGAAATTTGACCTTGAGATTTTGACTGATTTGTATCAGATATCGTACCCTAAGTACGTTTTGGTGATTTTTTTAAAAATAATTAGTAAACTAAAAATAAACATGAAACTGAGGCGGCCTCCATGAAACCGAGGTTTTTACTTTTAGAGCAGCCTGAAACCATAGGGCCCTAGCTAGCCCCCTTCTATTAAAGCTATTAGGGTCTGCACGTCGGTGGCAAAGCTATACGTACATATTTACATGTAGTATTTATATTATACGTACGTATTTATATGTAGATAAATCGAGAATGTCTAGAGGTCATTTTAGAAGTCATCAATATGTAGTTATGCACGCTATCGATCCAACATGGTCATTTATTCATATAACACTTTGTTTATAATTTCCCAATTTAAATATAGACATATCTTCGAAAGAAATTATAAAATATAAATCTTTTGTAAGCTCATTTAACCCTCTGTCTAATGATGCGGGTATAAAAAACAATAGTATACATATTCGCTTTTGGAGGAGCGTCGAATGTTACAATTACGCAACGCAATGTTGGCCGCGCTTTACATTTTTTTTTTATTTATTTACTGTTTGAACAATAGATGGTGTACATACATATTATACAGGTACAGTTAATATGTTCGTTGTTGGCGTATCAATGTGATCCGATGCGTAATGTGGAAATTATACGGCCAAGAAAAATAACACATATTGATTTCGAAACATTGCCAATGTCAGTTGAAAAAAAAAATGGTAGTTATACATATGTATGTACATACAATCGGCAACAATAGGTACGGGTTTTGTTTATCTATAACGGACGATAATATGCAATTCATCATACGAGCGCAATTTATTTGCAAGCGTCTAATGTTTAATCGATCGATAGCGGCGTCAATCGCGAAGGCCGAGACAATATCTTGCCCCGACAACACCAGCCGTGTTAATGTTTAATCGATCGTGATCCATATGGGATATCGATATGATCCATACTTTGCATCGAAAATGAAACGAATCCATTTTTATCTTACTGTTTTGTGGTAATATAAGGTTTGCACTTCTGTACAATTATGTATAACTTTATGTGACATTTTTACTTTATCAGTATTGTGATCGTGCGAAAATTCGACATCGAGATTTTGACTGATTTTTTTATGATGACTGAGTTTAATCGATCGTGATCATATGGGCTTGCATTGAAAATGAAACGAATCCATTTTTATCTCACTGTTTTGTGGTAATATAAGGTTTGCACTTTTGTACAATTATGTATAACTCTATGCGACATTTTTACTTTATCAGTATTGTGATCGTGCGAAAATTCGACATCGAGATTTTGACTGATTTTTTTTTTATGATGACTGAGTTTAATCGATCGTGATCATATGGGCTTGCATTGAAAATGAAACGAATCCATTTTATCTCACTGTTTTGTGGTAATATAAGGTTTGCACTTTTGTACAATTATGTATAACTCTATGCGACATTTTTACTTTATCAGTATTGTGATCGTGCGAAAATTCGACATCGAGATTTTGACTGATTTTTTTATGATGTCTGAGTTTAATCGATCGTGATCATATGGGTTTGCATCGAAAATGAAACGAATCCATTTTTATCTCACTGTTTTGTGGTAATATAAGGTTTGCACTTTTGTACAATTATGTATAACTCTATGCGACATTTTTACTTTATCAGTATTGTGATCGTGCGAAAATTCGACATCGAGATTTTGACTGATTTTTTTATGATGTCTGAGTTTAATCGATCGTGATCATATGGGTTTGCATCGAAAATGAAACGAATCCATTTTTATCTCACTGTTTTGTGGTAATATAAGGTTTGCACTTTTGTACAATTATGTATAACTCTATGCGACATTTTTACTTTATCAGTATTGTGATCGTGCGAAAATTCGACATCGAGATTTTGACTGATTTTTTTATGACTGAGTTTAATCGATCGTGATCATATGGGTTTGCATCGAAAATGAAACGAATCCATTTTTATCTCACTGTTTTGTGGTAATATACATAAGGTTTGCAATTTTATACAATTATGTATAACTATGCGACATTTTCGCTTTATCAGTATTGTGATCGTGCGAAAATTCGACATCGAGATTTTCAATATACTTTTGTTTGTTACGATCGAAATTATTTACAAGTAACGCCATGGTGATGAACAAAAACGCATGTTCAAATTCATATTGTCATCTTATATGGTGGTTTTCGTCAATTAAACGATTATCAATGTCAAAATTAGTACTTATAGGAATTTTTTAACGTTTTTAAAACTGTAGAGGGAATATGGAATTAGTCATGCATCAAAAAAACTATCAAGTTTGTAATGATTTAAGATGTTTGATGTCAAAATTAGCGCTTGAATAAAAATACAGAATAAACGCATTTTAAAAAAAATTTTTGAATTTTTAATATATGTATGTACATTACAATTTAGATACATTTCTTAAAGTATTTTACGATATAATCCAACTAATTGTCGAGATTTATTGTATTGGGCGAGTACAATAAACCTTAAGCGATTCAAATCAATATTTTTTGTAAAGAAGATCTGTTCCATTTACAAAGCAAACGAACTCAGAAAATACTCGTCTGTCTGTCTTTTTATATTGTCCCTTTTGTAACGCATAAACTCTAGCTGAGAACTTCGCAGAAGTACACAGTTACTGTGAGGTAGAAACATAAACTGGAGTGTGATAGGAAATTTTAGTTTTCAGTTACAACAAACCATACAACCATTCGATGATTTCCGTCGATTTCATAACTGATTGTGTATTAGTATAGAAAATGAAACGTGTGGGTACTAAATATGATGATTTGTTTCCCGGCATCGCCGGATGCTTACATACAACTTATACAGTCATGAAAAGTATCTAACTTATATACATATGTTGTGCTACACACATACCTGTTGCTTGTAAGCTATGCTAAAAAAGCTCGTCACTCATATTTTCAACTTTGATTAAACGCGAATAAAATTGATCGAATTTTAACGATGTATTTACGTAGATGCACAGTGTTGTCCTTATTTACAACAAAAGACAAGTTACATTGGATCGTTTGCGTCGAGTGGTGAAAAGATTCGTCACACAGAAGTGTACATGCAGTCAAAGTATGCAAATACGGGTACATACATATGTATGTATGTATGTATGTGATTGCTCAAAGTGTAGGCCGCTCATGCTGTTCGAGTTTTCATTCATTCATTCGACTCATTGTCGAGTCACGTAAGTACATACTACTATATGTACATATCACACGATGAGATTATCAATATATTTATTTGTGCATTATACAATTACGAGACCTTCACCGACAACCGTCTATAAATAAAAGAGTTAATGTATTGAGATTGATGTGATTATGTGTTTTTTGTTCAACTCCAAAGAAACGACTGTTTTTTTTTTTTAAATATTCTCTTCAAAATCACGAAAACGAGTACAATGAGCACTTTAACGCAAAGAAAGATGATTTTACGTAGACATTCGTCAAATTGCCCCCATTTAATCTAATTTTTATTTTATTTTCAAATTAGGCTATAGTGGCATTACAGGTATCCCCAACTAGTCACTATAGGGATATAAAAAAAAAATCTAAAATGTGTCAATATGTCGAGAAGATCAATTGCTTTCGATAGAGGCGAGTTCATAAGTAGATATGTATATTGGTTCTGACCTTTACCAGCCAAAATTTTGTTTGAACTCTTTCCAACTTGAAGGAGTAATTATTTCGACTGGGATTCCAAATAATTGAGTCAAACTACAAACTAAAAGTCGAACATACATACATATGTTGCTTATTTCAGCTTAATATATATATGTATATAACAGTTTTGCTGGAAAAACCTCCCAAAAATAACGGAAAATTGGGTGACTTTCCAAAGTATCACTTCCGGTTGACGAAAAAATTTATGAAAGCCTTCTGGATTGCACATACACATAATGGCCGGCAAAAAATGTATAAATATGAATTTTCAGTGTAATAGGATAAACAGTTTTTGAGTTATTAGCGATTTTACACACAGGTACACGCAGACTTACAGACATTTTCCATAAATCGTGAAAACGTGATCAGGGGAATGACAACCCGATGCAAATCAGTCAAAATCTCAAGGTCGAATTTTTGCACGATCACAATATTCTTTATCCGATACGGATAAAGTAAAAATGTATCTTTTGATTTATTTCAATTATTCCAACGGGGTTTTTGCATTTGACTGTTTTTATTTGTAGTTTGAAAGATATTTTGCGATTGTAATTGGCACTGAAATTCACGGTTTCTTCAGTTGCGTCACGTGATGATTTTCTATTATTAAATTTTCTGCTTTCAAAATAACCTTTTGTGAGAGTCTTTCTCCAACTAATTTAGAGCTACACTATAACTGTTGATACAAGTTATCAACTCAAAGTTTTAATGTTTTCGTCGAACGTTTTATACAATATGTGACATGGACTCCCTCTTAAGCACTCTTAATAAGCTAAGAAGCAATACAATTTAAATAAACTTACTTTCATGTATCAAAATACAAATTTTAAAATGCATGTACGTTAGACTTTGTAAGAGTTTTGATTACTTTTTGGTGTTTTTTTTTTACCTCAAGGGTCCAGAATAAGTATGCAATAGTTCAAAATTATTAACCCAAGCCAACCACACATGACCTTACACATACATACATATGTACAATGTATAGAATTCGATACGTCTCATTAAAACATTTGACCCCTGTTAAAACCAAGCGACACGTAAATGTGTTGTACATTGAATAGAACCAGAGAAAGAGGGATGCGCTACAATATAATTATTATCAACTGCACACCCTATTGTGTCGGCTTTGAATCAAATGCAAACACAAACATAAAAAAAAAGTCAACCCCTTGCATTTCATTCCCTCGTTGATAAAATAAAAGAGCAACTATAAACTCCGAACCCGTACAGTATACCGGAATAAAAACAAACGTACCCATCACCTATAATTAATTTTAACGTTCGACTTTATAAAATCAACGGTTAATGTCTCAAAAATCATTAAAATTCTATTACTGATGCCACTTGTGAAATAAGCTGCTTTTGGAATAGAGTCAATACAGTGAATATCGAAAATTCGTGGAAATGGTCAAATTTTCCCTATGACGAGATAGAAAATCAAAATTTTCATATGTCAAACTTTTTCATAAAGTCCATTGTAATGTTTGGTCAATACAAAATTTCCGATCTTTTAGCTTGTTATACTGAAAAAAAAGCTGTTAGGGTAAAAACGGGGAAAAACGACAAAGGCTCCCACACACCGCTACGAAATCGCGTATGAAAACCTAGCGAATTTCACAAGTCTACCGGTCGGCTTCTGTCACTCTGACATAAGCTGTCAAACTACCATATGTCACCTCGCGTTCGGAACGTTTGTATTTCACTCACGATTCTTCAATCGTCAATCGTCAATCGATTCGGCAATCCGTCTTGGTGTAGACGCGTATTCTCTCATTAATGCCACACACGCGCATCTAACTTTATTTATTGCGAATTTGTTTCAATTCTAATAATAATCAATTGTTTTTGCACTAGTGTACGTAATATATCTATTATAACAGCTAACAAATATATAATTGACATATATGTACATATAATTACCACCCCTACGCCCGTTTCAAGGTAAACTAAAGTTTTCACCACAGAGCGGTTAAAGCCAACTTTAACCGCTCTGTTTTGGCTTATTAACTGAATAAATCGCGGCTATCCGATACAACTCCCCACCATACCACCCTTGAGATTTTCCTACCTGTTTGCATCTGTGTGCCTTAAAGTTGATTTCTCTAGCATTTTGATGAATTTAACAATTAAATTTGTTCGTGGTCTCACCAGTCAATCATCAACATAAATTTTAAATATTACGGAAAATTCTTATTGTTGTATTTTATATTGTAAAATAGCACACCAACAAAATACATTTAGAAATGACGTTAACATTAAACGTAATGTTTTTTTAATGTCATTAGATTAAATGACGTTTGCCTGAAAAAATTGTTCGCTTACCTACTTAAATACAACTTTTGCACAACATTGAACTTTCCATGTGTGGTCTTCAAAGAAAATTGAGCTGGCTCAATTATTTGTTTTCAAAGTGCACTTTGCCTACAAACTAAACTCGTGTGTGTTAATTGGGAGTTTCCGCGCACGTGCGAATTTGTCATCGCTCATTACACTGAGCAACAAAGTTTAAAACGTAGTTTAAAATCATTTGCCACTCGAATTAGTACGTTAGGATAAAATAAAAAAATATTCCGATAGAAAACCAATCCTTATAAACGTGGTGAAATAAAAAACTCTCTAAATAACATGAGAAAAAAATATTTTTTTGACTTTAAAAATTCGCTAGATAATTAATTATAAGTATTTTAAAGCAATAAAAAATTACAATCAATAGGAAAAATATTTGACTATTCATTTCAATACTTACTTTGGCACAGCGATACTATATTTTGAGTTATAGACCGCAAAAGCCAAAAAAATGGATTACATTTTTCAAAACGAGAATATATCATAAACGAGAGCATATCAACAAAAATCATTATCGGATTCGAATTCAGTGGGCTAAACTTAGTAAAGATTGACCAATTTCCGCTCTGGGTTTTATAAAAAACGTGATTTTTTGTTGCTCAGTGAATTATTTGCGGTCGAATGTGAATTATCGGATCTGCATTAGGGGGAACTTAACGACCCCTACAATTAATTAGTCGATGTCGATTTATCGAACGCGCGTGTATATGTACATACACGTACCTTTTGCGAAATACTAATTGGCAAAAGTTGAAGATCCGAATTGCTTGATGCGTGTTGATTGTTGGCGCACCGGCCCGACTGACACAATACAAAGCGCTCTGCGCGTCCGAGGGGTGGGGATTAGGGGATGCGGTGGCTACGTGTCGGGCATGAGCGGATTTGATGCAATTTTAATTGGTTTCGGGTTGCTTTTACCCTTTCGGTGGTTAATAATTGAAAGGTGGCAAACAAAAGTCTGACTCTGTTAATTATTGTAAAACGCATTCTACATACATATGTACATATGTATGTATACATATCTTGATATCGTGTAATGATCCGTTTTTACAAACTTGTCATCAGCTAAATGAAAATTAAAAAGTGACACTTATGTCGATAAAGAGCCGAAGTTGCTTGGTTTGACTATTGAGCTGTCAGAATGTTGAAATTTTTATTGTAAGAGCGTATTATTTTTATTGTAAGTGTGTGTACATACATATATGTATTATTAAGAGAGTATTTTTACTTTATCCTAATCGGATAAAGTATTATGATCGTGCGAAAATTCGACCTCGAGATTTTGACTGATTTGTATCAGGTATCATCCCCTGATCACGTTTTCATGATTTCTGAAAAATGTCTTTATGTCTGTGTACTTATGTGTGTTTTCTCCGAAACTATCAAGTCTATGAAGCTGAAATTTCATATTTATTATTTTCACGTAAGGTGTAAGAGCCATAAGGAATTTAGTCAACATCATTCAACCGGAAGTAGGGTTTTAAATTCTTTTACCACAGCATATTTCCGAAACTGCCCCATCGATCAAGTTGAAATTTCATATCTATAGTTTTCACGTTAGCCGTAAGAGATACTGTGATTTTGGTCAAAATCCCTCTGACAGAAGTGGCAGTTTACTCTTGAACGATTTGTTGTTTTTTTTATTTTTTTCAGCCTTTTAAATATGTAGTATCGTCACAATATTGTAATGTTGTACTCCAGAGAGAAATTGCTAGTTAAGAAAAAAAAAATCATTAAAATCAGTCAACCGGAAGTAGGTTTTTTTTTTGTCGAAAAGTTAACCGCAGAATATTTCCGAAACGGCCCCATCGATCAAGTTGAAATTTCGGCTGCCGTTATTGTTAACCGTACATGCATACATAAACACATCCTCAACGGGAAACACTCTGGAGCATTTCCTGAGGAGAAAATTTAAAAACATTCAATAAAAATTAAACAACAACATAAGCTGGCGACCAGTGCTCGAATTCAGCGGGAGCGGCAGGGAGCGGGCGTTCCCTTTCGTGAGATTTGAAAACGTAGCGTACCCTTTCGTTAAATCTGTAAATTTAGCGCTCCCTTTCGTAAAAAACCAAAATTTCCGTGCTCTTTCAATAATTATTGCCGAAAAAATGTTAGAAGGTGAATTTTTTTTACATTTATGACTCCTAAATCACAATCTTTGACTGAAAGTTAACTTCTTTACATTTCAATTCCGACAAAGGCATCGTATCTGTAGCCAAAAGCCATTTAAAATATTATTATGTTTTGAAAAAGCTGGATGCACTTGTGTTACTTGAAGATAACATTAAGAATTCGAGGGTTTTTATGTGCAAAAAGTTTTATTGCTTTATGGTCGGCACTGTTTGTCACACTATGGTCGAACTGCAACGGGTCCCTCTCGGGGTATCGGTCATTTCGATAATTTACGATATCTTTCTTTGAATTATCGGCTTTCTTATTTTAACAAAATTTCCAAAGCAGCTGTACCGCTACCATTATACTAAAGGAACCAAAATTTCAAAATACTTCAGTCTTGCCTGTCCCTCTGATGAGAGAACTTGAATTTACCGAACGTATTTGTAATTTCAATCTATCATCGGGAATCGCTTGATTATTATTTTTATTTATATTTTATTACTGCACTTCATCACTAACAAGCACTTTTCTAGCAACATTTTTTAAGTTGTCTGAATTATAATTACTGCACGTGACTTACTAAATAGTGATATTAACAATTATTCAAATTTAAAAAAAATTTACCGTGTAAATTGTGCATGGATGTATGTAATACAGTTTCTATAATAATAATACTAATAACCTAATATATACAACCATAAATTCATTTATATTGGTGTACATATGTTACGTAAGTGTTTTGGTGTTATAATATATGTATGTATGTATATAAATGTACGTACATTTTCTATACATATAGGTAAAAAAAAAAGGTCGTTTGATATTTTTTGAAAATTATCGAGCGCTCCCATTCGTGAAAATTTCCATTTCGAGCACTGCTGGCGACCTATAATATGGTTTTCTTATATATTGAAAGTGCAATTCCTTTTCACAGCAGATAAAGTGAAAAAGACAGTGTGAAAAATTCAACGAGCCTCAGTTCGAGTAGCGTTTCTCTATTCGATATACGACTATGGACATGACAATGCCACGCAAACTAAGGGTCAGACAAACAAGAGATAATTTGCGGTTATATGTAGTATGTACATATGTGGGAAGCCTATTGACAGGATCACATGGTACATACATACATTATTGCGACAACAAAGTTATTTTGTGCAGGTATGAGGTATGCAGATGGTTAGGGTGCTGGCAATTAGCGATATATATGCATCAAATGCAACGCTGTCATTGAAAACCCCCAATATAGGGGGATTATAGTGGGCTGTTTCTCTTTGTAAATCAAAAATGCATCACACATATCTATGTATGTATACTACATATTCGCATCGATTCGGGAGATTGTTTTTTATTACGCAAAGTTTGCTTCGTTTGAAAGGGTGAAACATGTTTTTGATATTTGTGATACCTCAATGTGTACCGATAGCGAATGACACATTCAAAGCACTATTTTGTCCCAAAGGGTATACACTACAGGTGAGCAAAAACATTCACTTTATTTGATTTTGTCATAACTTCGACCATATTCAATATGCAAGAAAAGTTTAAAACACACGAAACACACACAGTTGTAACATAATCGATATATACATATATGTATGTATATATAAATCCGACATTCCGCTATGCTTAAAAAATACGATACGATCAATGCGTACTGACAGTTATGACGTACGGATGTGAAACTTGGACGCTTAATTCAATAATGTTACGCAAGATCCAGTGCACACTGTATGCTTGGATTAACAAGCAGAGATCGTAAGAGGAATGAATGGGTGGGAATGAAGAAGTGGAGAAGAATGGGTGGCAAATGGACGCGAGAAATACTAGAATGGTATCCGAGAGGATGTGAAAGAAAGCGAGGTAGACCGAGTGGAAGATGGGCTGATGAATTGAAAAGAATGTGTGCGAGTCAAGTGGATGCAGATTGCTCAAGACAGACAGGAATGGAAGAGGATTGGACAGGCCTTCATCCAGCCGTGGATGGTGAACGGCTGAAAATCATGATGATGATGATGGTGTATATATATATATGTATAAGCTGCATTTCAGCTGATTATATGAAATGCTGCTTTGAACACGCGATTGAATTTATGCAATGTTCCAATAAATAATTGTCGTTTTTTTCCCCATATAAATCACTAACCTTTCAGATGTACATATTATTATGTAACATCAGTTTTTCAAACTTTTATTTTAATAAAAAAATATAAATCAAAGAAAAATATTATATGGGAAAAAAATCACAGGTATCTTTAATGGGGTGATTAATTTTGGCCCATCTTGTGAATCGATTCAAACAATTTTCAAATGAATTTTGATCGCTTTAAGAATTTACTAAGATTAAGATACTCGAACTTAGGTTCCTCACTTCATTGTCATGTCGAGTGCATTTAGGATGTATGTATGTACATACTTTAATCTCATACAGTACATCTATTAGATATCAAACGTTGGAAAATTTTCAATTGCGTTTCAAACATGCGCATTTGCGTTGAAACAAAATTGCAACGCAAAATAT
Source organism: Parapsyche elsis (assembly GCA_022651745.1). NCBI lineage: Eukaryota > Metazoa > Arthropoda > Insecta > Trichoptera > Hydropsychidae > Parapsyche > Parapsyche elsis. The sequence goes on along the minus strand of JAGVSN010000071.1, from coordinate 523,878 downwards.
AGGTACAACGCAGTATTGACATTTTTTATTATATAATTCCCGGGGAAAATTCATGAAATTATACCTTATACATATGTATGTACGTACATACATATGTATGTATGTACGTCTGAACGCTTTCATAACGTTACACAACAACGGCGGTTTTTAAAATGAAAACGTTAAATTAATATTAAACGTTCATCCTTAATGATTTTAACGCATTTAAGGAACAGTTTAACACTGAAGTGGCATTCTTTAAGACCAAATGACCGTTCAAAGAAAGTTAAACGCAGATTTCAGCACATAGATGACTAATATTGACCAGTGGTAATACACTGAATAACAAATTTAGTCAATTTTTTTTATATCTAAAGGAAAATTCGTATCCTTCGTTTGATTTTAGTTGTACTTGTATAGCTGGAGTATGCCTGTATGAAGGCATCCAGACACATCCAATACAAGGCCATATAAATAACGCAAGCGGAAGGAAACCTTGCAAATTTTCCCGGGTAAAATTCATATAAACATGAACATGAACATACATACATATATATATATATATAAACCTATATGTAGATACATATAAGAACAATATGAACCTTGTAATATTGATATCTGTGATATACAATATTGATTTTTGAATGACTAATCTAACTGATCTAAGCATAATGCATATTTAACACAAAAAAAATCTTAAACTGGAGATGAGATTGCCCCACAATTCAGAGGTCCTGGAGAAATATACAGATTGTCATTTTTGAGCTTCAGCAACGTATTTGCAAAACGCAAGTGTGTACCTATACTGTCAGCCTGGTAGCAATAATGTGATTGTGGTTTTGAAAAATGTGCAAATATTCGAATCAAAATAGAAACTAAATATAATAGCGATGAAGCACGGGCGGTTTTGTCAACAAATGATTTAAAATAACATAACTCTTGTGCATTTCAATGTTACTGTTGCATCGTTCTCGCTTGCGTTGTTTTTTCGCATATATTGCTATTTTTTCATAGTCTCGACCATACATTGTATTGTATTTTTCTGCATACGTCGTTTATTTTTTTTAGGTCCCATGAAAAACGATGCAACAGGGTTCCACTGGATACATATAATCAATAGTGGCCACGTGAACAGTTGATCGCATGACAAAATGGTCTATTGCGTTGGACATTGAATTATTTTCATCGCATTTCACTACAACGCCATTTATGTAAATAAATTCGACCATTTTATCATAAACACGTGTGACCGACGGAATAAAACAATACGAAGAAACGTCGCGTAGACAAAAAAAAAATAAAAAGGCGTTCGTCTGGAAATGACCAACGGACGAAAGAAAATTGAAATTTCAATAATTTTAAACGGTAGTTAAGAAGTTTGGTTATTTAACAACAGCGTTGCAGTGTAAGCATTTTGAGATGACATGCACAAATGCAATTAAACACCATTGTTGGTTTGGAGCGGATGAAATTAAAACCTACGTACGGAAAGGTAAATAAGCATACCTTTGCGTTGATTTAAAGTTGACGCTAAAACGATAATACCCGGTATTAATTTCATCACGGTGTTCAATTCTCGATTAGATGACGCGATTCATTAGCAGCGTGAAGAATATCCGCCGCATTCATAATAATTAATATAATAATACAATTCCATACTTGGCATAGCACGTGCATAAATGGGTGAGCCAAGTGGGTACCAATATGCCAATTTGAGACATGCTACGGGAAAGTGTAATTAATTACCGCACTCGCAAAATTGGTAGGGTCAAGTGGAGGTTTCCCTTTGTGTGGGAGGTTTCAGAAGGTTTCAGTGGAATGAGAAGGACGATTTGGTTGGACAACGGGTTGCATAATTTCCAGGGTTGGTCCAACCAAACAGTTAGCCGATCATCTAAAGCAGTAGTGCACAACCTATTTGATAGAAGGGCCAATTTATCCATCTTCTAATTGGGCCGCACAAAAAAATCCTTTCAAAAGATTCTTGAATTAGGCAAGCACACTTTTGGCTGGAATCAATGCTTTGCAGTGCGGAAAGATATTTTGTCTCAGCTGTGAATGAAACAATTCAAGTCATTCCTGGAAGTTTGAGATGTAATGATTTTTCTCTTGCAATCAAAGATTCAAATCATTAAGGTGTGTTGTAATATTTGTCAGAAATGTCAAGTCACACAGCTGTTGAGGATCTTTCAAAATATCGATAGACTTTCCTTTGTTAACAAGGACCATTTTGATTTCTTTTAAAAGTAACACAAATCTATTCAAAACCTTGCCTCTAATTAACCGACGAACTTCGCAGTAGTACAATGGATCATTATATTCAGCATCGATTTCATCAAGAAAGGCTCTGAACTGTTTTTTAATGTTTACTGACATTATAAATAAATGGGAATCACGGGGATTTTTAATATTGTTTCGTAAACGTTGTTTACTGACGAAATTATAGGGAGAACTAACACTAAAATGCGTTTCTTGAAAAAATAGACTGCAACTGCTTGTAGAGAGTGTGAGACATTTGTAAAAAAAATAATTTTGGTCGCAAATCTCTACCCGTGAAAAAAGTAGTGGTACAGCACACTGTATGGTTTTCTGTTGGTGACGATTCAGATTATGTACATAGAGTAACCCTGGGGCAAACGGACAGCCTCCTAAGGTATGTGGCCCTCTTCACCAAGTTTCACCATTTTTTGGCCATTTTATTGCGGCAGGTCGTGCCAGAGTGGTTTCAATGTACCACATGTTCCACGTGGTATCACGAGGAATGTGATTTAAATGGAGAGGATCCACATTTCATGTGTTTTCGGTGCGAAAATGACGATTGAAACGTAGTGTCCGTTTGCCCCTTGTGCGTGGGCAAACGGACATTTCGGTTTTTTTTCTATTTTATTGTCCTATATACTTATTTTAATAAAAAACATTTGAAATTATTCTGAATGCCTATTACTATGTTTTAAGCACTCACTCCCTTATTTATAACCCATAGATATGAAGCTAATCAAAAAATAGCATAAGCCTGTCCGTACTGCATAATTTGTTAACATATCAGACATAGAATTTTTTTATATTCAATGGAGTACATAGTGATGAAGGACTTGTCACTTTGGGCCGCGGGTTGTGCATCACTAGAGACCCGTGTTTTTTTTTAATTTTGCGATAAATGCGATATATATGCTAAAATTCAGGATATATGCGAATTTATGCTAAAATCCTAAAATATGCGAATAGATGCTAAAAATCACAAAAATTAATTTTTTTTAAAAGAAAAATATTAATAAAACAACGTTGAGACTTGTTTGTACACACTAACTAGCGATCTAATAACTGAAAGTTAACAGTCGTGTCCATATTGATACGTTGGGTTGTGAATACCTGGGTCGGCGTTGATGAGTTAAAGAAAAACCCATACGAAAATTGTACCCAAATAAGTTTTTTTATCTGGAGGTAAAAATTGAGATGGTTTTACCCAAAGTAGTTTTATTGATGGGAAATATCGAAAACTATGCAGAATGCAGTATTATTTAAAACAAATTTGCAAATAAAAACCAGTTCGTCGTTTGACTTCAGCAAGAGTCTTCTTGTCTCGCGATCGGTCTCTTACGTGCAGTCGTGAACTTTTGAAGATTCTTGAACGTGAAAGATTTTTGACTTTTTTGGACTTGGGCAGATTAAAAAGGCTAGTATTTATTTACTTTACGAATTTATCATTTTCGTAATTTGGTTTAACTATAAAATTCACGAAAATCGACCGTAATTTAATACAAAATTTTATTAAAGTATCAATGTTCAGAAATTTATTAAAATGTAAAATAATTTTTTTTAGCTTCAGCATGGGGCGCACTAATATTAATCTTCGTGACAGCAAATCCACACAAAGCCCGCGGAATTTACATATATAAATTATACTAACATTTATATAAATTATGCTAACATGCTAACATATGCTAACATAGCAACTCGACAATAACAATGTGCAGACATGGTAATTGTCACGTGTAGTGGCAGAAAAAAGGATAACTTGGAAAAACATCTGAAATCTATAAATCATCGAAATGCAATTTCAAAACTTACTACGAACAATACCATTCAAGCATTTTTTTTAACGATTTGTAGCACATATAAAAAGTGGGTTAAAACCTGATATACTGCAATTGTTAATGACCACAAAAATTAAATATGAAGAGTTTGGTTCTGCTGCAATAAAATCAATTTGGTGTCCTGTAAATAGTGTGGATGCAGAAAGATTTCTTAGTAAATATAATTTAGTGGTAACTGATTGTCGTACTAACTAAAAAGAGTCGTCTGTGGAAATATGTTTCATGCTTAGTTTTAATAAATTTTAAATTAATGTTATATTTTATTTTTTTATTCATGATTTTTGTCTCTGTATCTCCATATTGCTATTTCTTAATAATTTTCTACTATTTTTTATTTGTCACGTTAGTTTTAAATTGTTTGTATATAATAAATTGTGTTACAGAGTATTGAAATTGATATATATTTTGATCTGTATTAAAAAATTATCTAATAAAAATAAATGTTAAATAGATGCTAAAATCAAACATTTTATTCGCTTCCATATGCTAAATTGACAAATCAAAATGCTAAAATCGATAAAAAATATATGCGAAAAACACGGGTGTCTATGCATCACTGATCTAAAGCTTGTCGAGTGATACATAGTTGTAGATTTATTCAACAGTCGATTCTAAGCTAGTTTCATTGCAAATGCAGTTTCGGAGCGTGACTGCATAGATAAACTACAAATAAGGCGTATTTTGTATATTGTACAAAAACAATTTTTTCAAGACTGCTTCAATCAAAATAAATTAAGCTGTTATGTGTGTAAACCTATTATATCTAAACAAATCATATTTTCATTAGAAATGTAAACAATTGGCGATTTTCTGTTGGTTTGCATCAATTTCTATTGATGTATTGTGATAGAATGGAGATATTCAAATGTTGTTGCAAACATTTGCAAACTTTATGATCAAATTCCCGGTCCCGGTGACAATGCCAAAACTATAAAATCAATAAAGGCTGCACAGTGCACAAGCTCTATGAGTACCTATGTATGTACATTTGTATGTACGTATGTACAAACGACTAGGTAAGTATACTTGCTTTACTATGTATGTATGTACTTGCTTGGCAACAGTAACGATTTGGGAAACTGTAAAGTTACTGTGGTATTATTTTGTATATTTGATAGGCTATAGTTTATTATGTAACAATGTTATATATGGATAATAGTTAGATTGTTACTTTATCCATATCCATAAGTATTGTTACTTCATTATTTAAATTGTATTGCTTCTTAGCTTCAGTGTGCTTAAGAGGGAGTCCATGTCACATATCGTACAAAACGGTTGACGAAAACTTTAAAACTTTGAGTTGATAACTTGTATCAACAGTTATAGTGTAGCTCTTCATTAGTTGGAGAAAGACTCTCACAAAAGGTTATTTTGAAAGCAGAAAATTTAATAACAGAAAATCATCACGTGACGCAACTGAAGAAACCGTGAATTTCAGTGCCAATTTCAATCACAAAATATCTTTCAAACTACATACAAAACTCAAGACATTGCAATAGAAACAGTCAAATGCGAAAAACCTGTTGGAATAATTGAAATAAATCAAAAGATACATTTTTACTTTATCCATATCGGATAAAGTGTTGTGATCGTGCAAAAATTCGACCTTGAGATTTTTACTGATTTGCATCGGGTGTCATCCAGTGATCACGTTTTTACGATTTCTGGAAAATGTCTGTATGCCTGTGTGTCTGTCTGTGTACATGTGTGTAAAATCGTCAATAGCTCAAAAACCGTTTATCCTATTACACTGAAACTTCATTTTTATATGTTTTTTGCCGGCCATTAAAATCCACAAGGCTTTCAAAAAATTTCTTCAACCGGAAGTGGTTACATCCGTTGGAAAGTCACCTAATTTTTGTCCTTGTTACATTGAACATTTTATCTTAGCAATCGAAGCAATCAAAGCAATCTAGACAACGAACGCATTACTTGAGTGCATTCAGTATGCAATTTTTGGTTGTATGCACATATGTATATTGGGATGAAATTTTGAATACTTTGAATCTTCAATGATTTTAGTTTTTCGAGCAATTATCGCGCAATAAACTATGTATGTATGTATCTAGGTACACACGTAGGCCTTGGATGCGCACACAAATGTGCAACGCACAATATTGACGTGAAATTTAACCATTACATAATTCCCGGGGAAATTCTCCGAAATTTGAAATCGATACAGGTTGCATTTACCAACACATCTACACCGATCGAATATGTGCATTATAACGGTGTATGCAAATATGTATACTCAATACATGCGAATAATCTGCGTGACCTATCGCTACAACGACGGCATTGCAAATACGCACACAAACAGCGATAGGTTCAGATTAAACGATTAAGATTAAGATTAAAGTTTGTGATTAAGTGCATGTATGCAACTTGATGTTGTACAAACACGGCATGGATCAAAATTGCTCAATTATTTAAATCAAACTTTGAACAATACGAAAAAGTAGCGTATCGTTGCCGAAACGGGGTAAAAAATGTTTTAAAAAATCTACACCGCTACCTTCTTCCATCACAGGCCAACAAAAGTTTACAAAAATGTCAATTTTGACGGTATTTTAAAAAATTTTATTCATCCGACAGTTTCAAAACATTGACGGTTCAATGTTTCATTGATGATTTGATGCGTTTATGTGACGGTGTCGCACTGAAAATGACCAATTTGACCGTTAAAAGTCAAATCAGTACGGATATGGCCTAGTATTGACTAGTATATCAATGTGGGAATATTACACTATGAATACGGATCGCGATTCTAGTATTGTCAATATTATCGCGGATTTAAAAACATCCGGATTCGCCTCATTACTATCACGATACTGTAAACACCGTCGATATTACTTCAATACGCGTGGGTCGCGTGATAATATTGATAGTGCGATACGCCTCAATGCCTTGAATAATAAATTGAGTCCATCTTCCATTTATTTCGGGCAAAACTAGAATTCATTTGTTTGATTTCTAGTTGTAGGTACTCGTGGAATATACGAGAATGCATGCACACACACATGCATACTATGCAGTTTGTTAGTTATGCAACGTGTCATGTGCAGAAGGTTTCATCAGAAGGGCTGTTGGCGAGGCCCTTGCACATTTTCCCGGGCAAAATCCATACGAGCCTAGTGGTATGTGAAAGTTCATCGAGGTGTCGGCAACCTTTTTTTCGATCAACAAATGTTCACATTGAAGTCACCGAATAAAGGCTCTCACACACAGCTGCGAAATCGCGTATGAAAACGAGCGAATTTCGCTAGGTAAAGAGCAAAGAGTGCATGACAGCAAAGTCGGCGCTAACCGCTAAATATTCAGGCATAACTACGTGGGGAAAACTTTAGTTTGCATTGAAACGGGCGTAGGGGGTGGCGGGGGCGATTATATACCTCCATTATATATTTGTTAGCTGTTATAATAGATATATTACGTAAAGTAGTGCAAAAACAATTGATTATTAATAGAATTTAAACAAATTCGCAATAAATAATGTTAGATGCGCGTGTGTGGCATTAATGAGAGAATAAAATAGCTGAATACGCGTCTACAACAAAACAGATGGTAGTTTGATAGGCTATGTCAGAGTGACAGAAACCGGTGCTTGCGCAGGCCGGTAGACTTTTCTAGATTTTCCTGGCGGAATTCGCTAGGTTTTCATACGCGATTTCGCAGCTGTGTGTGGGAGCCTTAATACCAAAACCTAACGTCACCGCTGCGACAATTCGTTAGTTACTCTATTACAATTTAACTTCACCTAGTGACAAACGTAATTGTCGTGTCACTAGGTTTTTTGATTTTACTGATTGTAAAATTTCGTCGTAGGCTGTTCGAAAGGTTGACGACCGATGGACGTATGTGTATTAACGCACACATCGAAACACAGAGGTTTGATCAAAAGTTACAGAGATCGCATGCACGAGTCATTTAATTAAACTGTTTTATTATTTATATGAACGAGATGACAATATTGAAAAAAATTTACTCTATAAAACGGTAAAAAGAATTGTGAAATTTCGTTATAAAGCGCTAATTTTGTCATTGATAAATCTTAGTGGGTGTATATTTTTTTAAGTTAGATAAGAATAAAAATAAAGAGCCGGTAATTCAAAAGTTGCCAAGAATAATTTTACTGTGAAAAAAAGGGTCTCCAAACACAAAATTGACAATTACTTGTTATTAAGTAGGTATCTAAGAAATGTAATGAATACACGAATATATGTACATACCTAAATGAATCTCACAACTATGCGTGAGTTGTTCTATCAATTTGGTTTCGGATGCGAGTCGGTAAATTACATTTTAGAAAACACCACTGGATATAATTTAATACATAGTCATAATACAATAGATAAGAATTTAAAATTAAGTAGATCTATAAAAGGTATCTTGTACAGAGGTGTTGTTGAATACGATGGACTGGCAGGTCTTATATGAAAATATAAACCAAATTGATAGATTTCTGGCAGCCTTTAAACAACACCTTTGTACAAGTGATAATAGATAATTAAGTTTATTTTGTAATTTTAGCTTTAAAGTTACTTTGTTGTATTATAATTAGCTTTTTAAGTTATTTTAATTAATAAATAATCCTTTTGGAAAACAATATTTTTCTTCTACATATGTTTACATAGAAAGGGTCCAAAAAAGGATTACAAAAATGCCATCTGAACTTTGATCACTATCCTATAATGAAAGGTTGAAGAAAATGAGTCTCACATCTTTGGAGACGAGAAGATTAAAAGGCGATGTAATAAAAGTCTACAAAATAATAAATATAAATGCCCAATGAGAAACCTCCTCACTTTTAATAAAAACGCACATCTCAGAGGTCATAAACTGAAACTACTGAAAGACAAGTCGAACAAAACTGTCAGAGACTCTTTCTTTAAAAATAGAGGTCGAAGTTTGGAACCGTCTGCCAAATCAGCTAGTAACTTCCGAAAATACAAATCTCTTCAAAAATCATTTCGATAAGTTTTTGAACATACATAAATGGATTTTGGTAATCCTTCAAATATAAATAATTAAAAATTGTATGTACAAATTATAACAGCTCCATCGGCTATGCCGCCTGCCCATGTATTTCAAATAAATAAATAAAAATAAATATTTATGTTGTATTATAAGTTGTAGAGCAAATCGAGATCATATTGATACACTGGTTTGATCTTGTACTGTTAAAAAAATAATTGTATGAAATTCCCATATAAAGTGTGTTGGTTCTGTTTTTTTTTAAGCGCCAATAATTATCCCTCTGGAAAAGACTAGCATATTATTACAAAGAAGATTATATGGGTTATAAAATGCTCATTTTTTCAACATCGTAACACTATGAGTTTCGGAGATATAACATATTGTTTTCAGCTCACCTGTCGAATCTTCATATCGCACAGTGGGGACGAACGCACTGAATTTCGAACAGTTATAGTATTTTCGAGATTATTGGCATTGAAATCAATATTATATACATGCCTTGATATATACTAAGTATAACGGTTATGGCACGCACTAGTATGGGTAGATTAATATTACGTTTCATAGATATATAATTCAAAATTATGAAATAGTACAATACAAATAAGTACAAAAATTATTATTCAATTCTTTTTTTTCTTCACACACTCGTTTGGATATTTCGACTATGGATTGATGCTCATATTGGAATGCGTATGGACATGTTCATTATTTTATTAGACTTGTATAACACGAAAAGTAAATCCCCAATAATCTTCCTCATCCCAGCTTTCAAACTTTGTGAACGAAATTCGTTATTTTCGGCCGTTTACCATCCATTGGTGGACCCAATCCTCTTCCATTCCTGTCTGTTTTGGGCAATCTGCATCCACTTGACTCCACACATTCTTATCAATTCATCAATCCATCGTCCACTCGGTGTACCTTGCTTTCTTTTACATCCTCTCGGATACCATTCCAGTATTTTTTGCGGCCATCCATTATTCTCGCCGTGTCCACTCCAACTATTTCCACACAATCCGCTATATCTGCCATTTTGGTCATGATTCATACCCATGTATTCCTCTTACGATCACTTCTTGTTATACCGAGCATCCATCTTTCCATGATTCTCTGTGTGCACAGGATCTTTCGTAACATTCTTGAATTTAGCATCCACGTTTCACATCCATACGGCATAACTGGCAGTACGCATTGGTCGTATGCCTTCTTTTTCAAGTATAGCAGAGTGTTGGATTTAATAACTATGTTCATTCTTCTAAAAGCGCTCCAGCCTAGTTTCATTACATCTTATTTCGATTTAAGATTTAAGTAAAATATTTAATGGGGGTCCAGGGAGTTTCAGGGGGTCAATAAGGTAAATCTTTCCATTCGAGGTTATGAATTCACCATTATGGATGCATCTGAAATATTACAATCTTCCTTGGCTAAGTTACCAATATGGAAAAAAAAAGTAGAGGCCAACACTCCTACAAACAACTTCCCAATGCTAGAGGAAGTGCTTGACCAAGATAGAGTTGAAATACAAAATTCTGTCAATTTTTTTTTTAAAGGGATCAATGCCATGTAAGAACATTTCTTTGCAGTGCGGAAAAATATTTTCTCTCAGCAGTGAATGAAACAATTTAAGTCTGAGATGTAATGATTTTTCCAAAGATTCAGATCATTAAGGTGTGTTGTAATATTTGTCAGAAATGCCAAGTCACACAGCTATTGAGGATCTTCCAAAATAACGATAGACTTTCCTTTGTTAACAAGGAACATTTTTATTTCTTTTAAAGTAACACAAATCTATTCAAAACCTTGCCTCTGCTTAACCAACGAACTTCGCAGTAATACAATGGGTCCATTATATTCAGCATCGATTTCATCAAGAAAGGCTCTGTCTGAACTGTTTTTTAATATTTACTGCCATTATAAATAAATGGGAATCACGGCGATTTTTCAATATTGTTTCGTAAACGTTGTGCACTGACAAAATTCTAGGGAGAACTAACACTAAAATGCGTGTCTTGAAAACAATTGTCTAAAAATACACTGCAACTGCATTGTAGAGAGTGTGAGACATTTGTAAAAAAATTAATTTTGGTTGCAAATCTCCACCAACCCATGGCCAACCCATGACTTTATCCCTATATTTGAGGAATACACAGAGTAACGAAATTAATTTACGTAAGTAAATAAAACGCATGCACACCACCACACCAACCAAAAAACATATGTACATATCATGAAATTACTGTGTTGAGTGCGCGCGCGTATGTAAAATACGATCTTCAGCATATATTAAAATAGAAAAAAACTACCACTTCCGCTCGTCAGATGTTGACCAAAATCACAGTATCTCTTACGGCTAACGTGAAAACTATAGATATGAAATTTCGACAAGATCGCCGAAGCAGTTTCGGAAATATTCTGTGGTAAACTTTTCGACAAAAAAAACCTACTTCCGGTTGACTGATTTTAATGATTTATTTTTTCGTAAATAGCAATTTCTTTCAGAATTACAATATTATAATATTGTGACGCTACTACATATTTAAAAGGTCGAAAAAAATAATAAAAAACAACAAATTGTTCAAGAGTAAACTGCCACTTCCGCTCGTCAGATGTTGACCAAAATCACAGTATCTCTTACTGCTAACGTGAAAACTATAGATATGAAATTTCGACAAAATCGCCGCAGCAGTTTCGGAAATATTCTGTGGTAAAAGAATTTTAGAATTTTCTACAAGAAAAAAAAATTACTTCCGGTTGACTGATGTTGACCAAATTCCTTATGGCTCTTACACCTTACGTGAAAATAATAGATATGAAATTTCAGCTTGCTAGACTTGATAGTTTCGGAGAAAACACACAGACATACAGACATTTTCCAGAAATCATGAAAAAACGTGGATGATACCTGATACAAATGGCACCCCGACATTAGCGCGCGGGACTTAAGCGCGCCGACAGTAGCGCGCAAAACAAGATTATTTTGTATTGTTGACTGCTCATTTAAAGAAATTTACTTATCCAAGATAGCTTTTCTGTAAAAACTACATCTTATTTAAAATTAATTGGTACTTTTACAAACCTATCTATGAAAATTTTATCGATTTGAAAAAATAATAATAAGATAAGAACAGACTTTAACTAAAAGCCAATTGTTGTGAAACCGACAAAGATTTATTGAAACTAAAAAAAAATATTTAAATGTTATCAATTTTTACGAAACCGACAAAGACTTATTGAAACAACTCGTGCCGCTTTTTTTCTTCTTAAACCGTTATATGTATGTATGTATACTAGTGTAAGCCCGTTGAATATCAACGCCCGCTAAATTTTAAACGCGTAAAACGAATTTTAAATATCGTAATATCGTAATAGAGATCCCCATTACCCAAATCGATCGATCCCCGATATTTATATATATATATAAATATTATTTATATTATAATTATTAATTATTATATATATATAATAATTATAATTTTTTGTAAGTGATTTTGTAAAAATCAAAAACAAAAAAAAAAAAATAGTTTTTATAGCGTCATCTATATGTAGGTAGGTAGGTATGTAGGTAAAGCAGAGTCACGATCCCTTGTATAGGTAAAGTTTAAAAAAAAAGGACTAAATTGGTCAAGGGCGATGGCAGATTAGTCTAAGGACGTTCTTCCCGAGCTTGGGGTCCTGGGTTCGATCCCCACTCGTTTTTTTAAATTATTTTTCTACAGCGAGCGTTATCAGCAGACAGACAGACGGATTTCGGCTATTATATACATATTATATATATAATGTACATATATAATAAGTCAATTGTTATAAAATCAACAAACATTGATTGTTATGGTTCTTATTTCGTGTATGTGTTTTTAGCTTTTATTTTATATAATAATAGCTAAATAAATAGCTAATTTAACTACATCTATTACATATTTCAAAACACTAAATCAAATATACATTATACACTATACTTATACTTAACTACTATTTCTCACAGAGGTGTCTCCTCACACTTTTTAAGAATGCATCTATTGTCTTAGAAGACTTGATGCACTCCGGGAGGGCATTATACATTGAAACACCCCTGTGAAAAACACCACCAGCTGTCTTTGATTTCCTTACTCTACCTACAACTAGTTTGTTCTTATTTCTAGTAGAATAATTATGAATATCACTATATCTAATGATATAGTTCTTAAAATAACTTGGCAATAACTTATGATCTAACTTATAAACAAAAGACAATGTGCTTAATTTTAAACCATTTCTAATACTCATCCATCCCAATTCATCTAACATACTTCTAATACTTTTTAGTCTACCAACATTCAATATACCTCTCATAGCTCTATTTTGCAACCTTTGAATTTTTTCTAAATCTTGGCCACTGAACATATTAAGTACAGTGGCACAATAAACCAGGTTTGGAAAGACAATTGTATTATAGACTAAAACAAGTATTTAGAATAATTGTTTTCTATTATTTTTTATCAAATGAGACATTTGAGCCATCTAAGATTCGCTGACGACATAGTTATAGTTGCATGTAACTCAGTAGATTTACAAAATAGATTAACAGAACTAAGCAACGAGAGTATGAAAGTAGGCTTAAAAATTAATTTTAATAAAACTAAAATTATGTTTAATGAATTTTACACGCAAAACATAGTCACAGTAGATGGTCATATTGTAGAGATAGTTGATAGTTATTACCTAGGACAATTAGTGAATATGACTGGATGTAAAGAAGAAGAAATAAAACGAAGAATGAAACTAGGATGGAGTGCTTTTGGAAGAATGAACATAGTTTTTAAATCCAACATTCCGCTATGCTTAAAAAAGAAGGCGTACGACCAATGCGTACTGCCAGTTATGACGTATGGGTGTGAAACTTGGACGCTAAATTCAAGAATGCTACGAAAGATCCAGTGCACACAGAGAATCATGGAAAGATGGATGCTCGGTATAACAAGAAGTGATCGTAAGAGGAATACATGGGTATGAATCATGACCAAAATGGCAGATATAGCGGATTGTGTGGAAATAGTTGGAGTGGACACAGCGAGAATAATGGATGGCCGCAAAAAATACTGGAATGGTATCCGAGAGGATGTAAAAGAAAGCAAGGTACACCGAGTGGACGATGGATTGATGAATTGAGAAGAATGTGTGGAGTCAAGTGGATGCAGATTGCCCAAAACAGACAGGAATGGAAGAGGATTGGGTCCACCAATGGATGGTAAACGGCCGAAAATAACGAATTTCGCTCACAAAGTTTGAAAGCTGGGATGAGGAAGATTATTGGGGATTTACTTTTCGTGTTATACAAGTCTAATAAAATAATGAACATGTCCATACGCATTCCAATATGAGCATCAATCCATAGTCGAAATATCCAAACGAGTGTGTGAAGAAAAAAAAGAATTGAATAATAATTTTTGTACTTATTTGTATTGTACTATTTCATAATTTTGAATTATATATCTATGAAACGTAATATTAATCTACCCATACTAGTGCGTGCCATAACCGTTATACTTAGTATATATCAAGGCATGTATATAATATTGATTTCAGAAAATACTATAACTGTTCGAAATTCAGTGCTACATTCAAGAATGCTAAATTCAAGAATGCTACGAAAGATCCAGTGCACACAGAGAAGCGTGGAAATATGTATGATTGGTATACAAGAAGAGATCGTAAGAAATACATGGGTGAGAAGTATGACCAAAGTGGCAGATATAGCAGTGCGGGTGAAAAAGTTGAAGTGGCAATGGGCTGGACACATAGCGAGAAGAATGGATGGCAGATGGACGCGAGAAGTACTGGAATGGTATACGAGAGGATGCGAAAGAAAGCAACGTAGACCGAGTGGAAGATGGGCTGATGAATTGAGAAAAATGTGTGGAGTCAAGTGGATGCAGATTGCTCAAGACAGACAGGAATGGAAGAGGATCGGAGAGGCCTTCATCCAGCAGTGGATGGTGAACGGCTGAAAATGATGATGATAAATATATAAATTGCATAAATTATATAAATTGCGCGCTAACGTCGGCGCGCTAATGTCGCGCGCACCGATGCAAATCAGTCAAAATCTCCAAGTCGAATTTTCGCACGATCGCAATACTTTATCCGATTAGGATAAAGTAAAAAAAAAAAAAAACCACCCCGCGAAAACTCGCGCGTCAAACGTTCGCTCGAACGTTCGCCGAGCTGATACGGTGCAAACGGATGAAAATACGTACGTGCGATCGTCCGGTTAAATCACGCCATTTTATAAATGCACCCGGTTCGCACACACACATACGCCCTCACGAAGGACATTTGAAGGACTGGAAAATTTTCCCAGGGGTTGTTTCAGCTCTATATGCATAGCCCAGGCCGAACAGCAAATCAATTAAATTAGGGGATGAGAGATATGGGGGGGGGGCTGGTGGGGAAGTGCAACGATGCACCGATGGGTATATAAGATCCAACTGCCCGAAGCGCAAATCGGCAGTTCGACTGGACACCCAGTCACAAGCGCGCGGGCCTTCGAGCCGAACGCATCTCGCGACATCAGCTCTCCTCATCAACCCTTCAACAGACAGAGGCCCCAACCATCATCTGAACTTTCAGGAGTTTGCTGAAGCTTTGGCCGTCATCTAAAGTGCTGCAGGGAGACTGCTGACGCTGTAAGAAGTCGACTGGACAGTACCTGAGGGTGAGTTTTCCCAACTTTATTCGGTTTCAACTCGTCGTATCTCACACTACCCACCACATATCTTTTATATGCAATTCTTCCTTTAAATCAACGTACGAGGTATATGCGTCAAACGGATCAAATTTAATCCAACATTAATCCGTCCAAAGTGAATATAATGATTTTTCTAGCAAGCGGCGGCGCGCTTTTCCGCGCGTCAACCATTTTCCAACACGCCGCGAAGACTCCAATCTAACCCAATTTCAATTTTATTCACTACACATATTCGGTCGTGTTACACGCATTTCATATTTTTACAAAACGTACATTTAAATAAGTGAATATATCGCGACCGTTGCGCGTTTTATTCGCTCCAAGTGAATTTTCCGCACTTTAAACTTTTCCGACCGGTCGTATTTTACGCTTTTTGTAGTGCGGTGGATGTTAATTTAAATAATGCGATTGAATTTATTGTACATGGTGTGTGTTGTGAGTGAATGTATCGAGTGTTTCGTTACCGTTGTGCGTTTTAATCGCTTAAAGAGTTGTCGCGAGCGAAATTTTCCACGCTTTAAACTTTTCCGACCGGTCGTATTTTGTCTTTTTTTTTTACTGCGATTTACTGCGATTGACTTTGTTGTATTTATGTATGTACATGGTGGGTTATAAGCTTATAAGTGAATGTATCGAGTGTTTCGTTACCGTTGTGCGTTTTAATCGCTTAAAGAGTTGTCGCGAGTGAAATTTTCCACGCTTTAAACTTTTCCGACCGGTCGTATTTTGTCTTTTTTTTTTACTGCGATTTACTGCGATTGACTTTGTTGTATGTATGTATGTATGTACATGGTGTGCTATAAGCTTATAAGTGAATGTATCGAGTGTTTCATTACCGTTCCGCGTTTTAATTGCTTAAAAACCTTGTCGTGAGTGAACTTTCCGCGCCTTAAACTTTTCCGACCGGTCGTATTTTATACTGCGAATTTCTGTTTTTATGGTGTGATGGACGTTAATTTAAATAGTACAATTGAATTTATTGTACATGATGCGTTATAAGTGTGAATACACAATATTAACTGTTTAAAATAAATGTCGTGTTCTTGTCGAGTAATCCGCGATTTCGAGTTTTCCCCACTGTGATTATTTTCAATGTGTCGTAATTTATAGTGCGATGATTCTTTCGAATGTAATTTTTGCTTTTATTCAACGTGCGATAAAAAAATTAATACTTGGTGAATTTATAATGTTCTTGTAAAAGTAATTCGCGAGTGTGTTTTAAGCCGCGTCGTGTCGTAATATTTATAACTTATTTCGCGTGTAATTTTTGCTTTGGTGCAAAAAAAAAGTGCAGTGTCTCCAATTTAGATTTTGATCAAATTTAATGCATTTAAATGTGCCGTGAGTGACTTTTCCGCGGATTAATTATTTCCAGCTAGTCGTATTTTTAGCGGTGAATTGATTCCTATTTTTATTCGACGTGTGCACTTTTAAAATGTAATCGAATTTCATGAATATTATAATACGCAGTACGTGTGGCTTTATTGATTTTTATCACAGGGGTAGTTTTGTAATGGCGTATTTCGCGTAGAACTTTGTTTTACCGTCAAATTTTCAATCAATTTTAAATTTTTTACTTACTTTACTTTTTTACTATAATAGCAGTAGAAAAAAATGTACTTTCACTTGTTATATAATCATTTTTGGTTAATTTATTAAAAAAAATTAAAAAATGTCTTTGTGTGGCTACTTTTTGCTTACGACGAAATCATTTATCGACCATTTAATTGTGCCGCATTTAAAGATATCAATTTATTGTAAAAATCGTCAATTTTAATTATTCGCATTAGTCGCCTTTGTTCGTATTCACAAAGTTTCAAAAATGCTACAATTCGTCCATCGAAACTTAACGCTCATTCAGAGCACTTGAAATGTATTCACAAGTTGAATACTTTTTTTGCAAGATTTGTGTATACCTATTTTTATTTCAGAAAATGCTTTAAATGTCGTAAATTTGATAATTGTCGTCGATGACGAAATTTTTCAATCTATCGCGCAACTGATTGCTTATAAGACCGATAAATTACTATTTCGTGACGTGATTAATAGAAAAATTACGTACAATAGACACACTGCGTGTACAAATTTATGTACATTTTGTCCTTTTATAAGAGATTGCTAGGTGAAAATATCGATAATGTTTGTGTGTACGAAATTCCAATAATTCGTCAAACTTCATTATATTCACTTTGCAACGATGTTTTTGACACATTTTCAGGTATTGCGATTTCTTGCTGATATTTTGTTTTGTAATGTCGAATGTTTTATGCATTTTGTCGAAAGCGTTTCCTTCAATTTAATTTGCACATTTGGCGAGCGAACTTTTTGTTTGTTGATTTACATGTATTTTTCTGCTGTGCACTTTTAAACTGTGCGTATTATGTACATCACACTAAATTATTTATTGTTAAATCACGATGTAATATAATATTGCCGCGATGCGTTTTTTCATCTACATATAACTACAGTAACCATGGAAAATGTAGTGCCATTTTACTGTAAAAGTACCACGGTGTCAAATTAAACCCACCAAATTTGAAAGGTTAAATATGTTCACTGTGAAATTGTACTGAATTTAGCGTTGCGCTTGTAATGCTGCTGAATAATTTATCAATCAATCGACAAATGTACAATACTATACATAGTGTTCACTTTATTTTCACAGCCTTTGAACTCGTTTTACGGTAATGAAAACGTCGGTAGGTTCTATCTTCGACAATTTAATTTAGTTTTAAAATGCGCAGATTTTTACCCTTTACTTGATGCAAGGGGACTGAACGCTTCCTTATTCAGACAGCTTCCGTCGGAAAATTCTATGTACAAAATGAATATTTAAATCTCGAGACAGGTGTGTTTTTTTTTTTTTATTTTTTTATTACAGTTATTGAATCCAATAAAATATTTCTCAGAAAAATATTTAAAATCAATACTTTTGTACGTGCTAGTTTTTTTTTTATTATTTTTTATTCACTGTGCTGTGCCATACTTGTGATACATAATGTGACGTGTATATGATTTAAAATGTTCCAATTAGTAAATTCTAGTTTAAAATACGTACCTTAAAGTGTAAAGCAAATAATTACACATATATACATATATATATATACTAGTGCAAAAATGTTTGAAGAAAACGGAGAAAATTTGTAAAGAAGAGGTTTTTACGACAGGCAGGAAAATGGAAAGACGATTCTAGACAAAAATTTCAGAGCTTCGGATTATCATTGATTCATGAAACGTTTCTCTATATGATTATGAAACATGAACCACGTCTTCCTATCGCTGTTAAAATTTTCCCGTCATCACCAGTCGATGGCTACATACATATATGTAGATAACTTTTAGCACACGCTATAATAAATAGCAGGAGGGTTGAAAATATACGGGAGAGCTGTCCGATACACCCAATATTCTACCGTTGATCAAGTCGAGAGGGTAAACGCTAATTATATTATCATCCTGCAGCGATGCAATTATCCGATGCGATGCATTTATAATCGGATTCAATCAGTGCATATATGTACGTTGATTTTAGAGTGGACTATTTGTGTAGTACGTTGCGTTGCAAGCGTGTTGGATTTAAATTTCAGTTACAAACTGTTTCCCCTCCCGCGAATTTCTAAATTGGAACTGTTTTGTTTTAAAGTACGCAAAACGAAACGTAAGCTCCGCTAAACTGTATAATATTTAACGTATGAAATTGAAACGCTTTCGCCAACTAACAAAAGCTGCTGCTTTGCGGAATTATTACATACATATATACTGACATTATTTTGTTTATTGCATATACATATGTACATACACACAGGGGGAGAATATCTGGAACTGTTTTCAACAATTTATATTGTATGCTGTATGTATTCCACCCGATACTGTATGTAGATATTTCGGTTTCAAAGCTGTTAACTGTGGAGCAAATCGAAATCATAATAAGCCAAACTGCTTATTGTTATCGTTCAAGATTATTTGTATCGTTGAAATGAAATATTATCGTATGAAATGCTCTCACTCACTGTATTTTTTTCGTGCGCTAATTTTAAGCATTTTGAAAATAAAGTATTTTCTGTGGGGTTGCCAACTGAAACAGTAAACCAAAGAAAAAAATTAACTATAATGCAATTTTCCGTCAGTTATGATGTATGGATGTGAAACGTGGATGTTAAATTTAAGAATGCTACGTAAGATCCAGTGCACACAGAGAACCGTGGAAATATGTATGCTTGGTATACAAGAAGAGATCGTAAGAAATATCACCAAAGTGGTAGATATAGTTGGATAGATTATGGATATAGTCGAATTAGGAAAATGTTCCATCTGTAATGTTCTGAAATGGTTAAATTTTGTTAGAATGAATATATGTAGTTTTAAATGCAACATCCTGCTATGCTTAAACAAGAAAAGGATTGCGAATCCTTGGTTCAATTTTCATCTCATCAAGATAGAAATAACTTTTTAAAAAGTTCTGTAATGTTTCCAAGTGGCGCAGATGTCGGTGTCTTGATGTTTGAATAATATTTTTTGCCTTTTTCAAATATTTTGGGGTCGCCACTCGAAAAAGGTTGGGAACCTGTGTACTAGCATATCATTAGATGTCAGATCAAATGAACTTTTGTGTTTTTAATCATCGTGATATATTATATGTACATACATAAATACATAATAGTTTCGGTGATATAAATTTTTGAAAACAGGACCGTGTTCTTTTCTTCCCCCACTCTGTTTGTAACCATTCATTGAATGATGAACATACATATGTATGTACATACATACACTCGTACGCTGATTGCGTTGAACAGAATTGCATATATTACATACATACATATATTGTACAAAGACACGACGATATGAGATACTAAGTTTACCATTACATCTGAACAACACAATACCCATTCTCGCTATGCAAACTTCCTTATATTTTCCCTGTACTCTACAGATTTTTTAATAAGTAGGTACATACCTACATAATATAATAGGTAGTGTTCCTAAAATTATTTCGCTCATCGCTGCAACCGTGGACGCGAAAAACGAGCGCAAAAGAGAATACCATTGGTATTACGGGCGGGTTTTGATTGAAACGTATTGTAAAAGTGTAGTGTATAAAGCTTTGTCTGATATATTCCGAAACGCAATATATTTTTCCAATCGGGTGCACTTGAAGGGGGTACTGCATATTTTACATAGAATTGTAATTGTTGTTTTATTAATTGACCAACTCGACCGCATTTTTTACATTGGAAATGCTTTCAAACGCGCAAGAGCATACGATCCAATACTGCATCGAAACACCGATTATTACATATCAAAATATAAACTATACTATATATCGAAATACCGCGTATTTACATATACATGTACATATTACATACGATAGATGAGTTTTTAAGTGTCAATGGATAAACGCTATTGAGCAAATCTATTAAAAATCATTTTGATCAGTAGATCTGTATCAAATTATGATCGAATAGACTCTTGAGATTGCAAGCATTTATGTAGTTTAGGCTGATATTACACTTGGCCATTACACAAACACCCGATTTTTTTTGACGGTGGCCAGCATCTTATTACATTGCACCACTTTTAAAGTCACCAGCTACCTGCTCATCTTCAGATACAAATAAAAATAGGGCTACGAAGCTAAGGCTGATTAGCAACCACACCAACAACCAGATTTTTTTTGAACCTCGACAACCAGATAGATATACAGGTTTAGATGGTACGTATTAGATTGTGCGATTCTCTGTTGCATAAAAATTTCTTGGAAGTCAATGGTACGATGAAAAAAACCTTCACCAAAAACCCTTTTCTGACCTTTTTTTTGCATCGTCGTACTTAATTGTCATCGCAACGCAATTGTTTCGAAAACAATGATATTCTGAAATAAATATGAGAGGTTGCATTTTATACATTTTCTACGTCTACATACTACTACATAGAGTACCTAGTTTTCGTATAGCTTCCTAGACCTATATTTTTTGTATGAAGATTATGAGATGAGCAGGTAGCTGGTGAAGTAAAAGTGGTGCAATGTAATAAGATGCTCGCCACCGTCAAAAAAAATCTGGTTGTTGGTGAAGTGGCCAAGTGTAATATCGCTCTAAGAGAATTTGCTTTATTATTTTTAGCTGAGTATTCTAGGATTTTATTTATAAGAAGACTTTTTAGTTTGTTTTTTTTTAGGGGGAGTTAATTTGGGGATAAGATTTTATTTAAAGGTGATAATAATTTCTTTTATATTTATTTGAATTTCGAAAACTATGTAGTTTAGTGTAAAAAAAACTGCAAGACGATTTTCAGCTAATTATTATCGTTTTTGAAACCATTTTGGTTATAAAAAATGGGTCCAAAAACACATCTATCACACAGCACGCGTTCTCGAAGTAATTGCATTCGAGTAGGACAAAAGGGATTTGGTGTCAATTTGTACTGCGAACCTTTGACTTCCAAGAAATTTTTAGACACCGGTGAATCGCACAGTGCCATCTAAACATGTATATCTATATGGTAGTCGAGGTTCAAAAAAAATCGAGTGTTGGTGGCCAAGTGTAATATCAGCCTTAGAGTGCGTTTCGAATCTAAAATAGTTCAATTACAAATAAATTCACCAATAGGTGTCTTTCCACATCTTGGGCATGAAAAATATAGCCACTTGGAGGTATCGCTGAATTTTTCAATATAATTGAAATAAAAATCGGCTCAGTCTACTGCACGGAACAAAGAGAGGTTTCATTAATCCTCTTATACTAAAATGAATGAAATTTCTCGAGATATCTGCGTATATTGAAGTCTGCGCTTTTTATTCACTCGACGCTTCCATTACAATAGACGAAACTCTCGCATTTTCCGTATATTTGTATATATGCATTTTTCAGCCCCCAACCAGTTTAATTCGACAATTTGAAAAGGGAGCGTGCCTTGCTGCTGCTGTAAGCTAGCAAAATACGTAGAACGGTGTTTTTTTTTTTTTTTTTGGAAAGATTCGCTCTCGCTGAATCTACAATTAAATCAGTCATTTCCGAAACGCTAGCCGAAGCTATTTCCCGCAGCTCGCGAACGGTTATGACAGCTTAACTAGAATCGATCGGAATACAGGCCGTATGTGTGATCAGCCGTTGGAATACAATTAAGAATTAAACAAAAAATAACTCGCACAGTGGAATTCTAGCACGGCACTTACACACATGTGCAATACAATGTGTGCAAAATTAAAAACAAATCATCGTCGCGTAATTGATCGCGCGCGGCCACGACAATGGCGATCGAAACGACACTGGCTCTACATTCGATATAATGGAAAATAATAAATATGAAAATGTATATAAAACCCGTCGAGTCGACATTTGTTAACGTTTCGCAGGAGGCAGCTGAAACGACACGAGACGAATCCATTGAATCCGCGTCGGAAAGTTCGAAAAAATAAGTAAAAAAAAAAAATGAAACGCGTCGGGAACCGAGCCGCACACCGTTTCGTAGGCGCAATGAGCAAACAAACAAATAATAAATAGACAAATGAGACGTTGGCCACACTAATAAATCTTCTTTCAGGGTTTTTGGCTCATTTCGGTTTCAGTTGTGTTCGCCATCAAGGAGATGTGTCGACTTCGACATGAGCCGGCTGGGTAAACAAAATATTCGTCACATACCCATCGTTTGACATCACCGTTCGACGCTGTTGCACACATTATAATTATTCATTACTATATCTGTATATATTTATCAGTCGTTCATTTTGGCAAAGGGAACTTGATTGAATCGAAAAAATCGCTCATTCAAAAATATGGGACTATATACTTTAGAACAGCATTTTTCTGCAAGAACTGCATTTTGTATTGCGACCCCAGTATGTCTATATGTATAATAATATATCAAACACAAACTCTGCCCATTGTGTTCCTTTATTTACTATTGACACATGATATATGCATATTTATGGATGAAACTAGTTTTCAGTTAGAAACTTTGTTTTTAATTGAGATAAAGTGTATAATCCTAGTTCGCACAAAGTTGAAGTAAAATTTAATAGTATAAAGATTTATTTTTAACTTAAAAATCATTCTTCAGTGTAAATTAACTAATAGGGTGCAGAAATTCATCCTCCTCTTCAGAATCAAAGTTCAACTCAATTATTATTGATTCAGGGCTTTCAAATTCAAATGGATTTTTTTATCCAAAAGCTTATTTCTGCACTGGAAAATAGTTATCATAGCTTTGGGATAGAGAAGTGAGACGTGACAATATCTCGAATTTTAATTCTTTTAAAATATCATCATTGAAAAATGAGGAATTCCGGTGTTATGATTTTTTCCGTTTGTCGCGACCCATTTTATTTATTTTGCGACCCACCAATTTGAAAAACCCTGCTTTAGAACTATTTATTCTGCATTTGAGAATTTGCATACTCGATTTTATGCGTGGCTCATTTTACAAAGGGAACTGAATCGAACTGAAAAATCTTTCATTCGACAATATTCTACTCTTTGGTATTTAAAGATTTGCGTACTTGATTCCAAGAAGCTCATTTTTAAAAGGGAACTTAGTTGAATAAAAAAATCTTTCATTCAACAAAGGGTCACCATGAATTTATTTTTAATTTTTTGCTTCTCACTCTTCGCTATCTAAGGATTTGCATACTTAACCAACTTAAGTTCATTTTGCAAAGGCAACTTAATTAAATCTAAAAATCTTCGATTCAACAATTCAAAGTAGCATTTATTCTTCTTCTATTCCAGGGGTTTTTCGTATATTATTTACACATACTTGATTCCAAGTGATGCTCAATTTTATAAAGGGAACTTACTTGATCAACTATAAAAATCCACCATTCAACAAGACGGCAATACTATATATTTAGCACCATTTAATGATTTGCATACGATTCCAATTGTAGCGGTTTTACTTTATTGTCAATTTTGGTCACTCTGTGCAGTGCGGCGATGCTCGTTAAGTATTTCGTGCAATGTGCATACAAATGGAGGGGTTCGCAATATTAACAAATCAAGTGCATTAAATCGATACAGAGATATTAGAGTAAACAAAAACTCTAGTACTATGTTAGAGTACCTACTGCAACTTTTTGAAGCTTTTACTGCTATTTTTAAGGTTAGACTTCTGATATTGACACACTGTGTACGAGGATGTGTGTTTTAACTACCCATTGCAGTAGAAAAGATCAAAATTTCAAAATTGTGACGATCGTCCCCGGCTCTTTTAAAAATTTTGGTTTTTTCTTCCAACTGTCTGTATTTCTATGGTAACCAACCAAAAATTGAACGTTGTTCAAAATTTAAATGATTAAATGATGTCTCTTATAGTTGCCAAATATAAATGCATTGATGTGGAGTAATTGTAAAAATATTCGTACTGTAGTTTTCCCCCAAAATATAAACCGCACCCCATGCACGGTCATATATGTAAAGTAACCGCGCATGTCATATGGTCTCAATTAGTCAAGGGGTACTAAATGAAGGGCTAATTATTGTTTAGTACAAATTAGTAGATGTCAAACGATATTGTGGTCACTACTGTAATATCGTAATTAATGCACTGCACTTAAAATTATTGTTACATGTGTTGTTGGGTCGTTGCATTGTTCAATCGAGTTATTTCATACTTTGATAAGCCGATTGCTATGGGTAGTGTATGAACTGCTTTCAGTACTTTCCCAACCCCCAAAAACCTCTAAGTTTAATTTAGGGGGTGTGTAAGTGAAGCGAGCGAGCTTAGAGTCGGATTATTGTATTGAGGGGTGGAAAAACAATTTTTAAAAATTATTCATTTCAACTGAGATTCAAGTTAATTAACTGAGATTCCACAATCATAATCAAATTGAATGATTTTTGTTCGAAACAAAACATCTGATTACACTGAACAACAAAAACAAAAAACCCAGAGCGGAGATTGGTCAATATTTACTAAGTTTGACCCACTGAATTCGAAACCGACAATAATTTTCGTTGTTTCGTTGTTGTCTCTCGTTTGTGAGATATTCGCAATTTAAAAAATGTGCATTTTTTTGGCTTTTGCGGTTTATAACTCAAAAATTAAAAAATTATAACTCAAAGTGAGTATTGAAATCAATAGTCAAATATTTTTCCTATCGATTATGATTTTTTGTTGCTTATAAATACTTATAATTAATTATCTAGCGAATTTTTAAAGTCAAAAATATATATTTTTTTTTACATTTTTTCCCCGTGCTATTATGCATTTATTTGGCCAGTTTTTTTATTTCACCACGTTTAAAAAGATTGGTTTTTTATCTCAATATTTTTTTTATTTTACCTAAACGTCTTCTGTTAGAATTTTTCAATTTATCTTATCAAATCAATATTACGTTCTTTATTTACTTTTCTACTCTCCAGAAGGTAATGGGAAACTACTGGAGAGTATCTTTCCCCGATCAATTCACTACGATAGACGGTGAAGTGTTTGTCTAATAGTGAAGAGGCGACGTCTTATATCAGTAAGTACGCCACCTTCAGATGAAGATAACTATATTGTATGCATGCATTATAATACTTACAGGCTTAAAGCTCAGTATACAATTTACGCAATTTCATAGTGCGGACGATTTTTTATTTGCACGCTATAATTGGGTTCAAATTTGCACAAGTGCACTCGTCGACGTGAATTAATCTAATGAATAATTCAAAAGTTAAATAACGGGGAAGAAAAACAGGACCAATACGTAAAAAGCTTTGAGAAAATTAATAGAAGAAAATGTTGCATTTGAAATACACACACTGCGCTTTTGCACTACACTTTTTAATTCAAATTAAAAACAATAAGTACATATCCATTGTATAGCTTGATTCAGTATTGTGTTGTTCTATGCTATTTGTGCTTTATCTTTGTGTTTTCAGGTTTGTTCAAGTATTTTTTTTTTTATTGTCGATTTTCAGCTTGTATATTAATGTGTGATATGTCATTTATCTATGTATGTATATGTAATTTAAGTTAGCTTTCGATATAAAAGTTCAATATTCACACGAGGTAAAAGTTTGACGTAATTATCTCAGGTCCAGTCATATTCTGGGAAAGTCGTAGACACCACTTCCGGTCCATTTGAGTCAGTTTCCGGTCGCTTCCGATGCTTTGTTGGACCAACGTGTGAAGTACGTAGTACAAAAAGATCGACCTAGAGCGACCAAATCATAAATACATATTAAAAATGGTGTTGGAAATTATATACGAATTGCCGGAAGGGTAAAATTAAGTCATCATTGCACATATCTATCTATGTATGTATGTTTTATATTTCACGATAGTGTTTCACACGTGTGATGATCCTATGAAATTTGGTGATCGATTACTATTGGATTGGATATACCTTATATTATACTCCAGTTGCTCACTAATTTTCAGAGGGTCGATCTCCCTAGCATTTCATCGAAACGTTACCATATTTATTATCATAGATACACATATCATTGTATTTAACGAAAAATCATACATCAACATTGTATCGTTATAAAGTGCCCGACAAATTTCAGTGAATTTTTTTTGGTACATGTACAAATTCACATATAAAAACAATATTTTATCCGATACGGATGAAGTAAAAATGGTACGTAAAGGTTTCAAACAATCGACACGATTCTTTCAGATCTCACGCATTGTTTTTGTGACATCAATTGATTCACCGACACGGGTGTAAATTTAAATATTCAAAATGCACCCAATAAATGTGTTAAGACATACCACTTTCAAATTACAAAATAAATTAAATTTTATATTAAATTTTGCATTTAAAAAATCTCAATCAATACTTGCGTAATAAGATTAGATTCACTCAACTTAAACCTTGCCTAAAATATCAACCGGTTGTCAATTTATATCAACGTATAAATTTAATATGCAACATTAACTCATTATAAGACTTGTTCGTTCAAAATTTCAAAGAAAAAAAAACAACTATACACCAATTTTGCATCTGAAAAGAATCACAATTTCGTACCAACACTGTCGGCCGCTCTATAAACCCAATTTAAAAAAAAAGCCGGTTATTGGAATCACAATTGGATCCGATCACGTGCACTGGTCATTCCATCGCCTTTTGAACGCGATTCTATTATTACATGTACATATGTATGTATGTATACAAAACGATAACAATAACCAACGCAATGTATAATTTTCATATCCACATTTATGCAGCATGAACCCCATTATTTTCCCAATCCTGTTCTCTGTATGTATTATAGTACCAACTTTGTGTATTTTATGATCACCATTTTAACATCATCATATCATATGTTAAACTTAACACACGTGAAACAAAAATCGAAAGCTTCGATGAAAGTCTTTAGATGTACATGATACATATAATACATACATATACAAGATACATATGAAAAAATACCACTTCATCACCAAACACTGACTCCTAACACATTATTGCGAATTTGATGATGTTATTAATTTCATATTTTGTGTATTGATTGCGTTTATCTGAACTGGCAATACTGAATACGATACTACGATCAACTGTAACAACGTCGACGATAATATTTAGCGCATGCGTCTAGTCAATAAAAAAGTTCAATCAAAAGTCTTAACGGCACATTGTTTCGATCGTATTGATCGGTATTAAAATCTTAAGGGGGCATTCACACCGATTATTATTAGCGTGAACATTTATCCTAATACGTGAGCGATTTTCCTTGACCGCTGACTAGTGTGCTGTACATAAGTCAAAATCACGCGTTGTCACAATATGTACATATATTTGAGTATTACATTTAAAAACAATGAATCAGTCAAATTTCTTTAGTTTTTAATTTAATGCACTAGATTCAAAGGTTCCAAAAGGTATAACTTATATATTTTTTTTATATATAATATATGTAGATATATAACGTATATTTTAACAAAAGGTATTTGTGTGCTAAAAACTTTTATACAAACTTTTTATTTGATGCATGACATTTCAATGCACTTGATTCAATTATTCCAAAAATTTTATGAAAATATTTTCAAATATTGAGTTTATACAAATTAACCTTGCACACTCCCTAGTTATTTTATTAATACACTTGATTCAATAGCACCAACAATTTGATGAAAATATTTTTGAATATTCAGTTTATACGAATCAACCCTTGAACATGTCCTAGTCAGGTGATTAATGCATGACTTTTCAATGGCACCAAAATTTCGATAAAAATGCGTCGAGTATTGAATTTATAACAACCATCCTTGTACATTATATAACATATCCCTTAATCCATGACCTTTCAATGGAATCAAAAATTCTATAAGAAAAATCGGGTGTCGCCAACCCATGACTTTATCCATATATTTTAGGAATTCAACCTACAGTTTATTAAGAATCGGATCGAGTATAAAATATATAACAAATATTCTTGTACATTATGTATGTACATATATGTAGTATGTCCTATAGTGCATGACTTTTTTCAATGCACACGATTCAAAGGTGCAAAAAATTATTCAATTTTAAAAGCAGAGATGCGCGGTTGTTCAGGCTTTGCTGATCAACCGTCTGTCCTCAACGAAATGGTCGATAGACTATTCGTTGGGGGGGTGGTGGCCTCATGTGAGGGTCTTGAGGAGTTTGACGCCTGTGCGGACCTTCTCAAGGCGGCATATATATTTTTATAAATATATATATTTATATAAGCAACGAAAGTAGGATAAAAATTTTATTACGAGAAGACTAAAATTATATTTAATGAATTTTGCACTATTTAATGAAAACTTAGATAAGCATATTGTAGAGATAGTTGATAGTTATTTATACCTAGGACAATTGGTGAATATGACTGGTTGTTAGGAAAAATAAATAAAACGAAGAATGAAACTAGGATGGAGTGAACGTTTTGAACGTTTTCAAATCCAACATTCCGCTATGCTTAAAAAAGAAGGCATACGACCGATGCGTACTGCCGGTTATGACGTATGAATGTGAAACGTGGATGCTGAATTCAAGAATGTTACGCAAGATCCAGTGCACACAGAAAAGCATTGAAATATGTATGCTTGGTTATAACAAGAAGAGATCGTAAGAGGAATATGTGGGTAAGAATCATGACCAAAGTGGCAGATATAGCAGAACGTGTGAAAAAGTTGAAGTGGACACATAGCGGAGTGGATGGCAGATGGACGCAAGAAATACTGGAATGGTATCTGAGAGGATGCGAAAGAAAGCAAGGTAGACCGAATGGACGATGGGCTGATGAATTGAGTAGAATGTGTGCGAGTCAAGTGGATGCGGATTACTCAAAACGGACAGGTATGGAAGAGGATTGGATCCAACAATGGATGGTGAACGGCTGAAAATAATGATGATATTTTAAAACTAGACGGAATTTCAAGCACAAATATTTAAAGATGTATGCTCGGTATAACGAGAAGAGATCGCAAGATGAATGCATGGGTAGGAAGCGTGACCAAGGTGGCAGATATATCGGAACGTGGGAAAGAATTGAAGTGACAATGGGCTGGACGCGAGAAATAATGAAATGGTATTCGAGAGGATGTGAAAGAAAGCAAGGTACACCCAGTGCACGACGGGCTGATGAATTGAGAAGAATGTGTGCGAGTCAAGTGGATGCAGATTGCCCAAGAGAGACACGAATGGAAGAGGATTGGATCCAGCAATGGATGGTGAACGGCTGAAAATAACGATGATATAAAATTAGACGGAATTTCACGCACAAAGATGTTAAGATGTATACTCCGTATAACGAGAAGAGATCGTAAGAGGAATACATGGGTAGGAAGCGTGACCATGGTGTGTGAAAAAGTTGATGTGGATACATAGCGAGAAGAGTGGATGGCAGATGGACGCGAGAAATACTTGAATGGTATCCGCGAGGATGTGAAAGAAAGCAAGGTACACCGAGTGCACGACGGGCTGATGAATTGAGAAGAATGTGTGCGAATCAAGTGGATGCAGATTACTCAAGACGGACAGGCATGGAAGTGGATTTGAGTGGCCTTCATCCGGCAGTGGATGGTGAACGGCTGAATATGATGATGATGATTATGAAAAATGCGGACCACCGAAATTCTCACGCGGACCATCGCGGTTGGCGACCGCTGGTTTAATCGAATGTAATAACATATGAAACAATTCAATAAAGTTGCCGTATATCGACATTGACCCGTTTATTTGCCGCGCTCGCGTCCAACGCAACGTCACGCTCGCAAAAATCCGTACCGTATTTTAAATTTTTTCCCCTGAAAACATTGTAATTTTCGATTAATCGCCACATTTGGCATTTGCAAAAAACCAACGAGTGCTTCCGACTGTCCGGAAGTGACCTTCACCTCGTTCGAAGGCGCGTGCAATTCATTTCAGCCGGAAATTTGGCAATTTCATACACTACGTACATACATATATGCGACCATTTGTGTGCTAAAAATAGTCGGACAAAATTGCGTATTCGGCCATTCACCGAACGGTCAAAATATTGTGCCGAGTCTCGGCAAAGTTTTGACTTCTGAAACGCTTCTGAAAATAGTCTTACCGACGGTCACGCGCTGGACCTTGGTGTCCGCAAACAATTCGCTACGGTACATT
The DNA here is from genome assembly GCA_022651745.1 of Parapsyche elsis. Lineage (NCBI taxonomy): Eukaryota > Metazoa > Arthropoda > Insecta > Trichoptera > Hydropsychidae > Parapsyche > Parapsyche elsis. The sequence continues at coordinate 492,560 of JAGVSN010000071.1, read as the reverse complement.
GAATTGTGTATATGTACCTATTGTGTACGCGTGTGGCACTTGGAGACTGATCTTGAAGTCATGACCATGGTCAATGTTGAGCATGTCACCAGCTCTTCGGTTCACCGTGAAATAGTATTCCGGCATACCATCACCGGTCGGAATTTAATCGTAAATCGTACAATACTTTAAATGTATGGTACATATGTACTTTAATACCGCGACCCACTTTAAAGAACGACAAAATTTCACTTACCTTCAATGGGCATGAAAGGATTTTTTATTTATTTTAATACTATTTTTATATAATTTATAATTAACGAAAATAAACTGTTGGGATAAACCTTGTACATCCGTGGACTCGCCCAGTTGCAATGAGAAAAATGTACTCTCACCAACACTTTGGATCAGCTCATCTTCCGCCCACTGGGCCATTACATGGATTCTGCGTGCAATCGTGTTATTTGATAGCGAAATCGTTTCGACTTCTAAACTTCTTTCTGTTTGCCAGTGCTCGTTTCCAGAGCAGGATGCGGATCACATTCTGTGGTCCTGTCCGGGTATGGGTTTGGAGCGTGGTGTTCTCCTCAGAGCTACGTATCAGAGGGTCCCCGATTGGCCTTTTGTACCATGGCAATTTGGTTGCGGATAAGGGGTCTTTCAGGGCCTTTGAGACTTTCGCCCAATCTTTCGGGAAAAAGTGTTCCGTTGGGGAATACTATGGTCCGAGCCCATAAGAAGTAAAGTAAAAAAAAAAAATTTCCCTTCCCTTTCCTTAAAAAAAAAAAAAAAAATAGTTTTTTTTTTTCTACTTTTTTTTGCGTCTTTTTTTATTTTATTTCAGCAGAGATGCGCGGTTGTTCCGGCCTTACTGGACAACCGTCTGTCCCCAACGGAAAGGTCAACAGACTATATTCGTTGGGGGGGTGGTGGCCTCATGTGAGGGTCTTGGGGAGAAAGGACGTGGAGGTGTTTCTCTTCAAGGCGGCTTATATAACTTCTTTCTTGATCTTATCACAAAACGTACATAACTCCGACTGGGTATTTTATTGCTGGGAGCACTAAAAACTTGCCAATTGTGTGCAGTTTACCAGCTTGCGCGATTCGCAAACTAATCAGATGTGGAAGGATTTTTCAACATTGCTGGTGTATTGCAAAAGCTTCATTTTTAACGACAACGTGTTCAAGTTGTCTTTCGAAAAATTCCATTGGCTTGTTTGTTAAATCCGAACGCTTCGTCTAAATGTGCCGACGCAATTTGTTCAGTCGCATGCTCTCGTTTGCGAGTGCTTCGCAGCAAATACCACACTGTGACCATACTTCGTCTACATTCCATGAAAATCCGATTTTTAAATACATAGTTCTTACATAGGCAGGCAGGTAGTCGCTTGATAATTGTAGTGCTTAAAATACGATACGTTCGAGCGGTTCATTGCGACTGTTTGCACTTTGCCATTTATGATTGATGGTTAAGTTTGCCGAAGCAGAATTGAGAGGGTTTTTGATTTTGGATTCGATGTCTGATTGATGTGATGAAACCATTGCCTTTTAGATGGTAGTAATAAATATACATAGGCACAGATCTTGCCAATGATGATATTTAAGGTTAAAAACCTATCGACATACGGGGATTGAATCTCAAAACTTGCTTTAACACTTGCCGCTCTGTAGCGGATGACGAGTGACCAAGACGTGTGTTTTATTTAATTTTTCCAAATATACTCAATGCAGGGTCTTCATATTTTATGTATTCCTCATCAAAACCCTTATGATTTGAATTATGTCATTACGAAATAAAAACATTACAAAACATAAAAACACAACAAAAAAACAAGAAATAAAAACATGTCTGTTTTACCGTTACGCTTTTTATCATAAACTAGCTCGGCATGCGTTGCAATGCCCGATCCCATTCCCGTTCCTGTTCCTAGTACGTTTTCTGACGCGTGAGTAAGCCCGTTCCCGATCCGATCCGCTCCGTTCCTGCCGTTCCGTTCCAGATCCTGTTCCGTTCCCCGTTCCGTTCCAGATCCTGTTCCCGTTCCAGATCCGTTCCGTTCCCGTTCCATCCATTCCGATCCTGTTCCGTTCCTAGTACGTTTTCTGACTCCAGGCCCGTTCCAGATCCCCGTTCCGTTCCAGATCCCGTTCCGTTCCCCGATCCCGTTCCCGTTTCTAGTACCTAGTTTATCTGACGCGTGAGCAGAGCAGGCCCCGTTCCTGATCCCATTCCCCGATTCCCAGATCCGTTCCGTTCCTAGTTCCTAGTACGTTTTCCGTTCTGATCCGTGAGCAGGCCCGTTCCCGATCCCGTTCCCGTTCCGCGTTCCAGATCCCTTCCCGTTCCCGATCCCGGTCCCAGATCCCGTCCGATCCCGTTCCTAATCTGACGTGCCTGTTATCTCCTGAAAGTTTCATTCTGATCGGTTGAGTGGGCTTAGGTTATCTGAGCGTGAGCAAGACCCGTTCCAGATTCCGTTCCAGATCCTGTTCCCGATCCCGGTCCCAGATCCCGGTCCTTGTCCTAGTTCGTTATCTGACGCGTGAGCAGACCTGTTCCATCACAGATTCCGTTCCAGATCCTTTCCTCGATCCCGGTCCTATTTTATATTATTGACGTTTAATACCAGATCCGATTCCCCTGTTCCAATTTAAAACACACGTTTTTAATTGGATATCTGACGCGTGAGCAACCACTGAGCCTATTAATAGCCTAACCTTTATATCGATTATCAAAATCCATAGTTCCCGTGTTTATTCCGTTCCAGTCCCATATCCCTCCCAGATCCGTTCCTAGTGCGTTATCTGACGCGTGAGCAGAACTTTCCCGATTCCGATTCCGTTAAGAAACGGATCCCGTTCCAGATCCTGTTCCCTGTTCCTGTTCCTAGTACGTAATCTTTCGCGTGAGCAGGCCCAACTTCCTGTTTTTTTTCCCGATTTTTAACCGCATGATCACAATAAGTCCTGAAAGTTTCATTCTGATCGGTTGACACGTGGTTTCAAAATGTAGGAGTTTGCCTATAAGAGACAAATTTATTTTAAAAGCTTTTTATATCAAATTTTGCATCCACTGAACTTTTATCTCAAGAAATTTTAACAATTTAAACTTTTTTTACATATTTATTTAAGATACTTGTTGACTTTCATATCCCGATACATTTCTATAACAAGTCCGATAGTTTATTTAATGCATTTTCCACAATGTGAATTGATCGTACCGTTTAAATGAGTTTGAATAAGAGTTGTATGTTTTATTTTAATTGCCGTAACGTCATTGATACAGTTGAATAAATAAACAGTTAAATTTATTATCCAAGTTCGCGCAGTACTCGCGTTAGAAATGCAGTAATATATACATACATATAAGTTGCCCAATAGTCACTGAATGTTTTGTTTTCATCACTGTATTTTATTAATAATTTTGTTATCAATTGAAGACGTCAAAGTTATGAAAATGAGATTGAACATTCAAAGCAAAATCACTATTAAGCACCCTCATCTCTATCGCAGGCTTATTGCAGTCGGATTATAAATGTACTATTTCACTAATGTATGTACATATGTACATAGGTACATTAGTAAAATAGTTGCGTATACATGTGTATGCTAATCCCCGATGCACTTTGAAGCCATTACATCAGTTGTATTACATATACAGGGTTTTGCTACATTTCTCCAACCGAAGGAGTCGCTTGATTATTATGTAGTTTTTTTCTCACAACTATTATATCGATGGGTTAGTGCACAGATATTGTATGTCCAGTTTTGTTTTAAAATATTTTAAGTGACATTCATCTCTTTTGCATGAAAACTATGGACATATTATATATTTGAATTAAACCATATCTTCTCAAATATACTATTTGGACATACAATACTTTTTAAACATGAAGGTTTGATGCAGAGGGACGTTTTGTGTATGATAAATCAATTTTTTTAAAACTGGACATACAATATCTGTGCACTAACCCATCGATATATCTGTAGGCGTATTACGTATATATGTATATAAAATCTATTAAACTAAAAATGTCGCTACAGTATGAAGTTTTTTGATGAACAACTGCTCTGTATTATAAATAGACAAACTCGTTAATGAGATGTGCCGACATTATCATATAGAGTACATATCAAACAAAGAGACATGCAGTAACTAATTTTTAAAATTACACTCGTATGTGTTGATAGAATATATTTTAATTTTTATAATGAGTCGTTTCGAGCTAGTTTATACGTAAATATCGAAAACATTGAACGATAGCCATTTAAGCACGCCCGTTTAAGCTTAATGCATTCGAGTTCGTGTACAATGGACATGGTGATATAGTAGCTAAAAGCTCGCTGAAATTGCAGCTGAAAGCTTGTCTGGGATGTTTCAGCAGTAAGCCGATCACTTCTCCTCTATTATACCTGTTGCATTTCGCGAGAGATTATTCATTAGTGGAAGGGTACGTGAATTAAACAAACGGACAACTGATGTTTATACACACACTGTATGATAATGATAATTCATTGTTATTGAATTTACACAAGTAAATTTTTATAAATTGCCATAAAAGTTCAGTCTTGTCACCCGTGTGCTCAAAGAATATTAGTAGAACTTTGGTACTGTGTAATGTGCCACTTGATTACCACGATAGAATATAATTAAAGAGGAACAAAGTTGCATTCATAAATCATTTTCACAAAATAATGGACGTGTCACCTTTGTGCTCTTCTGAGCCGTATGAATTGATAATGGACTTCGTATTTTGATTTATTGGGAAAGTACAAGGCTTGCCTTTTCTGTCTGAAGAAAGAGTGCCTAGAAAAATATCGGAAAGGGACAACAAAATCGCCATTTGATAACATCACTCTCCTTCTACCGTTCACAGTTTGTTTACCGTTGTTGTGTTCATCTTCAATGCTGTATATGTAAGACATCGATTGAGACAAAAACAACAGTAATACAATTATACTATCACTTGTTGGATTTTGCGAGAGAATATCGTGAACACACAGACAACAATGTATTTTTTATACACATATGTATAAGAGGCGTTGAGTGCGAAAAGGCACAATACGCCATGATCGTCAAAATTAGAGATAATTCTCCTCTATCATTTTATAACCTGACCCATTCTATTTAATTTTGATCTTATTGGACACTGGACACTGTAATGTTGCGTACACACCGACGAACCGTACAGCGAACAACCATGGTTTGCTATTATAGTGTTGTCTGGCTTGTTGTTGTCAAGGCTCTGTGCTAGGTCCCATTCTTTGGAATATTTTGTTGAATGATACATATACATATGTATATTCAGTCTGGTCGCTTACGCCGATGATGTTACGCTCATTGTGCATGCAAAGTCGCGTAGTGAGCTCGAGATTAGAGCAATTCCTTCACTCTTTGAATGATTGGGCAATTCTGAATAAACTGTCTTTTTCGTCGTCCAAGACAGAAGGTCTTTTGGTGATGGGTTCCCTCTGTCGGGAGCCTTCAATAAGGTTCGGAGGTTCCAAAGTTAAATTTGGTGACTTTGTTCAATATTTGGGCGTAACAATTGACAAACAACTAACTTTTAGTCCACACATTAAGTTCACCCTGGAGAAGGCTAAGACTGAATTTTGCAGACTCGATAGACTCTGCGGCCGTACCTGGGGTCTGGGCTTCCGAGAGAGGCAGTTGGGGTATGAGGCCATTTTCATAAACTGCGTTGTATATGCATCTAGCATTTGGGCATCACGTACCCTTCTAGTTGCTGTACGCATATTGAACTAACGTTAGTGAGCAGCGACACAGACACGCCCCGAGCGAGACCGCAGATGGGGATGGGCATATGTGCGAGCGAGTAAGCGCTATCCGGCTTTGTTTGACTGTGTGCGAGCGTATCGGCCAACACCTACTGATGCGCTACCGGTTCTCGCTGGGGTTCTTCCTTTGGACCTGAAAATTCAGGCCAGAGCTGCTCGGTCAAGTCTCAAAAAGTCTTTTGACGCCGTCGTGGGGGGAATTCATTTCCCCTCACCCACCCGAGAACAGTACGCCAACCCCCAGTACTGGAGGAGCTTACTGTTACGCATTGAAGAGACTGCCTTTGACGCCTGGCAGAATCGGTGGGATCGTTCGCCTCGAGGCAGACAGACATATAATTTTTTTCCACTCGTTTACAGTAAGAATTAAGCGAACTCGGTTGACGCCCCGTTTTTGGACCGGTCAATTCTTGACTGGTCATGGCAGGTTCAACCATAAATTGGCTTATTTGGGTCTGTCTGCCATTTCTGTTTGCCAGTGCTCGTTTCCAGAGCAGGATGCGGATCACATTCTGTGGTCCTGTCCGGGTATGGGTTTGGAGCGTGGTGTTCTCCTCAGAGCTACGTATCAGAGGGTCCCCGATTGGCCCTTTGTACCATGGCAATTTGGTTGCGGATAAGGGGTCTTTCAGGGCCTTTGAGACTTTCGCCCAATCTTTCGGGAAAAAGTGTTCCGTTGGGGAATACTATGGTCCGAGCCCATAAGAAGTAAAGTAGAAAAAAAAAATTTCCCTTCCCTTTCCTTAAAAAAAAAAAAAAATATTAGTTTTTTTTTTTTATCTTCTTTTTTTTTTTATTGTCTTTTTTTTATTTTATTTCAGCAGAGATGCGCGGTTGTTCCGGCCTTACTGGACAACCGTCTGTCCCCAACGGAAAGGTCAACAGACTATATTCGTTGGGGGGGTGGTGGCCTCATGTGAGGGTCTTGGGGAGAAAGGGCGTGGAGGTGTTTCTCTTCAAGGCGGCTTATATAACTTCTTTCTTGATCTTATCACAAAATGTACATAACTCCGACTGTGTATTTTATTGCTGGGAGCACTAAAGACTTGCCAAGTGTGTGCAGTTTACCAGCTTGCGCGATTCGCAAACTAATCAAATGTGGAAGGATTTTTCAACATTGCTGGTGTATTGCAAAAGCTTCATTTTTAACGACAACGTGTTCAAGTTGTCTTTCGAAAAATTCCATTGGCTTGTTTGTTAAATCCGGACGCTTCGTCTAAATGTGCCGACGCAATTTGTTCAGTCGCATGCTCTCGTTTGCGAGTGCTTCGCAGCAAATACCACACTGTGACCATACTTCGTCTACATTCCATGAAAATCCGATTTTTAAATACATAGTTCTTACATAGGCAGGCAGGAGAAAGGGCGTGGAGGTGTTTCTCTTCAAGGCGGCTTATATTATATACATACATATGTATATAGTGTTGTCGTTCATAAATCATCGGACGTTAACTTTGCAAAGTACTTCCTGCGATCTTATGCTACGTACACACCGACGAACCGAACAGCGAACGACGATGGGTTGCTATTATAGTGTGGACGTTAAATTTACAAAGGTACTTCCTGTGATCTTACGCTACGTACACACCGACGAACCGAACAGCGAACGGCAAAGGGTTGCTAATTGTGTGTGGACGTTCATAAATCATCGTACGTTCACAGTTCGCCTTCACCCTTCGTCGTTCGCTGTTCGGCTCGTCGGTGTGTACGCAGCGTAAGATCACAGGAAGTATGTACCTTTGCAAAGTTTGATCTCGATTAGTCGAACGTCATATTATGATTAGGACTTTTGAACCATCGAATATAAATCAATTTCGTTAATTTGGGCATTATAAACGTACGATGATTTATGAACGTCCACACACAATTAGCAACCCTTCGTCGTTCGCTGTTCGGTTCGTCGGTGTGTACGCAGCGTACGTCATAACTGGCAGTACGTCTTCTTTTTTAAGCATAGCGGAATGTTGGATTTAAAAACTATGTTCATTCTTCCAAAAGCACTCCACCCTAGTTTCATTCTTCGTTTTATTTCTTCTTCTTTACATCCAGTCATATTCACCAATTGTCCTAGGTATAAATAACTATCAACTATCTCTACAATATGATTATGTAATACATATAATCGACAAATTGAAATTTGACAGTGTCCGAATGTCGACGGGCAAGGTTGCCGACACCTGTCCTTGTTTGTCGTGAATAATCCCAATTAAATGTGTTTTATTAGTGTCACCGCCAATTACGTTATACGATTGTGTGTATTGGCATTATGGCTAATTAAAATTTTTCCTTTGTAGTAATAACACACTTATGACCTTCGACATATACACACACACACACACACGCAAGTTGACACTCGCTAAATGAAATCGCAACTGTCTGAAGCTTGCAAAATGTCTAATCGCACAGTTTAAAGCGTACAATCAATTACGCGAGTGCGAATGATATTACTGCATTTGAATATACGCCCTAATCACCGGTGTACTGAAAATGACAATATTTTTTTTAATAAATCGTGTAACTCACAAGTTAGTTTGTTTGACGGATACATGCATTCGATTATTTCAAACATCTAAGATCTAATGGAATAATCTTTTGGAGAATATTCTCCAAACCGAGAATTTTCTGTTTAAAATTGTAGTACATAATGCAATGTACACTGGGCTCCATCGGCCACCATGTATTTTAAATAAATAAATACTAACTCTTACTGTATTTGCTTAAATATACAGTAAACTCCCTTTAATCCCGGCTAATACTTGGGAGAGGTGATACGGATTACGCGAATAATATTAGTTTAGTGTATCCGCGACAAAAACTAAATTTGATGGGGCGTGAATATGACAAATTTTTTACGATCTTTTGTGTTAAGTTTAAATGAATGATTATATCATAGGTTGGAATAATTTCACTGGAATATCATAACCAAAGCAATAAAAATATGTATACATAATTTATTGCTTTCAGAGTTGATAAGTATTACATTCCTGTGAGAATTTCGCGGAAAACGTTCATGCTAGTAGTGCGTATGTTAAAATGACGAAATGACACATTCAGTGTCGTCAGAATGAAAAAATGTCATTCAAAATGCTCTCAGACACCCTAGAAAGTCCTATTACTCCTATTAGGTTCTGAAAATATCCTAGATTCCTCTAAAAAGCTATTAAACTATCAAGAGATGTTTTATAACCAAGAAAAAAGAAAATTCTCGAATATTCTCGGAGAATAATCTTTTGGAGAATATTCTCAGAATATTTTCGACTTACAACACTAATTACGCCCATGCGTTTCCATAGCGTATAATCCTCAAAGTAATGATATTCATTCCAAATAGTTTTGGCAATTGACAGGGGTGGAATGATTGCTCGTTGACATTTGTATTGCAATCTATTTTAATTGAAGCGTCCCATTTTGATTGTTCATTTGATATATTTAATTTACACCGGAGCTTTTACAATCGAATACGCCAGTCAATCAAATCAATACCTACGTTGATAATAATTTAAACAAAAATGAAAATTGGACATCCGAGAGGATGTGAAAGAAAGCGAGGTACACCGAGTGAAAGATGGGCTGATGATGTGTGAAGAATGTGTGGAGTCAAGTGGATGCAGATTTCTCAAGACAGACGGGAATGGAAGATAACGGCTAAACATGATGATGAATGCAATTTTCATTTTTAATCGGTGTCTTGATGTTTGAATAATATTTTAAAGTCGCGGGTCACGAGAAATACTGGAATGGTATTCGAGAGGATGTGAAAGAAAGAATGTGTGGAGTCAAGTGGATGCAAGACAGACAGGAATGAAAGAGGATTGTTGAATTCAGCAGTGGATGGTGAATGGCTGAAAATGATGATGATGAAATATTTTTAATGCATAACCAAGCAATAGCTCAGTGGTTAGACCGCTTGTCTCTCGATCCTCGTATGTCGACTGTTTTCCACATTAAATATCACTGAATATTCCAAATCCGGTTCGACTGTCTTCATTTTCGTCAACCGGAAGTGGTACATCCCTTTGTAAAGATTTTTAGATACAAATGCAATGATGAGTGGTTGCTTCATGTTTTTTTTGCTGGACAATTATTCTGTCTACAACGGAAATGTGTCAATAGACCTTACATATGTATATATTCAATGGGTGTGGTATTATTGTAATATATGTAACAGACATTGGCTGTTTTCGAACCAAATTTTATTGTTTATGCATGCACGAGTCCACGTGTTATGGAGAATTTTGTTTTACATTCTATTTTGATCGAATTAAACATCTCGATAGTGTTATCTAGGTGGCTATTAGCATCTAGGAAATTTAAATTCCGAACAGTCTTGGCATTTGTTTGTCATCGAAGCGTGTGTGCATATATGTATCTCGCGAGTCTGAGATCAAAGTGACGCGATTCCGATCGTTCCACCGAAGCGTCATACTCTTTTTAGCGAACTTTTCGCCTTTTATCGCCCGACAAAAGGAAAAAATACGCCGTTTTTCCAAGCGACACTTTGCAAATGCAAATGTGGCCTTCGAGCGAGTGAGAACAACCTAATTTATGCCACGTGAAAACAATGGACTGAGCATTAACCGACCGGTATGGTAAAACGGCGCGCGTGTGCCTCGGCTGAAACGCTATAACTTTGCCCAATTTTTCAGCGCACCTACGATCACCCAGCACACACTTTGATTACAATTAAATATAAATAAATACGTCTTCTCTGTGATGACGTGTTAAAAAAATTAAAATGTCACATTCGGCTTAAGTAATATTGCGATTTAAATCGAACGTGTATTCGGCTATGCGCGAGTACAATGTCAGAGCGCAACTAAGATTATACATATGTATGTATACTTTTAAATTATTATATAAAAAAATCACGAAGAATTGTACTTTTGAATGTAGTCTAATGAATCTAGAGCAGCGGTTGGAAACCGGCGGCTCCGGAGCCGCATGCGGCTCCTTGTATGAAAACCTGCCGCTCTCGCTGTCATCTAAAGTTTTACGTGTAACACAACGTTGACACACAATTTACACAAAAGCTTTAAATCGTTTTTCAGATTAAACTTTATAATAATTTTTAGTAATAAACTGCCAGACATTTAATTTAATTTTGAATGTCATCATTATCATTTTCAGCCATCCATCATTCACTGCTGGATGAAGGCCTCTCCAATTGTATTACATTCCTGTTTGGCTTGAGCAATCTGCATCCACTCGACACATTCGTCGTCAATTCATCAGCCTATCATCCACGCGGTCTAGCTTGCTTTCTTTCACATCCTCTCAGATACCATTCCGGTATTTCTCGCGTCGATCTGCCATCCACTGCCGCTTTGGTGATACTTCTTACCCATGTATTCCTCTTCCGATATCTTCTTGTTTATACCGAGCATACATCTTTCCACGCTTCTCTGTGTGCACTGGATCTTGCGTAACAATTTTGAATTTAGCCAGTGCTCGAATTCAGCGGGAGCGGCAGGGAGCGGGCGTTCCCTTTCGTGAGATTTGAAAACGTAGCGTACCCTTTCGTGAAATCTGTAAATTTAGCGCTGCCTTTCGTAAAAAACCAAAATTTCCGTGCTCTTTCAATAATTATTGCCGAAAAAATGTTAGAAGGTGAATTTTTTTTACATTTATGACTCCTAAATCACAATCTTTGACTGAAAGTTAACTTCTTTACATTTCAATTCCGACAAAGGCATCTTATCTCTAGCCAAAAGCCATTTAAAATATTATTATGTTTTGAAAAAGCTGGATGCACTTGTGTTACTTGAAGATAACATTTAGAATTCGAGGGTTTTTATGCGCAAAAAGTTTTATTGCTTTATGGTCGGCACTGTCTGTCATACTATGGTCGAACTGCAACGGGTCCCTCTCGGGGCATCGGTCATTTCGATAATTTACGATATCTTTCTTTGAATTGTCGGCTTTCTTATTTTAACAAAATTTCTAAAGCAGCTGTACCGCTACCATTATACTAAAGGAACCAAAATTTCAAAATACTTCAGTCTTGCCTGTCCCTCTGATGAGAGAACTTGAATTTACCGAACGTATTTGTAATTTCAATCTATCATCGGGAATCGCTTGATTGTTATTTTTATTTATATTTTATTACTGCACTTCATCACTAACAAACACTTTTCTAGCAACATTTTTTAAGTTGTCTGAATTATAATTACTGGACGTGACTAACTAAATAGTGATATTAACAATTATTCAAATTTAAAAAAAAGTAACCGTGTAAATTGTGCATGTATGTATGTAATACAGTTTCTATAATAACAATACTAATAACCTAATATATACAACCATAAATTAATTTATATTGGTGTACATATTATGTTACGTAAGTGTTTTGGTGTTATAATATACATATGTATGTATAGAAATGTACGTATGTACATTTTCTATACATATGTATAGTTAAAAAAAAAGGTCGTTTGATATTTTTTGAAAATTATCGAGCGCTCCCATTCGTGAAAATTTCCATTTCGAGCACTGAATTTAGCCTTCACGTTTCACATCCATACGTCATAACTGGCAGTACGCATTGGTCGTATGCCTTCTTTTTTAAGCATAGCGGGATGTTGGATTTAAAAACAATGTTCATTCTTCCAAAAGCTCCATTCGTTTTATCACATATAATCTGAAAATTATAATTGCGCCTCCCAAACTTAACCAATTTTGCAAGGTTTTCCCTAATTTGGCTCTTAGCTCGAAAAAGGTTCCCGATCGCTGATCTAGAGCATCATGAATAATTAATAAACATTCATAGTGATAAACTTTCCGTAAGCAAAATTTCAAACAAAACTGTTCGGTCTATATAAATTGGGGTATAGGTACACACTTGTAAACACAATTATGATTCATTTGCGTACGAAGATTAGTATTGAATATTTGCTTTCGTTTTTACCAGTTTTGTTTTACAAGTGTTTGCTCTGTCAGTTTTGCACAGGTGTGTCTTCGTCGGGTTTTCGCCTAATCAATATAGCAATTTTTAACATTTATCACACGACGTATACCCACTCGTTCTGCGTTAACGATGCCGATGTCGCAAATCGGTATAACCAAACAAGTACAAGTACAGGTAGAATGAATATATCAATCTAAATTATATAATTGAAAGTATAAGTACATACATACATATATCAAAAGCGTATTTCAAACGATTGAATTAATAAATCAATATAATTATATTGTATCACTTTTATCACGAACATACATGCAAAAAGTTGGTAAATGTTGATTCAATCGTCTGAACAGTGATAGTAATTGAAAATAAATAGATTATTTCATAATGAGTTATGATTTTATTGGTACTTTAAAAATGTGCATAACTCTTTATCAAGTTTTTTGCACTTAGAGCCTATTTTATTTCCAGTATTAATTTTTTTTTAATATACAGACATACCTACAACAAAACAATATCTACAACTTATTAAAAACGATATACAATTTAAAAATACGCCAACTGGCAAATTTTGATGAATTTGTTTTATTGATTGATTTTATTACAAGATTTCGTGGAAAATCTTTGTATTAGGTATTATTTTGTTTTATTATGTCGTACATTATTAACTATTTTAATTTTTGGAGTATTGGAAAAGTGGGATAATATTGTTCAAATTGTACCAATCTTAGCGTACTTTACCAGTACTCTACAAACTTAAAAAATCATCATTAAAAATGGACACTGTTAAATATTTGAATGATGGAGATCGAATTCTCGTTTGCAACAAACATTGCATTATTCATTCAAGATGACGGAGTTTTTATTTTGATTAGATATATTATTCTTCAAAGAGAAATTCAATCATCTAAATTGTATAATTCACTCTTCATCTCCATCATTGCAAGTACATAATTACGATCCGATCGCCATTATAATATTAACCATTTCGTGTCGTGCAACGTGATTTTACAATTTTACACATAAGTTTTCGTATTGTGGAGTCATCAAAAATCACATTGCATCCTTCGTTGTCTTTAACACTTTTCATTGAAATTTCAAACATTTGATTACTAATTTCCGATCGAATGACTCACATGTGGGATCATTTGGTTTGAATTGCACAAGGTCGAGGTACCTTGATTGAAAAACACTTGAGCTAACAATTGTCGCGTGACGGTCAAAACAGTGTCGATCGACGTCCCCGAATGTTCAGATTTACAGTAACACATTTGAAACATTATTTAAATCAACAACAAGACGAGTGTAAATTGCAGTCGAGTCAGTAAGCATCAATTAGAGACATTGAAGTCGTAGACTCGCCGAGGAACAAAAGGATAATTAAGCACGTATTAATTGCGCGCTTCGATATAAATATCGTACGACCGATCGAATAGCACATATAAACAACGCAATGAGATTGGTAATGTAATATAAAAATTATGCGAAATTCGTACGTACATATATCGCACAGGTTTTTGTTTCAATTGTGCGGATCGAAACGCAAACGGCTAAATAAATATTGGGTTTTTCACACGAGATTATTGTTTTATGCGGTCGTAACAATAATAATAGCCATAATTATAGGGTCGTTATAGTACGCGAGACTTCTTCGTAATTGTATCTCGTTTCAATTGCGCTTTTCAACCTTGCTACTGTGACAATATCCATCCGTATAATATGATTGTACGAATGTTACAGGCAAAATAGATTACCTAGAGGTGTTATGCAATGACCAAAACGACTGGGTACTTGTAAAATGTACGCTTCAAATAAATTGAAATAGATAAATAGCGCGTATGAGAAAGACTGTATGAAAAAAAACTGGTTTAAATTGTTCTTGAGGATCAGCTGGTTAAATTGGTGAGATTAAAAAAGCGATTCAGACGACGAAATTTAACTATTTCACAAAATAGTCAGGTATTTTTTGCAATAGTTACTTTTTTTTTTGTAACATAATATAATACAACCGGAAATAAAACTAGGATGGATGAACAAATTTTTTAAATCCAACATCCTGCCATGCTTAAAAAATAAGGCATACGTACTGCAATGCGTACTGCCAGTTATGACGTATGGATTTGAAACGTGGATGCTTCAGCATCAGCAATCTTACGTAAAATTCTTAAATTCATTTAAGAATTTTACGTAAGATTCAATGCATACAGATTACACATAGGCATGGAAAGATGTACATATGTATCTATGTACACTCGGTATAATAATAAAATATCTTAAGAGGAATACACGGGTAAGAAGCATGACCGAGGTAGACCAAGTGGACGATGGGCTGATGAATTGAGAAGAATGTGTCAAGTGGATGCAGAATTCAGGGAAGTCACGTGGATGCAGATTTCTCAAGACAGACAAGAATGCAAGTGGATCATAGAGGCCTTCATCCAGCAGTGGTTGGTGAGCGGCTGAAAATTAATAATAATACACATACACACACTTGAAAAAAATCGATGAAATTCATTAGCTCAATTGTCATTTTAGTGTAGAACTATTACAATTCTACTAAAGTTTCTTAATATTCAAAGAACACACGATTGCAAATTTATTATAAAATCGTAAAAGAATCATTTTCCTTAGTAAAACTGTGTCAACTTAGATTTTTCTATATCGATGAGTATGTATGTATGTACATACATATGTATGTATGTATGTACATATGTACATACATATGGGTTTTGTTAGAAACCGCTCATTGATGTTTCCAAAAAATATATTCCTACAACTATTGATTTTGTCACACAAAAGCGTCTTCAGCTTTTGATAATAATAAACATAATATACACGTACCTACATATATTGTTATCTTTTATGTTTCATGAAAAGAAATTCATTTCCTATATATCGCTCATAAAAAAAACACGCAACGAATTCATATAACAATTACCTACCTACTTATATGATTTCTATTCTATTTATAATGATCACCTATACGCTTATTGTATGGAATTGAGCTTAATTGTACACTTGCAAAATTACAAGCTATCAATACGAATTTTACGTGAATACGATAATCAATTATTTACTTATATTGTTAGTGCGGCAAATTTACCGATTGAATTGAAAAACTAGTTGCAAGGCGTACGGCGTCGCCCGGTTACATTTTTCACCGTGAATAAATAATTTTTCAAACGATTGAACAACGTCTTTTGAGTGATTTGAATCTAGTCAAAATTCCGCTGAATCTTGTGGTGAAAGTTTGACCAAAATCAACCCAGTAGATTTGACATTCTCGACGGTAAAACTACTTATCGTTTCACTTGTCATATACTGATGATAGTACTTATGGTCTGAGCCCACGAGAAGTAAGTTCAAAATATTTCCCTTCTATGTATCTCTATTTATTAAAGCAGTGATGCGCGGTTGTTTCGGACAACCGTCTGTCTCCGACGAATAGGTCATTAGACTATATTCGTTGGGGGGGTGGTGGCCTCATGTGAGGGTCTTGAGGAGAAAGGGTGTGGAGATGTTTCTCTTCAAGGCGGCTTATATCACAATCAATAGAAAAAATATCTGATTTCAATACTCACTTTCAGCACAGCGATACTATATTTAGCCCAGAGCGGAGATTATTAAATCTTTACTAAGTTTGACCCACTGAATTCGAATCCGATAATGATTTTGTTGAAATGCTCTCGTTTATGAGATATTGGCGATTTAAAAAAATGTAAAAAATATCCATTTTTTTGGCTTTTGTGCGAATGACCGATAAGCGCGCCACCGGTAACACATCATAACGTAGTTTAAAATCATTTGCCGCTCGAATTAGTACGTTAAGATAAAATAAAAAAATATTGAGGTAAAAAACCAATCCTTATAAACGTGGTGAAATAAAAAACTCTCCAAATAACACGGGGAAAAAAATATGTAAAAAAAATACATTTTTGACTTTAAAAATTCGTTAGATAATTAATTATAAGTATTTCAATGCAATAAAAAATCAAAATCAATAGGAAAAATATCTGACTATTGATTTCAATACTCGCTTTGAGCACAGCAATACTATATTTTAAGTTATAGGCCGCAAAAGCCAAAAAAATGGATATTTTTTACATTTTTTAAATCGCGAATATCTCATAAACGAAAGCATTTCAACAAAAATAAGATTTAATAATCACCGCTCTGGGTTTTAAAAAACGTGATTTTTTGTTGCTCAGTGTTATTATTTTATTTTTGTAACTCCGCGCGACTAGGAGGCTAGAAGTATTTTAAATTAATAAATCACAATCAACGAATGTGCTCAGACCAGATTATCTGATCGGATGGATTTGTACGTTTTTCAGAAAAAAAAAAAATCGCCTGGCAGAATCGGTGGGATCGTTCTCCTCGAGGCAGACAGACATGTAAATTTTTTCCACTAGTCACAGTACGAATTAAGCAAACTTGGTTGACGCCCAATTTTTGGACCAGTCAATTCTTGACTGGTCATGGGAGGTTCAACCATAAATTGGCTAATTTGGGTCTGTCTGCCATTTCTGTTTGCCAGTCAGTGCTCGTTTCCAGAGCAGGATGCGGATCACATTCTGTGGTCCTGTCCGGCTATGGGTTTGGAGCGTGGTGTTCTCCTCAGAGCTATCAGAGGGTCCCCGATTGGCCCTTTGTACCATGGCAATTTGGTTGCGGATAAGGGGTCTTTCGGGGCCTTTGAGACTTTCGCCCAATCTTTCGGGAAAAAGTGCTCCGTTGGGGAATACTATGGTCCGAGCCCATAAGAAGTAAAGTAAAAAAAAAATTTCCCTTCCCTTTCCTTTAAAAAAAAAATATTAGTTTTTTTTTTTACTTTTTTTTTGCGTCTTTTTTTTTTTTATTCAGCAGAGATGCGCGGTTGTTCCGGCCTTACTGGACAACCGTCTGTCCCCAACGGAAAGGTCAACAGACTATATTCGTTGGGGGGGTGGTGGCCTCATGTGAGGGTCTTGGGGAGAAAGGGCGTGGAGGTGTTTCTCTTCAAGGCGGCTTATATCACAATCAATAGAAAAAATATCTGATTTCAATACTCACTTTCAGCACAGCGATACTATATTTTGAGTTATAGGCCGCAAAAGCCAAAAAAATGGATATTTTTTACATTTTTTTAAATCGCGAAAATCTCACAAATAAAAGCTAATCAACAAAAATCATTATTCAGTGGGTCAAACTTAGTAAAGATTGACCAATCTCTGCTCTGGGTTTTTTTGTTTTTTGTTGTTCAGTAATATTCAACGGGCTTACACCTAGTACTTATTATAATTTTGGCGGACGCAAGCCGCTCGCTAATTTTTGCCTTATAACTTGATGACAAGTCAACGGATCGCGACGAAATTTTCACACTCGACAAACACAGATCGGGCCAATAGTCACGCGCAAACAATATTGTATATATGTAAGTTTAACGACCGTGCGCGTGCGTGCACAATGAATTATCGTCGTGGCAAAAGAACTTTCCACGGGGTGGGGTGGATGAAATGTGTGTGCAAGTGGCCTTTGTCCATTTTTTTTTTCTGTAAACTTTATACGGTCTCGGCGAAATCGTTTAACCGTGCCTGTCTGTCCTCGTTTTAACATGCGCATAATATACATACATACATATGTATGTAGCTCGTGTTGAGCTATCGAACGCCCATCGAACGCTCTTCTCGATTCGGTCAAAATTCGCACCGATTCGAAATCGCAGTTTAATTGATTAAAATGAACGTATGTACGTTGTGTATTGTGTACTACCTATGTATGTATGTATGTACGCAAGCACCGGCCAACGACAATTGTAAATTAATTACACCGTAATAAAAACGACCTGTAATTTTCGGTAATTGTAATTTCACGTCAATCGTTGTCATGAACTTGTCCATTCGAATCTGACCTGTGTGTTCGTTTGTTCCCTTTTCGTTGGAAGTCATTGTTGGCTTTCGATATCAAACGTTGCCTTTTACACTGTTTGACGATCATATCATCTGTCTCAGTGAAGTAATTAGGGAATGGTACTCTTCAATGGTTTTTCATTGTCTTCCGGGGGGGGGGAGGAAGGGATAGAAAGAATGGAATTTTTTGGATGGTGCCAATTTTGCGGAACAATATCACAACTAGGTTAGATAAATTGGAAATTTTTAACATGAGACGGTCGATCTAGATTTAGTAATAATCTAATGTTGCTGATGATGATATTTGTGGTTGAAAACCTTTCAACATACGAGGATCAAACACTTGACCTTTGTTCAAAAGTTTCCCTTAAATTGGGTATATTTTCCTTATGTTTCTTGTCTCAAATTTCTTCACATTCGAAAAATCATCATGTTATAAATGGTTTACATCATCATTTCTCAAACTTTTGTGGCTACAGAGCAATTTTTACAACAAAATTTTACAACATAACAAAAAAATTTACATCTGTAGTTTTCAGATTTTAGTTGCAGAGATAATACATTGTGTTTACCTAAAAACCATCCTATTTCAATTTACAACTACTTTCTTAAACGTTTAATGTTAAAAAAAAAATAGAAATTGTTTTAGCATCGACTGTACCTGTACATACTATTGACTGGTAGATATAATATAATTTGAAAAGCATTACTATTGTAAACTGACGTGGTTTTTGTATAATTGATTTTGTATAATATTGTTAAAAGTATGTAAATCTCTCGAATCCTTGAAAATATCTCGTGGCCCTCTAGGACCACGGAGTACACGTTGAGAAACACTAGTTTTAGCTAAATGTTGTATATTAAGATTCGACATTATCGGTGAGCAAATTATTTATCGTTACAGTTGTATGCAACTACAGAAAATACTTTTCAATATTGATTTTTCGAATTAAAAATGCGTTCACTCCAGTTTTTCGCAGAAAAACCTTTCTATCTCCAACGGAAAAGTATGTATACTTCAATAGAGAATAAATAGACTCTCGTTTTAGATAGATAGAGATCCAAGTTTTAGTAGAAAAACTTCCACAGTTGATTGTTTGATATTATTGTGGTATCAAAATTTTCAAAATCAACAATACCCAACCTACTAAGGTATCTATAAAATTTTATATAATTCACAGATGAAAATGTCTGCACATTTTGTAAATCAATCAAATTGTTATCAAACGAAGTACACCCTGTCTAAAAATAAGCTTTTACGAACTAAGACTCCAAATCGTAATATAGCTTTGTAGAATATACTGGCAGATGTAAAATAAAAATAATTTCCACTCACGTGTTAACTGGAGGGTTGTAAATATGTATGAACGCACGGAATCACTTATAAATGTTAAACAATTTGGAACTAAACATTAAACAAAACTATTTTAAAGTATCTTTTGTATATGAAATTGGCACGAACAGTGTATAAAGAGTTTCAAAATTAGAGTTTCTTTGAAAAGTTTGTTAATATTATATGCATTATTATTATCATATTGAATTATTGCCGAAAAAAACGTCAGAATCGATTATAAAATTGCTATTTCGAATGATAATTTGCTAATAGTTCATTATGTAATACATTCAACTTTTTTGACTCTCCCGATCAATTTGCAATGTGTAGACACGGAATTTTATAGTTCAGCCGATGTAACTTTTTATTTATTTTTGCCAATGTATTGCAATTGATATATGTTACTCATCACGTTCGACCCCTACGAAATGGACACGTTTCACCGGGAACATTTTTCCCCCGAAATCAATTTTACGTGCGGGGAATATCGCCTGGAAACAAATTTCAATGTCCGAAAAACGAAACTGCAACCTGTTAATGAAGAAAAATAACGAAGGGGAAAAATATCCCTTGCAATATTAGGAATTTTGATATTTGTACCCGGCGAACGTCTGTCGGATGCAGACACGATGCATTTCACAACATGTACATACATACATACATATGTACATTCAAAACGTGAATATTTTTCAATGCAGCGAAATATTTGTCTGCACGTGATGCACTGTCAGTATGTACGTATATTTTGCCTAACCAACCCCATTAGCCCGAGGCTTGACGTTTCAAAACCCCATGGTACATACGTATATGAAAATGAAATAATATCATCAATTATTCACCCTCAACTAATATAGTTTGCAGATTTTCCGATTTCTTTATAGTTTAATTTTCACATTAGAGAAAGATTAAATTCATACTATATATAACCAATTTTGTACATACATATGTATGTATTTAAAGCACGGGTTCCCAACCTATGGGTCGAGACCCCTAATGGGGTCGCGAAGACTTTTCTGTGGGGTCACTAACTGAAACAGTACACTAAAAAAAAAATATTGACTATAATGCAATTTTCTGTCAGTTATGACGTATGGATGTGAAACGCGGATGCTAAATTCAAGAATGCTACGTTAGATCCAGTGTACACGGAGAAGCATGGAAAGATGTATGTACATATGTTTGGTATAACAAGAAGACATTGTAATGCTGCGTACCTACACACCGATGAACCGAACAGCGAACGACGAAGGGTAGCAAACTTCGCCTCTATGTAGGATTATTGTGGTTACTGATAATAAGAATATAAAGAATTCTACGTAAGATCCAGTGCACACAGAGAAGCATGGAAAGATGTATGCTTGGTATAACAAGAAGAGATCGTTAGAGGAATACATGGGTAAGAAGTATGACCAAATTGGCAAAACGTGGGGAAAAGTTGGATTGGACACATAGCGAGAAGAATGGATGGCAAATGTTGTCCGAGAGGATGTGAAAGAAATCAAGGTAGACCGAGTGGAAGATGGGTTGATGAATTGAGAAGAATGTGTGGAGTCAAGTGGATGTAGATAGCTCAAGATAAGATTGTAATGGAAGACGATTGGAGAGACTGGCCTTCATCCAGCACTCGATAAAGGTTGGGAACCTGTGATTTAGAGTATTGCCACCTGTCGATCAATGCCTGTTTATTATTGGCATGTGAGAGGGTTAAAAATAGAGGTTTGTGTGTAACGAAAAAAAAGCATAAAAATTAATATAAAATTTTCAATGAAAACAAAGCAAGTGTGTCGAACGTTCATACTCGTGATAAAACTTCAATACAACTCCCGACGGATAGATGAACAATCTTTAGCTTTTTATGTAATATTATTAATATAATGTAGATAAAAGGTCAATGGGTCAAGGTCAAGGAAGGTCATTAAAGGTCAACGGGTATTAATTGTTTACATGTGATTGGGTGATAAACGAGCGGAAAAAAATAAAGATTAAAATTTTCAACAATAACAAAAATCGTCGATTCTCTCGAGACAATTTCAATACAATTCACGACGGATCGGTAGACCGATGAACAAACTTTTCATATGTTCATTTTGCTTTCACTTGCTGGGGGCTTGGATCACTTTTTTTGGTAGAGGGCAGCCCTTCTGCGAATTCGTCCCTTTTTACTCTCACAGTTGGTTTGTGAGAGTAAAAAAGGGTTACGGTTAGGGTTACAAAAGCATGTTAATTGTACCTATTAATTAAGTTTTTTTACCCACTCGATTTTGATTGAATTTCTAGGCTCATTATCGAAAATAACACCGAGCAACAAAAAATCACGTTTTTTTAAACCCAGAGCGGAGATTAGTCAATCTTTACTAAGTTTGATCCACTGAATTCGAGTCCGATAATGATTTCTACGTTTGTGAAATAAAAAACTCACCAAATAAATGCCAAATAGCACAGGAAAAAAATGTGTAAAAAAAAATATATAATTATATACATACATACATACATATACATATCTAAAATACATTAAATTTTCAAACCGTTTGATTAATCGAAACCAAATACTTTATGTATATACATGTTTAAAAATATGAGTGCAATAGATTACTTTACTGTCGACTTGATTACATATAATATTTTATTGTCACGAAGCTCATTGAGATCAACAGATGTTTATTGAAGATATACATATGTATAGGTGAACTAACAATTAATTAATTAACAAAGTTATAGTTAACGAAAAAAATAATAAAATATTCTATGAAGACAAAAGAACTACATATGTATGTATGTATGTCGTGCGTTTATATGTACATACATATGTATGTATGTAGACACACATGAAACAATTTCAATGTGAATTCATAGACAGATACATTGACATTAGTTTGATACGTATAATTTATTACCTACGAATAAGTGTTGGCGGCTTAAACCATTTTTATTGATAGACCGCAGGCCACCTCCTCATTTGTCTCCCTAAGCTCTTTTTGATCTCATATATCGTAGGTTATATAAAGCTGCTCAGGTGCAGTATTTTAATGAATTTGGCTTTGTACATATGTGTTTGTGGTCTTTTAAGCTGGTGCAACCGCACTAAAAATATTTTGCATTACCCTTTTCTCCCTATCAATAATAATCATTTTCTTGTTGCAACTCCGCGCGACTAGGAAGCTTCCACTCTTAGAGATTCAATTTCAAAGAGCTTGTAATATATACATATGTATGTAGAACGACTATATGAAATTCCAAACGATACTTGTTTCGGGAGCCGGTGTTTTGCTAGTATATTTCAGTTTTCAAATATTATGCATTTCGACCGTTCTGGCTCATTTAAGCAATGTCTAACCAAAAATGGCAAATACTGAGGAAAAATTTGAATAATCATTTTCCATGTGAGAAAAATCACTGTATAATCTATGTACTATACCAAGTTCTTTGTTTTTCTCTTTCTAGAGAGGAATCCTCTCGGGCAGCCCTATAGTTAATCTCTAAAATCATCAATGAGTGACCTTAATCGTTTTTCACTCACATTGTCGAAGTACTCTCGATAGTAACAGCACATAGTAGTTCCATTTCGACTACTGTCCACATAATGAACACGAAATGGGATGTACGGTGGAGGCGAAATCCTCCTATGGGAAATTTTTAAGGCTGTTATTATTAACATATTAAATTAATATTTGATCCTTATATGTATATGTATTGATTGGTTAATAGTGACCAAATATTTCAGAGGTACTTCTTATGATCCTGTCTGTTTCAAGGGATACCTACTTGAGTGGGATAGGGCACATTCATTTTTAGCTTCTTCCATATAAAATTGAATTTTGATAGACCAAAAGAGTATGTGTTCTTTCGAAGCTCATCGAGATCAACGCGTGTTGATTATAAATCTGGAGGAAGTTCTAACGATAGCTATAGCTGCAGGTTACGGGTAAAAATTAGTCTGTCGAGCGCTTATATGTACTCATGAAACAATTTCAAAACAGACTAATAGAGAGATGAATTCTATGTTTGATTGTAGCCTATTACGATGGTTCAACCATAACCAAAAAATTGGGCGTTACCCTTTTCTCCATAATCAATCACAATCATTTTGTTATTGTAACTCCGCGCGACTGAGAGGTTTCCACTCTTGGGGATCATTTTCCAAAGAGCTTGTAATATATAGAACGGATATATGTATTTGAATTCCCAAAGGGTATTTCGTGAACCGAGCAAAACTGGTCCGATACTTGTTTCGGTAGCTGAAGTTTTAGTGGTGGAGGCGCAATCCACCTATAGGATTTTCAAAGGCTGTTATTATTAACATATTCGAATATTTGCGGATAATTTTATTAATGTCTATTTGAACATTATATATGTATGTAAGTACATTCTCTAACCATATGATTAATCAAGATCGAATATTTCAGAGGTACTTCTTATGATCCTGTTTGTTTTGTGGAATATTTGAGTGGGTGGGCTACCCTAGTTTCCAATCTTTCGTATAACATATTAGTTCGAAAGGATTAGAAAGCAGGGTATCTATCCTAAGCTCATCGAGATCAACAAGTGTTTATTGACAATATATATGTATGTATATGTAGAGGACTGCTAATTATAGCGTAAGCTAAGGGTTACCGGTAAAAATATGACTGTATTTGATTGTATGTGTGTTTATACTATTTTAACAGTAAAAACAAACATGCATGCATATCTAATACAAATAAACATAGTGCATTTCCACTTAAATAATAAAACGTTACCCCTTTCTCCATAATCAATAATTATTATTCCATTTTTGTAACTCCGCGCGACTAGGAGGCTTCCACTCTTGGGGTTCATTCATCAAAGAGCCTGTAATATATACATACATAGAACTGCTATATAAATTTAAAAACGGTATCTAAGTGAAACGATCACAACTGGTCTGAAACTTGTCCTTGCAGCCGGAGTTTTACTAGCATTTTTCACTTTTCAAACCTTATCTAAGCAATGTCTAGCTTAAAATGGTCAATAGTGAGGAAAATTTCGAATAGTCATTTTTAAGAAAAATCAGTGTATAGTCTGTGTATACCAAGTTCTTTGTTTATCCCTTTCTAGAGAGGAATTTTCTCGGGCAGCCTCATTTTAAATTTTTAATATCATTAACGAGTGACTTTAGTCGCTTTTTACTTACTTTGTCGAAGTCCTCTCGGTATAAACAGTAGTTCCATTTGGACTACTGTCCACATATTGGCCACGAAAGGTGGTTAATGGTGGAGGCGCAATCCTCCTATAGGGTTTTCAAAGGCTGTTATTATTAACATATTCGAATATTTGCGGATAATTTTATTAAAGTCTGTTTGAACATTATATATGTATGTAAGTACATTCTCTAACCATATGATTAATCAAAATCGAATATTTCAGAGGTACTTCTTATGATCCTGTTTGTTTTGTGGAATATTTGAGTGGGTGGGCTACCCTAGTTTCCAATCTTTCGTATAACATATTAGTTCGAATGGATTAGAAAGTAGGGTATCTATCCTAAGCTCATTGAGATCAACAAGTGTTTATTGACAATATATATGTATGTATATGTAGAGGACTGCTAATTATAGCGTAAGCTAAGGGTTACCGGTAAAAATATGACTGTATTTGATTGTATGTGTGTTTATACTATTTTAACAGTAAAAACAAACATGCATGCATATCTAGTACAAATAAACATAGTGCATTTCCACTTAAATAATAAAACGTTACCCCTTTCTCCATAATCAATAATTATTATTCCATTTTTGTAACTCCGCGCGACTAGGAGGCTTCCACTCTTGGGGTTCATTCATCAAAGAGCCTGTAATATATACATACATAGAACTGCTATATAAATTTAAAAACGGTATCTAAGTGAAACGATCACAACTGGTCTGAAACTTGTCCTTGCAGCCGGAGTTTTACTAGCATTTTTCACTTTTCAAACCTTATCTAAGCAATGTCTAGCTTAAAATGGTCAATAGTGAGGAAAATTTCGAATAGTCATTTTTAAGAAAAATCACTGTATAGTCTGTGTATACCAAGTTCTTTGTTTATCCCTTTCTAGAGAGAAATTCTCTCGGCAGCCTCATTTTAATTTTTTAATATCATTAACGAGTGACTTTAGTCGCTTTTTACTTACTTTGTCGAAGTCCTCTCGGTATAAAAAGTAGATCCATTTGGACTACCGTCCACATATTGGCCACGAAAGGTGGTGTGTGGTGGAGGCGCAATCCTCCTATAGGATTTTCAAAGGATGTTATTATTAAAATATTCGAATATTTGCGGATAATTTTTTTAATGTCTGTTTGAACATTATATATAAATAATAGACATTTAATTTTTTTCTAATTTTTTTTTATATTGGCTTATTTGGGTCTGTCTGCCATTTCTGTTTGTCAGTGCTCGTTTCCAGAGCAGGATGCGGATCACATTCTGTGGTCCTGTCCGGGTATGGGTTTGGAGCGTGGTGTTCTCCTCAGAGCTATCAGAGTGTCCCTGATTGGCCCTTTGTACCATGGCAATTTGGTTGCGGATAAGGGGATCTTTCAGGGCCTTTGAGACTTTCGCCCAATCTTTCGGGAAAAAGTGCTCCGTTGGGGAATACTATGGTCCGAGCCCATAAGGGCCGTAACGCACTTGGCAGCCTGGCTGCGCGGCCATGGCCGCGGCGGCCAGAAAAACGTGCACCCAGTTCAAGCAGCCAAAGCTGCAGCCAGAGCTCAGTTCTCAGAAATTAAGCGGCAAGTTCTCAAACAAAAGATGCTCACAAATGGACAGCGATACAACATATTATTTTCAATGCAATATTTGGTTCGTAATCTCGGATCTCGGATCCTTTTGTACTATACGTATGTACATATGTAGATGCAAATAATTCGTTGAAAATAGTTTTATATATTATCGAGATTTTTTTTTATATTTTTATCTTATTCGTTGAATTTAGTGTAAAATTTATAATGGAATTGGAATTGTTTATTCAGAAATGGCAAACGTGAATTGACTGGCTGCCGAGCAGCCAGGCTGCTAGTGCGTGCATCGCACAGGCAGCCACATACATTTGCTTTGTTAAATACATCTCGTGTTGGCCGCGGCGGCCAGTGGCTGCCTGTCTGGCTGCTGCGTATCGGAGCCGGTACCCGTGGCCGCGCAGCCAGAGTTTCCTGGCTGCCTTAGTGCGTTGTCAAACAGGCAGCCACATACATTTCCTAACATCGTTGTGGCCGCTGCGGCCATGGCCGCGCAGCCAGGCTGCCAAGCGCGTTACGGGCCTAAGAAGTAAAGTCAGAAAAAAAATTCCCTTTCCTTTCCTTTAAAAAAAAAATATTTGTTTTTTTTTCTACTTTTTTTTTGCGTCTTTTTTATTTTATTTCAGCAGAGATGCGCGGTTGTTCCGGCCTTACTGGACAACCGTCTGTCCCTAACGGAAAGGTCAACAGACTATATTCGTTGGGGGGGTGGTGGCCTCATGTGAGGGTCTTGGGGAGAAAGGGCGTGGAGGTGTTTCTCTTCAAGGCGGCTTATATATTATATATGTATGTAAGTACATTCTCTAACCATATGATTAATCAAGATCGAATATTTCAGAGGTACTTCTTATGATCCTGTTTGTTTTGTGGAATATTTGAGTGGGTGGTCTACCCTAGTTTCCAATCTTTCGTATAACATATTAGTTCGAAAGGATTTGAAAGCAGGGTATTATTATTATTTAAATAATATTTAATAAATAATATTTAATAATATTTAATAAATTATTATTATTATTTAGCAGGGTACATATTATTATTATTTAAAATGGACTGAAGGATATATAGGACATACGTGTAGGTTTATAAATTCGAAAAACTTTATTTTAATATCTGGTTAAGATTTTAATAATAATAAACTTAAATTACATAAAATTACAATCTGTCGGCCTCTGAGTCATTAAAAGCTATTCGTTTTATTTTATCTTATAAATATTAATAAAATTCATATAAATATTAATTTTAAAAACAATATTGAATTATTTATTTATCTACATAAAAAAATAATTTAATATTGAAATAAGAATAATATTGAATTATTATTAATAATTTAATAATAATAAAATGCCGCCACATGCAAGGTCATTGGAAATATAAAAATGGGTAAAATGTTTGATTTGCTTCAAATCGCAAAATACAATTAAAAAAAACTTAACCCGAAATTTTGTATGGGTGCCTAACTTTCTATAGCGTTTTTTCCTATAGCGTGGTCCCTATCTCAACGCTATAGGAGGGTTGCCTGTAGTAGGGTTGATAGCGTGCTGAAAATATGAAAAGAACAACGCGCTACGTAACAAGTGCTAGTACCTTCATATTAAAGACACGGGAATAAACTTGACCGTGCGACAAATAGCGCCTTTAGTAGGTGAAAACAGTATGATGAGAGTACCTTTTTCCAGTGCTCGAATTCAGCGGGAGCGACAGGGAGCGGGCGTTCCCTTTCGTGAAATTTGAAACGTAGCGTACCCTTTCGTTAAATCTTTAAATTTAGCGCTCCCTTTCGTAAAAAACCAAAATTTCCGTGCTCTTTCAATAATTATTGCCGAAAAAATGTTAGAAGGTGAATTTTTTTTACATTTATGACTCCTAAATCACAATCTTTGACTGAAAGTTAAATTCTTTACATTTCAATTCCGACAAAGGCATCGTATCTGTAGCCAAAAGCCATTTAAAATATTATTATGTTTTGAAAAAGCTGGATGCACTTGTGTTACTTGAAGATAAAATTTAGAATTCGAGGGTTTTTATGCGCTAAAAGTTTTATTGCTTTATGGTCGGCACTGTCCGTCACACTATGGTCGAACTGCAACGGGTCCCTCTCGGGGCATCGGTCATTTCGATAATTTGTGATATCTTTCTTTGAATTGTCGGCTTTCTTATTTTAACAAAATTTCTAAAGCAGCTGTACCACTACCATTATACTAAAGGAACCAAAATTTCAAAATACTTCAGTCTTGCCTGTCCCTCTGATGAGAGAACTTGAATTTACCGAACGTATTTGTAATTTCAATCTATCATCGGGAATCGCTTGATTATTATTTTTATTTATATTTTATTACTGCACTTCATCACTAACAAACACTTTTCTAGCAACATTTTTTAAGTTGTCTGAATTATAATTACTGGACGTGACTAACTAAATAGTGATATTAACAATTATTCAAATTTAAAAAAAATTAACCGTGTAAATTGTGCATGTTTGTATGTAATACAGTTTCTATAATAATAATACTAATAACCTTATATATACAACCATAAATTCATTTAAATATGTTACGTAAGTGTTTTGGTGTCATAATATATGTATGTATAGAAATGTACGTATGTACATTTTCTATACATATAGTTAAAAAAAAAAAGGTCGTTTGATATTTTTTGAAAATTATCGAGCGCTCCCATTCGTGAAAATTTCCATTTCGAGCACTGCCTTTTTCATAATAAATACACAGAACACTATACTAGACTTGCAGTGGACCGCGTGGGACTAAACTGCTCAAACTTTTTTCAATTCAATTTAAAAAAAAATTATCTTTGAAAAAAAATACACCAATGCATAATTTTTAAATTCAAAAATGGTAAAAATTTGAAGGTGCGTCAGATTTGCGGCTAGCGCCGGTCCGCGTAACATAGTTTGAGTAGCACTGGCTTAGACTACTTTTATTGGTAGGCGGCAGGCCTATTCCTTATCCATTTTTAAGCTTATATATATGTATAAATTGTGTTAATTACGATGGTTCAACCGTATCTACTCAAAAGATTTAGCGTTACCCTTTTCTTCATAAGCAATCATGATCATTTTCTTATTGTAACTCCGCGCGACTAGGAGGCTTCCACTCTTGGGGATCATTTTCCAAAGAGCTTGTAATATATAGAACGGATAAACGGATATGTATATGAACTCCCAACAGTGAGTTCAGTGAGTGAATCTCGTGAACAGAGCAAAACTGGTCCGATACCTACTTGTTTCGGTAGCCGGAGTTTTACCAGTATATTTCACTGTGTCTAACCAAAAATGGTCAATAGTGACCAAAATTTTGAATGCAGTGGAACCCCGTTGCATCGTTTTTCATGGGACCGTAAAAAAAAAACGATGTATGCAGAAAAACGACTTATACGATAAAGTATTACGTAATATTTAGACGATTGATACAGGATAACGATATATAGGAGAACGATGCAAACGAGATTATTTAACACTGTTCTTATGGGTGTTTGGCCGGGACTATGAACAAATAGCGATATATGTATGCGAAAAAACAATACAAGCGAGAATGATGCAACGGGGTTCCACTGTAATCATTTTCAATGTGAGAAAAATCCTTGTATAGTCTATGTATACCAAGTTTTTTGTTTATCCCTTTCTAGAGAGGAATCCTCTCGGGCAGCCTCATTTTTAATTTCTATAATCATTAACGAGTGACCTTAGTCGCTTTTTACTTACTTTGTCGAAGTCCTCTCGGTATAAACAGTAGTTCCATTTGGACTACTGTCCACATATTGGCCACGAAATGTGGTGTGTGGTGGAGGCGCAATCCTCCTATAGGATTTTCAAAGGCTGTTATTATTAACATATTCGAATATTTGCGGATAATTTTATTAATGTCTGTTTGAACATTATATACATATGTATGTAAGTACATTCTCTAACCATATGATTAATCAAGATCGAATATTTCAGAAGTACTTCGCATGATCCTGTCTGTCTTATGGGATACTTGAGCGGAATGAGTCTCGCTTTATTCAAATCTTTCGTATAAAATTTTATTTCGAAAGGTTAGAAAAAAGAGTTTCTATTCAAAACTCATCATGATCAACGCGTGCTTATTGAGAATATAGAGGGCTAATTATAGCGTTAGCTAAGGTTTACCGGTAAAAATATGACTGTCTTTGATTGTATGTTTGTTTATACTATTTTAACAGTAAAAACAAATATACATGCATATCTATGTAGTACAAATAAACATAGTGCATAATCACTTAAAAAATAAAACGTTACCCCTTTCTCCATAATCAATAATTATTATTTTACTAGCTTATTGCCCGTTGATAATCAACGCCCGCTGAATTTTTAATTTTTTGGATTTTTGGATCTGGGGGGTGGTGAGAGGCCGGCATAGTTTTTCGGGAGTCCAAAAAGAGACCGCCGGGGTAGGGGGTCTGGCGGGGTGGTAAGGGGCCGGCATTGCTTTTCGGGAGTCCAAAAAAGGGGCCGCCGGGGTAGGAGGGGGTCTGGGGGGTGGTAAGGGGCCGGCATTGTTTTTCGGGTATTCAAAAAGGGGGCCACCGGGGTAGGAGGGGCGTCTGGGGGGTGGTTTGAGGGCCGGAATGGCTTTAGGGAGTATCAAAAGTTGAAAAAATCCAAAAAAAAAAAATTCAAAAAAAGTTCAAAAGTTCAAAAAAGTTCAAAAAAAGTTCCAAAAAAATTCCAAAAAACCGTAATAAGCTCGAAAAATCCTATAGTGACGTCATAGCGTTACTATAGCGTTACTATACTCCCTAAAATCTATGCCGGACTCTTTTTTGGACTCCCGAAAAGCAATGTCGGCCCCTTACCACCCCCCGGAACTTTTTTTGAACTTTTGTGAACTTATGAACTTTTTTTGAATTTTTTTTTTTGATTTTTTCAACTTTTGATACTCCCTAAAGCCATTCCGGCCCTCAAACCACCCCCCAGACGTCCCTCAAGCCCCGGCGGCCCTCTTTTTGGACTCCCTTAAGCCATGCCGGCCCCCTACCACCCCCCAGACCCCCCTCAAGCCCCGGCGGCCCCTTTAATGGGCTCCCTAAAAGCTATACCGGTCCCTTACCACCCCAAAAACCTCCTTCTTACCCCGGCGGCCTTTTTTTTTGACTCCCGAAAAGCAATGCCAGCCCCTTACCAACCCCCAAACCCTCCTTCTTACCCCGGCGGCCCCTTACTACCCCTTAGACCCCTCTCCTGCCTCGGCGGCCCCTTTTTGGGCTCCCGAAACACTATCTGCTTAAATCTGCTTAAATCTGCCGAAAACATCTACTATCGTGTGTACTTCGTCGTTTCTATTAATCGCTCCCGAGCAACGCCTGGTAATTGACGAATGACCCATACGTATATACATACATACATTCATACAAACTTAAGCGTTTTATATATTAGATTAAGCGTTTTATATATTAGGTTCAAACATTTGCTTATATAAGTATATTCTATAACCATTTCAATAATCAAGATAAAATATTTCAGAGGTACTTCTGATGATCCTATCTGTCTTATGGGATACTTGAGTGGGATGGGTTACCCTACGTTCCAATCTTTCGTATAACATATTACACATTTCGAAAGGTTTGAAAGCAGGGTTTCTATCCGAAGCTCACCGAGATCAACAAGTGCTTATTGACATTATACCAACATACATATATCTACGTAGAGGAGGGCTAATTATAGCGTAGGCAAAGGGTTATCGGTAAAAATATGACTGACTTTAATTGTAAGGTTTTTTTTATACTATTTTAACAGTATAAACGAACATTGTACAACCATACATACATATGTACATATGTACATATCCTGTACAAGCAAACGTATTGCATTCCCACTTAAAAAATAAAGCGTTACCCCTTTCTCCATAATCAAAAATAATCATTTTATTTTTGTAACTCCGCGCGACTAGGAGGCTTCCACTCTTGGGGGTCATTCATCAAAGATCTTGTAATGTATGTACATATACATACATATGTATGTAGAACGGCTATATGCATTATTTTTAAACGGTATCTAAGTGAAACGATCAAAACTGGTCATAAACTTGTTCCTACAGCCGGAGTTTTACTAGTACACCTTTATTTCATTTTACAAACGTTCTCTAAGCAATGTCTTATCAAAATTGTCAATAGTGAGGAAAGTTTTGAATAATCATTTTCCATGTGAGAAAAATCACTGTATGTATAGTCTATGTATGTATGTACACCAAGTTCTTTGTTTATCCCTTTCTAGAGAGGAATCCTCTCGGGCAGCCCCATAGTTATTTTTTAAAATCATTAACAAGTGTCCTCAGTCACTTTTTACTTACTTTGTCGAAGTCCTCTCGCCGTAAACAGTAGTTCCATTTGGATTACTGTTCACATATTGGACACGAAAGGTTGTGTGTGGTGGAGGCTCAATCCTCCTATGGGATTTTCCAAGGCTGTTATTATTAACATATTCGATTATTTGCGGATAATTTAATTAATGTCTGTTTGATCCTTATATATGTATGTATGCAAGTAGATTCTCTAACCATTTGATTAATCAAGATCGAATATTTCAGAGATACTTCGTATGATCCTGTCGGTCTTATGGGATACTTGAGTGGAATGAGTCTCTCTTGCCTCAAATCTTTCGTATAAAATTTGATTTCGAAAGGTTAGAAAAAAGAGTTACTATTCAAAGCTCATTAAGATCAACACGTGCTTATTGTGAATATAGAGGAGGGCTAATTATAGTGTTAGTTAAGGTTTACCGGTAAAAATATGACTGTCTTTGATTGTATGTTCATTTGTTTATACCATTTTAACAGTAAAACAAATATACATGCATATCTATGTATCAATAAATAAACATAGTGCATAATCAAAGAACCTGTAATATAAATTTCAAAGCATATGTAGTGAAATGTTCAAAACGGATCTTAAACTTGTTCCTACAGACTGAGTTTTACTAGTATATTTCATTTTTAAAACGTTCGCTAAGCAATGTCAAATCAAAAATGATAAATTGTTAGGAAAATTTTGAATAATCAATTTCCATGTGAAAAAATGCTTGTACAGTCTATGTATACCAAGTTCTTTGTTTATCCCTTTCTAGAGAGGAATTCTCTCGGGCAGCCAATTTTTAAATTTTTAAAATCATTAACAGTGACCTTAGTCACTTTTTACTTACTTAGTCGAAATCCTCTCGGTAAAAACAGTAGATCCATTTGGACTACCATCCACATATTGGCCACGAAAGGTGGTATGTATGTGGTGGAGGCGCAATCCTTCTATGGGACATTTTCAAGGCTGTTATTATTAACATATTCGAATATTTGCGGATAATACTATTATTGTCTGTTTGATCCTCATATCAATAAGTACAATTTTTAACCATTTGATTAATCAAGATAACATATTTCAGAGGTACTTCTTATGATCCTATCTGTCTTATGGGATACTTGAGTGGGATGGGTTACCCTACGTTCCAATCTTTCGTATAACATATTACACATTTCGAAAGGTTTGAAAGCAGGGTTTCTATCCGAAGCTCACCGAGATCAACAAGTGCTTATTGACATTATACCAACATACATATATCTACGTAGAGGAGGGCTAATTATAGCGTAGGCAAAGGGTTATCGGTAAAAATATGACTGACTTTAATTGTAAGGTTTTTTTTATACTATTTTAACAGTATAAACGAACATTGTACAACCATAAATACATATGTACATATGTACATATCCTGTACAAGCAAACGTATTGCATTCCCACTTAAAAAATAAAGCGTTACCCTTTCTCCATAATCAAAAATAATCATTTTATTTTTTGTAACTCCGCGCGACTAGGAGGCTTCCACTTTGGGGTCATTCATCAAAGATCTTGTAATGTATGTACATATACATACATATGTATGTAGAACGGCTATATGCATTATTTTTAAACGGTATCTAAGTGAAACGATCAAAACTGGTCATAAACTTGTTCCTACAGCCGGAGTTTTACTAGTACACCTTTATTTCATTTTACAAACGTTCTCTAAGCAATGTCTTATCAAAATTGTCAATAGTGAGGAAAGTTTTGAATAATCATTTTCCATGTGAGAAAAATCACTGTATGTATAGTCTATGTATGTATGTACACCAAGTTCTTTGTTTATCCCTTTCTAGAGAGGAATCCTCTCGGGCAGCCCCATAGTTATTTTTTTAAAATCATTAACGAGTGACTTTAGTTGCTTTTTACTTACTTTGTCGAAGTCCTCTCGATATAAACAGTAGTTCCATTTGGACCACTGTCCACATATTTGCCACGAAAGGTGGTGTGTGATGAAGGCGCAATCCTTCTATGGGACATTTTCAAGGCTGTTATTATTAACATATTCGATTATTTCCGGATAATTTAATTAATGTCGTTTTGATCATTATAAATATGTACATAAGTACATTCTTTAACCATTTGATTAATTAAGATCAAATATTTCAGAGGTACTTCTTATGATTCTGTCCGTCTTGGGTGGCATGGAATAACCTACTTTCCGATCTACCGTATAACATATTATTTCGAAAGGTCAGAAAGAAGGGTTTCTATCCAAATCTCATGGAGATCAACAAGTGCTTATGAAGAATATAGAGGAGGGCTAACAAGAGCGATAGCTGCAGGTTACGGGTAAAAATAAGTCTCTCGAATGCTTATACTGATGAAACAATTTCAAAACAGATGAATTGCTTTTATTTGGATCGTCTGCCTGTCTGTCAATCTAATATTATTGCCCTTGTCCGCTGATGGCTTAGACCACTTTTATTGGTAGGCGACAGGCCTTTTAATTTTCTATGTATGTACATATATAGTAGGTATGAATTATTTTAATATAGAGCTGTTTGATTTAGTATTTTGACCTACATATATGACTTTGATTGTATATTTGTTATTATATTATATTATATATTATATTATTGATTGTATATTTGTATATTTGCCTATTACGATGGTTCAACCGTATCTACTTAAAAGATTTAGCGTTACCCTTTTCTTCATAAGCAATCATGCTCATTTTCTTGTTGTAACTCCGCGCGACTAGGAGGTTTTCACTCTTGGGGATCATTTTCCAAAGAGCTTGTTATAATACATATTATATAGAACAGATAAAGAGGACAAGAGGTTAAAAATATTTAATTTTTGTAATTGACTTTCATCCTTTGGAAATTGAAAAATTTCAAAATTAATTCCGAGTTCAAAGAGTTAACATATGTATTCGAATTTTTGCGGATAATTTTATTAATGTCTGTTTGATCCTTATATATGTATGTAAGTACATTCTCTAACCATTTGATTAATCAAGATCGAATATTTCAGTCTGTATTATGGGATACTTGAGTGGGATAATTTTCCTTCTCTACAAGTCTTTCGTATAAAATTTTATTTCGAAAGGTTAGAAAAGAGGGTATCTATCCTAAGCTCATCGAGATCAACAAGTGTTTATTGACAATATATACGTATGTATATGTAGAGGACTGCTAATTATAGCGTAAGCTAAGGGTTACCGGTAAAAATATTACTGTCTTTGATTGTATGTTTTGTTTATACAATTTTAACAGTAAAAACAAACATACATGCATATCTAGTACAAATAAACATAGTGCATTTCCACTTAAATAATAAAACGTTACCCCTTTCTCCATAATCAATAATTATTATTCCATTTTTGTAACTCCGCGCGACTAGGAGGCTTCCACTCTTGGGGGTTATTCATCAAAGAGCCTGTAATATACATACGTATAAAACGCCTATATGAACTCAAAAACGGTATCTAGTGGATCGATCAAAACTGGTCTGAAACTTGTTTCTACGGCCGAAGTTTTATTAGTATATTTCACTTTTCAATTTTGTATAAGCATTTTATATGCATAAGCATAAAAATTATTGTATATATACCAAGCTCTTTGTTTACCCCTCTATAGAGTGCAATCCTCTCGGGCAGCCTACAGTAGTTTTGTAAAATCGTTAACGAGCGACTTTAGTCGACTTTTACTCTTACGTTGAAGTCCTCTTGGTATAAATAGTAGTCCCATTTGGACTATTGAATACCAGGAGGGGTATGGGGTGGAGGCGCAATCCTCCTATGGGATTTTTAAAGGCTGTTATGTTAAAATATGTATATTGAAAACTTGTTGATCCTTATGTATTGTATGTACAATATTTGTATATGTATAGACCATATTTTCTTTTAAGTTGTCAGTCTTGTGGGACACTTGAATACAATAGGATATTTTGTTTGGTCGAAGAGCGACGTTATTGCCAGTTCAGATAACACCACATAAAACAGTTTTACGCTTCGATACAAATTGAATATGTATGTACCCAAGCAGCGCTGGGTACTGCGGTTAGTAGTTTACACGTACGCAAACAGTTTATTTGCGTTTACTTGCCTGTTTAGTTAGCCGAGTGCACACACAGGATGCATTTAATCTACAGTTTCCCACAAAAACGCACGCACGACACGATGATATATTTACACATGATACACAAATTCACTTGCGTATGCAAATTTGCACGATTTTATGCAAAAATTACCATTGTCGTCGGCGATGAGAACCGTGCAGATTTCTTTGAACAGATAAAGAGCGGTTTTTTTTTTTTTGTGTTTCCAACGTGGAAATTCCGCGGAAAACCCCTCCGTGTGGGAAACGTTTTCTATTTAGCGGAATATTTAGCCTATCGCGAAATATTCGCGTTGTGATGTTCGAGATGACGCGACCCATCATGCGATTTCGTTAATCGATTTCTCTATCATCAGTAAACGGGTAGTATTTTCATTCTTTTTCCTTGTGCATGTTTCATATTGTAGAATTGCTTTGAATTGTATCACGCTGTATGCTTTCGCTTGTCGGATGTTTCATTTACATACATGTATGCTTTGCGCGTCACAGTAACGGCAAATGATCTCATAAATAAACTCATCATTTATTATTCGATCATTTGAAATTACGGCGGCTTAATTGGTAACTAATATATTTGTTCGGTGTTTAATTAATAATCAATTTACTGATTTGACAGTTGCTGTTTATATATTTTGGCATGAATTTATGAATGCACATGCACTTCAGAATAGGTCAAAATGAATCACCTTATTTGGTCGACTTATAAGTATTTAAATTTTTATTATAATGAAAAAATTAAAACTATTAAAAATCTTTTGCCTATTGTATGGCGTCGGTTCAAAAAATTGTGCTGTCAATATTTGGGCGCATTTCAAATAAATAATCAATATTATTTTAAATACAGAGAAATGAACTAAAAAAAAAAAGACCCAATTGAGGTGATTATTTTGACCTTTTTTTTATATTTAACCAGTCGTTAAGAATCACAACTACTTTTTCCTGCACACTTTAATCTTAATTCTGAATGTCACAGTCATGGAATTGTTAATCGTTTTGATGTTTTCGTGCGTCTGTAGTATTTATCGCATTTTTATACAGGACAATGCATGCGAAAAGGTCTAAGCTTAAAAATTCAATTATAAAATACAATTATGATATGTATTCAAATTTCGCTTATTGAAACTTTCAATTCGAGTCCATTTACTTGATTTACCAATACATTCCCTGCTTAAATTTTCAATTTCTAGTTGTGACAAAGAACTAGAAATGGCATGGATTATAATGTATAGGTGAATTTTTAATCAGAATTTTATTTTCTGATTGATCAACAAAGTTTCGATCTTTAATTTTTGGACGTCCTTTATATGTACATATTATATACAAAGTTAAACAGAGACACTTCAAAGTTACATGTAAGTTATACGTAATATAAAATGTTCAAAACGGTCAATTTCTTTTAATTATTATCGTGTCACCATCACCAAACTTTTTCAATACATATTAACTTATTGAAATTATTTGCAGTGAGTGTGTTCATACATTTTGAAATTAGTGCAAGTTCCATTTATCATTTCAAAACGTACATGACGTTTGTATCTTTTCACGGATTTGGATTGTTATTGAATATTGTCTTCATATGATCCTCAAGCCTAGGATACAAAGACTGATCAAATGACAACACTAACGTGTCAACGCGTTGCAAAAGCATTACTAACACATTAACATTTACAGTTTAAACTCGTTTATTTATTTATTTGGTTTTTTTTTTTTTGTATTTTTGAGAAATTAGTTCGGAAACCTACTTGAAACTAATGTTGACATTTATTAGTTCGCGTACTACTTAATTCATGTATTACACGTACTGAGGAATGTCGAAATGTTCAGTTTTAACTAGTCAAGGAGACCGTTCTATGAACGCGAAACATATGTATATGTACCAACAGCAAGAAACATTGTCATCATTGTCAAATTGCACAAAAGCCACTAATGCTAGCACTTATTGCTACTAAATCGCGTAGTAGACGTTTCAACAAGTGTTAACTTTACAGTATGAACTCACCGAGAGAACAACCACACAGGAAATTGCCGTAGTCAATATGTAATTAATCGCAGGCTTTGTATGTCACATCGGTCAAAACGATTTACTACATACTAACTGTTAAATGTGTAAAAAAATTGCTGATTTTCTCAATAATGTGCACGTTAATAAATTGGGGCGATATATTAATGGATCGAACACTTTTTTTTGAAGAATTGCTCCTTTCTATCCCAAACGGGGTAGTTAACACATAGCACTACCAGCTTTGTGCTGTAGTATTAGAGTTGTTATACTTTCAGTCTAAGCATACCAGTATCGACTTGATCCATCAATATAGTGAACCTTTCAAGTATAGTATATTTATTAGTGCAACCCATGGGTTGAATGGGCCAACTGAAACAGTAAACTAAAAAAAAATATTGACTATAATGCAATTTCCTGTCGGTTGTGACGAATGGTTGTGAAACGTGGACGCTAAATTCAAGAATGCTACGTAAGATCCAGTGCACACAGAGAAGCATGAAAAGCATGCTTGGTATAACAAGAAGATATCGTGGGTAAGAAGTATACGATCAAAGTGGCAGATGTAGCGGAATGTGTGAAAAATTTGGATTGGACACATAGCGAGAAGAATGGATGGCAGATGGACGCGAGAAATACTGGAATGGTATCCGAGAGGATGTGAAAGAAAGCAAGGCAGACCGAATGAACGATCGGCTGATGAATTGTGAAGAACGCGTGGAGTCAACTGAATGTTGATCGCTCCAGACAGACAGGAATGGAAGAGGATGGCTGAAAATGATGACGAATGCAATTTTCATTTTTAATCGGGGTCTTGATGTTTGATTAATATTTTGGGGTCACTTGTCACTTGGCTTTTATTATAAAAAAGGGGTCACCACTCGATAAAGGTTGGGAGCCTGTGTAGAAAATCGACGATTTGTATATACATATGTATGCACGTATAATACGCATATAACACTAAATTTTAACCAAATCAATAACGAAAAGAAATTGACCCAGTGTTTATGTGACGTTTTTTCGTCGCATCCTATGATTAAACTTGAAGCGTTTCTATTTTAAACTTTTTTTTTTAATTATACATATGTACATACACATAATTGATGATGAATTTTCAGAGAAGAGATAGAATTGGAAGATATGACGGCCACAACTATGGTCAAAGCCAAAGAGGACAACGTCGGGGGAATCGTCAATGACGCATTCAAAGGCGATAGTGAGACTTCAGGTGGTGAAACCAACGAAGAGAAACCAGTCGACAAATTGAAGCTGTCGAGGACAGAAAAATGGCGAATCCTGAAGAACATTGCGGCCCTCAGTGCAGTTTTCATGGTGCAGTTCACTGCATTTCAAGGCACGGCTAACCTGCAATCGTCCATCAACGCAGCCGATGGTTTGGGTACTGTCTCCTTGAGCTCGATCTACGCTGCTCTGGTCCTTTCCTGCATCTTCGTGCCAACTTTTCTCATCAAGAGGCTCACTGTCAAGTGGACCCTGTGCGCCTCCATGCTGTGCTATGTGCCCTACATAGCGGCTCAATTCTATCCCAGGTTTTACACTCTGGTTCCAGCTGGTGTGATACTTGGTATAGGTGCTGCACCCATGTGGGCTGCTAAAGCCACGTACCTTACCCAGGCCGGAAGTGTATACGCCAAGCTAACTGATCAAGCCGTTGACGCAATCATAGTCAGGTTCTTTGGATTTTTCTTTCTTGCTTGGCAGACAGCTGAATTATGGGGCAACCTAATCTCTAGTCTCGGTAAGTTGTTTTTTTACTTAATTTTTTTCACGTATGAGTTGGGCTACAATCGTCGCTGTGTTGAGTTTTAGTAAAAGCTACATTTAAAAAATGATTGTGTCAACATTTGACTTCAAATCAACACAACGGCAACATTGTAGCCAACACTAACGTTCGTGTTTGCCTATAAATACTATGGGTAAGAAAATGCGCACACGAAAATAACGGACACGGAAAAAAGCGCACATTTAAATTACTCTAATCTTTTCCTGTGTTTTTAATTTAATTTAAAATCTAAAAAGACAAAATAGAGTACTCGTTGAAGTTGGCTACATATGTAACTTGCAATAATAAAATTAATTTATTGATGAAAATTAATTTCTGTTACATATGTATGTATGTGAATTTTTTAATAATAAATTTTCCGTAATATACAGTAAAAATATATTTTCATTGTGTTTGCGGAGAAAATAAAAATAAATTAGTTACATACTACAAAAAATTATTTACTGCACTAGAAATATTAAAATTTTTGAAGCTGATAAACACAGGAAAAGATTAGAGTAGTTTAAATGCGAGTATTTTGCTATGTGCGCTTTTAAATTCCGTGTCCGCTATTTTCGTGTGCGGTTTAATCCGACCACCCAACACTATAAAGGCGCTCGCACACCTCTCTGCGAATTCGTATTCGCCTCGACATGGTGGGGTGTTTGTATCGCATACCCGCAAATGGCGCTGCCTACGCCACTGCGGTTTTCCTACCGGAAAACAGCGCGAAAACGCAACGGAATTTGTTGAACACTATTTTTTCGGCGATTCGCTCAATTTCGATGAAGTTTGTAAAAAAGCGATTAGAGACGGTGGAAAAGTATACCATCCTGTACTTGATAGGTTATGTCAGAGTGACAGAAACCAGACGATTTTGCAACAGTCAGCCGATCCTCGATGACACATCGTTATAAATAATTACATTCAACAATAAAAGTATTTAACTAATCGTTCATATAACATTTGAGGTTCGTCTTCATCGTGTCAGAATCGGGAGTGAAATACAAACGTTCCGAAAGCGAGGTGACAGATGGTATTTCGCTAGTATTGCGCACGCGCACCACAGTAATTCGCCGGTCGGCCGTTGAGTGTTGAGTTAAGTTTTCGTGTCAAATGGCGCTGCAGTCGTCAGACTTGTACAATTTCATAGGTGAATTTCGCGCGAAATTCGCAGAGGTGTGCGAGCGAGAGATTTCATCGACGTGAAATACTAAATACCACCTTAGCCATATTGTTACTTAAATCCATATTGTTTTTTCAGTCCTGTCTTCCGGTGGACACGGTTCTAAGATCCACGGG
Organism: Parapsyche elsis; assembly: GCA_022651745.1. Taxonomy (NCBI): domain Eukaryota; kingdom Metazoa; phylum Arthropoda; class Insecta; order Trichoptera; family Hydropsychidae; genus Parapsyche; species Parapsyche elsis. Next base: position 450,421 of record JAGVSN010000071.1, on the reverse strand, counting down.
GGCACAAGCACCAACATATCCCTGATCGAAAGCGCACTTGAGCATTGCGGTGCAAACTTCTGCTTCGTAGCTGGCCACTCCAACGACAACCTAGAAAGACCACCAGACTCTGAGATATTTGAAATTTCAGCCATCTACTTGGCATGCGTTATCCTTGCCGTCGGCATGATGGCATTGCTTGTCGATCCACTCTCCAGGTAATAAAACTGACAAAGCGCATTACAAAGGGACCATAAAACCGAACGGGGTCGCCTATTTGGTGTCTCTGAAGATTGGCTACAGTTTGACACGCGTATCACGGCAGCGAACACTGGTACAGTCTGTCAGTAGTCTGTGAACGCTGTGGAAATAATGCAAGTCCTACTTACAAATTATATCTGATCCGTGTTCAAAGCGAGAAGGACTGCTTTCTTCCACTACATACATAAAACATACATGTTCGCAAAAGCATACCGGAAATAATGTACCTGATCGTGTTACGTGGGGTTGTATCAAAGCTGCATTGAATTTAACTTGTAGCAAAAGCACTTACGGTCACTTTAGTGCCAGTGGGTCGGGAACCTTTTTCGAACCAAATTAGTGAGCCGCAACATGTTATCTTCGGATTATACATTAAAAATTAAATTGAATGTTACTCATGTATGGAAATGGATAGCAGTAGGATATACATAATAGGCTATATTCGTGATATTTCTCAATGTTCCACAGTTTATTACTAAAAAGTATTAGTTGTAGAAATAGGATTCGTTTTGATTTTGTGTAAATTGTGTTGGACGTCAGTGAAAGCCACATGTTTTCATACAAAGAGCCTCATGAGGCTCCGCAGCCGCCGGTACCCGACCACTGCTCCAGTGCGTTCAAACGCTGCAAACTTTCATCAGACGCTCTAATGAACAACGGTTAACGGACACGGAAAATTCGTGGAAATACTGAATTTTTCCGAATAACGAATTGGAATATTGAAATTTTTAGTTATCTACATATCTTCTTTTTAGAGCTATGTTTAACACGTATCGTGCCACGTAGGTCACCGGCGACCTACGCCGTTTTCGACTGGTGCGCCGCGTAGGTCACCGGTGACCTACAAATTTTACTTCGAACAAACAGTCCCAGTGCGCCAGCGATCACATTTACTTCGAGTTTCAACATTTAATGTGACCTACACGGCGCCTCCGAATCTAATGCACATAAAAATGCAATTACTTTTAATAAATCTCCAGGTTTACACGAGCAAGTTATATAATGAAATATTAAGTTTTTTAAACTTAATATTTCAAATATGTGTTTGTTTTGTTATATTGTTTTCGTATACAAAAGTTAAAGTGGTATGTACGCCGCGTAGGTCACCGGTGACCTACCCTCACAATAACACTCAAAATCAGTTTTTGGAAAAAAAACTAAATCATTATTTATCAAGCTCTTATATATGTATGTACATATATATGTACAGTGGAACCCCGTTGCATCGTTCTCGCTTGTATTGTTTTTTCGCTATTTTTTCATAGTCCCGGCCAAACACCCATAAGAACAGTGTTAAATAATCTCGTTTGCATCGTTCTCCTATATATCGTTATCCTGTATCAATCGTCTAAATATACTTTATCGTATAAGTCGTTTTTCTGCATACATCGTTTTTTTTTTTTTTTTTTTTTTGCAGTCCCATGAAAAACGATGCAACGGGGTTCCACTGTATGTATGATACATAATATACAATATAATTTGTTCAATGGTGCAGGTACTTATTTTCTGAAAGTGTACTGTGGCATTAAACGTGTTAGCCGAGGTGAAATTTTTGATTTTTTAGCTCGTTGTGTGGAAAAATTCAATTTTCACCCGTCCAGAGTGTATGACGTACGCAGACCGGTTCAGACTAAACTAGTGCGCTATTACTCACTCATCACATGTCATCAATAATACTGTCCGTATTTTGTTGCATCGGTGCGAATCGGCAGCTTTGCATCCTTGGCCACTGCACCGTTGCAAATAGATAGATGCATGGATAGTGCGGGTCGTAAGTGATTGCACGTTATCGCGGATGTCGGTTATTATTAACTACAGCTGTAACATTATCCGATGGCACATGAAACGTGTAATGACTTGATGACTTTTTTCGGTAAACATTCACACAGCCTTGACTCGGCTCAAATGAAACGGCCTGTGACGACATTGGCACAAGTTTTTCCCCCCCCCCCACCCCCCCCCCCACCTTCCCCTCCCTCGCCCGATAAACAATACGATCTGCAAATGCGATTTTGATTGAAAAAATCGAAAAGTTTTCAACATTGTGTGTCAATCAATGCGAATGATGTTAAAAATTGATTCGTAGAGATGAAAATTGCACATGTGTACATAGGTTCACACATAGGTGGCGCCACTGAATAAATTTTCCTGTTTGAGTCGTCCGTTTCCAGACCACGCCATATACATACATGATACTTTTTGAACAGACGTCAAAAATCGCAAAAAGAGTTTTTCAACGTTATGTTGAAAATTTTCGCTTATATTATGGATTTGAGGTGTTTGTCGGCTTGCTACAGTGTCGCGTGACAACAGTACCGATACGCGATTGGACGATTTCAAATATATAGAGGGATTTACCGCCGATTTTCTCACATCAAATCAATCGAAATACATATATTTATGTCCACTTTTAAAACGATAACGCTATTTATTGTGTTTTGTAAAAACGCGTGGTTTCGAAATAGGCGACTCGTTTGTATGTTTGTAAATTCGTTGCGCGTTGTAGCGATTTTTGTTGTCACTTGTTTATTAATGTTTTACTAAAATTTACTTAAGTTTCGACTGTCGTAAGCGGTTCGAGTATTAACCATGTTTATAATGTCTATTGGAATAGCGTGTCAAACTGTGTATCTTGGCATTTAAATAAATAAATTGTTGAGGAGAACCAAACCAACCGGATGAAATTGAATTTATATTATTATTGAATTGAATTTCGCATGTTATAAATTTAAGTATGTACATACATACATTTTGTACAAATACAGATTAATTATTTTTAATGACATCTTTTGATATTCGGTGACATCAAAATATCTCCAATAGATGACATTTTTAGCTAAATGTATAGATACACAGTTGGATAGTCGAACTGAATGTGGAATGAGCTTAATTGTGGCTTTTGGAATGATAATAATGAATAATGAAAGAAATTCTTTATTGATAAAAAAGACCATAATTAGAAAAATTACAGAATTATACATTTTAAAAATTTAATTGAATATCAGTTTCAAGTCCAAATAAGTTTTTGTTTTTTTTTTTAATATGAACACTAGAGTTTCAATTTTGTAAACTGCTTTGATTACACGTATGCAAAAGAACTATGTATTTCGAATAGGTCTACCAAATTTTAATTCAAAATTTGACCCACTGACTTTTTTCGGAAATGAAATTTCAACACTATTTAATACTATTATAACAATGCTATGTAAATGGATAACGTAAAAATGCTAAAATTACATTTATAAGTCGTTTTTTTTTTTTTTTAAGTATAAATCAGAGTCAAATTGAGTTTTCAAAACAATTTTTTAAACTATTTCAGAACTATTTATATTATAGATACTAAAAGTGTCACACGTCATTCTAAAGGCCTCAATCTGATTTTGAGCATCGTCTCACTGCATAAATCTCACATTTAAGATACGGTGAAAAGCAACGGCGAACGGACGCTGTCGGTGAATTAACCGGCATCCAACTTCTTTCGGCTACCGCTTTTCAATTGAAAAAACCAAACCAACAACTATTGATTCCCATCACGCTATGGATTGGCATGGAACAAGCGTTCATCGGAGCAGATTTCACTCAGGTTGGTACAACTTTGATATTCGGAAAAACGTATTTTCGAATTCCAAATATCAATTTTATACTTTAGGCGTACGTGTCGTGTGCCCTCGGAATCCACCACATCGGCTACGTCATGATATGCTTTGGTGTTGTTAACGCCTTATGCTCCCTGCTGTTTGGTTCAATCATGAAATTCGTAGGACGTGCTCCCATCATCGTCTTGGGAGCCATCGTGCATGCATCTCTCATCGGCGTACTACTGACATGGCGGCCTCACCCCGATAGTCCACTGGTATTCTTTGCAATATCTGGACTATGGGGCGTTAGTGACGCTGTATGGCAAACTCAAGTTAACGGTGAGTACCGTTGATTCATTCGATGAATTGAAATAAAATATCTATTAGTATTTTCAAGTGGGATGATTCAATTTGATTGTATTTTTATTTTGAAATAATATGTATAACTTTTGCATTTGTGAATACTGAAAAAATTTGTACCTTTATTTTTAAATATCTACATATATAGATATATGAGCAGCTGAAACTGTAAGCAATGTTAGAATTTTTAAAAAGCAATAATGCAAACCTATTATGTATTTATGATTGCACTCTCCGAACACACTTTAATTGATTCAAAAGAGTACGGGAACACTTATGTACATGAATAATTTCTTTTAAGCTACAGAATTATCATTATAAATATAATAGCCCAATTCCGTCAGTCTGTCTGTTTGTCTGTCTGCTGATAACGCTCGTCTCGGTAAAGGAAAAACACGAGTGGGATTTGAATCCGTGATCACCAGGTTGGGTGAGTTAGCGCAAACGCGTTCACCCAACACCGGTGATGAGAGGCCTCCTATAATTTTAAAATCCTTAGTAGGTTCGCGACTCTGCTAAATTGTGGAGCCGCGTACTCATTCCCGAACATGAGCGTGTAATGCAATGTTCGCTAATGTGGACGCCTTGTACACACTTGCCGTGTAACCAAATGCGAGCCCCTCTGTGTTCGCGTCAAAAATCGACACCGAATGGATCGCCACGAACGTTGCAGAGCGCGCTCAAAATATGCTCGCGAACGCGTACACATTTACAAAATTTGTTGCATTACACGCTCATGTTCGCCAATGAGTGCGTGGCTTTACGTAATCAATTAACGTCAAACACGTCCGTTGATATTCAACGGGCTTTCACTAGTATAAAATAAAAATAAAAATCAACATTTTAGAGATCGGTCCAGCAACCTAAAAGTTCACCAACGTGAAGAAATTTCTCAATTATTTATTACATAAAAAATATTTGATTTTATATTCAAGAACAATTTGACATATAAAAAGTAAATTAACTGAAAAAATTTATATTTTTCATTGTTTAGTTTCTATCGAGTGTTCGTTTGTATGTACATATGTACATAGTATGTAGAATCTTGAAATTACATGTAACTAATTTGACACATACATATGTACATTAACGTCGTGCATTTAAAAGCTATAGACGATAAATTTCTGAAATTTAATCTTAAAGAGTCCCTTTAAATGGGCTATTAGTTAAACGTTGGTCAGTCTGGACCGCTCTACTGTTATCTCTGGACTTTTTATATGATATATTTGTTGTTCCATGTGATAGGACTCTACGGTACACTGTTTAGGCGGAATAAAGAAGCCGCGTTCTCTAACTATCGACTATGGGAATCGGCTGGTTTTGTGATTGCGTATGCTTATTCTACGCACTTGTGTGCCATGAAAAAGTTATATGTTATGTTATCAGTGCTTGTTGTCGGCTTCATCGGCTATGTCGCGGTCGAGATACTGCACAAGAGAAAGGTATGGAAAGATTTGCGTAGAAAAAACTACAGCATTCACTATACTCTGTATTTATTTATATACGATTCACCCCCAAATGTTTATATGTCGCCAAAAGAAATTTTTTTTTAATTGATAAATAATATAAATAAACTTGAAAAATATTTTACATGCACTTTTATATTTGAATCTACGGCATCACATCAAAATAATATACAATATATACGACATATAAATTTTCTTTGCTTTTATATACATATGTAACTTAAAAAACATGCACATACATTATGTACATATAGACCCGCCAATATATCTTTACAATGGATTTGCAACTTGACGTAACATTGAACTTTGCATTATCGCATACTGTCTTTTTGACATAATTATATAAAATTAGGCGAAATTTCACCGACAAAACAAAGTTTGAAAGCTGTGGTGGAGAAGGTTAGTGGGGAAAGATACTTTTACTTGACGCGTTTGCCATTTTTCAAGTTATACTGGCTGGTCTATACAATATGTATGTACCTATATAGAGTTATATTTAGTTTTTTTAATTAATAATGTAGAAACTCTATAATCATTTACATTTCATACGGTTAAAATTATAAAACTTGATTTTATAAAATACTTAAATGATGAATTGTTTATTTTTTTTCACTTAAACATTTCCCGAGTGATAAATTCATGTAAATAAGAAAAGGTATATAATATCTATATCTAATAAATAAATAAATAAATTATTCTGTTCATAATTATTGTCACAACCATTTTGCAATCGTTTGTAAATTTATATAAAATAGCTGTAACGTATGTTAAAAAGGTCAAAAGTTGTATTGCTGTGTAATTTGCTTGAATTCCGTATCAATAGTTGTTTGCAAACATCCAAAATCATCCATAATATGTATATCATTATTAATTTTGATTTTTTTTAAATATATTTATATTTACAGGCAAATTTGGCTAAGAAACTTTCTGAAAGAAAGCCCGAAGAGACGGAACACATAGAAACCGTTCCAGAAACGGACGATGAGAAAGACGACATAGACGACAATATCATAATTACCCATCTTTGAATCCACCTAACGGATAGGAAGCTCGTTTCGCATCCACAATTAAATGATTCTTAAATGATTTTAATGAACTTTAATAGTGTAGTGGCAAGATCTAGTAAGTACATAAATTAATATTATAATTTAAGGTGAACGCCAACGTTAAAACATCAAAAGTTCATCGTCAAAATTAGATTGTTAAACAATTTGAGAGCAGTATTATGCGTTTGTTATAATTTTTTTCCTTTGATCATATTGTTATTGTTATATAAAATGTCGTACAAATTTGAACATATTTTAGTCATAATGAATATTTTGGAATCTCTCCATTTATGTTATTATGTAAAAGCTTATTGTTTTTTAAAATAGTAATAAAATGTTTATCTTTAGGTTTTATTAAAAATTAATGTAAACTATTGACTTGTGCATGCATACTATGTTAATTCACAAATTGAGCACCTTGTGCTGAACACTTGAAAGTGTTTATAAACAATTGTACCATTTTGATAAAGCTTTCTGTAGTAAATTATATAAAATATATATGTATGTATTATATGGGTGTGTTTTTCAGCACACCAAAGCGTAAAAATTCTAAATACGTAGTTAGACTTTCATCACGAAAGATTAAATGTTTATCAGGTAGAGATACATACTTGTTTCACTAGTATCGTATCAATTTGCATTTTTCAGTTATATGATTTTAGCGTTTCAACGTAATTTTAATTGTAAGAGTTAAGGTTGGAGAGATTTAAATTATCATATTATAAGATTATTTATTATTCAAGTTTTAAATATGTATACGTAGAAAATTTTATTATAATACTACCAGAGTATTGCCCGTTGCCAACCAACGGGTGTTTATAATTGACATATTTGTAGTTTAACACTATTGGTAATTATGGGTTACGGGGGAATAAATTTAATTTAAACTTTCAATGAAAAGAATTGTGTCAAATGTCTAGCGAATCTTTTATCACACAGTCTTAGAGGTCGTCCATAAATGAATAAATTAATTTTTTGACCCCCCCTACCCCCATATAATTTTCAAAAGCTTAAATTTTTTTTGAATAATTAAGAAAATCAAAAATTGTGAATCGCGGAATATTTTATTTTCAAAAAAAAATTTTGTTATATTTTGTTGGTTTTGTGACGTCACATTTTCTACAGAACCCCCCCCCCCCTACCCCTATTAGGGTGTGACATCATTTATGGACAACCCCTTAGTATAATATGTATTTTTAAGTTATATTATTATAATAAGTAATATGTATCTACATACATATATGTATGATTGTAAAATTAAATATTTAACTAATTAAAATATAATAAGTATGTATGTATATGGTCAAATTACACTTGAATTAACAAAAAAAAATTGTATTGAAAATGAGTAATGACCTTTTAATAACACTTAATAATATTTAGATGTCTGTGTTACAGTATTTTAATTCAGATCCACTATACGCTTTAAAAATAGTAGATGAAAATTAATGTCAATTACTAATCAAATATTCTTATTGTTTCATTATTATTATTATATAATGATTTAATAAATATTATTATAATTACCATTATTATTATTATTAAATAGTTTATGAATTGATATGTTGATATATGTAATTACAAAAAAAATGTTCATATGTTTAGACTAATCAAATAATTCAATGTATTTTAAGTAAATATTTTAGATGTGATCTTTAAATACTTAAGCAATACATATGCACATGTGTGTATTATTATGTAAGTTATGTGTAATAGATAAATTGCAGTTGAAAACTTTTGAAATCACTTAATATTGTAACTCTTGATGATTATATTATACATAATTATATTAAACAATTCATGTGCGGGCGAGTTAAATATCATTTTTAACATTAGCCCCATTAAGATTGCACTGTTTCTTGGTGAGCAGTATTGAAGAATTGTGGATTGTTACATGATTGATTTTACTTGTCTTAGATTCAATAAAAATATAAATGTTGTAAATTTGTCTTTCAATTTGTGTCCAAATACCATCGGTGATTATGTTTATTAATTTGAATATATTACCCATTTACCATTTTAAACAATACTCTCGAGTCCTAAGATTATTCTGATGCTCTTCTGTTATTCGCATATTATTCAAAAACATACAAAAACTATACAACACAGTGCTCGAATTCAGCGGGAGCGGCAGGGAGCGGGCGTTCCCTTTCGTGAAATTTGAAACGTAGCGTACCCTTTCGTGAAATCTGTAAATTTAGCGCTCCCTTTCGTAAAAAACCAAAATTTCCGTGCTCTTTCAATAATTATTGCCGAAAAATGTTAGAAGGTGAATTGTTTTTACATTTATGACTCCTAAATCACAATCTTTGACTGAAAGTTAAATTCTTTACATTTCAATTCCCATTTAAAATATTATTATGTTTTGAAAAAGCTGGTTGCACTTATGTTACTTGAAGATAACATTTAGAATTCGAGGGTTTTTATGCGCAAAAAGTTTTATTGCTTTATGGTCGGCACTGTCCGTCGTCACACTATGGTCGAACTGCAACGGGTCCCTCTCTGGGCATCGGTCATTTCGATAATTTACGATATCTTTCTTTGAATTGTCGGCTTTCTTATTTTAACAAAATTTCTAAAGCAGCTGTACCGCTACCATTATACTAAAGGAACCAAAATTTCAAAATACTTCAGTCTTGCCTGTCCCTCTGATGAGAGAACTTGAATTTACCGAACGTATTTGCAATTTCAATCTATCATCGGGAATCGCTTGATTATTTTTTTTATTTATATTTTATTACTGCACTTCATCACTAACAAACACTTTTCTAGCAACATTTTTTAAGTTGTCTGAATTATTATTACTGGACGTGACTAACTAAATAGTGATATTAACAATTATTCAAATTTAAAAAAAATTAACCGTGTAAATTGTGCATGTATGTATGTACATATGTAATACAGTTTCTATAATAATAATACTAATAACCTAATATATACAACCATAAATTCATTTATATTGGTGTACATATTATGTTACGTAAGTGTTTTGGTGTTATAATATACATATGTATGTATAGAAATGTACGTATGTACATTTTCTATACATATGTATAGTTAAAAAAAAAAGGTCGTTTGATATTTTTTGAAAATTATCGAGCGCTCCCATTCGTGAAAATTTCCATTTCGAGCACTGATTCAACATAAATATTCAAAATACATACACACTCTCAAATATAATAATAAGTGAGCAAAAATTTGCCTTGATTAATAAAGCATAACATTTACGATTTAAAGTCTGAATCAAAACAAAAATATCATTGCAATATTTATTTGGTAAATTGTTGTGGTTTTTTTTTTAACATTTTTTATATAACATATTACATATTCACGACGATAATTATATATTATATAGACATAGATAATTATTATATTATACATATACATTATATATATATGTATATATATTTAAAGACACAACTGATGGTTTCACGCTTGATGCACAATTTTGCCGAGTTTGTGCTCCGGCCACATGCATTCGCATCCCTTTGGCACCGTGTAAGTGAAAGATTCCCAGCATCCACTAAAATATCAGAAAAGTAATCAAATGAGGACTTAAAATGTCATTAGTATCATCTCAGAATTAAAAACCTTCACCCTAAAAGTCAAAATATTTACTGATTACAAAATGGTCATAAAATATCTACGAATGATTATTTGATACTATTTGTAAGCTGCTCTGTATTTTTCGAACAAATTTTAACTTTCTACTTGTTTTCCTAGATATTTTCTTCCGTGCTGTTTATCTGAAGACAGCAAGTCTTCAACAGTTAGACATACATACATATGTAGTTGAAAAATGTTCACTTTTACAATGCCTTAAAGCGAATTGTCATATATTATTAAATCTATTATTCAAAGTTGATATACCACATCAGATCCACATCCAATATATCTTCCATTGACTTTGTAGTCAAAATATTATTTAATACAGAAAGCATAATAGTGTTATAAAAAAAAATTCAATTCCACCTAATAATAGTCAAATATCTAATAAAACAACTAACAGAGATTGCTTTAATGGTTTGAAACCATCAACATTCTACATAAAAGATATCAAGAAGGAGATCGTAGATAAAAATAAAACCATACAGATAACCTCTAATCTAACGAGTAAGGGATGTTGTAATCAGTCTTATATAAAAAAAAAAGTTACACGCATATACAAAGTTCAATAAATAATATCCATATATTATATATACATAAGAGGTAAACGTTATCAATTACCTATTTACTCTTTTTCTGGTTATATGAACAGTCTCGTTCCATTGCATACATTCAAATCCTGCGTTGGAGCATACCTGCAACAATGTTATACTACATTGTAAACATTGATCCTTTGTAAAGTCATAAACAAGATGTGTATTAAAATTTGCAGACCGTCTTCTCGGATTTTTCGTTGAATCCATTTGATAAGCATCGTACTTCTTCATAGTATGCCGGTCGATATTCATATTCGCCGTCTAACAACGACACCGTACTCCTCTCGGTGCGGCAGATCGAAAAGTATTTCTGCTATTTCAAATATACATATGTTTGTAAACTTATCTACTCACTTTGTACGTAATATACATATGTATGTATGTATAGTGAACATTTTTACATTTATGTATTTTGAACTGTATGTAAATTTTTATATACCTGACGACCGTTAGCCCTAGCATCTCTATCCCATGTATTTTTCGAATTTTCGACATATTCTGCAACAGCACCGTCCTGAAACTGAAAATAAGTTATACATTAGTATCCACGTATACGTCGTAATTGTAGTTGAAAGTTCTCCGTTATATTATGAATATTGTTTATGGAACAATTTATTTTGTACAACTGTTTTCTCCCTGTATTCATTGTAAAGACCATCAGCTCAATAGAGTGTGAAAAACATTTTTACTCTTGCACTGTTTCGGTAATTAATAATTTAATTACCTAAATATACTTTAATATCGCAGTACTAAGCCATAATACTGCACCAGCGAGACTAGCAGCAGTAACTAGTCTTTATTTGCAGATTGGGCAAAAACAACCCGGTCTTTTGGAAAATGAATATCTAAACGAATCTAAATTAATATTTAAGTCTTATTTTCTTCTTTTCTCATTAAATTTCGATTTTTTTTTCAATCAAAACTATCATATCAATCAATAAAACTGAAAAAAATGCGCGGTTGTACCAGTATTGAAGGACAACCGTTCTGTCTCCAACGTAAAGGTCTACAGACTATATTCGTTGGGGGGGTGGTGGCCTCATTTGAGGGTCTTGAGGAGGAAGAGGTTGGAGGTGTCTCCTCAAGGCGGGCTTATACATATATTGAATGGTTTGGAACTACATATATGTAATGGACATACGTACATACGTCAACATAGTCCATATTCCAATTAGAATGACTTCTTTAAGAAATAGAAAGAAGAAAAAAAACATATTACAAATGAAAAGAAAATGTTTAGATATTCACTTAGATTCGTTTATATATTAAATTTTGAACAAAAGGACTGATTTTTGCCGTTTTGTGAAAATAAAAATCAACCAGTAGGTATATTTTGTCAATCAAAAACATTGAAACTGGTTGACCAAATGTTACGAAATAAATTGGGGAATTAAATAAATCATTCATCTCAAAATCGATCACTCTTTTACAATTGGATACATTGTTCTTCCAAATTAATAACCTCTTTGCACAATTTTTTCCAACTTTCTACTTTAATGCTGTCAAACGCAGCTTTTGCCATTTCCACCATGTCATATGTATATGTATGTATACGCTTTAAGCGGTATATCGTGCTAATTGATAAACCTAAATTTAAACAAAACTAACCTATCATTAACATTAGCAACTGCTTACTGAAAAATCTAGGTAAATGATAAAATTTATATAATTTATTAGTTTGAAAGGATTTAAACAAGCGACTCGTATAGTAATCTAATCATTACAAGACTCACTTGGTTCTCTTCGGCGTAAGCCCTGTCACTTTCACCGTTAATGTAGTATCCCCCTTCGGTGTTGCTCCACGGCAATGGAGCTGATGGTCCACCACTCCTGCTCCGTTGAAGTTGAGCCAACACTGTGTTCAGAATACGGTCCTTGTTGATCAACATAGGCCAAGGACTGTCTTCGGCCAGCTTCCCCTCAGGCTTCAGCTCCGCATCCCCCGAATCCCTGCTCTGTCTGAAGATCAACGGTACTTTGGCGGCTTGCTCCCCTCTGGCCACATCCTTGATGTGTCCTTGCTCGTTGTCCATTGCGCACAAGACCCTCACACCGGCAGGCAAAGCCACCAATGCCAACACCTGAACAAAACACACGCAAAAAATGGTTCAGAGATGTATATCTAACTCTTACAAATTCACTAGTTGGTTTGCCCGTCATACGACGGTGGATTCTCACACCACCCCCTCGCTTAAAGGAAAGGGGTGTTTTCTAGCACGCTATTCTCTGTTTTCGTATTAATTGTAGGTGTAGTTGAATTTGTGTACATACATATGTACATATGTACATAAATACGCCATTGAAATCACCGTTGGTTGCAGTTCTGCGCCATAAACATATCGATTTTATTCATTTATTTAAAGTGCGATGAGATTATATGGGCATGCACGGTGAGATTGTTAATAGCTTGTTGATATTTAAGCATACTAAAATTTATTTAGGTGCCTTTCTCTAGCTATGCACGTATTGTACGATGTACAAATGTTTACATTCGACAGTATTTATGTGCTTTTGTCGTAGCTGTTTGATTTGTGGATCAGATAACGCTATCGCCAATCGACATTTTAGAAATGATCGATTAATAAAATAAAGTGACGCGTTCAATATTTCAAAATCGACCTTTCCATAAAGATGCATTTTTATAAAGGTAATATATGTAATACGTTTACTATACTACATACATACATATATACATACATACGTAGTTAGCTTTCAACAAAATATTCGAATACTATATGTACAATGCCTTAGTTTCAAAATAGATGAATTTAATATCTAAATAATTTTTCATCCCACCAGTCTGACTAGCTAATCCAGTGGTCGGGAACCTTTTTAGAGCTAAGAGCCAAATTGGGGATAAACTTGCAAAATTGGTAAGTTTGGGAACCGCAACATATTATTTTCGGATTATATATTCAAAATTAAATTAAATGTTACTCTTTTAAGAAATGGATAGCTGTACAAAATAAGTTTATTACTAAAAAGTTACACTTTTAAATTTGGTAGATTGTAAAGGGGCTATCTCTAGTATTGTATGATGAATTGTTTGTATATTACTTTGTAATTCAACCATACACATGTCATTGATATGTTTGCTTACCGAATGCGTTTCTCGTTTCGTGAGAATGTTACAATATGCCAATCCAAGCATTGACATTTGATTTTATAAGCGTCTTATCTCACATTCCGCTCAAACAATACAATCACCGACCACCGCTGACTAAAAAAAAATACTAAATAGTATTTAAAATATCTTACAGCTTTTTATAGCCATGAAGTTATTAAGTAAATTGACTGTCAACGTTTTATGTTTCAATCAAAACGTTGGATGACAGTGAGAGCTGCAGGTTTCCATACGAAGAGCCCCATGCGGCTCGTCTGAGCTAATCCAAGAGAACAATTCGAAACAGTTTCTATCGTCCGGTCTTTCTCATACTTGAGTTTTCATACGTGCTATATGTACGTACTTCAATTTATGAAGCGTTGTACATTTTAACCGGGCGATAGCTCAGTGGTTAGTTTCTCGAGCGAAGGTCAACGGTTCAATCTCTGAATGTCGAGAGGTTTTCCACCCTAAATATCGCCATTGGCAAGATCTGGATATTACTAAAACCAAATCGGTCATATATTGTAAGAATTTTTATAAAATGCAATTTATCTAATTTATCAAATCATAGTCCGTTCCTGTTCTCATTTCCTCCCCTTCTGAAGTCAACGGTCTCACACACAAAAAGTACAGAAAAGTTAACGCATACAATGCAACATCCGGCGTCTATTCCTGAATAGTGGGGATTAATCATCCCCATAAAAGTAATCATCCCCAGTAGTACTCTGAGGTATCACTACTGCACTGCACTGGAGAGAAGTACCTTTGCTTAGTTAAGGCGCTCACACACCTTAGCGAAATCGCCGCGTCACACTGACGCCCTCTATCGTCGTTGATTCGCACCAATGCGAATTATATCGGTGCGAATGGGACGACGATGTGGGAGTCTTTACTTCACTATGACGGTGAAATGTTTGTTGAATAGTGAAGAAGCACGTTTCATTTTTCACGCATTTTTATTTTCTCTCGCAATCAATTACATTGATATACAGTCGATTCTCTTTTCACACGGGGGATACGTTCCAGGGACTACCGTGTAAAAAAAAAGATACACAAGTGCATTGACAAAAAAAGTATTCTCGAAATCAAAAATAAATCGAATTTATTTTTTATTTAGGTATACATGAAAATATTTTCATAAGTTATATGTGTTACCTACATAATGAAGTAATAAATTGACATGGTTTTCGATTTAAATTTAATTTAATATAAAACAATAAATTCATTCAGTGTCGCTACTTGGTACAATAAACGTGTCCGTTTACTGCCGTTTTTCTTTTTAATTTTTTGTAACCGTGTTAAAACAAAAAAAATCAATGTAAAAAAAATAATTGGTTCTGGACCGCGTTATTTCAAAACCGTGCAAAAAGAGAATCGGGTGTATGTATATTTGTGGACAGTGGAAGTGTCCATTGACTTTGTGTATGGCTACTTCCTCTCAGTGGAGCGAAGTGAAGTAAGGACAATGAATTGATTGGTTGGTTGGATGGAATTTTTGGGTGGTGCCAATTTTGTGGAACCGTTTCTCAACTCGGTTAGACAAATTGGCAAATTCCAAACTCTGTCCATTATGTTCCTCTATTTACTACTGACGCATGATATATCTATGCATATTTATGGATAAATATTTATTGTTTTTAATTGCGATAAAGTGGAAAATCCTAGTTCACACATATAAGTTGAAGTAAAAGGTAATAGTATAAAGATTGCTTTTTACTTTATCCTAATCGGATAAATTATTGTGATCGTGCGAAAATTCGACCTGGAGATTTTGACGAATTTGTATCAGTTATCATCCCCTGATCACGTTTTCATGATTTCTGGAAAATGTCTGTATGCCTGTGCATCTGTGTGTAAAATCGCTAATAACTCAAAAACCGTTTATCCTATTAAACTGAAACTTCATATTTATATATTTTTTAACGGCCATTACAATCCATTAGGCTTTCAAAATTTTTCGTCAACTTAAAGTGGTACTTCCCTTGGAAAACCACATAATTTTTGTGTAATCTTTGGAAGATTTTTCCAGCAAAACTATCATACACATTAAGCTGAAATTTTGCATATGTAGTAGATGTAACAACCTTCAAAATAAAATAATATTTTTACATTTTTTTTCCAACCGGAAGTAGTACTTTCACTTTTGGTTTTTGGAGTTTTTAACGTTTTCTCCGAAACTATCGAGTCTACCAAGCTGAAATTTCATATATATTATTTTCACGTAGCGTGTAGAACGAAAATATTCCGAGAATATTCTCCAAAAGATTATTCCCCGAGAATATTCAAGAATTTTCTTTTTTCTTGGTTATAAAACATCTCTACATAGTTTAATAGCGTTTTAGAGGATTCTAGGATATTTTCAGGACCTAATAGGAGTAATAGGACTTTCTAGAATGTCTGGTAGCGTTATGACATTTTTTTATTCTGATGACACTGAATGACTAAATTTATCATTTCTTCACATTAACATACGCACTACCAGCATGAACGTTTTCCGCGAAGTTCTACTATACAATGCTTATCAACTCTGGAAGCAATAAATTATACATATTTTAATTTCTTTGGTGGAGATATTCCAGTGAAATTGTTCCAACTTGATTTAATCATTCTTTTATACCAATGGTCGAGAACCTTTTGCGAGTTAAGAGCCAAATGGGGGAAAACCTTGCAAAATTGGTAAGTTTGGGAGCCGTAACATGTTATCTTCAAAATTAAATTGAATGTTACTCATTTATGAAATGGGTAGCAGTAAAAAAAAATGAGCTATCTTCGTGATATTTCTTAATGTTCGACAGTTTATTACTAAAATGTATTATTGAAAAACGATTTAATGCTTTTTATAGTCACGAAGTTATATGTAGAAATGGGATTCATTTTGATTTTGTGTAAATTGTGTGTCAACGTTTTGTGTTTCGACATGACAGCGAGAGCTGTAGGTTTTCAAACAAAGAGCCGCATGAGGCTCCGGAGCCGCCGGTTCCCGACCACTGTTTTAAACTTAACACATTTGATCGTAAAATTGATGTCATAATCACGCCCCATAAAGTTTAGTTTTTGTCACTGATACTAAAAACACGTGTACGAGAGTTAGAGAGAACTTTTACTTACATATGTATGTATACATATGTACACGAAACAAAACGGGATGAAAAAATATTGAAAGATAGTGAGATTACAGCGTTTTCAAATTACATACATAATTACAGAGGGAAATATTATATATATTATTTTGAAAGGACACGATTCCCGTAGGTATATTCCCGAGAATATTATCCAAAAGATTATTCCTGAGAATTTTACAATACTAGATATGCTCCATCATATTTTTCGGTCGACCAAAAATCGTCGAAAGAGTAGAGATGAATGGACAGAACCCGAGACTCAAGAAGCAACCTTTTTATTTTTCAACACTTTGACTTGTACAACTATGATTTTTATATAGGAGTGTCTTAGTTAAAAAAAAGTTAAAAAAGAGGGCATACGACCAATGCGTACTGCCAGTTATGACGTTTGGATGTGAAACGTGGATACTGAATTTAAGAATGTTACGCAAGATTCAATGCACACAGATTGGCATGGAAAGATGCATGTACATATGTATGTACACGCTCGGTATAACGAGAAAATATCGTAAGAGGAATACACGGGTAAGAAGCATGACCAATGGCCTGGACACATAGAATGGATGGCAGATGGTCGCGAGAAATACTGGAATGGTATTCGAGAGGATGTGAAAGAAAGCAAGGTACATCGAGTGGACGATGGGTTGATGAATTGAGATGAATGTGTCGAGTCAAGTGGGTGCAGATTGCTCAAGACAGACAGGAATGGAAGAGGATTGGAGAGGCCTTCACCCAGCAGTGGATGGTTTGAACTCTTTGCTATTGTTTAACTCGGGCTTACGCCACTGAACATGACTGGAGTGTAAAGTAGAGGAGATTAAGGCCCGTAACGCACTTGGCAGCCTGGCTGCGCGGTCATAACCGCGGCGGCCACAACGATGTTAGGAAATGTATGTGGCTGCCTGTTTGACAACGCACTGAGGCAGCCAGGAAACTCTGGCTGCGCGGCCACAGGTACCGGCTCCGATACGCAGCAGCCAGACAGGCAGCCACTGGCCGCCGCGGCCAACACGAGATGTATTTAACAAAGCAAATGTATGTGGCTGCCTGTGCGATGCACGCACTAGCAGCCTGGCTGCTTGGCAGCCAGTCAATTCAAGTTTGCCATTTCTGATTTTCAGCCGCTTCGGCTGAAAATCTGAATAAACAATTCCAATTCCATTATAAATTTTACACTAAATTCAACGAATAAGATAAAAATATAAAAAAAAAAATCTCGCTAATATTGCGCGCTGGAAATAATGTATATAAAACTATTTTCAACGAATTATTTGCATCTACATACAGTACAAAAGGATCCGAGATCCGAGATTACGAACCAAATATTGCATTGAAAATAATATGTTGTATCGCTGTCCATTTGTGAGCATCTTTTGTTTGAGAACTTGCCGCTAAATTTCTGAGAACTGAGCTCTGGTTGCCGCTTTGGCTGCTTGAACTAGGTGCACGTTTTTCTGGCCGCCGCGGCCATGGCCGCGCAGCCAGGCTGCCAAGTGCGTTACGGGCCTAAACGAAGAATGAAACTAAAATGGAGCTCTTTTGGAAGAAACAACACAGTTTTTAAATACAACATCCCGCTATGCTTAAAAAAGAAGGCGTACGACCGATGCGTCCTGCCAGTTATCGTTACGTATGGATGCTGAAGTCGCAGATGGACGCGAGAAATACTGGAATGGTATCCGAGAGGATGTGAAAGAAAGCAAGGTACACCGAGCGGACGATGCGTTGATGAATTGAGACGAATGTGTGGAGTCAAGTGGGTGCAGATTGCTCAAGACAGACAGGAATGGTAGAGGATTGGAGGGGGAGTTGTACCCATCCAGCAGTGGATGGTCAGAACTCTTTGCCATTGTTTAACTGGGGCTCACGACACTGTGCATTTCTTCAGCCTGACCGATACCAACGCAATTCACGAATTTGCGGCTGAGGTCCGAGAGGTCAGCGGGTCCTCTGAGCCGATCCCAGTGAGGTGTGCTTGTAGATTTTCGGCCTCACGTCACGGAGCACCGTGAAGTGAATCATTACCGACGATTGTGGTAATTTGTCAGAATTGAGGCAAGAGCATGTACCCACCGAGTTCGTTCGGCTCGTTCGTTTATGGGTCTCGAGCTCCTGCCACCATGGGGGGGAGTTGAGTGGGAGGTCACACCGCGACAAGAGTCCTCTACGAATCGCCGTGTCCACTCAGTTCTGTATCCAAGTGCTTGTGCGTGTCACTCCAGTACTCGATCGGGTCTCTCGGGTACATATACATATGTGTGTGCGTGACCCAAGACTAAAATCAGACCGAACAACCTACCCCTCTAGGCGTTGTAGAAACATCAACAAACTACGTCATCGGTCATGTGGTTATGTGCGTATTCTCTAAAGTCTGCTTGTTTTCTTTTTTTTTTTTTTTTTTTTGCACATTTTCTTTTCAGCCGAGACAGTTCGTATACTTGGGCGAAGTCAGCATCGCTTAAAAGCAACTTGTACCTGAAGTACTTTAGGGCTATGAAGAACTGCCCTAGTTGAATACCGCTGGTCCAATTATGCATGTACACAGCATCTTCGAGTGTCCGTTGACCCAATCGAAGATGGGGTAGTATATTCAAAGTCAACCGTAAACTTCTTTTAAAAGTTTGTTTTTCCCGTACTAAGAACGCTACTGTTGACATAACAGGTGTACCATTTCACCGAATAAAGTCCACGTTGAACCAATTCGGGTTAGCAATACTACGAAGTTCATCATTGGTAGAAATTCGGCTGTGTACATTCGTTTGGACATTTAAATCCGTATCAGTGCAAATAGAATTATATTTCAGCCAATTTTTCATAATCGCAGTCGTATTAGTTTAGGAGATATGCACTTTCGAATGTGGGGTATATAATTTGCTGGACCGTTCAGTGTTTTGTCAGTTTACGCCAACGCGCCATCCCGATACGAGTAAGAATTGTTCGTTTCATATACATATATTTAATCAAGTTTCGCATCACTGCGAGTTTACTTTGTGCGTTTTTATCGAGGTTAACTTTTTTTTTTTTTAAATCAGAGTTACGTCAATTATTCGTCGCCGAGTGTGTAATCTAAAAATGACGAATCCAATAACAATTTAGCGATCATTCAATTGGGAAATTAGGTGTTGGAGCCGTTGGTTACTCTGTGCGTGTTCTAATCGCACTTTTAAAAGCGTTTGCGAGTGTAAACTATGTGCATAAAAACGTTTCGCACTTTTGTCGCGTATATTTACGCACTTTGGCCGTAGTGCTCTGCGTCGAAGGTTTAGTTTTAATTCAATTTAATTTAATTCGCTAAAGTAGCGAAGAAGGTCGAATATTTTGTTATTTTTATTATTATTTTAGTGTCAGATTGCACTTATTGAACTCTATTTGTCGGGATTGTTTTGGATTTAGCATGTCAAAGGCGAGCAACTCTATTTAACTTAATTGCTCGAACGACTCACGTGTGTCCGGATATGTGCCATGGCGCGCTCGGTAACTAGCAAATAAGACGCAGAAATGATGAAATTTTTATAAACAGAAATAACGACGATAAAGTTTACGGTTGGAAGGAATTGTACTTGGAAGGAAACTTGGAAAATGGAAAATTCCGAACGTTAATGTGACTCTCGAGCGAATACGAAACGCACTATTCGTCTAAAAATAGTCATTGTTGTCAAAAATGCCGTACGATTATTTTAATTTACTTCCAATTCGTTAAAAAATTCAAGGTTTAAGGTTTCATTGAACCGAATCGTTTGTTGTATTCGTGAGTCTCTAATTGAAAATAGTTTGTTGTATGTTCTTAAGTTAAATAATATGGTCATCGTTATTCAGTGTGACGATTGGTTAAAAGGTTAATTCGGGGTAAACGGACACTTTTGTATGAAGTTTATTAAGTTTCCGTTCGTCCCGATAGTATCGTATTTATATTCGTGCACATTGTATGTAATTGTAGGGAATGGATTTGATTAATTCAATGTCGTTCGTCGTGAAAGACGTTTGATGCGATTTCTATCGATAGCGTTTTACAAGTCGTCCAATCAAAATTGATTGCGCGTTTTCATAACTCGGACCGGAAAGGGTTAATAGGTCAAAGAATTCCGCTACGTAAAAACGGCTCGAGATCAAAAAGGTCGTGTCCGGAGTACATACATATTTTCGAGTTTTGCGAAAGTTACTGTCAAACTTTTATTAGCACTATATTAATGGTAATCAAACCAGTAGGTGCTCAGAATCAAAAATTGTTGAAAACTATTTGTTGAAATTTTTGTGAAAATCGCTACTGTGTTTTCACTCATTGTTATAATTTTTTCAACTATGTAAACTCAATATATTTGAGGAAAAATTGTATTTTTGGTTAAATTATCATTGCGCTCAAATTTCTTAATAAACAAAGAACAAATTTGATAGATTGTTTTCAAAAATGTACACATCCGAAACTAGAAACGCTAACTACGGGGAACAAAAAAGCACTTTAATACTGTCATCTTTCTAATTTTTGCCAAACAAAAAAAAATACACTAAAAAGGCATTTTATAAGGGAATTGCATAATATAATATTGGAATTTTTATTATGGCTTTTTTACAGTACCCGTAACAGTCTATTGAAAATATCTATAAAATTTTATTGGCGCGCGAATGGTACAATATGACCCTCTATTTGCTTTACAACTTTAAAACGTAAACATTTTATTATTTTATACATTCATACAAGTCTTCAACATTCAAAGAGTATAAACTGTACATTTAAACTAAAAAAAGAGTATAAACTGTACATTTAAAAATTAATTATTGTCTGTTTGTACCGGAACATCGTTTGACTATCGACTTCAAATTATTCAGAAGTATTCTCCATTATCAAGTTTCGTTTTGATCACTCCTACTATTGTCTTCAGTCAACAGACAGAATAAATCCAGTGAAAAAATTTAATTTCATTGACTATTAGCTAAAAGTAAAACGTTAAACAATAAGATTGACTATACAGGCGCAATAGCAGTCAACTAGTGAAATTGTGGGAACGAGGGTTAGAGAGGTGATTTGTCTCATTGACTTAAGTTCATCAAAAGCGATTGATTAATTTAATTCTCCTCTCGTCACAAATGCGAATCGTGAGCTCATTATTGAATTGATTAACTTAATTTAGACACCGCAACTTGAGATGCGCGTCGCACATTCCGATCCTGTTGTTTCTTTTCGAAACGGTGATAAAGCTCACATAATGAATTAACACATTGATGGTATATCGATCGAGTAAATCAATCGCCTTTTATCAATACAGTAAATTCAATCATTTTTGTTATCTTTTCGAAAGATATCGCATTGAGAATGAAGTGATTTATTTCGGCCCAATCTACATATGTACATATGCAGATATATGTACATACAATTGAATGTGCAAATAGGGATTCACATTTCCAGACACTTTTCATTTCTCGGAATTCAACACATAAAAACAACATTGGCAATCGAAACTTTTTTGTCAATATCGTGTATCTTTTTCATTAAACGATTCTACATATTCCTACATAGTAGTACTACTTAAAACTTCAACCTCAGCTTTCAAAGGATTGAGGATTTAACAATTTTTTTTTTCTACAGTTGATTTGACATGACTTTTGAAAACGACGATTGATATTGGAAGAATTTTCGTTTGTCATAAAAATTTCTACTGTCGATTACGATATAATTATATGTACATATATGTATATACATATAATAGCCCAATTCCGTCTGGCTGTTCGTCTGCTGATAACGTTCACCTCGTTAAAGGCTGAAATTCAAATTTAATTGAAAAAACACGAACGATTTAAACCTGTGATCACCAGGTTGGGTGATGGAAGGCCTCCTACAATTTGAAAATATTAATCCTTAGTAGGTTCGCGACTTTGCTAAATTGTTACGTAATCAATTACGAGCACGTTGAAAAAATTTTTCTATCGTTAAAATCACTTACAAAAAACACGTCCGTTGATACTCAACGGGCTTACACTGGTAAAATATAATATTATGACATTGCAAAAATTAGGACATGTCCTCCAGGTTAGGTTAGGTTAAGTTTGATTATGTTAAAAATTATTCGGGGACAGTCTGAGGTACAACAAAGAGCCTGTAAATCAGAGTAAAAAATCTTCCAGACAGGTGTTCATGGACTACTGGGGGAATCGCTGGGACAGAACTATGTACATACATAAGGTACCTGTACACTAATTCAGTCTATCAGCCTCTGGTTTAATAGAGAACACGGCAAAGTCAACTACCATCTGACACAATTGTTGACGGGCTGTTTTGGGTACTATCTACACAAGATAGGGAATGAAATTGTGGCACCACATTGAATGTCATCAATGTGGTGCCACGGAGCATACAATGTTCGCATGTTCTAAGACAGGAAAATTCTACAGAATTCATTTAGAAGATGGATGTCTGCCGATTGAACCTAACCAATGTGATGCGGAAAAGCGAGGAGGCCTAGAATGCTGTTGTAAACTTTGCTGGAAATGTGATGAGAGCGAAAGAACAACAAGAAAGGGAGCAACCAAGCGTCCTGAGCATACATAGATGTACATATGTAGAATAGTCTAGATAAGCCCTCACGATCCAAAAATGTTCCGACTCCAACACTCGGGTATAAAAAACAGTGTTGAAAACAAAATGGTCACTTCTTTGTTGGTCGAGTCCATTCATCCCCACTCTTGCGACGATTTTTGTCGACCGAAAAGTATGAAGTGGCATATATATGGTCCCGAGCCTGTAATCTGCAGGATGGGGAAAGTAGGAAGTCTGCATAAGACCTTTTGAACTAACGAGAGCGATGTGCTGTGATTTCAAGGGGACCTCTTGTTGGTAGCGTGCTTCCACTACGTTCCCGTAAAATAAAGAAAAGGTTCAGTTGGAAAGGCTACTTCTTACTCGCAAGGTGAAATAAAATTTTAAATCCTTAAAGTTTTAATCCTGAGACAGCGTGCATAGCTAATCACTGACAGGACACCGTCCTATTCCTATTCCGTATGTGTGTCTGTCTGCTGATACCGCTCGCTGAGGTAAATAATTAAAAGACACGAACCGTCCACGCACGAGTGGGATTTGAACCCGAGATCACCAGTTCGGAACAGTGAGCGCTTACGCTATGATCCAACGCCAATAATGCGAAATCTCCCATATTTTGAACATTTAAATCCTTAGTAGGTTCGCGACTTTGCTAAATTGTGACGTTGTTGTATTATAAAGCGCCATCTATACAAAAACTATAAAATACTCATATATGTAGTATTGTAAAATTCTCGGGAATAATCTTTTGGAGAATGTTCTCCAAGCTGAGAATTTTCTGTTTAAAATTGTAGTACATGGTGGCCGATGGATGTATTTTAAATAAATAAATACTAACTCTTACTGTATTTGCTTGAATATACAGTAAACTCCCTCTAATCCGGGCTAATACTTGAGAGAGGTGATACGGATTACACGAATATTAGTTTAGTATCCGCGACAAAAACTAAATTTGATGGGGCGTGAATATGACAAAAATTTTACGATCTTTTGTGCCAAGTTTAAATGAATGATTATATCATAAGTTAGAACAATTTCACTGGAATATCATAACCAAAGCAATAAAAATATGTATACATAATTTATTGCTTCCAGAGTTAATAAGCATTGCATTCCTGTGAGAATTTCGCGGGAAAACGTTCATGCTAGTAGTGCGTATTTTAAAATGACGAAATGACACATTCAGTGTCGTCAGAATGAAAAAATGTCATTCAAAATTCTCTCAGACACTCTACATAGATCTAGAAAGTCCTATTACTCCTATTAGGCTCTGAAAATATCCTAGAATCCTCTAAAAAGCTATTAAACTATATATATAACACTACATATGTATGTATATAACAACACTACATATGTATGTATATAACAACACTACATATATGTATATACTAGTGTAATAACGGATTTCGGCTATTATATATATAACTAGTGTAAGCCCGTTGAATATCAACGCCCGCTGAATTTTAAATATCGTAAAGCGCTTTTTTAATAGAGATCCCCACTAATTGATCGAAAAAACAAAAAAAAAAAATAGTTTTTATCGCGCCATCCATGTATTATAGCAATCCCCACCAATTGAATGCTATCGATACCCACTCCAAAAAAAAACTTTACTTTACTATTTATATAATAATTATTAATTATTGTATATATAATAATAATTATTTTTTAAGTGATTTTGTAAAAATCAAAAAAAAAAAAAAAAAATAGTTTCTATAGTGTCATCTATTAGCAGAATCACGATCCATTTTGTAGGTAAATGGATCGTGACAATATGTTTAAAAAAAAAAGCAGCCAACCGACAACTGGTTTTAGCAGATTGGTCTAACGACGTTCTTCCCGAGCCTGAGGTCGTGGGTTTGAACCCCAGTCGTGCTGGTGGTTTTTTAATTATTTTTCCTCAGCGAGCGTTATCAGCAGACAGACAGACGGATTTCGGCTATTATATATATAATAATAATAATAATATAATAATGTACACGCCCACAAAAACACTCACAGTACGGGCGGATGATAAACCGCTCCGTTGATATTCAACGGGCTCACACTAGTTAATATGTAGATATTCGCACATAACGGGAATAGGATCGTCAAAATCACGGTCGCATTTCGTAATCTCGGGTCGGGTCGGGCCATGCTTAATTGACACTGAGGTCGTAGCGCAGGGCCTTGACTAGTAAACGGCTTTTGTGAAGCAATTGCCTTTGAATTGATCGCCTGAGAGACTGACTGGCGACTCCTGGATTCGACATGAATGGGGTCCCGAGACCACTGCAATAAAGTCCCCGTCGTTTTGCACTGTTCGGGTCCCCGAACCCCCATGAAGTGCCCGCATTATATTGCACAATCTATTCACATGTGCGAAATGTGTTGATCTCGATCATTATTGCCGATCGTCATTAGCTGGAAGTGTCTCTAAAACTATATATAGCCGTAGTCAATCATAAAGGTCAGAGCTTGATGAGCAAGTAGGTGTACGTATGTATGTACAACTAACTGTTCACCTGCGCGATGAAACTTAAGGCCTGTAACGCACTTGGCAGCCTGGCTGCGCAGCCATGGCCAGAAAAACGTGCACCCAGTTCAAGCAGCCAAAGGGGCAGCCAGATCGATGAGAACACACTCACAAATGGTCGGCGATAACATTGTAGATACAACATATTTTCAATGCAATATTTGGTTCGTAATCTCGGATCTCGGATCCTTTTGTACTGTATGTACATATGTAGATGCAAATAATTCGTTGAAAATAGTTTTATATACATTATTTCCAACGTGCAACATTAGCGTGATTTTTTTTTTTTTAAATATTTTTATCTTATTCGTTGAATTTAGTATAAAATTTATAATGGAATTGGAATTGTTTATCTGAAATGGCAAACGTGAATTGACTGGCTGCTGGTGCGTGCATCGCACAGGCAGCCACATACATTTGCTTTGTTAAATACATCTCGTGTTGGCCGCGGCGGCCAGTGGCTGCCTGTCTGGCTGCTGCGTATCGGAGCCCGTACCTGTGGCTGCGCAGCCAGAGTTTCCTGGTTGCCTTAGGCCCGTAACGCACTTGGCAGCCTGGCTGCGCGGCCATAGCCGCGGCGGCCACAACGATGTTAGAAAATGTATGTGGCTGCCTGTTTGACAACGCACTGAGGCAGCCAGGAAACTCTGGCTGCGCGGCCACAGGTACCGGCTCCGATACGCAGCAGCCAGATAGGCAGCCACTGGCCGCGCAGCCAGGCTGCCAAGTGCGTTACGGGCCTAAAGCCCTCGCTTTAGATTCCAAATCACTTCCTATGTAGTTTTTCGTTTATCGCATTTATCGGCGAGTACCCGGCTACGCCCAGGTTATACATGGTTTTTAACACATTCCCCAGCAGAGTTTCTCAGTTTTATTTAGATTTTGCAAAATTTAACGTTACCCAAAGATCCAGTGCACACAGAGATAAGCATGGGAAAATGTATGCTCGGTGTAACGAGAAAAGATCGTAAGAGGAATATTTGGTTAAGAAGCATGACCAAGGTGGCAGATATAGCGGAACGTGTGAACAAATTTAAGTGGATACAGCGAGAAGAATGGATGACAGATGGGCGCAAAAATACTGGAATGGTATCCGAGAGGGTGTGAAAGAAAGCATGGTACACTGAGCGAACGATGGGCAGCGAAATTTAATTATTTCACACTTTTCTACATATAACGCTTAGACATAATATAGAATAAAATAGTCGGGCATTTTATGCAGTAAATATGTATGTACATATATAGTGAAAAAATTTAAGTGGCAATGGGCAGAAATACTGCCATGCTTAAAAAAGAAGGCACGTGGATGCTTAATTCAAGTAAGATCCAGTGCACACAGAGTAGCATGATTGGTATAACAAAGGATCGCAACAGGAATACATGGGTAAGAAGCATGACCAAAGTTGTAGATATAGCGGAACGTGTGAAAAAGTTTAAGTGGACACACAGCGAGAAAAATGGATGGCAGATGGACGCAAGAAATACTGGAATGGTATTATATCGGTGCGAATGGGACGACGATAGTGGCGGCAGTTTGACGTAGCGATTTCGCTAAGGTGTGTGAGCGCCTTAATTTAAAAAAAAAACGTGGGTCTTTTTAAATACAATATATTTGAGTTGCATGTACATATGTACATATGTGTGTACAATTTCCGAAGAATGAACATAGTTTGTAAATCCAACATTCCGCTATGCTTAAAAAATAAGGCATACGATCAATGCGTACCGCCGGTTATGACGTATGGATGTGAAACGTGGATGCTAAATTCAAGAATGCTACGTAAGATCCAGTGCACACAGAGAAGCATGGAAAAATGCATGCTCGGTATAACGAGAAGTGGCAAAAGTGGCAGATATAGCGGAACGTGTGAAAAGTTGAAGTAGCAATTGACACAAATACTGAAATGGTATCCGAGAGATGGGCTGATGAATTGAGAAGAATGTATGGAGTCAACTGGATGCAGATTGCTCAAGACAGACAGGAATGGAAGAGGATTGGAGAGGCCTACATCCAGCAATGGATGGTGAACGGCTGAAAATGATGATGATGGGTGTCTTTAGTGACAACTGTTCTGTCTCCAACAGAAACGTCAATAGACTGTTGTAATTGGAAGGTGGTCTCATTCGAGGGTTTTGAGGATGAAGAGGTTGAAAGTTTCTTCAAATCTTCTATGTATGTATATCGACTAAATCAGTGTTTCTCAACCAGTGCACTTTAGTACGAATCGGCAATCTGAGCAGAAAAAAGGAATTTTTTGATCACATGTTTTTAAAATTTTAAGGTTTAGTTTTGTTCTTTAATAACTGAACAATTTTTGTACATTCATAGTTTTTACTTTATCCTAATGGGATAAAGTATTGTGATCGTGCGAAAATTCGACTTCGAGATTTTGACTGATTTGGATCAAGTATCATCCCCTGATCACGTTTTCATGATTTCTGGAAAATGTCTGTATGTCTGTGTACTATGTGTGTGTGTGTATGTCTGTGTGTTTTCTCCGAAACTATTAAGTCTATCAAGCTGAAATTTCATATCTATTATTTTCACGTAAAGTTTAAAAGCCATAAGAAATTTGGTCAACATCAATCAACCGGAAGTAGGGTTTTTTTCGTGCAGAAAATTCAAAAATCCGGTAAAAAATCATATTTCCGAAACTGCAACGGGAATTTTCTCCAAATTTCATATCTATAGTTTTCACATTAGCCTTAAGAGATACTGTGATTTTAGTCAACTTCTGACTACCGGAAATGGCAGTTTACTCTTGAACGATTTTTTGTTTTTATTTTTTCGACCTTTTAAATATGTGGTATCGTCACAATATTGTAATGTTGTAATTTTGAGAGAAATTTATATTTAAAAAATAAATTAATTAAATTAGTCAACCGGAAGTAGGTTTTTTTTTTTGTTGAAAAGTTTACCGCAAAATATTTCCGAATCTGCCCCATCGATCAAGTTGAAATTTCATATCTATAGTTTTCACGTTAGCTTTAAGAGATACTGTGATTTTGGTCAAAATCCGTCTGACAGAAGTGGCAGTTTACTCTTGAACGATTTTTTGTTTTTATTTTTTCGGCCTTTTAAATATGTAGTATCGTCACCATATTGTAATATTGTAATTCTCATAGAAATTGCTATTAAAAAAAAAAAAAAAAAAAAAAAATATTAAAATTAGTCAACCGGAAGTAGGTTTTTTTTTTTTTTAGAAAAGCTTACCGCAGAATATTTCCGAAACTGCACCGGCGATTTCGTCGAAATTTCATATCTATAGTTTTCACGTTAGCTTTAAGAGATACTGTGATTTTGGTCAACATCTGACTACCGGAAATGGCAGTTTACTCTTGAACGATTTTTTTTTTTATTTTTTTCGGCCTTTTAAATATGTAGTTATCGTCACAATATTATAATGTTGTACTCCTGAGTAAAATTGCTAGTTACGAAAAAATAATCATTAAAATCAGTCAACCGGAAGTAGGGTTTTTTTTTTGTCGAAAAGTTTACCACAGAATATTTCAGAAACTGCTAGGGCAGTTTCTGAAATATCGTCGATTGATCAAGTCGAAAATTTATATTTATAATTATCATATAAAATTTAAGAGTTGATAAGGTTTTGATTAAAATCCGCCGACCGGAAGTGGCGGATTTTCTTATTTGAATATATGCCGAAGATCGTATTTTATATACGCGCGCGCACTCAACACAGTAATTTCATGATATGTATGTATGTATTTTGATTGGTGTGGTGGTGGTGTATGCGTTTTATTTACTTACGTACATACTTAAAAAAATAATTTCGTTACTCTTTGTATTCCTCAAATATATGGATAAAGTCATGGGTTGGCTACACCCGAATTTTTTTTTTTTTTATCGTGGCAACATTATTTCGTCTGCAGGCGGTGACGTTAGTGATTGCGCGGAATAAGTTATTTGTCTGTGTGTACGAGTCTCCATTGCCACGTGTAAAACAGCTCGTGTATTGTCCGGGAACTGGATATTAATCAAATTTAAAATGGAAGCTTTAATGGAAGGTTATCACTTTAATTTTACTGTAAAAAGTATTTTATATTTCAACGTAATATATATTTGGTAAAAACTTAAAAATCACTCTATTAAAATGTAAAAAAATTCTTTTGATTAAATTTTTAACCCTTCCAGGCACGGCCCGGTACAATGATTTTTTTTTTCAATTCATAAAGTAAATCTTCAAATTTCAGACACATCTGTTTTTGTCTGCAGCCACTTGCAGCCCAATAATTTAAACAGTTTTTCCCCTGATACGTCCTCGGGTTCCGGGCACCTCATCACTCGGCGCGAGCTCTTTGAAGCTCTACACAATAATACGCTCACCAAAAATAATATCAACAGTTATTTTATTGAGAAGTGGAATCTTCAGAGGGTTCCAGAGGATTTCACGAATATTATAAAAAAAATTATTTGGGAATTTGAGAAACATTGGAAGATTTGTTATTGTTCTAAGAAACGTTTTCTAAGTAAATATTGTGATTGGTTGAATGTAACTTTGAATGTTTAATATCATGTAATGTCAAATTGGTTGGGTTATATGTACATATGTAAGTTTGAGAAACTTGAGAAATATTTGTTTTTTTTACTTTTTCAGTATTAATTTTTATTTTTTGATACTTATTATATTCCTCAGATATAGATATAGAGTAGTGGGTTGATCCAGTCATTTTTTTTTTTTTAATGTAAAGAATTTAAAAAATATTTTTAAAATATTCACGATATAACAAAATTAAATTTTTTTTATTGTCATATTATTAAAATTTAGTCATAAAAAAACTTTTTCCGCTCAGATTGCCAATTCGTCCCATTGTGCAGTGGTGCGCAAAAATTTTCTGGTCGCCCTATTTTCCTATTTTCAGTGGTCCACAGGTGTAAAACGGTTGAGAAACACTGGACTAAATCATATGAAGACAGGAGAATTTGGCTGTTTATTGTCGATGTGTATTATTATATCGCATTAAAATCACGTTTTCCAGAATAAATTATTCATCTATTGTATTGTATTATTGAGAAATCGAGTTCAGATATAAAACTTACTTAGTAAGCTAGATGTCTTTCGAAACTAAAACAGATTTTATAGCTGCTGAGTAGTCGTATTACTTTATTGTCTTTTACCTTAACCGTATCAAGTTATGTAAATTTTCAAGTCTAAATCGTCGTTAAAATTAATTTGGGTGGTTATTCACCTAAATCTAAGTGCGTAAAATTTACAATTTTGGTGGCAGCAGTGAGATTGATCCCTTCTCACCCTGTCCAGTTCGTAACAGTGTGCAATTTTTCTGTTGGATTCGATTAAAAAGGTTTTCAACTTTGAAGACAGCAGTTTACCACTGACGAATGGTCATTTTTTAAATCGAATCAAAAAGTTTGTCTAGCAGAAATGTCTCACCGTGATTATAAATACATAATGAGTCGCCTAGTTCCAAATCCCGATAAGTCCATAAAACTCACTTGTTCGCAAACGCGGTTTTTCTGCTACAGACTTATTTGCTTGATGGCGTTTAAACTCATTTAAACTTAATTTTGTTGATATTAAACAAAATATTGAGATTAGAAACATGGAATTATCGTTGTTTGTTTCTAAATATGGCTTTTATCAGCTTTTATAATAGTGCAATTGTCAGTTTTTGGAACTAACACTGATTTTCAATATTTTTTTACGGCGCACTTGGCGGTATTTGGAATAATTCAAGTATAAGGCATCGTTTGAAAACATTCTTAGAACCAGAAAATATTTTATCCTCGTTTTTTATATATTGTGGACTTATCGGGATTTGGAACTAGGCGACTCATATGTATGTATGCATTTCATATTTTCGCTGTATCGCGATACAGAAAAGGTTGAGAACGGTTGAGAAAAATTTTTGAGATTGAGAAACGGTTGAGAAAAGGTTGAGAAAAATTAACACAAACTTTAAATCAATGTGGGAACTTTCGCGACGTGCGACCGCTGGCTAATATTGAAAATTCTCCATTGTTTGCAACAAAGTTCGAAAACCGATAACCCCCTAACCTTCCCATCGGCTGAATAATCAAACGTGCATAGAACGTGCTGAATAAACCTTTATGTGCTTCTAAAATAGCCCATTGTTCGCTATTTGAACCTCGTTGAGCGGAGCTTGCGCTCATTTGAAATTAGTCAGTGGACGAAACGTGATTGTCGCTGATCCTAACTAACTGTGTCCTGAAACCAACACCATCGATAAGACAAAGGGATACATTAAATTTTAACTCTTTGAACTCGTATGTCTAGCATAGCTCGACATTTACTTTATTTTGTAAAGCCTCTAAAATATCCCTGATGTAATTTTTCATCTCCAAATTTCATCAAAAGTGAAAATATATTAATTGAAAAAAATTTTTGGAACCACTGGAAAAAATAATTTTGAGAATGGCTGATTATTTTAGCAACAGTGTGGGGAAGATTTTTCATCATCAATGATAATATGTAAAATCATTATTTATTGAGAAAATAATTTTTTTGTTGAACGTTTTAAAATTTTATGCAGGAAGGTAATAATGGTTTTTAAACCAAGTTTAGCCCATGTTAAAATTTTGTCTCGTAAAGTTGCTTACCCTGGTCGGACGGTCCAAATCCTCAAGTAATTTATTCAAGAAACAAATTTAAAAAAAAAAAAAAATACCCGAAATTATGGTATTTTCAAGTTGGTAAAGATGATATGGATATGTTTCTGTAGAAAAAATTGATAAGCACCGGTTCGAAAGATTCATCTAATGGTTTTTCATCTTATACAATGCCGAGGATATATGTTTCACAGATTTATAGTTATTTTTTGTCCCAAGAGGTTAAAAATATTTTATTTTTGTAATTGACTTTCATCGTTTGGAAATTGAAAAATGTCAAAATTAATTCCGAGTTATTAATAATTTATTTTATGAACTCCATTATTAGCCTCGCAGTGATAAAATGAGACGTTGAGTAAGAAAGGGGCCAATACGCCAATTTATCAAAAAATATATAGGCGTGTAAAGCAGAGATCACCATCAGTTGGATGAAATTCTAAGACGCTAAATTGTTTACGGCAGGGGTCGGCAACATAATTTACATGGGAGCCTCACATTGAGATATTGGAATTTGTCAGGGGGCCACATATGAAATTGATTTAGTAATTCGAAAAATAACTTGCAACTATGAAGCTTTTTTATATTATGTTAGTTTTTTAAAATTTGAGTTTCATTTCAAATGCTTTCACTTCTGAAAACGTTTCATGAATTAGTTTTCGTTTACCTCGGAGTTTTAAATTCAAATCGTTCATTAGAGAAGAAACAATAAAAACACACCCGATCGTTTTAACGTGTGTGCTAACTAATAGTACTAATTATTGCAAGAGTGGATAAGAATTAAGAAAGTAAAACATCTGTATTAGATTAGACCGGCGGCTCCGGAGCTGCATGCGGCTCTTTGTATGAGAACCTGTGGCTCTCGCTGTCATCCAACGTTTTGCGTGAAATACAAAACGTTGAAACATAATGTACACCAAATCAAAATTAATCCAATTTCCATAACTAAAGCGGCAATAAAAAGCTTGAATATCATTTTTCAGATTGAATTTAATAATACTTTTTAGTAATAAACTGTCGAACATTAAGAAATATCATGAAGATAACTTATTTCTTACTGCTATCCATTTCATAAATTAGTAACATTTAATGTAATTTTGAATATATACATAATTCGAAGATAATATGTTGCGGCTCCCAAACTTACCAATTTTGCAGGGTTTTCCCTAATTTGGCTCTTAGCTCGAAAAAGGTTCCCGACCACTGGATAAGACCAGTGCTCAAGCCAGCTTGGCGCAGGACAATGTTAGGAATATCTTATTTACGAAATTCTTAGAAATATATGTAATGCTTTCAAATGACACATTTTGAAACAATATTTAACTGAATCGTAACAGAAAGATTTTACTACATACATATGTATAAGAGAAATCGGGTCGCGGGACATTTTAAAACACTTCACGGGACACCTCTTGCCGACCCCTGGTTTACGGCGTAATTTAGCTCTGTCCCTTTCTAAGACCCGCCTCTAGTACGGTTGGTTAGATTCTAGCCAACAGCCAGGCCAAATGGTGAATTCTGATGTTAAGTTTGGCAAAGTATAACAAATTTTTATACTTCATAACGTACGAATGGAGCCAACACGCCACACTTGTCTGATTGAAGTAAACAATTCTTAACTAAGGTGAATGTATGGGGAATTTGGCGGATTGGCCCCTTTCGTTTGCGTCCAAAAGCCCATTATCTAATCTGTCTTTAAAGACATGAAACATATTGTCTAACAAATATGGTAATTTTGCACGTGGGAAGTGGAAGTGTCCATTGATTTTCGACTGTTTGTTTTAATTCCCATTTTTTTACATATCCATTATACTAACTCTAACTTTTAGAGATTCTAATGGCTTATTAATGGCCATCTTAGTCTCCTTTTGTCTTTTGGCTCTTTAACTAATTAATTTGCTAGTTTTATTTGGGTGAGTGCCATAATTTGCAGCGAGGCAACTTTTAGATCCTTTCTTTTGCGCTCATTTGGTACATACTATGGGGCGTCACATATTGATGATCCTTATTGTTTTTGATTATTAATTAAATTATTTTTACGTTAAATTGAAAGGATTAGTCCCACAGTCGTGTGCCGTAGATTCATACTTTATTTTCAAGTGTCTCGTTTGATTTCCGACCAATCAACCAATGCAGATCTCTCGAAACACAGTAACAAAAGCGAGTTTCGAGACTCGTGGTTCATTCACAACGTATCAAATCGTATATGAAAAGTCTGCTTAGTGTTAATCAAATTAAAAAATGCAGTGATACGCGATTGCTCTGGCATTGTTGGACAATCGTTCGACCTCCAACAAAAAAGGTCAACAGACTATACATATTTGTTGGGGTGGTGGCCTCATTTGAGAGTCTTGAGGAGTGTGCGGTGTCTCCTCAAGGCGGGCTTATACATACATACATACATATGTACATATGATTGTATAATTTTTCGACACCAAATTAAGACTTTTCCACGCTATAATATGCTTTTCATATAAACGCCTGCAAACGTGTCTCATATTATATTTGGGGGAGTTCAATATATCTACACTGTGATATTTACACTTTAACTGAAAAGCTCTACACAGCACTAGTTAGTATTGCAAATCGAAATTTGTACTGTTATGTGTGGAGCTATTTTTAAAGAATGGCGTACAATGTATGTAGATATGTGTTTTAACTACTCATTTGTATAGAAAACAGCATTTTTTTTACAAGTGTGATTTGACCATTAATATAGTGAACCCTCCTTCATTCGTGTATAGTCCGATCTAAACCGTCCAAGAGCTGGTCTGATACTCTAATCGGCTAGCATCACTTTAATTCTAAAAAAAAATAGCCACTCCATGATATATTATGCACTTTGCATAAGTGACTAATAATATCATGGAGTGGCTGACTAAATGACGAATTACATAGGGTACGTGATTATGTCATAGACTCATAGAGACACTTCGACATAAATGCACCCTTACGACTAATCTATCTATCCATCTCAAACGCTTAAATAAAACCAATCAGAGACTTATATTGTTTTAACTGGTACAGATTCCTTTAAATTGACTACAGGCTATCTCCCCGTCGGAAGGTGTTAGATCGGGATAAATGTTGCGTTTAATTTTATAGATAAATTACATACATAGATAAATATATTTTGCCGTTATGCGTATTATCCAATCCATCCAATATGTGTGTCAATGGCAATAAAGCCTGTTATCATTTTGATAATGCGAGTGATACTTATGATTGCGTGCGATTTTACTATTATTTATGTACATTCAAATTGTTCAATGCGATTTTATGCGATTGCGCAAAGTCTTATACAAATCAAAATATCATACATATATTAAACCATTACACTAAAAGTCTTTCCGATATAGGCGGCCTAAACATACTATTAGTTTTTTTTTATTTCGCAAGTCTGATTTTGAACCACGAATTGAGGATGATATTTGGGAATTGAACTTGAAATTTCGCGCAGAACTGTTATCTATTATGGTGAATTGTTTCTAATCAGTAATTTTACACTCCAAAAAGCTTTCTTTGAGACTTGACCGAACGTGACCGAAAGCTTTTAGCGTCGTAGCCGTTAAGTGCTAAGCTTCGCAACCAAAGCTTTCAGTATCAAAGTGGTAAACTACAATCGCCAGCGAACGGAAACTAACCAACAAATTTTGACCATTTTGGAAGTGGTAATTTCCAATAATAAGTAATAAATTCTGAGATACATACACAGCAACAATATTTTATCTTTGCGGTACTTTTTGTACCAGCAACCCAATTTGCCATGTACACGTTACGGCTAAAAAAAGCAAAACGTTCTATCTCCCAACTGAAAGGTTAACAGATATTTTCTGGAAGGAGGGGGGGGGGGGTGGTGGCCCCATTTGAGGGTTCTGTTTGGCTATTTTAGGCATTGTATGTATACCGTTCCTTGTCATTGTATAGAATGCAGGATATCAGACTTTGTCTGTTTATGCACATTTCTTACTTTCAACGTGCTGCCACTTGTAGCCTCTGTCTGTCGCCAGCTGAAGTGGCTGCCGATACAGTGTACTAAGATTTCGATATAATGTTTGATTGTTGAATTGTTGCAATCGTATTATATATTCACGTTGGCTTAATCTAGATTGGCATCTAAATTTAGCTGGTGCGGATCATCTGTGGCGGTTGTTAGCTGAGGATCTAGGCGACAGACAAATTGGATTGATCCCCGGTCGTGAATAGGGTATGATGGTCACACCGGGAGACAGGATGGTCAGGAAGTACCAGCTCCATGCT
Source organism: Parapsyche elsis (assembly GCA_022651745.1). Classification (NCBI taxonomy): domain Eukaryota; kingdom Metazoa; phylum Arthropoda; class Insecta; order Trichoptera; family Hydropsychidae; genus Parapsyche; species Parapsyche elsis. Next base: position 413,393 of record JAGVSN010000071.1, on the reverse strand, counting down.
AAAAATCTGATTTAGAAATCAGGCCCAATTCCAAAATCTTTAGACTGTATGGATTGTGTATTATAATATGTAGCTTGGGCGCTGAAGGCGTAACGTTGAATCCAATAATCAAAAAAAGTGTATCAAAGTCGCAATTTTATAATGTTGTTATTATGTTTCTACTTTCAGGTTGTTCCTATAAAAAACTAAAATCCCAAAACGATGGAACCGACGGATCAAAGTTTAAACGAACCACCAAACATCTTCGGGGGAATGCTGCGAAAAGGGTTAGTTTTGCTTTTGTTTATATTTATGTATAATAGTGAGTTAAGTTAATATCTGCTTAACAAAAAATCCAAAAATTTTTCGATAACTTTTTTAATGTGCATTTTCCGTTGATTTTTAAATGTGATATCAAAAAGAAAGGATACTACGCTTTTTTTGTCAATAAATTAAACGGAAAATACTTTTCTGTACTTTCAGTGAAGCTAAAATCGTGTTGAATCAAAAGTTGATGAATTTTAAACTCGACGCAAAATGCAACAAAATTAATAGAAATCTTATAAAAATTCCAAAATTGGTTAAAATAAAAGTACGCAACATTGAAAATCAAATAAAGTATTCTTTAAACTGTCAAAAGTATGGCTAAATTTAACAAATTTCGCTTTAATATAACGTAAAATACACTTGAAATGTTACAGAACGCTTTGTAATGATAGTGAAGAGTATGAATATTGTACATACATATGTAAATGCAGAGGAAAATTAAAAAAAAAAAATTACATTCGCAGCCAAATAAAATAATAAAAAAATACATTTGTATTGATATATGTACATCAAATGATTGGTTTTCATAATATTATTTCGCATTACATACATGTAGATTATTTTGTAACAAATAAGCGCGCATTACATTCGCACATGAATATATGTGTATGTATGTACAATAATTTAAAATGCAACTTTAACAAATGATAATTTTTATCAAATTCCAGGTTTAAATTTACTATCGGCGTTTAATAATTTTTATCATCTTTAATATGTATATTCACAAGTGTGCAGATAGATAGCATGTTGTATATAATGTGTGTCGTTGCAGCGAAGAAACGATTGTAACTGATTGAAATCAATCAGACGCTGTAGTAAGATAGGACGCGATGTGCGCTTAGATTTGTTTATTGTTATTATATTATTTTTCGCTTCATTACAAAGTGTCTCCGGTGTGGTGAAGTCGAATAAAAATGATGTGCAAGTGTTCGATGATTTGCATTGACGTTTTGCAACGACCGTTCGACGAATTTTGCAAATTTTGTTGCGCAAAATTGATCGGCTTGTACGAATACATCAGGTACGTCTTACGAAAACGGTCCGAACCAAAGAATATCACTCGAATGATGATAATAAACCACAAACCAAATAGTATTTGGCGTATAAAATATTCGCGTATTTATATAAATGTACCCACATACATATTGTGTCGAGTAGGTATAAGTTATCGAAACGGCTTCAAACGAATACAAAAAAAAAGAAAAGGTTCGACAAATGCAATATTTTATGTAATTTTTTAAAATTTTAATGCGTAAAATATTAAATCTTTAAAAACATTTGTTCTTAAATGGATCAAGTAAATAAAATCGATACTGAGATATTTAGACCTGAGGTAAAAAGCTCCAGTACTACATAGTAGTACTGCAACTCAACACATTTGTTAGATTTATTTTAAGTTATACTTCTTTTATTGACACACAATGCAAATGTGTACTTTAACTACCATTTGAGATTAAAAAATTGTAAAGATTTTCTAAATTGTTACTTGATTAATATTGTGAACCATATATGTATATATTAGTGACCGTTATAAAAAAGTGATAATTAACCAAAATATTACAATAAAACATGCAAAAGTCGACATCAGTTAAAATATCATTGGGCATCTCTTTATCAAACTGATCCTTTTTTAACAGAGCCATGGGGCACGGATGATTTTTAGTGTTGCATTGGTATACACTTAGTTAATTACACCTACATACTTGCTCATCGAGAGTTGACCTTTACGATTGATGACTGCTATAGTAGATACGCAACGAAACCAAGCCCTAATTGATCGTAAATTAACGAGACTTAACATTCATTCGGATGCCAGTGGATACTTAAGACGTCATGTGAGGTGTTGAGTACGAAAAGGGCCACTTCACCATACTTAGTCGTGACTGGTAGTCAATTGGCCCCTTTCGCACTCAACACCTCACAGTTACATCGTTTTCACACTTGTCTGTGTCTTTCAAGTGGGTTATAATGAGACAAGAGAACCCACTTGATCGATACGTATCGGTTAGAATGTTAATGTTTTAGTTTCAACGTACTCTATCCACCGTGTTTCCCTTTGGCGGTCGATGTAGATAAAAAGCGGATGGACGTAGTTAGTGTGTACTTACGTAAAATAGGGACTGCATCGTTCGGCTGGAGGACCTGAGACCCAGATCACCCTAGGTGAAAGTGCGATGAGGATTCTGGGTCGCAGTCAATTTATAGCAAATGGCAATCGTGAAAGAGTGTAAAAAAAAATACAAGCGCGCGCATATAATCCCTGGGTATTTAGCCCGAGCCGTTTCGTTATTATTAATAAAACGGAGTGAGAGAGGCAGCGCTGGAAAAAAGTCAGAGCAAATACCGGCTAATCGCTTGTAATTAAATGGAGAAGTGATAAGTAGATAGCATAACGCCCGTGGGTCGAACGAGACACCTGATAAAAAAGTTCCAGTAACTTTGACAAAAGCTTCGACAAGTTCAGTCGTGCTCCGAGCGAAACCGCTCGCGAAAGGTTCCAGCCATAGATGTAGAATAGCATTTTGGTAGTAGAATGGTATTTTATATCTATGGTTCCAGCGCATATTTTTATTTGATTGTAGTGCGCGGTAGTTAAGAGCTATGTATGTAGATAGATTGGCGTCTTGAGCCGATACACTGCAGGAAAGGAGGGTGTGAACGCTAGTTGCTTTCGATACTGGCGGTTGTAGAACTTAGCACTTAGTTGTGAGTAGCGATAATTATACAAAACGTTGGACTCTGAGCTAATATTCTGCATAATACACTGCTGGATGAAAGCCTCTCAAATCCTCTTCCATTCCTGTCTGTCTCGATAGTCTATCATAGTGTCCAACTAGGAAAAGATAGTGTCCTGTGGAAAAACCACTGCCTTTTGGAGGAGGACCATGATTTGATCGGTAGAAAGGATTTGTTTTGAATTGTGCCAACTTTGTGGAACCGTCTCACAACCGAGTTAGATAAATTGGCAAATTCAAAACAGAAAACAGCCGACCTGAATTTAGGAATATCCAGTGATATCTATGTATTTAACGAAGAATACAGTCTACATACAGAATACAGTCAGGACAAACCATTCGACGTGCGAGGATCGAATCACGGGCATTTATTTGCTCATCAGACTAACGGTATAACCACTGAGCTATTGCCTGGAAATTCTACTGAAAACACAACAATATTTCATCATTTTCGGCCGTTCACCATCCGCTACTGGATGAAAGCCTCTCCAATCCTATTCCATTCCCGTCTGTCGTGAGCAATCTGTATCCATTTGACTCCACACATTCTTCCCAATTCATCAGCCCATCGGGTCCACCTTGCTTTCTGTCACATCCTCTCGGATACCATTCTAGTATTTCTCGCGTCCATCTCCCATCCATTCTTCTCTGTGTCCACTTCAACTTTTTCACACGTTCCGCTATATCTACCAATTTGGTCATATTTCCTCTTACGATCTCTTCTTGTTATACCAAGCATACATATTTCCATGCTTTTCTGTGTGCACTGATTCTTATTATAATCACAAATTAGTAACCATCAAAGCGGAGTTTGCTACAGTGTTAGAAAAGGGGACTTTTCTACTAAAGCACCGATGGTTACAAGGATTTTCACGGTTACTGGTGGTGTACTCTACACTAGTGATGTGAAGTAGGTTGAAATTTGAAGCAAGTTCAGTAATCAATGTTGTGTAATATGTACCTAATAGTGTTTTGAATCGAACCAGTGAACCACTGTAACCTGGTTTTAAAATATGTTCAAAAGTTGGCGATTGTTTGGTTGGGTTTGTGTTTGGGTGAATCAAAACTGAACGTAGCCTAACCAAACAAGACTCAAAACCAGTCAACAGCTTAGATATTTTGTCATAGTTTGAGATGCAAACTGACTTTGAATTGAATCAGAGAAGCCGGTGAACTACTGAATTTTGAAAGGAAAAAAGAGAAGAAAATTGGAATGAATTTTCTTTTGGGTACAAAACAATTGTCGAGGAAAAAAAATTATCGTTATTTTCTTTTCCATAGAATAAATATTTGACTAAAATCAATTTTAGAAAGAAGTTTTCCGAATCTACATACGTATGTAAATGAAATCTTGAAACAAAAAGCAAATCATTGTTGAAATGTGTTTGGTTTGCATCTCTGGTTGGTTAGCGTTGACACAACAAATCTTTAGAAACAGCTAATATGCAACCTTCTTACGTGTATATTATGCTGTGATTCTCAATCTGATAAATAGCAACTAAGTATCGTAAAAAAAAATGAAACTGAACTTCAGTTTCATGAATTGTTTTTTAGATTAGCAACAAAGTTATCAAGCCACTACTGGAAATAAATTATACAGGATACAGGTACACAACAAAAAAAAATCTAATCAATTATTCCTATTGATAATGCTTACTGATTAGTGGAAGGGTAAACACGAGTACATATTGTAATAAATTTTATGATTGCGTCAAACATTTGATGTTTAATGTACAAGCGCACACTAATACATTCATATAACATAAAACCAATTGTGAAAAAGGGTCGTAATGAAAATGAGTTTTCTCGGAAGGCTTTCGCTTTCTATTTAAATAAAATTAATCTAAATAATTAACTATTATACAAAGATGATGAAAACATATTTTAATTAAATTGAAATGATTTTTTTTCCGTTTCGATTCAAAGAAAGACAAAGTGCTCACATTAATCAAGTCGGTTTAAATTTAGACTCAAAAGGTATTAGTATAATAAATTTAATTTCCAAAAAAGGGATAGGCGTGTGGAATTCTAGCACCTATCTTAATAAACATTTAAATTTAAAACATAACAATAAGAAATAGTAATCCGCGATTTTATCGCGGATATGATGATTTTATTTGAACCCAATACACAGGATGGTCATAAAAAAAACTGGAGTTGTTTTAAAAAGGTTATATCTCTGATACTAATAACAGTAATAACGCTACAATGATGAAAAATGAAAGCATTTCAAAGTTTATATCGTCTTCTTTCTAATTATATGCTGGTTTTTGCTAAACGCATGTTTATTAATGCCAAAATTGACGCTTGAAAAAATTTAGATGAAAATGGCATTTTGTAGGCCATATGGAACCTTTCATGATAGATAATAAACTAGATATTAGGTTGATTGTTATCATTTAGGACTCTTATACTGTTGAAAAATTCTCGTATAAATTGGATCTTTTTATTCAAGCTTTAATTTTGAAATTTTTACTCGCGTGTTTGGCAAAAACATGAAGATTAAATAAATGAAAAATATAGACAATAACATGTTTGATGACCCCTGTAAATCACTTTATTTGATTTGCTTCCAAATGTTTAAAGCTCTTTGGACTCGGAATTTATTTATACAATTAGCCAGCTCAGAATAATTTTTTCCATTTTTCAATATCCAAACTACGAAAGTCAATTTCAAAAAAAATATATTTTTAACATAAAAAACAACTACATATATGTATGTAGGTCTGCGAAACACATATCCTTGGCATTGTGTGAAATTAATCTTTTGAACCAGCACCCTAGATGAATCTTTTGAACCAGCACTTACATACCCATTTCATCTTTACCAATAATTTGAAAATACCATAAAGTTATGAATAAAAATCTCACTTATTATTTACATACACATTCAAAGCTTCTCAAATAAAATTTCTAATACCGATTTACTCTTTTTTAAATTATTATTTCTTATTTCATTGATATTATTGACATTATATTTTCAATGAAATAACATGTTTCAATAGTTAATAGTTTAATAGTGTCGTAATAGTTCTGAAGGATTTGTATGTAGGTATGTATGTATGTACATATGTATGTATATCGGAACTCCTCAATTTTTTACATTACATATTTATTTCTGTTCAATGGTGATTAGGGTTTATAAAAAACTTATTCAAAAAATTGCATTGCATGTATGTACATATATACATATTTCATATCCGTAAATTTTTGGATTTTTATTTGTAAACCCCAATTAAAGAATATCTTATTGGTTTTGTATTCTTGAGTAAAATTCTTATGTTTTTCAAATAATAGTAATAAATATGTAAATATCTTTATTAGAAAAACAGCTATAATGTATTTAAATAAATTATGAATATATCGTTGGGAGTAAATTGTTGTTATTTTGTTATCACAGTGATAATGACGAATAATTTTCATTTTTTATTTTCAGCAAAAAAGCTGGAGACGTATACACAGGAGGACCGTCGGGGCTATTCAGGCAGGTAAAAGTTATAAGAGTATATTATGTACACCAATGATATTCGACATTCCAAATTATTAACCTGAATTGACAGCTTTCAATCATGATTCATTCGGTGAATTTATCGATGTGGCCTTAGATAAAATATGTATATTTATAAACAGGAAGTGATAAATTATTCATGAAGACAGTAAAGTAATTTATATATTACTTACTGACTTTAGTATCCCTAGAGAATAACATCACATGTGCATAGGCAGTTACTATGCAAAGTTTGAACCCGATTAGTAGAGTTTGAAAATATAGGAATTTATAAGGAATAGACAGACGAGAATTCACTTTTATATTGCGTATATGTATGTACATATGTATGTATATGTATATATGTATGTATGTATGTATGTATGTATGTATGTATGTATAGAAAAAGTGTGAAATCACGCATTCTATAAATTACTAATGCATTTTATACAATGCTCAAAATGCCCAGGCAAAGTGCACAATGTACTATGCTTTATAAATTGAAGTAGAAAAAACTACTAAGTTTTAGAAATAACGCATGAAAAATACTGTTTCAAATTGTTCTTCAGGACTTGAAAATGGACACTCCAATCATTTCAATACTTGTTTCAATTTTGTTCTTAGAATCGAAGTGTTGTGAAAATGTACAAATTTAAAAAAATTGGTTTAGCCTAGGATGTTTTGGTGTAGTGGGGGAAGTAAGTTGAAACACAAAACTTAAAATGTATAACAAATGTAAAACGAGAACTTAGTTCCTTTTTAATACTAAGTGCAACATGCTATCGACATTTCTTGTAGAATGAAAGCGGACTATGTTCTTTCATAGTAATAAATAATTAGGTTCCTTTAAGTTTAATATTATTTTTAGGTAAGGATATAATAATTTAAATACATATGTAGTATTAAAGTATCATAATAAAATATATCACAAAGGACATAATAATAAAAGTATCAAAAAAAAAGTAATAAACGTTTACAGTATATAGAAATGCAAACCTTGTATTGTCTCAAAACGAATACAAGTCAACATAGTCCACTTTCAAAAAATGTGGCTCAATAAGGTACTTTATAAGACGCAGTACATTTAAATAATCTTTCAATAAAAGAAAACGGTCAAGAAACATCCAATCGTCAATTCCTCTATTAAACGGTAGCAATTTATTATTGGTATCTCCATATTTGTCTTATTGAAACTGTAGTTGAAGTTGGTATTACATATTGACATATCAATTATTTCCTAGGAATCAATCAGGAATGACTTTGTATCGGTATAAATTAGTACTTTGTAAGTAATTTTATTGGAACGCAGTTGTACAATACACGCTGTGACAATAGCGTTGACAAGCTTAAGTGCATATTGAAATTGTTTTATTTTGATCTAAGAATAGCGACTCTGAAAAGTCCCTGAAGCCCGTAACCCTATCATCATACGCCCGAGCTGCAAGAGAATCCATCGGAGGCATTGGAAACCTGATATCCAGGAAAGTAGCACCCGGAGGAACTCCACCATCTGGACCGTGGCCCAATACACATGCAGACTATGAAGTCAAACATGTAATCGGTAAGCAAAAGTGATAATTGAACATTTCTATGGTTTATGTATACATACATAGACAAATTATTACATTTAACACTTGCTACTTGCTGTTAGACAGTTTAATTCGAACTGAATCCACGACTTGATCTAACAAGTTTGACTAAAACAATCTCTCAAGACATTATTAGCAAGACTGACAGTTAATCAGAATAGTAGCGAATTATTTATTGCTTTGTAACAAAGTAATACAAAAAGTCTTTAAAAAAATTGGTTATAAACATACTGGTCTGATTTTGTCGAAATTTGTGATTTGTACAAGTAAACACCCATTAATCTTCAACACACTAACACTAACATTAGAGTATACAGTGTTGGAACGGTTTCAAGTCTATGAAGTCTAATGATTGAATAATTTTATATAATTTCTTTGTATTAACTTGTTTATGTGTTCACTTGTGTGAATGCTCCATTATAATAATTCAAGGTGTCGGCGCAACCGCTGTTGTGCATTATGCTTATTGTAAACCGCGCGAGGAAAAGTGCGCCATCAAAAAGATAAACTTGGAGAAATATACAACGGGCACTGACGAATTGCTCAAAGAGATACAAGTGAGTTTTGATGCACCCGTCTGTCAGACGGTGCAGGTTGATGCACATTAATGCATATTATTGTTGTTTGTAATTGTGACCCCTTTTAATGTTCAAGGCGATGTCTAATTGTAATAACGAGAATATTGTTACATATTACACGAGTTTCGTCGTCAAGGATGAGCTGTGGGTGGTAATGAAGCTATTAGAAGGTAAGCAAAATCGATCCAATGTAAGACATATGTATGCACATCAGAGCGACCCAAAATGTATGGAAATTTCCAATTCATGAACTTATTTATACCCGTAACTTCCATCGATTTTTTATTCCATATAACCACATATCACTAACATACGAAATCTGAAAAAAAACAACTTTTTTTTTGTTTTTTTATGTATAAATTAAACAAAGAATAAAACTAGGATAGAGCGCTTTTGGAAGAATGAAAATATGTATGTAGTGCTTAAAAAAGAAGGCATACGACCAATGCATACTGCCAGTTATGACGTATAGATGTGAAACGTCAATGTTGAATTCAATTACGTAAGATCCAGCGAACACAGAGAAGCATGGAAAGATGTATGCTTGGTATAACAAGAGATCGTTAGATGAATACATGGGTAAGAAGTATGACCAAAGTGGCAGATATAGTGGAACGTGTGAAAAAGTTGATGTGGACACATAGCGAGAAGAATGGTTGGGAGATGGACGCGAGAAATATTAGAATGGTATCCGAGAGGATGTGAAAGAAAGCAAGGTAGACCGAGTGGACGATGGGCTGATGAATTGAGAAGAATGTGTCAACAGTCAAGTGGATACAGATTGCTTAATTGGATTGGAATTGGAATTGGATTGACAGACAGGAATGGAAGAGGATTGGAGAGGCCTTCATCCAGTAGTGGATGATGATGATGTATAAACTAGCTGGTTTGCCCGTCATAAGACAGTGTTGAAAGCAATATAATATATTTACAATTTCTGACCACGCGCATTAAATATCTTCTCACTATAATATATGTATGTATGTATGTATGTTATCCTGGGTGTTGAAAAATGGGAATGCGAGCGTGACGGGCGCAGCTTCCTGGACTTTTTATAGTAATAATTGTTTTTGTATAAAAATATATTTAAAAAGTAAATTGGCTTAAAAATTCGATATTTTTCATTGTTTTCGTATCAAGTGTACTTTTAAAATACGTGGAAGCTTGAAGTTATTATGATAGTTTTGAATAACCTAAAACATTAGATTGACTCTCTGGTCTAGTAAAATATATACTTTTACAAATTTCTTTCAATTACTTTATCCATTTAAGTTTATAATAAATTTATTAAAATGGAATAAAATTTTTTTATATATATTTTTTCAATTTCATTCATTTTTCGCAAAATTCTTAATGAACTTGGAAAGTTAATTTCTTTGTGTGATATATATTATGGATTAAAAAACAGTTGGAATTGGGATTGGTAGTTCAACGCTTGTTAATTTTGAGCCTCTGAGATTCATTGACTGCAATTGATAACGCTTAAATATTTAAGGTGGTAGTCTCTTGGATCTGATAAAGCAAAAGATGCGCAATGAAGATTGCAAACATGGAGTTATAGAAGAGTGTGTCATTGCAGCAGTTCTGAAAGAAGTTTTGAAAGGCTTGGAGTACTTCCACAGCAACGGACAGATCCACAGGTATATACTAACTGCACTCTGAAGAACTATGCGACTTATTATTTTGCGTATGCGTAATTTAATTTTTGCATTCAGATAGTGATTTGTTTCTTTGTGAGCGAAGAGCGTTGTTTTTTGATGCCGTTTAAATGTATTGCTTTCTACGATAATATATTGTATGGCCGAATAAAATTACAATGTGCGAATGTATTATATTTTAATTTTATGTGATATGTAGTTGATCTTTGTTCGCTATAGGGATATTAAGGCGGGAAATATATTGCTAGGGGAAGATGGATGTGTGCAAATTGCCGACTTTGGAGTTTCGGCATGGGTAACCCCGGACAAAGCCACTGCCCAGTCTTTCATACGGCACACGTTCGTCGGAACACCATGCTGGATGGCTCCAGAAGTCATGGAACAGGTAATTATTGTCTTGAGAAACTGATCCATATTCTCGATCCGTACAATGGTACGTTGTTGTCTGAAATTAAGTATCACAAAACCCATTTCAATGTTCAAAAAAATATTAAATTGAATGAATTAATCAAAAATTCAAACCAAACGCATTTTAACATTGTATCTTATTGCTTTTGGAATTGTTTTTAAAATACAATACATAAAAGCCTTGAGTCTGTTTGTCTTTATAACCGTCAGGAATGCCGGACACACATTCCTCGTCTGCATTGAAAATTTTAATTACATATTATTTTTACATAAATTTTTTTCATAACCTGTTATAGTTGCTGCTGTTGTTAACCCACTAAAATTGTGTCAATAATTATCACACGTTAAACGTCAACGGGCATTACTCTAACTCTTGAAAACACACGAGGACGTAGATCAAATCCTCAGAATAAAACCCTGCCAAAAATGGCATCCCACACAAGGCCATGTTAGAAATATTTAGATTCAAAGAAACTAAAGGCATAAACTTACTTGAAGCATAGGGAGAAAGGGGTTTTTAAAGATAATAATATTATCTTTAAAACGCTTTCTGGGACTCGATACTCTGAACCCCGACTTACCTCACCTGAAATATTATTTCTTCTTTGGGATCAATAATCTCTCTAGTCAGTATTATAATTTTAATCTGTATTATCTGAGAAAGAATAATTAATAAAAATATAATTATCTTTATCCACCATAACTACTTTTCTATCAAATTAATCAGTCATACACACACAGAGCTTTACCCGTTGACTATATCAACAGTTATGTAATATTAACATATAAGTGGGCTAAAAATAGTGGTAGCTGTAGGTTACGGGAAAATAATTAAATCGGAGTAATTCTAATTAATGAAAACAAAATGTGTGTCGATATTTCCTGATGGACAGATAGTCAGACAGCCGTAAGACCTACATATATATATATATATACATAAATTACCCATTCAAATGATTTAAAATAGCCTTTCATATTTAAAATATCTTCAAGTACCCGATAAATCATCAATATCAGATAAAAATAGTTGAGAAAGCTCTTTCAGACTTTATTTTTCCAAATCATTTACTGATTCAGTTCATAGCCGGTATGCATATTTGTAATAAATGTATAAGTGTGCTTCAATCAAGCGATGCAATAAATGTAAACATTGTCGTTAAAGGATCATGGATATGATTTCAAAGCCGATATATGGTCTTTTGGAATAACGGCAATAGAAATGGCGACCGGTACGGCACCCTATCATAAATATCCTCCGATGAAAGTACTAATGCTGACGCTCCAAAACGATCCGCCAACTATTGACTCTGGTAAGCAAAATTTGATAACACTAAATCGTTCAGGCAAAAATAAACACTACATAATTTGCTCGTCGCATAGCGTCGGCGAATTTCAAATGTGAATATTTGATTTGATTCAGGCTCCGAGTTCAAGGACCAGTACAAGTCTTACGGAAAGTCATTCCGTAAAATGTTGGCAGAGTGTTTACAAAGGGATCCAAAGAAACGTCCGACGGCGCCGGAACTCTTGCAGCATGCGTACTTCAAGAAGTCTAAAGATAGACGTTACGTCGCTCAATACTTTGCTGCGATTACGTCCAAAGCGGGAAGTCACAAGGTTTGAGTCAATTGGAATATATTCCGAAATCTATTGACCGCACAATTGATTAAAATCTGAAATATCTCTTTTTTTTTTGCATTTCAGCCGAGCAGACGACTTACTCCAACACCCAATCAAAGCCCAAGTGCCCACGAGCCTGATTGGTCATGGACACACGAGGACGATCTTGAAGATTACATACTAAATATAGATGATGTGTGTAACCGTCCTGTTACAACAAACTCTAATGTGTCTCATTGCCAAGTATGTAAAAAAAATTACCTTTTCATAATTATTTTAACAGGTGGACTAAAGTCACCGAACCGTTTTTTTTTTACTATAACTTTTAAACAATTTGATAAAATTTAACGTGTGGCGATTATATTTACAATGAAAATTTATTAAAATTAATGAAAATCTTGCTTATTTTGCACTGCCGGAATAAAAAAACTTGCCGATTGATTTGTATTGGATTTGGTTGATATTTTAAAAAATAAATCAATACTAAATAGTTTTTGCTAGCTAGATCTATCTAACTGCTTATTATATATTTCGAAAGCCTTGTTTATAGCTGAAAAAAACATGAAATAAAAATAAACTGAATTAAAAAAGTTATAGCAAAAACAAAAGTTTCGGTGTAGTCTGTTCGTTTTAACAATAGAGGGTATGCAGTTTAAGCAAGGGAGCATCTGTATCTTCTAATCGGGTGTTTCAAAAAGAGATAATCACAAGTAAAGGCACTCACTAACCCGAGCGAATAATTTGACGCTTATCCTCTATTGTCGTCCTATTCACACCGTTATAATTCACATTGGTGCGAATCAACGACGATAGAGGACGTCAACTTGACGCAGCGAATCCGCTCGGGTTAGAGAGGGCCTTTATTGGTGCTTTTTAACCGTGTGCAAAAAATACAAACAGCTAGAAGACACAGATACTCAAACTCTCTAGTTAAAAAAAACAGACCATAATGTTCCCAAAATATAATATACTTTTTACTATCATCTTTATTAATCACCAATTCTTATAAACATCATACTTTGTACTTACTCACACTTACTTACTTCTTTACATACATTCTTTCCTTTCGTCTTACACTTACGAAGGTTGGGGTCGACGAGGTCGACACTCGACCAAGCACCTCCAGATGAGCCTTTTTGGGGCTATCTGAGGTACCTTATTCAGCTTTTACGTATATTTTCAAATATCAATCATTGTGCCATGATATTTATTTAACTGAAGTTAACTAATAAAGATCTTTTTGTACAGCTTTCAGTGGAAAATGGTATCAGTCACAATGGACTATCAGAAGAAAATGAGCTGGCATCGCTCAGTTGCGTTCTAAGAATACGGTACGTATACAAATGAACGTTATAATAATGAAAACGTACACATGAAATAAAACGTGACAAATTTACAGAAATAAAAATCGGCAATTGGATGATATTCGCTTTGAATTCGTCGCTGGTAAAGACAAAGCCAGTGGAATTGCTTCGGAATTGGAATGTGCAGGACTGATAGATCCACTCGACGTTACCGTTATCGCTGAAAATTTAAACGAGCTGATAAATAAATCGGCTACCACTTCTTTCAATTCAATTATATTTCAATTAGTAAGTATGCATCTATGTTCCACGGGGTAGCAACACACACAATCATATTGTACAGATAGTTGATAGTTAAGATAATAGATAACTGCCAGCATCTTCAAATCTACATTCCCCGGAGAAAATTTGGTTGCGTGATGCAGCAATCAGACTTGTCGTGGATGAGTTTGAGACTGAATGAAACTATCTTGCCGATAGATATGATACAAACCACGCAATCTTATCGATTGCATTGTAAAGCTTGTGTTTTTCACTTGAGCATAAGTTTCCACATATTCATTGTGATTGAAAAGAAATCTAAGCAATTATAGCTGAATCATATCTTCTTTTAATTGGCGTTTAATAAACATCCTTTACCTCCCACCCCTCGAACAGGAGAGTTTTGTAACTGGATGATGGAGATGTTGCTACCCCGGATATATACCTAATTATACATTCAAATTCCTAATAGTATTTAAATTTTTTTTACAGAACTCGCCATCGCCCAATGATACATTCAACGACAAAGTACTTCTGGGTTATGCTCAAATTTCAATCATAGATCAAACCAAAAATGAATAACTTGCAAAAAATAGAGTTAACTATCAACCCCATATGATTACAGTTGAAATGGCCGAATCCAATAAGAACGAATCCACTATGGCCGAAGTAATAAAGTCTAATAACAATTATGTAGAAAGTGATTTTCAACCTTTTCTAATCGAAAAATGTGATTTTATATTTTCATTTACGTTGTTGATTGCTAAAACCAATACGAAGCATAAAATTAGTTTTAGACCTTATTCGTTTGACCTTAATGGATTCGTACTTTCAACGCCACCCACCCCATATACGTATATCTAACTTTAAACGTGTGTGGGTATCTGCTACTAAAATGGTTGTATTCTTAAGTATAAGTAATAGTTTAAGTTATTTGATAATGGAAAGCTGAAATTGTAAGCGTTTGGAATTATAAACGAAAGAGTTTAATATTGAGCTAGTGAATGTTGTGTGTAATTGGTATATTTACATAATGTAAGAACTCATATTAATATAAATGTCGGGGTGTACTATATATTACTCTCTCTGTCTCTCTCAGTGTGTCATTTTAATTAGTATTATATCAATATAACATTATAATATGTATTACTAAGTTAGGTGTTTCACTATACCATTATATCTATAATGAATGTATTACAATGTAGAAATATTACGTACATTATGATGTATTACCGATTAAACTTGTTGTGAATGATTGTGATTTGGGCCGCTGGTGGATTTTTTTTTCATTACTGTCTGTAATTTTTAAGTTCACGAAATATATTTTTTTTCTTTGAATTGTGTGCTTTTATTATATATATAATAGCCGAAATCCGTCTGTCTGTCTGTCTGCTGATAACGCTCGCTGAGGAAAAATAATTAAAAAACCACCAGCACGACTGGGGTTCGAACCCACGACCTCAGGCTCGGGAAGAACGTCGTTAGACCAATCTGCTAAAACCAGTTGTCAGTTGGATCCTTTTTTTTTTTAAACATATCGTAAATCGGATTTACCTACAAAATGGATCGTGATTCTGCTAATAATACATAGATGACACTATAGAAACTATTATTTTTTTTTTTTGTTTTTTGATTTTTACAAAATCACTTACAAAATTATAATTATTATATAAATAGTAAAGTAAAAAAAAATATATTTTTTGAGTGGGTATCGATAGCATTCAATTAGTGGGGATTGCTATAATACATGGATGGCGCGATAAAAACTATTTTTTTTTTTTTTCGATCAATTAGTGGGGATCTCTATTAAAAAAGCGCTTTACGATATTTAAAATTCAGCGGGCGTTGATATTCAACGGGCTTACACTAGTATATATATATATATTATAAGGTAAAGCGAAAAGAAATGTCATTTTTTTACTATATACTATATTATTCCGTTAAATATTTCCCATCATTAGCTATAATCTTCCTCCACAGAATAGGCAGTTTTTCAATACCTCTTTCGTAAAATTCTGGAAGTTTTTCATTAAAATATGACTCCAAATGATTTTGAACTTGTTCAACAGATGTAAATGTTTTATCTTGAGGTGAATGTTCCAATGACAGGTGATAATCCGAAGGTGCAATATCAGGTGAATATGGTGGATGTTGCAAAACTTCTAAATCCAGCTCTCTTATTTTGTCCTGCGTGATCTTTGCTGCGTGTGGTCTTGCATTATCATGCTGCAGAATGCGTCTTTTCGTGCGGGACCAAAATTCCTTGTCTATTTTTTTCCCCCGAGTCTTTTCAAATTAATGATCTTTTACTGTCGACCACGGACAGCCGATGTCTTGTGATAATTCCTTTATCGTTTTACGAGGATCAGATTACACCAAGGAATTTAATCAATTTTCAGAGGTCTTCCTGATTTTAGTTTATCCTTCAACTCCCTGTTGCATTTTTAAATATTCAATACGTCTCCATAAGTATCGCAGATGTTCTGTGTAGCTTCATTTGGTCTCAATCCTTTGTCGAATAAAAACAACATAAAATATCGCAAATGTGTCTCATCGATCTCTGGCTTTGACATTTTCACTAAGGGTTAAAAAAATAATAAAAGATGAAAACAGTGAGAGGATTAACAGACCTTCAAAACGATACCAACCTTGACGTGTTAACTCGACGGCAACCACAGTGAAACTGATTTCAAACAATGCAAACAAAAAAAATGACATTTCTTTTCGCTTTACCTATTATATCCAAAATATATTGATATTTTTACTGACCCTTTAAAATACAATGGTAAATATTACAAAATTCCATCTGACATTCGAAATTTCCTTATCGTATAACGAACTGTCAAAGTGACGTATCACACAAGAGATGTTTTTACGGCCATATTCCATTTTCAAAAATGTGTACTAATATAATAAAACGAGATATAAAAACCAAAACATTTCGATTGTGATTCAAATTTGTATTTAGATACACTTACTAGTTCTGGTTAATGAAATTTTAAAATTGTTGCTTCGGCTCAGAGAAAATTTCAGTATAAAAAATTTTCTCAGTTCAATGGAAGAATCTTTTCAAAATACCAGTGACGTTATACCAACGTTGTGGTTATCAAGTTTGTGGTTCTAAAAAGTGGGTCGCGGTACTAAGAAGTTTGAGAAGTACTGCCCTATAGGAATCCCAATGTCACGAAACAGTACTAAAATAACACTGTTCGACAAATGACGACTTTTTTTTGCTTCAGAGACGAGATATGACTTTTCTTATAGATCTATGCCCAGTGAACACGAATCTGGTAGTAAAAAATGTTGATTGGCTTGAGATTCGGAGATATATGTGTTTTTTAAATCACGCGATTTTTCTATTTCTTGGTGTTGTTCGTTCGATGTCTCAAAATCTGTCAATTTCTTGTTCAAAATGAATATTGGAATCTATAGTCGGGTATTTTATCTTTCATTTGTAGTACTTTTCAGCTTTCAGATCTTTCTAAATAGTCGTCCAGTTCAAATCAAAAGTCAAAAGTACGTATTTTCACTTGGGATTTTTTACCACTGTTAATAATATTTTATATTGAGTATTTTCTATTGAAACATGTTTATTGGAATAGTGTTCTGGCTACACTATTTTTTATTTTCGTTTAAAAGGGTTTCGTCAGAATGAAAAAAATGTCATTCAAAATGCTCTCAGGTACTCTAGAACAGGGGTTCCCAACCTCTTTGTACCCTAGAGCACATTTTAAAATATTGGTAGGGCGGCGGGCACCACCTATTTTTTCAAAGCAAATTTATAGTTGAACATATGTACATACATAAATAATAATAATACACAATACATAGGTAATAAATAATACACAAAAAAATAATGCCGCTTTTTTTAAGAATGAAAACTTTTTTCTGTCCACTGTATTCCAGAAGTCCTTATCTGATATTAAGGATTTTAGCATAATATCATTCTGAAGGTCCAAAATTTCTAGCTCCAGTTCTTCTGCCTTCACTTGAACAAGCTCTGCAATGTATGTATGCAGCTATTTCCATTATATTTATTTGGCAAGTAAAAGGATTGTTAAAAAAGGAGACCATTGGCTCGATAATAGTAAACTGCTGAAATCTCTTTTCAAACTCTTCTTGAAGCACTTGAAGGTGCTTAACAAATAATGACACGTTGTTATTCACTGTTACCTGCCATTTTCTTCATATTTGGGAAATGCACGAGAGACTTCATCTGCAGATGTGATATCCACAAAAACAGTTTGGCTGTAAATGAGTTTACAGAGCCTATCATTTTAGCTACATGTTTGTCTTTTCCCTACAACTCCAATTTTAAAAAATTCTGTCGTGGTCGTATAGTAGCGGGCGCACACAAATCGGTCAGCGGGCGCCGTGGTGCCCGCGGGCACGGGGTTGGGAATCCCTGCTCTAGAAAGTCCTAGAGGTTCTACTCTTATTAGGTTCTGAAAATATCCTAGTATATAAAAATCTATTAAACTTTCTAGAGATGTTTTATAACCAAGAAAAAAGAAAATTCTCGAATATTCTCGGAGAATAATGGAGAATAATCTTTGGAGAATAATTTTTTGGAGAATATTCTCGTTCTCCGAGAATATTCTCGACTTACAACACTACGCGCGACGTCAAAACCTGCTCGCTGAAACTCGCATTCTCGGAAGCGAACAACTACAATTGAACTCACAGCTGATCAATGATGAATTTCATCACCACTGGCTAGCGGCACTTGACTTAGTACATCATATATATAATAGCCCTATTCCGTCTGTCTGTCTGTCTGCTGATAACGCTCGCCTCGGTAAATAATGAAAAAACCAGAACGTCGAACGAGTGGGATTTGAACCCGGGACCACCAGATCGGGAGGAATCGTGCTTTCACTATTCGCCAAACCGTTGATGCCAGACCTCCTTTTTTTTTTAAACATACATATATTGAAATTTTTAATTTTTTTTTTTAAACAATAGATTGAAATCGATCGCGACTTTGTTAAATTGTTATTGTATATATTAATAGAATATATAGATAGCGCTATTAAAACTTTTATTTTTTTTTCAAGAAGAAAAAAAAAAGTTTGTGAAGACTTGTGGCTCGATCCGAGCGACTCGAAGCCCGACCAACTGCAGATCGAACCTCGATGACAAATCGATGAATATCGAACGTGTGGATGCACCTTAGAACTTGTTTTTATTTCGGCAGACCTAGTTGATTGACACTCGACTCGGTTTGTCCAAAACCTATTATAGTGTGGACGCGATGTAGCACTTACTCGATTCAATCCGACTCGTCCAGTGAGTACGCTTGTGTGGACCCGTCATTAAAGACGGCACTGTTCCCTCGACCAAAGACTGCTGTGCTGAATGTGTTTTTTCGACGTAGAAATTTAATTTAAAAAATTCGGGTGTGGCCAACCCATGACTTTATCCGTATTTGAAGAATACAAAGAGTAACGAAATATTTTTTTTAAGTACGTAAGTAAATAAAACGCATGCACACCACCACACCAACCAAAATAAATACATACATATTATGAAATTACATACTGTGTCGAGTGCGCGCGTGAATGTAAAATACGATCTTCGGCATATATTCAAATAAGAAAAACTACCACTTCCAGTCGGCGGACTTTGATCAAAACCTTATCAACTTAAATTTTACATGGAAATTATAAATATAAATTTTCAACTTAATCAATGGGGCAGTTTCTGAAATATTCTGTAAGAAACTTTTCGACAAAAAAAAACCCTACTTCCGGTTGACTGATTATATTGATTTATTTTTTCGTATATAGCAATTTCTCTCAGGATTACAACATAATATTATGACGATACTACATATTTAAAAGGCCGGAAAAAAAAAAAAAAAAAAAAATCGTCAAGAGTAAACTGTCACTTACGCTCGTCAGATGTTGACTAAAATCACAGAATCTCTTACGACTAACGTGAAAACTATAGATATGAAATTTGAACGAGATCGCTGGAGCAGTTTCGGAAATATTATGTGGTAAAAAAATTTTAGAATTTTCTACAAGAAAAAAACCCTACTTTCGGTTGACTGATGTTAACCAAATTTCTTTTGTCTCTTATACCTTACGTGAAAATAATAAATATGAAATTTCAGCTTGATAGACTTGATAGTTTCGGAAAAAACACACACACACAAGTACACAGACATACAGCCGTACAGACATTTTCCAGAAATCATGAAAACGTGATCAGGGGATAATCTACTATATAAAATTCAATGTTTGTTTCTTTTTTTCTTTCTGTGTTTGTCGTTCCGCTATGCAAATCTATAGTTTTCAACTTGGTATACTATTTCACGACACCCTAAATCAGACCGTAGGTGGGTTTTGGAAGGGGTCGCATCAGGGGGTCGACGGGCCCCCATATACAAAATTTTTAATCAATTTTTTTTTTAACTGGAGAATAAATGTTTTCATTTGTTTCAATTTTTTTTTGTACTGGAGAATATATATCATTCATAAACTTTCACCCGCCCGAGCAACGCTGGGCAATTCAGCCATACTCCGGCCGTTTTAGGAAGACTTCTGGGTAAAACGTACATGCTGTCCCTTTCGTTCATGCGATGCAACATTGTAAAGACGTAAAATAATTTCTTTGTTTTTATTTATTTATTTATTATTAATGGATAGAATATTAATAATAGTATGTTGTATCTACAACATACTATTAATAACTTATTCCTAAGGCTTGCGACACCCTGTTACACACATTTGATATTGGGCACAACGATCCACCATTGTCTCTCTCCTTTTCAAAATATTCACGCAGTTTAATTATAAACTCACGACTCAAACTTGTCTATTATTAATTGACATTATCAGACTCTAACTCCAAAAAACTCTACCGACGCACGCGCAATGTTGTATCGCTCGACTAAAATGCAACGTGAAACTGAAATGCATTGCAATGCATTTCAGTTCCTAAAACAGCCGGAGTATAGTACTTGATACAAATCAGTCAAAATCTCGATGTTGAATTTTCGCACGATCAGATATGCAAAGCACGAGTGATATGGCACACTCCCGGCCGTTCCGTCTTGAAAACTCTTCGGCTTTTATTTTTGTCGGCTCATCGAGCCGAATTTGAGCCGTTCGATTGCGGTATTCTCGAACGCGGAGTCGATAATGGAAAAGGGTAAATATTGAAACGGACGGACATGGCCGCAAAAGTGTCAGTTGTTTGGTCCGCTGTGTTCGCGTCCGGGGCGCAGAGGGCTGCGGGCGGCAGTTGCCGGCGGTCGGCTGTCGGCTGACGGCTGCCGCTGGCCGGATCGGCCACCATGGCCGATCTCGCACTATCCATCGACACAGCTGATCTGCCAGCGGAAGTCAGGGAGAAGCTGGCCGAGCTCGAGCTGGAACTCAGCGAAGGTAAAACATTCACTTTTAATTCATAAACTTTTTTTCCCATTCGACACTTTAGCGCGGTACATACAAACGGGTGTACACACGCGTGTGCACCCACACAAATGCAAAAATCAACCCCCTCTTCCTTCACCAACCCCCCCCCCCCCACTTCACTCGTACTTTCTCGCCAATCGATAACCACGCCCGCGCGCTACCCCCCCTCACTTCCCCTCGTCCATCCCCTCTCCTTTTCGAACTTTTGAGATGAATCATCATCATCATCGGGGTCCAAAAACGTGACGTGAATATTACACCACCACCCACCCCCCCCCCTTAAGCAAAACTGCAATCATTTCATTGGTATCCTTTTGAAGTGTGCGCCGCAGGTGAATTTTTATTTTATTTTTGTATGAAATTGTGTATATTTTTCATGGCAGATTTATATACACATGTAGTTTTTGTGTGAAATTTAATACATTATGATTTTGGTGGACGATACAGGTGGATTTTTATACGTGTGAGAATGTATGCCGCACTTTAAATTGGTGTCGGTTTTAATGAAGGTGGGCCCTAATTTTTGTATGAAATTGTGTACTACATACATTAGTTTAGTTTAGTTTTTGTATGAAATTTAATAACTTTTTTCAATATGAAATGGAAGAATATGCTCCGCAGGTTAATTTTTGTACGTAAAGTGTGAGAATGTATGCCGCAGTTCGTGTCGGTTTTATAGCCGATTTAGTTTTTGTATGAAATTTAATAACTTTTTTCAATATGAAATGGAAGAATATGCTCCGCAGGTTAATTTTTTTACGTAAAGTGTGAGAATGTATGCCGCAGTTCGTGTCGGTTTTATAGCCGATTTAGTTTTTGTATGAAATTTAATAACTTTTTTCAATATGAAATGGAAGAATATGCTCCGCAGGTTAATTTTTTTACGTAAAGTGTGAGAATGTATGCCGCAGTTCGTGTCGGTTTTATAGCCGATTTAGTTTTTGTATGAAATTTAATTCGGATATGAAGGATATGCTCCGCAGGTGAATTTTTATACGTAAAGTGTGAGAATGTATGCCGCAGTTCGTGTCGGTTTTATAGCCGATTTAGTTTTTGTATGAAATTTAATTCGGATATGAAGGATATGCTTTTTTTTTATACGTTGAGTGTGAGAATGTATGCCGCAGTTCAAGTCGGTTTTATAGCCGATTTAGTTTTTGTATGAAATATAATACTTTTTTTTTTTAATATGGATAGGAAGATTATGCTCCGCAGGTGAATTTTTATACGTTGAGTGTGAGAATGTATGCCACAGTTCACGTCGGTTTGATGGCAGATTTAGTTTTTGTTTGAAATTTAATGCATTTTTTTAATTCGGATATGAAGGATATGCTCCGCAGGTTAATTTTTATATGTAAAGTGTAAGAATGTATGCCGCAGTTCAAGTCGGTTTTATAGCCAATTTAGTTTTTGTATGAAATATAATACTTTTTTTTTTAATATGGATAGGAAGAATCCGCAGGTGAATTTTTATACGTAAAGTGTGAGAATGTATGCCGCAGTTCAAGTCGGTTTTATAGTAGATGTAATTTTTGTATGAAATTGTATACATTTTTCAATATGAAAAGGAAGAATATGCGGCCACACACACACACACGCAATTTTGATGTAAAATGATGAATTTTTTAGAATGTAATACTTAATTTTTGTATGAAATTGTATTCGTTTTTCAGTATGAAAAGGATGAGTATGTTCCGCAGGCGAAAATTCATCTTCCAAGCAAACGTTCTATTGGAAATTAATTCGTCTGCATGATTGATGCGATGTCAATTTGCTATGTTGTAATTAGTTAATTGTTAAAATAAATAAAAACGGTTTCCAAAGTCGTTAAAAATTACACGAAAATACGCCGCATCGAATTTAATATAGGATACTTTTTCTTATCGTTTAACAATTGAGATGTTTTATGAAAAGTATGACGCAAAATTTTCTTGTAAAATGATGGCATTACATCGTTTAGTTATTGGTAGGTACCCACGTCATTAGATTAGTCACTATTGGGTACCTACATATGTATGTTCATACATATTATGGCAGATGCCAAAATGCGCCAATTCATTGGTCAGTTCGCACTTAGCCGGTAAAAATTAATGAATGTTACCGGTTTATTCGTCACCTGTGATTGTTTACCGATGTTTGAAAAAAAATTCAACGTATTTCGGCGCAACTTGGCTATCTGCGTGCGAATTTGGTTTGAAACAATCGAAACGAATCGAATCTTGTTCTTTCCTTCCTGTTCCTTTCAGAAGACAGTGGGAAACCACCGGATATTATCTTTCCTCAAAAAAAAAAAATCAGTAAAATGTCAATCAAAAAGTGTATACGATTTGTACAACGAAAAATATATTAACTCGCAAGTTTTTACAGTGAAAATTTTGACTGCTATTTTTTTCAAATTTTCATTTTCTTAGTTAAGTTAGTAAGTTTAAAGTTTCTTCCGAAAGCGTGTGCTGAAAAGGGATTGTTAAAGAAAACCAGACTAAACTAGTATTAATGTAGCTTAATTGTATTTAAAAGAACCATTTTCTAGCTTACAATTCTTACGTAATTAATTAATTAATTAAAAACATCATTTCGGATTCGTAGGTACTGAAAAAGTTCACCACAAGCTTACTTTCACGTATGCTTGGAATCGATACAATAATGTTTGCATGCGATTTATCCCCACGTGCATATTATATACACAGCTTTTTTTTTTTTTACGCCATTGTCGTATCATCACGCCGCATTTTGTTGTGTGTGCACACGGGTTCGCTATTGATTTTTGATATAAAAGTTTGGCGGATGGCGCACACGCCAACAACCATTAAAATTCATCAACGTTTCGTTGCACGTACGTACATACGAATGATTAATGAAATCGCGTGCACATGATCAATTTCAATTCGAACAAGTGTCCACTCGCACCATTTTCAAAATACCAAAGACGTGTCGTACCAAAAGCTTGAAAAATAAAATAATAACTCGAGCGTTTATTGGTAATTCATTGGACCAGGCGATAGTTCAACGGTTGGAGCTTTAGTCTCGTGAGCAAAGGTCGGGGGTTCGATCCCCCGTATATGTTGAAAGGCTTTCAACCCCAAATATCGCCCCAGACAAGGTCTGGATAGTACTGAATTCAAATTGACAATGTCTTGTGAGGATTTTGAAATTTATCATCATTTTCTCCAATCCTCCTCCATTTCTGTCTGTCTTGAGAAATCTCCACCCAGTTGACTCACACACATTCTTCTCAATTCATCAGCCCATCGTCCACTCGGTCTGCCTTGCTTTCTTTCACATCCTTTTGGATACCATTCTAGTATTTCTCGCACGTTCCGCTATATCTGCCACTTTGGTTATACTTCTTACCCATGTATTCCTCTTGCGATCTCTTCTCGTTATACAGGTTCATCTTTCCATGCTTCTCTGTGTGTACTGAATCTTGCGTAACATTCTTGAATTTAGCATCCACGTTTCACGTCATAACTGGCAGTGCGCATCGGTCGTGTGCCTTCATTTTTAAGCATAGCGGAATGTTGGATTTAAAAACAATGTTCATTCTTCCAAAAGCACTTCATCCTAGTTTCATCCCTTCTTCTTTACAACCAGTCATATTCACCAATTGTCCTAGGTATAAATAATTATCAACTATCTCTACAATATGACTATCTACAGTGACTACGTTTTGCGTGCAAAATTCATTAAACATAATTTTAGTTTTATTAAAATTAATTTTTAAGCCTACTTTCGTTGCTTAATTGTCGCATGCAACTATTACAATGTCGTCGGCTAATCTTAGATGGCTCAAGTGCTTCAATTTATCTTTACTTTCTTTATATAAAAGTTCCTTCCTCCTCTTCAACTATTGAACAGTATCCTTGCTTACTTATTTCACTATGGCACGGCAGAAACATTTGTCATATAGTGAAGAGGCAACGCTTGATATCAAGTGCCCTACCTTCAGAAGTCCACTTACAACATGTTCAAAATAGACTTCTCATACATACCCATGTGTGTAAAGCTTAAACATCTCGAGCGTTCAACCGTGTCGGAATTAGTAATTCATTAAATTGCAAATTGAATCTCATTCACGCTTCAATAGACGAGCTTCTCTCATTAGCGTTAAGCTCCGCAAATTGATCGTCGGGGTCTCTTAACGACCGTTTTTTTTTCCGTTTCGCCGTTTAGTTAAAATAAACGACATTCACAGGGCGTTTTATGGGCTATGTAACAATTTTCGATCGATCCACGTGAAATTTGTTCGTACCCATGTATGTGAATGTTGAGAACCAGAATATCAGGTGTTGAGGTGCGTCCGATGAGTAAGTAAGTATAGGTGCGTCACACTGTCGTGTACCGAGAAATCTTTTCCTGTTGCTGGTGCAGTGACTCTCAACGTGTGGGATGCATCTCTGGGGCTTTTCCGAGAAATACCCATCGTCAATTATTCGCAAGCGAGTGTTCGCTTGATTCCCACTTTTGCAGACGTCTCGCCGGAATAGGGTTAATGCGCCTGGCGCCCGATTTCTTCTCCTATACTGTATTACACATGCACGAATCCAATCCAATTCTGAGAATTTTCTCACGGTAGGATAACGCTATCGACCGATGGCTCATTTGGGTGACGGTTATTTTGGTTCAGTTTAACCCTTTAACTCCTCTGACAGGTAAAATGCAACGACGCCATTCTTGTACCGCTATCGCATCAATGAGTCAGGCGGTTTTTTTTTTGTCTAAATAGGAAAATGTTTAGACATATTCCATCTGTAATGCTCTGAAATGGTTTAATTTATCCCAAATTTTGTTAGAATGAATATAGTTTTAAAATGCAACATCCAGCTATGCTTAAAAAATAAGGCATAGGTACGACCAATGCGTAATGCCAGTTATGACGTATGGATGTGGAACTGAAACGTGGATGCTGAATTCAAGAATGTTACGTAAGATCCAGTGCACACAGCAGCATGTAAAGATGTATGCTCGGTATAACAAGAAGATATTTATTTATTTATGTAACAAACGACTTATAGTATACAATATAAAATATAAATACAAAATAATATTAATATCACACAATACACTACAGCCAAAATAGTTACAAATGAACAACAGATCAAAACAAGGAACTGAAGTAAAGATAATCTAAAGGAGGGCAAAGAATAGAGAAAAGGATCAATACTTGCCGGGATTTCGTTAAATTAAATAAATTTCGTAAAAGGAATACATGGGTAAGAAGTATGACCAAAGTGGTAAATATAGTGGAAGTGTGAAAAAGTATAAGTGGACACACAGCGAGAAGAATGGATGGGAGATGGACGCGAGAAATACAAGAATGGTATCCGAGAGGATGTGAAAGAAAGCAAGGTAGACCGATGAGCTGATGAATTGGGAAGAATGTGTGGAGTCAAGTGGATACAGATTGCTCACGACAGACGGGAATGGAATAGGATTGGAGAGGCTTTCATCCAGTAGCGGATGGTGAACGGCCGAAAATGATGAAATATTGTTGTGTTTTCAGTAGAATTTCCAGGCAATAGCTCAGTGGTTATACCGTTAGTCTCGTGAGCAAATAAATGCCCGTCGAATGGTTTGCTCGACTGTATTCTTCGTTAAATAGATATCACTGCATATTCCTAAATTCAGGTCGGCTGTTTTATGTTTTGAATTTGCCAATTTATCTAACTCGGTTGTGAGACGGTTCCACAAAGTTGGCACAATTCAAAACAAATCCTTTCTACCGATCAAATCATGGTCCTCCTCCAAAAGGCAGTGGTTTTTCCACTGGACACTATCTTTTCCCAGTTGGACACTGTGATAGACAGTAAAATGTTTGTCAAATAGTGAAGAGGCAATCCCTAATGTTACCAACATTGAAAACAGTTGGTAGTTTAAGTACAGTGGAACCCCTATGCATCGTTTTTCAAGGGACCGTAAAAAAAACGATGTATGCAGAAAAACTACTTATACGATAAAGTCTCAAACCCGTAAAAAAATAAAAAAACATGTTTTGTAAAATTAAACTAATAAAATCATCAGAAATAATCAGTAATTATACGTATGTACATAATAATCATCAGAACATTCCTTTTTTTTTACAAAGAAGTCTTTCATAGTGAGTTGCCTCTTTGTAGTCTTGCATTTTAATTTAAGCAATGACCTCTCAAATTCGCTCTCTTTTTTCACAAGAGATTCGTCTATCTCATATGAATGCAATCTACATTGTAATTGTTTAGAAATTTCGAGAAAAAATGGGGTGTTTCCGACTTTTGGTCAAGACTGGGTTCTCGCACGTGTGATAAAGAAATAAAAAAACGATCTATCATGGTAAAATTTGTGATGGGACCGTAATATTTAGACGATTGATACAGAATAACGATATTTAGGAGAACGATGCAAGCGAGATTATTTAACACTGTTCTTATGGGTGTTTGGCCGGGACTATTAAAAAATAGCGATGCATGCGAGACCGATATAAAGGGGTTCCACTGTATTCAATTAACTTTGCTACAAATTTTCCAAAAATACGTAAACGAAAATAAAAATCCAATAATTCCTTGTTTTTTCCGTATTTTTTCAATACCTGCAAATTGAAATAATCCACTTTGAAAGTGCGCGTATAGAAATTTCCCTTACTTGGCTGAAAATCCTTTGTGTTTGTAGAGCTGATTCATTAAAAAAAAAAACTAAACGAAATTAATCAATCCGATGTAGAGCGGTTTTGTTTTTCTCCTATCCTAATGCTAAATTTGCGTGTTTTCCGCATCGCATATTTTTCTTCCGATTGTTTATTATACATAATACAGCTGAAAGTTGCGTATGATTTCGTGCTAACATCACATAGATACTGCGAAAAGATTTAACGATATTATCCGTACACATACATATGTACATTCATACATGCACGTGTAGGCATATTGCACCTATACCCAGAACAAATTAATAATATGTAACACGAACCTGTGTGAATTTATATTCTAATATGTAAATTTTAACTCGCGCGTCTCTTTTCAATGATCATGTACATTTGTACATACATATGTATGTACATATATAGTGTATATTTAACTCGTGTATTCACAAATGTACGTACTTTGCAGGGTCATCGACAGCTCGTTCCGATGACGGCATATTATATGTTTATTCGACATTCAAATATATTTTAATTACGGATATTGCGAAATCTCGCTTCCGAGGAGATATATCTACATATGGCGCGAATTTTAATTTTTATATTTTGATACGATTCGCTCAACGTAATGCGCCCTGGTTGCATTGTGTACCAGAATTTTTATTTAATCTTTTCATTTTGGGTAAATTTCCATTGTTGTCAAATCGGCGACAATTTAATTATTTCTTTTATTTAAAAAAAAAAAAAGTATTATTAAGCATTGTCTCATTGTCTGCAAAATTTTCATCCGCTCAGTTCATTTCCTGTTTTTGATAACATTTTTCTCTCTTACCTGTGACTCGGAGAGGAAGATTTAACTGCCTCATTTTAAAAGGCCGCGTTCGTTATTTTAGTCTTTATCTCGGTCGTTTCTATCGCTAATCCCTCACCTTTTAATTTCTCGAAGTCTCGATTGCCTTTTTTTTTAGATTAGATTTTGGCGATGTAATTTTCGCTGAATTTCAATTATAAATCAGTTCTTCGAAAGCCAAAGCGAACCAAAATGGAGATTAGATTGCTCCAGAAGCGACGTTTCAGCGTCGTTTTAAAACATGCAACGTTCAAGTTTCGCGCATTCATTGGAACTTTTTTGCTCAGGACGAAGATTCGATTGGACTTCAAATCAAATAGTTTCCAGTTTACGGTCTTATTCTGATTATATTCAGTCTACGAACTTCGGATTGATCCTTTAATCTAATAATACAATCAAATTACCACGGGACAGAGTTAATTACAACGTGACATCACGCGACAAAAGGCCAACACAGTGTGTATGTAACGTGATAACTATCTACATACATGCACATATGGAACAATGAGTATCTACCATACGGGAACAACACTCATCGTGCGAGTGTGACGTCACGTTCGCTTTTGTAAAGCCTTGCGCCGTAGAAGATATTGTTCCAGTCGTTGGAACGAAGCGCCCTTCGAAGAATTAACATAGTATTTAAATCCAACATTCCGCTGTGGTTAAAAAATGAGGCATACGACCAATGCGTACTGCCAGTTATGACGTGCGGATGTGAAACGTGGATGCTAAATTCAAGAGTGTTGCGTAAGATCCAGTGCACACAAAGAAGCATGGAAAGTATGGTTGGTATAAAAAGAAGAGATCGTAAGAGGAATACACGGGTAAGAAATATGACCAAAGTGGTAGATATAGCGGAACGCGTGAAAAAGTTGAAGTGGACACAGAGAAGAATGGTATCCGAGAGGATGTGAAAGAAAGCAAGGTAGACCGAGTGAACAATGGGCTGATGAATTGAGAAGAATGTGTGGAGTCAACTGGATGCAGATTGCCCAAGACAGACAGGAATGTAATGACGTATGGATGCGAAACGTGGATGCTAAATTCAAGAATGTTACGCAAGATTCAGTACACACAGAGAAGCATGGAAAGATGTACCCACATATGCTCCGGTATAACGAGAAGAGATCGTAAGAGGAATACATGGGTAAGAAGTATAACCAAAGTGGCAGATATAGCGGAACGTGCGAGAAATACTGGAATGGTATCCAAAAGGATGTGAAAGAAAGCAAGGTAGACCGAGTGAACGATGGGCTGATGAATTGAGAAGAATGTGTGCGAGTCAACTGGATGCAGATTTCTCAACACGGACAGGAATGGAAGAGGATTGGAGAGGCCTTCGTCCAGCAGTGGACGACGAACGGCTGAAAATGATGACGATAATGATTGGAATCTAGGATAAGTGTCTAATTTGAGGTCAAATGCTTCACTTTTAACGCTCTCTTAAAGTGGTGCATCACTTTTTTTCCCCCGAGTTTCCTGCGTAAGGTACTCCATAAGTTTCCCGTTGCCTTTTCTGCCGCTCTTAAACGCCTCAACGAAGCACAATCTTATGGAATCGTAACCCTACACGCAAACAAGTCTTGTTTGGTAAATATTTAAAACCGCTGTTTATAAACACGTCGATTTATCGTCTTTGCGAATTCTTTGCACAGTTTGCGCGCACACGCGTATTATTATTGTTCATGCACAAGCGCCCGCGTCACATTCGAATGCGTAATACAGGATGTTCCGTTTCTCGATGTACATACATACATACATATACGATATACCACACGTACGTACATACATACATTCAATCGACCCGGTGTAATGTTAACTTTACCGTGTGTTTTATTGATTTATTTTTTGAATTTTGAATTATTTCGCAACTTTCGTCGTCGTCTCGTTGTTTTTAGATTGAAGCACCCCGGCAAAAAACGTGACTCACACACACACACACATACGATGATGTCACTACTTGACTGTCCAACTGGTTTGACCAGCTCGGCTTCTCTCCACTAAGTACTATTTGCTCCTATCCGAAGATTGTGTGTGCCACTCGCGTTTGCTTCTTCGCCTCGAACAGGCGTTTTATTTTATTGTAAATAATTAAAATAACGCCCGCATCTTTCATGTAATTTTTATAGAGACGCGTAAAACTGCACTGCAACCCCCTTCTTCTAAAGGTGGCATACTTGATATAAAACGTTGCCTCTTCACTATTTTTGAAAAACGTTTTATCGTAAAGCAACTGAAAGATAATCTTCAGTGGTTTGTTAAAATCATTGCCTTCTGCAGAGGAGGACTGCAACAGACTATGATTCGGATTGTAGGAATTTTTTGGGTGGTGTCAATTTTGTGGAACCGCCCCACTAACCAGTCGTTAGCTCAGTGGTTAGAGCGTTGGTCTCTCGAGCGAAAGGTATGGGTAAAAGTTTGTCAAACTTGAAAATCTCGTCACTGGATATTACTAAATTCAGATCGGCTGTCTCCTGTTTGAATTTGCCATATAATTGGCACCACCGAAGCAATTCCGTTCCCTCTATCCCATCCTCCCATCCAGAAGGTAATGAGAAACCACTGGAGAGTCTTTCCTTAGTTACTAGTTTAGTTAAATGTTTGTTAAATAGTAAAGAGACAACGATTTATATTCAAGCACCTACGCCACCTTCAGAAGAAGTCTCACAACTAAGCTGTTCCGTTCGTCGGTGTGTAATGAGCATTAGTATACTAACAATGTATAACTAATATACTATCCAGTGGTGAAATCGTTGCCTTCCGAAGGCGATGAAATGGAGAGAGGAAAGTTTGTGGCACCGTCTTGAAACTAAGCTAGATAAAATGGCGAATTTTAGCCGGTGACCAGGAGCAATATCCAGATATTGCCAATGTCGAAAACCGTCGAGAAAATCTTTCGGCGTCGCACAAGATACTAAAGGCCCTCACAAACCGTTGTGGTATGTATGTACGTATTTATCCGCTCCGGTTTTTTGAGGCCTTTCACGCTCCATCCTTCGTCGTTCGCTGTCCGGTTCGTCGGTGTGTACGCAGCATATCCGATTTGGATTTAGTAATATTTAATAAGTGATAACACCTCTTGCCAATTTATTATGATATTTACGGTCGAAAACCGCACCCTTCACTCGAGAGACTACCGCACCGATGACGGATCCAATCGTGGAAATTATTCATGATAAAAATAAAATCGTCTGAAAAATGCAAAAAAGGCGTTAGACACGTAGAATCATGCAGACAGACAGACAGACAGACAGACGTGAATTCAATTGTGTGAAATGTGGGGGGGTTGCACGGCAGAGATAGGGGTTTTATAAAAGTCGCGGAGAATGGTAGCAAGAGACAAATGGATAGTATTGTTTTCCCCATTTCAATGTTTCGCTTTAGCGTGTATCCACAAAGCACACGCTCGCCCTCTTGTAATTGGACACACCGTATGTAACGAAATATGTACATAGTATATAGTAATAATAATGGGTTTGGAAGAGGACGTGCAAATTCGCGCGTGTGTGTTTAGACAATATTTTTTGTGCAAATTATCGCCCCGTACCCACACGAGAGTGTGTGCGAAAATTTGTTTGAAGTTTAATGTCGCACGTTGTGATGCTTTTTTGAACTTCGGCGTGTCGTATCTATTAGATATTAGACATTTACGGTAATTGTGCGAATTAGTCATGTCGGTCAAACTACCAAACTGTCTATCTACTGTCTACACCGGGCTTCGGCAACCAATGACCCGCGGGTCACCAAGTGAACCATTTGATAATTTCAAGTGACCCTTTTGAAATTTAAATGATTTATTAGAGTTCGTAAGAGGAATACATGAGTAATAAGCGGATGCTAAATTCAAGAATGCTACACAAGATTCAGTGCTCACAGAGCAGCATGGAAATGATGTATGCTTGGTATATAACAAGAAGAGATCGTAAGAGGAATACACGGGTAAGAAGAATGAATGGAAGATGGACGCGAAAAATACTGGAATGGTATCCGAGAGGATGTGCAAGAAAGCAAGGTAGACCGAGTGGACTGATGAATTGAGAAAAATGTGCGGAGTCAAGTGGATGTAGAATGCTCAAGACAGACAGGTATGGAAGAGGATTGGAGAGGCCTTCGTCCAGCAGTTGATGGTGAACGGCTGAACATGGTGATGATAATGAAATGTTATAAAAGTTCGAAAGCAATAGATATGCGGTAAGGTGAAGTTCAATGTTCAAGCTTGATCATATCCTACATATGTATGTCTTTGAATCGATCATAATAAAATCCATTACAAATTTAACAATTATATCATCGGCTTAGCAATTTACGATGTGCGGTCAAAAATTGTCTAATTGTTTTTTGGAATTTTCTGCACGTTTATATGAAGAAAATTTTTGCCTGCGGTGCATTGTACGCATGTTTCTCAATATGACTGAAATTTTCGTCAAAACTAAGAAGCCGACGTTGTTTAATGACCCACCAAACCTTTTAAAATTTATACCCACCCAACGCAGGAAAAGGTTGCCGACCCCTGGTCTACACATTAGGTCAAAGAACTTTCTAGTTGAGATATTTTGAAATGAAACATAAATCTGTCTTTGCACATACAATGTGTGAAAATGTATGGATTCCATACGATTGATTGTATTGGAGTTGTTTTGAAAGTTCTCTTGAACAGTTTGTTTAGGTGTGCATATGCAATTTCATACGAGATGAAAGATTCGACGTTGGCCCTCAAAAAGAATCTCGCGTTAAGTTATTGTTTATTATATTTAGTAACAGTCGACCCTTTTCAAATTCAACCGCACTTATGCTGTGCCTAAAAAAAATAAATGAAAATGAAGTACTTCACATCCTTCATTACATACACCTGATATGCCGGATGAGCGTTTGATCGCATCCTTTTGCGAATGCGTGTTCGCACTATAATTTATATTTGTATTTAGACGACAAG
The DNA here is from genome assembly GCA_022651745.1 of Parapsyche elsis. Classification (NCBI taxonomy): domain Eukaryota; kingdom Metazoa; phylum Arthropoda; class Insecta; order Trichoptera; family Hydropsychidae; genus Parapsyche; species Parapsyche elsis. The sequence goes on along the minus strand of JAGVSN010000071.1, from coordinate 379,630 downwards.
TAATAAAATTAAATTAACACGAGACTCTAGCTAGTCAGATAGATATACATATGTACATACATATAATCGACGTAGCAAATTTGCAAGAGCGTAGTGGAAACGTAATACTTAATAATGGATATTTGCTACGTTTTAACGTCCGAGGGAAACCGGATACGGATTCAACGGTATATCCTCTGCGTGCGGCTCTCAACCTTTTCACAATTTATTTCAAATTACTGACCCCGGGTGTATGTTGTGTAATTTTCAACTGGCAATACTCGGATCGCTTTCGAACGTTAGCGGTTTCGCTGCGTCAAACTGACGCCTCCCTATCGTCGTCCCATTCGCACCGATATAATTCGCTTTGGTGCGAATCAACGACGATAGATGGCGTCAGTTTGACGCAGCGATTTCGCTAAGGTGTGTGAGCGCCATAATTTTCTTGAATTCTTAAGAATTACGCAAGATCCAGTGTACACAGAGCAGCATGGAAATGATGTACATATGCTCGACATAACAAAAAGAGATCGTAAGAGGAATACATGGGAAAGAAGCATGACCAAAGTGGCAGAGATATAGCGGAACGTGTGAAAAAGTTGAAGTGGCAATCGACACAAATACTTGAATGGTATCCGAGAGGACGTGAAAGAAAGCAAGGTAGTCCGAGTGAACGATGGACTGATGAATTGAGAAGAATGTGTGCGAATCAAGTGGATGCAGATTGGAATATTATGAACGGCTGAAGACGATGAATGATTATATTACAGTCAAATCGATTTTGTTGACTAAAGGCGCTCACATACCTCAGCGGCTTCGCTGCGTCAAACTGACGCCCTCCATCGTCGTTGATACGCACTAATGCGAATTATATCGGTGCGAATGGGACGACGATAGACCCGGGTGAAAGTTGGTCGCAGCGATATCGCTCAAGTGTGTGAGTGCCTACGAACAAACATCAATATCGCACTCGACCCAATTAAAGACCCGCCGGATCGTAGGAAGTATTTCGTCGAACGTTGTCGGTGTGTTTAATTATTTTGATCACCGTGCGAATTGTGCCGTTCGAAACGTTCTTCCTTTGTGCAACCATCATCATTTATGTACTTACACGTAATTTCGATATAAAACGGAGATTTTTATCATTTCGAGCTTTGTTCTTTGACAAGGTCGTGTCGCTTCGCCCAGTGCACGCTATCATTTTTCAATTACTGATAATGAGTGTCCGAGCAACGTTTCCCAAACGTGCTATATCGAATTGCGACACACACACACACACACACACGGTCGTGTATGTCATTGCTGGTTGCGATTTCGCGATTAACGTGCCCGAAAATCCCTCTGCAGGTTCATATATGTACATAAATATGTATGATGATGGGGTACGGAATGTACATATAATAGTAGTGGGTCTGAGCTGGCTAGACATTATCTAGTCTCGACGTCCCGGTCTATTGTGGCCGCTTCTGTCGGTATGCAAACTGCCCATTCTCGTTTGCACCTGGCTGCTGAAACTGGACTAACCAGTTTTTATTTTTATTCACTTTTTTTCTCCTTTTCCTCTTCCATATACCCAACCGAATGCAACCGCAGACGAGGCTGTTTCTGCGCTCTTTGTCCATGCAGCCAGATACACTCGTGGACTAGTATGTAGTGTGTAGTAGGTAGGCTGTTGATACTTTTCATCCGAGCCTTTTATGGCCTCTCACACATCCCAACTTTCGATTGTGTCCCGCTGGATATTTTCATCGTTTTCAATTTTCATACATATGGTACATACCTATCGCCGATTTCGAAAGGAAACTCTTTTTTTTTTTGTCATTGTTTCACAGTGTGAATTGATTTTGAAAACATCGACATTCCAGTCGTGAGGTACTGCGTTTTATTTTTATTATGTACATAGGTACGTATACCGAAAAGCAAACATTCAAATAGCTAGCTTATATGGTGGACTATATCAGTGCTACTCAAACTATGTTCCGCGGAACGGCGCCGTTCCGCGGCGATAGCCGCAAATCTGACGCACTTTTTTACAATTTTTGAATTTAAAAAAATTATGGATTGGCGTATTTTTTTTTCAAAGATAATTTTTCCTTATAACCATTTTTTAAATTGAATTGAACTGGCGTATTTGACTGATATATTTTCTAATTTAAACGAGCTTAACACCTCCATGCAGGGAAGGATGACTTCGTGTTTTACGATGGATAAGATCGACGGATACAAGCGAAAGTTGGAAATATGGAAAAGTCGAATGACGAGAGATTGCTATGATATGTTTCATAATTTAGCGTCAGTTATAGCCGATAAAGGCGAAGATTTTAATAAAATATCTCTGAAATATCACAAGCGAACACTTAAAGAATTTGGCAGAACGTTTTGAGTGGTACTTTCCAGGAGAAGAACATCCTCGGAAAGGAACTGGATGGATTCGAAATCCATGTGTCCCACTGAAAGATACCTTAACTGTCTCTATAGAGGATAAATTATTATCACCTTATCATTGTTAATTTTTATTTTTCAATTAATGTTTTGGTATTATTTTCTTCCGTAATTTTTATGTTTCAATTTAAGTTTTGTAATTTTTTTAATAAATTTGAACAATAAGATCATTTAAGTATATTTTTTCATTATAAATCATGGAAAACATTTAATTTTACCATAAATAAAAGAGGTCGATATGTTTGCCACCTTGCATGCCTCATTAAATTGTTTTCTTGAAAGTTAGGTGGCATTATAATTAATCTCCCATTGGGGCTTATTACAAAGTCATTACGTTTTTTTTTAATAATTAATCCAAGATCTATATATCGATATTAATCAAATTTCATTAAGTTTTCATTAAAAATGGAAAATAAATAGTTTTGCCCTATAAAAAAGCGTTAAAATATGTTACATACTCAATGCTTGCATAATAAATAAATTCATTTTTTTATCATCGTTTTTTTATTTTTTTTTTTTATTAATAAAATTTCAAGAAAATATATATATTTTTATTGTAAAATAGTATTATATGTATATAGGGTACCGTTCCATGGAAAATTTGATAAAAATTTGCCGTTCCGCCATATCAGAAAGTTTGAGTAGCACTGGACTATATGTATGATTGCGTGGTTAGTTTTGACGGTATCTCATATTTTTTTCGTTTCGATTAACTGAAAACGTATAATAAGTGATAAACTACAAAATTAATTTGTACATTACCTTTGCTTTTGACCAAAATTTTCTTACACGAATCATTAATTACTTGAATTAATGAGCTAACAACAGCGGTAACTATGGATTAAAGGAAAAATCTGAATATAAGAAATAATACTTAAAATTTTCAACGTAATTGAGCGTAATACTCTTGGAACACAATTTAAAGGACGGACCATTAAGACTTTTTGTATAGGTACAATATTTATTTATTTAATTAAGATAGCTTGAGAAGCTAAATTACAAACAAAAAGTAACTTAAGCTAAAATTACAAAATAAACTTACTTATTTATTAGCACTTATACAGAGTTGCTATTTTAAGGTTGCCAGGAATCTATCAATTTTGTTTATATTTCTGAGATCCGGACCATTATAATATTCAACAAAATCCCCGTACAAGATACTTCACCTGGTTCTACTTAATTTTAAATTCAGAACTATTCACTTGTATATTATATATTACCCATAGTATTATGACTGTGTACATTATATCCCCTCATTAAATACTTAAAATTTCTTGGTAATAAATTCTAATAAACATGCACATTTTTAAGGTTTCACATTAATTACCCTAAATTTACTAAATTTAAAAATGAACCACAATATATAAAATGACGAACAATTGCATTACATACCAATATTGGTTGACTACTGTTGAAGATACCTATTGAACGAGCGTTCTGTGTAATAGCAATATTAACATCTTATATAATACCTCAAATTACGTTCAAATTTATTAACCGATAAATGATTTTTAAATAATTTCGGCTTAAAAGGTACACAGTTTCACACGACAGTTTTGATTTAAAGACTGTATTTGCCACTATTTTATAATTTTGTTTTGCGGTCTTCTAGATATTGTTCGCGATATGCGGTAAGTTCGGTCTACATATTTGATTCGCTCTGAATTGAATAGAAGTTCTAGATTGTACTTAAGCGTATGTAAAAGTCTGTTTCCCCATACATATGTACATACATATAGCGGAACAAAATACTGGTTTGAATGCGTTGGTACTTTTGTCGCTATAGCAATTGCACGATCTCGATCATCATTATCATAATTGATAACATTAAAAAAAAAAAACAGATAATAATCCACATCGGCACGATAATACACGGTGAGTGTGTATCGCGCGCTATCAACCCAGCCAAACGAATTATTGGCGCTAGACTTGAGAGTCGGAAAATTGCTAACGAAATGGAGAGCGGTCGAGTTTCCCTTTGCGAAAATCGTGTCTCCCATTTTATTACATGTGTATTGTATTATCATTATTTTTTTTCTTCGAATCGAGCAATTTGGCACACTTTCAGCATCACTTGTTGAGCGTGCACTATTCCGCTGCACAGCCAGACGTGCGTTTTTGCATTCCTTTGCGCTCGATGCGCTTCGAATGTGCATAAATCTGTACTTTCTTGGGTTTTGTGTGTGCATCCCAGCGATACTCGCGTTCGTAAACATTAATTTATGGGCAGTTTCTCTTCACACTGTTTAACTCTTAATATTGTTCTTACTTACGCACACACACACACACGAAGGGTAAACTGACGAGTTGCATTCGATAATTTTAACCCTTTAAGTCGTAAACGGTGTTCTATCCATTCCTGGAAATCATGGTGTTGCCAATAGTCCTTTGTGTACATATAATCAGAATTTCCATGTCGGAAACTTTAAGCCGATTTTATACGGACCGGTTAGTTATGGACGCTCGAATTGATTGTGTCGGTAATTGTGGTTTGTTAACTACAACTCGGTGATTTCAACATAACAATACGTCGTATTATGCTAAATACATTGTGCATATCGATGGGTTAGTGCACAAATATTGTATGTCCAGTTTAAAAAAAAAATTGAGTTATCATACATATGTATGTACACAAAATGTCCATCTGCATCAAACCTTCATGTCCAAATAGTATACTTGAGAAGATATTGCCTTATTCAAATATATAATAGATATGTCCATTTCGTCCATAGTTTTCATGCAAAAGATATGTACATATGTCACTTACAATATTTTAAAACAGAACTGGACATGCAATATCTGTGCACTAACCCCTCAATATATATGTAGGTAATATTTTATCGGCCGTTACCTGTAAGATTTTTCCAGTTTATTTAAACTGGTTATCGGTTCCACAACAATTGGCTCCACCCAAAAACATTCTTCTAACCCACCAAATCGTTGCGCCCTTTCTTCTTTCCTCCCTCCAGAAGGCAATGGTTTCACCACTGGAAAGTATATTTCCCTAATTAGTTAGTTTACTATGACGAACGGTAACATGTTTGTTAAATAGTGAAGAGGCAAAGCTTTATATCACGTTTGCTACCCTAGAAGTAGAATCAGTTTTTATTACCTTACCTAGTACAATTGGTGAAAATGTCGGGTTGTAAAGAAAAATAAATAAAACGAAGAATGATACGATGGAGTGCTTTTGGAAGAATGAACGTTGTTTTTAAATACAACATTCCGATGTGCTTAAAAAGGAAGGCATACGACCAATGCGTACTGCTAGTTATGACGTATGGATTTGAAACGTGGATTCCAATTTCAAGAATGTTACGCAAGATCCAGTGCACACATAGAAGCATAAAAAGATGTAGGTATGCTGGGTATAACGATCGTAAGAGGAATACACGGGTAAGATGCATGACCAAGGAGAAGAATGGATGGGGGATGGACGCGAGAAATATTGGAATGGTATGCAAGAAAGCAAGGTATACCGAGTGGACGATGGGGCTGATGAATTGAGAAGAATGGATGCAGATTTCCCAAGACAGACAGGAATGGAAGAGGATTAGACCGACCTTCATCCAGCAGTGGATGGTAAACGGCTGAAAATGATGATAACTAGCTTACTGCCCGTAGATAATCAATCAATCAATCGTAAAAATAGTTTGGGGGGTCTGGCGTGGCTTGAAGGAGGGGGCTGAAGGGGGGGGGGGGTGGTAGACAATAGCGTTCCCACAAATTTTCCGTACAACAATTGCTACATTCACAATTTAAGCTCTTTATTAATATAATAATAATAATAACAATTACAGTCACCTCACGATAGAAAGGTGTGTAGATACTATTATATTCCTTTACATTTGCATGTACGTCATCCGTGTTTTATTCAAAGTACCATCAACGTGTCAGAACACTAACTTGCGATATCAGAGTGCAGTCAATGGACTTCGACCCTATGCGACGTCGATTGTTGTTTTGCGTTTGGGAAATCTCTACAAAAATTTGTGCTTCTCCAGTGGAAACAGACGACACAATAAAATGTATGTTCGTCTCGAAGTTCTCCCCGTGGCCGTATATTTCACAATTTGGCGTAAAATTCCATATAAGGCCACGCGGCTCAGGTGTTTGCTCGCTCGCGAGACGGCTCTATCAAACAGCCAGGCGTAAGTTAGAGTAACTGCTGAAACTGATGGTGATATATTGCACACTCTTGGAGACCCTTGACGACTTATATAGCCGTGGGCGAAAATCGCCATATTTGGAATGCTGCAATATTAAAACTTTCTTATTTTGACATGTTGCACTCGGTGGACTTACTATGTACAATGTACGTATGTACTTCCAACAGTCTTTAAAATTCGGCGGCGACTCGACTGTTACAATGAAATGACACCAACCACTATCTGCATGGATCAAGTCGCAATTTTGAAAAATTATCTTACTGTCCCAATGTGTAGTTAAAACACACATCTACAATGTATGTACATATAATATTCATGTAAAGTATCAGTGCTTCCCAAACTTTTTAGTACCGCGACCCACTTTTCAGGACGACAAAATTTTTATAATGTTTTTATACTTGACAATATTCAGAGTTTTATTCATTTTTATATATTTTATAATTAATTTAAACAAGCAGCTGGATTAATAAACCTTGTACATCCGTGGACTCGTCCAGTTGCAATGAGAACAATGTACTCTCACCGACTCTTTGAATCGGCTCAATTCTGCCGCACTGGGCCATTTCCTCGACTCTGCGTGCAATCGTGTTATTTGAACGCGAAAACATTTCGAACAGTCGAGATAAATGGACTTGAATATATGTATATTACTGATTTATTTGAACTTTTTTTTTTGTGCATTACGCTATTTTCTATTGTGTCATGTGAATACTTTAGTAGTTACGTCACTTCATTATTCATTATTAATGTATACATATGACTATTCCAAACTTCAACCACTCTATTTGAAAAGAACGAATCTCTAACAATCTTATTTGATTTTTCTTTTCGGAGTCTTAAGAGTATGACCTCTCACATAGATGAGGGTTCTCATTGAACATAATGGGGTTGGTCATTTCACATGAATAATGATTATTTATTATTTTGAATACTTCAATTAAATCACCTCTTAATCTCCTCGTCTCCAATGTGGAGAGATTCAGTCTTTTCAATCTTTCATGATAAGGTAGTGACCGAAGTAAATATTGGTGATACTATTTCTCTGCGCATGCAGATACGTTAGATTTAATAGCTTAAAAAAGTCACTTTTGGATGAAGATATGAAAAATCGCAAGAATACACCCCCATAACCCCTAAAACGCATCTAACTCATTTTCGTAATTTTTGTCAGTTACGTTAAGTGGGCTTAGGACGGCAGCTTTGTACAGTTGTCTGTATGCACCAACTGACGGGCATTGTATTGCAGGAAAAGCTCAACCCCCTCTGTCATAGTTTATTATGCCAATTTGACTTAATATGCCGCTACAATTTGTTACGTAACACGTCATAAATATCCAATTTCATACATTGTGCCTGGGTGATTTTCACAGTGTTCCTACACAAGGAACGTAAAATTCGTTTTAACGAGCTCGCTAGGACTTTGTACAGACTTTGTACACATGTATGACTTTGTATGCACGTATTTCTTATCCAATTCCAGAAGTATGCACATATATCAGACTCGCTCTTTGCAATTGAAATTCAGACTTGTCACCTTTGTTACAGTTGCTTACCTCGCGTTGTCGTAATGTGTTTCGTTCGCTCGCTTACGCATTGTTCCGTCATTTTGTGAGGAATTGTGGGTCATCGGACCAGAAGACGAGCACACACACACACACATATTTTTGCATTACGTACGAGATAATCCGCGGCGTTTCGTTGTCGTCTGCATTGTGCGCTATCTGATCCCACGACTTTGGTCTTAATCTGTGGGAAAAAGTTCATCAGAGCGTGTAGGAGCAAGCTGGCGTCCATCACTTTCGGTTTCAGGTCTCGCGCGTTGGTACTCCCACGACTCTGGACCTCTTGGGTATCATCGTATGTCGTATCCATCGTCGCTTTCGGTTTCGATTACAGTCCATGTATACTTATATTCACTCGTTGGTATTATATTATTATTATACACATGCATGTCCACAGTAGGTAGGTAGGCGAGGACCATTTGTGGTGTGTGTCCATTGTCTGTGCCGTTTCGATTCAGCGACCTTCGTGTCTTCTTTACGCGTGATCGCTGCTGCTGCTGCTGCGAGAAGTCAGAAGGACTCGCTACCAGATACGGTTGACCATTTTTAATTGACTTTTGTCTGATCCCACTTGTGCCACTGTTATTGAACGCTCGGAATTTGTGTGCGCACTTGAAATTCCTCGTGTACTTGGTCGCTTTTGATGCAACGCGTTCAGCGATGAGCGGTCATCTTCGAGAGTGTCCTAATCGACCGCATACATTTTAATGTGTATATGTATGTACTACTTAGTGGTAATTTATCGCTTTCGCTCTCGAGTTTGTGTCGGTGAAAATGACACACACTCGAGTCTTGCAATGAAGAGTTATTGACAGTTTTATATCGATTCGATTTCATCGCGGAGCCGTAACTTACATTTTATTTCACTCTTGTCATTGCGTCGTCGGTACTCATTTTCGATTATTTCATCGAGTGAAGTGTGCTACAATGTAATCGCGGGCTTCGAAAGTATTACGATTTCGTACAAAATACATACATAGTTGATTTTGAGTTGAATTCAAAAATGTGCACGCAGAGACGCGTGGAAAGATGTATGTATGCTATGTACATATGCTCTGTATAACAGGAAGAGATCGTAAGAAGAATGAATACACGGGTAAGAAGCACGAACCAAAGTGGTAGATATAGCGTGTGAAAAAGTTGAAATGGCAATCGACACAAATACTCGAATGGTATCCGAGAGGATGTGAAAGAAAGCGAGTGAACGACGGGCTGATGAATTGAGAAGAATGTGTGCCGCGTCAAGTGGATGCAGATCGGAGTATTTGGAGAGGCCTACATCCAGCAATGGATGGTGATGGACGTGTTAAAAATGATGATTATATAACAGTCAAATCGATTTTGTAGACTTGAGGCGCTCACACACCTTAGCGAGATCGCTGCGTCAAACTGACGCCCTCTTTCGTCGTTGATTCGCACCAGTGCAAATTATATCGGTGCAGCGATTTATAATAATTATCGTTCGTATAACTATGTACCTACAACTTTTGTGCAAATTTTCGCCGACTCAAGGTCAACCGTTGATTAGGTTAAGGGAGTTCAGAGGTTAATTGATTAAAATTGTACCTCTATTTGACGAGGTGGTGGGGGTTCACTATAGTAATGGACCAAGTCCATAAAATCGATACTGCAGTGAAGTAAACAACTGTAAAGTTGCTATTTTTACAGTTATACCTTACCTTTGTTATCGACACACTGTTTAGACGTGCTTTAACTATCCACCGCGACAGAAGAATGTAACTTTTCATAGAATGTGACTTTATCCGTTAACGTTGTGAATTTAAACATTCGTAATTGAATACGCCCTGGCGTTCGGTAACAATTCTATTGTGTGCGGTAAGTGGTTGTGCACCGACGTTTTCAGTACGGATTGTGTACCCAATTCGATCATGTAGCAGACAGGACCAGATCTGATAATCCTCAGGAAGGCCACGCCGAGCGCAGAATTGCTGATCTCACGCTCCAGTGGATGTTATCCCTCGCTCGAGCTGAACTGTTATCAACTTATATGCAGCGGACTGTTATACATACATATGTATGTACATAGATCGATATGCATTAAACTAAATCCGTTTTAGAAATGCACCGGTGCCAAGTAAACAACCGGTTCCGATCTGGCGATTTTCGCAGAAACTCACCTACACGCGTTATTGTGTCGGAAAATATTAATGGTCGATCGTTGTTTTATTATTCCCGACGTGCGCATTCAATACCCAACCTTGATTTTCAATTACGCGATGTGCAAAATTCTCGGTGCGTTTTCCACCTGCCACTGTAACGCGGCTCGTTGCACTCGTTCGTTTTTTGCACTTTTAATAATCCGTTTGTTGTATGTATGTACATATGTACGTAGACAGACATTCTGTTCTCATGTTTTTTTTTTCTTGTCGCGACCGACGACAGTTGAATTCCGAGTACGGTAGTTGTTTTGCATTGATAAGTTCGCCAGGGTTGGTATGTATTGTACATAACGTATGATGCGTTTTCATTTTTTTTACTTGATCCTAATCGGATAAAGTATTGTGATCGTGCGAAAATTCGACATTGAGATTTTGACTGATTTGTATCGGGTATCATCCCCTGATCACGTTTTCATGCTTTCTGGAAAATGTCTGTATGGCTGTGTGTCGGTGTACTTTTTAACTTAAAATTTTTTCCCGAAACTGTCTAGTCCAGGGGTTCCCAACCTTTTTGTACCCTAGAGCACATTTTAAAATATTGGTAGGGCGGCGGGCACCACCTATTTTTTCAAAGCAAATTTATAGTTGAACCTACATACATACATATGTATGTAGGTAATAAATAATACCGCTTTTTTTAAGAATGAAAACTTTTTCTGTCCACTGTATTCCAGTACGCAGCTATTTCCATTATATTTATTTGGCAAGTAAAAGGATTGTTAAAAAAGGAGACCACTGGCTCGATGATAGTAAACTGTTGAGATATCTTTTCAAACTCTTCTTGAAGCACTTGAAGGTGCTTAACAAATAATGACACGTTGAATTCACTGTTACCTGCCATTTTCTTCATATTTGGGAAATGCACGAGAGACTTCATCTGCAGATGTGATATCCACAAAAACAGTTTGGCTTTAAATGAGTTTACAGAGCCTATCATTTTAGCTACATGTTTGTCTTTTCCCTACAACTCCAAGTTTAAAAAATTCTGTCGTGGTCGAATAGTGGCGGGCGCACACAAATCGGTCCGCGGGCACGGGGTTGGGAATCCCTGGTCTAGTCTATCAAGCTGAAATTTCATATCTATTATTTTCACGTAGGTTGTAAGAGATGTTATGATTTTGGTCAACATCCGCCAACTGGAAGTGGCAGTTTACTCTTGAACGAGATTTTTTTTTTTTTTTTTCGGCCTTTTAAATATTTGATATCTTCATAATATTGTAATATTATAATCCTTAAAGCAATGTCTAGTTGCAAAAAATAAAATCATCAAAATCGGTACAGTAGAAGTGACGATTTATCGTTGAAAATTGTTTGTTACATACATAATATGATGCGTTCGTTCGTTGCTCGCTACGTTCGAGGCAATATTCTCCGGCTCGAGGAAAATTTGATTTTTGACTTTTCAAGTTTCAAAATTTTTTACGTTACTCTTTAAATGTATTCCTCAAATATATGGATAAAGTCGTGGGTTGTGGCCACACCCGAATTTTTTTCAGATTGTGTTATAAAATTGGCAAACACGTCAGCTTATGTGATTTAGATCATCGTTTACCTACTGAAAGTGTGATGAATCACGCAATCTTTTGGCCCTTTGTGGAAATGCTTCGTTTAAATGTTATCTCGTCGCAGCATCCAAACGTGCAACTTTTTATTTATTTATATAATACTTTGTCGCGGAACCGACGCGTCTGCCAATTGCGATTCCCCTTCGTATTAATTTAGCAACACCGGTCTCTCTGCGCCTGTTTAACCTAGTTTGGGTGCACTGGGTTTTGGATCGTTGACCCCTTCCTGTCACGAGACATCATTGTCTCCGGCTTGACCTTTTCACTCGTTCATTGCGTTTAATTCCTCTGTATGTACAAACTACATAGCTGTTGTGGTGCTCGGCTTAAAAATTAAAATAAACTTTTCCGTCGCATTCTTGATTCGGTCACAGAACGTTCCACCGGGTGAGGGATGGGGAATGTATTTAGACGATAATCCAGTTTTAATTGAATTCATCTGCTTTTTTTTTTTCAAATCACAATGAGAGGTATGAGTGAAAAAACCACTAGTTTTTTTTCAATCCCAAACTCATCCTGGATATTCTTAGGGCTCCCGATTGTGGCAGAGCAGAACAAATTTATTATTTGTGGTAGATACATATGTATGTAAAACCAGCGAGGTAGCTTCTTTTAATCCCAAATTCATCGTGGATATGGCTGTATACATAGACTATGTATGTATGTTAGACAGCGTGTTATTTGTTAGGTTCAAATCGATTTCAATCTTATCTTCGGGAATGCGTGAACGAGATAGACCGTTGTAACCCAAGTATGGCTGCAGAAACCAGGTTTGATGTTTCAATTGTAACGAAAAGTTGACCAGTCTAACATAGTCTGAGTCTCACCATCCACTGCTGGATGAAGCCCTCTCCAATCCTCTTCCATTCCCGTCTATCATGGGCAATCTGAATCCGCTTGATTCCACACATTCTTCTCAATTCATCAGTCTACCTTGCTTTCTTTCACATCTCGGATACTATTCCAGTATTTCTCGCATCTATCTGCCATACATTATTCTTGCTATGTGTCCACTAAAACTTTCGTTCTGCTATATCTACCACTTTGGTCATGCCTCTTACCCATGTATTCCTCTTGCGATCTCTTGTTATACCAAGCATGCTCCTCTGTGTGCACTGGATCTTACGACACGTTCTTAAATTCAGCATCCACGTTTCACATCCATACGTCATAACTGGCGGTACGCATCGGTCGTGTGCCTTCTTTTTTAAGCATAGCGGAATGTTGGATTTAAAAACAATGTTCATTCTTCCAAAAGCGCTCCACCCTGGTTTCATTCCTTCTTTTTTACAACCAGTCATATATGTACATCAATTGTCCCAGGTATAAATAACTATCAACTGCCTCTACAATATGGTTATCTACTGTGACTACGTTTTGGGTGCAAATTTTATTAAACATAATTTTAGTTCTATTAAAATTAATTCTTAAACCGACTTTCACACTTAGATTGCTTAATCTATTTTGTAAATATACCGAGTCGCATGCAACTATAAAACTATGTCGTCAGCGATTCTTAGACGGCTCAAGTGCCTTCCGTCAATTTGTACATACATACATACATATACGTATAGATATGTAGATATTTTGTTTTTCCGCCTTGGCAATAATACTCCATCTGTCAACAATCTCAATCTAACTTTGTAATAACTCAAGCTTCCAAAAGACCACGCAGAATCACATAGAGTAAAAGTTTGGTCCCGGTTGGTTGTACAATGTTAGATGTATGGATATATGTACAACAAGGAACGAATGGACAGACGGACACGTGTACCTACGGATAGGTTCTAGGGAGAAAGCTCTTTTTGAAACGCCTTTCGAAAGGACCGTTTCATCTCTCCATTCGACTGACGGATTTCGTCATCGACACGTGTGCACGTCATTCGATTAATTGTGCAATTTCTCATGCCGGATATCGATCCGATTCCGACTCGAGCTCTCAAAACTGCGTTCGAGCTTTTAACACGTATAATAAATATACACGCACACACATGTATGTTACATACTTATGTATGTATGTATGTTAATATAAACGTGGAAGCTGCTGTGCTCACATGTCTGCTGCGCTCCAAAACCGGGTCAACACTCTGGAAAAGCATATCATAACGCGGCCGGGACAATAATAGAACGAGCTTCGATCAATTTCAATTTACCTAGCATGTATGCATTCGAATATCTATCCAGTAGGTAGATCTGTCAGTCGAGCGTTCGATGAATTATACAGGCAAACTGTGAAATCCCGCATCGAAAAAATGTCGAGACATTTCATACCCAGTACCCAAAAAAAAAGTCAGGCAAAGTGGAAAATGTAATAAGTACCCGCACGAAAAAAAAAAACTGGTTCGAATTGTTCTTTAGGATCTGTCGGGTTTGGTGACTTGAAAAATGATTAGGACAGTAAATCTAAAACGTTTTATACAGGGGATTTCACACCGTCTATAACAACGTCTATACTTTAATGTACCGATCGTAAAGATCGCCGGTTCATTATAGTTAAATTTACTTATGCGATAAATTTTCGCAGCAAACCGATAAATATGCCCGTATGAATTTATATCCGTAGTCGGTAAAACGTTCGACTTATGAACTGATGGTTCATGGTTCGATCTCTTATACGGTCGAGAATTTATTGCGAAAGATCCGATCGTTGCTGTTGAAATTTAATGGTATTAAAATCTGGACAGGTCCGACTTTGTATGATATGTACTCAGTTGTCCTCAATTTTCTTGCTAATCACTTTATATGTAGTGCTTTTTTTTTCCTTATTTCTTTTCTATTCCTTCCGTAAAGTAAATTGAAGCTTTTAGTGAGTATCTTTCCCGGGAAATTAAGTACGTAGTAGGTGCTATACATGTTTGTCAAAAATGTGCGTTTTTAACGTGGTCAATGGTCACCCTATCAGAGAGTGTGGTCGCTCTAAAATTCAAAAAAAAAAAAAAATATGAATATTCATGAGCGCGTTCTGGCTCGTTTACACCATCAGTACCTCGTATAGTACAAACAAACAGCGTTTTTCAAACTGTTGTTTTCAGCATTTTGAAATGTAATCTGACTTCAAAGTTTTGAAAAGTTAGCGCATTGTTTGAAAACGCTGCAGTGCCTCTCTGAAAAGGAAATGAAAAATCGCTAAAGTATATTTCTAACACAATGCAGAAAAATCCTATGTATAATCCTATACCGTTGAATAGTTCCGCGTCGCAATATGACAATTTACATATATATAAATCGATAAAAAAAAACTACCGCTCAAATTTCAGCACGAAAGCTTTCAGCTTCAGAAAGATCGTTATTTTTCAGTGACCAGTTGGTAGTTTAATTCTGCCCGTTTGTCTGTTCAGTGACCAGTTGGTAGTTCAATTTTGTCTGTCTGTTCGTCAACAATTGTATTGAAAATGAATTTCAGGAGTATCAACACACTTGTTTTATTTTCCCGTAGACCCATAGTTACCGTTATTGTTAACCCACTCGTATGTCAACAATAACCACCCGTTAGTCAATTAAAAATACAGACAAGTAATGCATCGAAATACATATGCGGCGTTGGGTAAGAATGAGGCCACGAGTCTCAAAAGTTTTTTTTATTATTTATTATTATTAACCGGTTTGCCCTTCACACTACGGTAAATTTTAACCCCAACCCCCCAACCATGCGCCGGTTTGTACAACAAGAGCACAGCTCACACCCCGTTTGACAGCAGGTGACAATTTATTGTATAGTGTACAGTTACATGAATGGACGTATGGCCTTGTCGACTCTTCAGACAATAAATTCATTAACCCACATAAGACTCACACTTTTTTTTTTACGCCATTTCTTACATACATAGATATCCAATTACCGTGTAATTTGAAATGCGGTAAGACAATTTGTTATACTATGCCACACTTTAAACGCTCGTTTTACTTAGTCATCATTTTCAGCCGTTCACCATTCACTGCTGTGTGAAGGCCTCTTCAATCCTCTTCCATTCCTGTCTGTCTTGAGCAATCTGCATCCACTTGACTCCACACATTCATCTCAATTCATCAGGCCGTCGTCCACTCGGTCTACCTTGCTTTCTTTCACATCCTCTCGGATACCATTCCTGTATTTCTTACGTGCATCCGCCATCCATTCTTTTCGCTTTTTCACACGTTCTGCTGTATCTACCACCTCGGTCATGCTTCTTACCCATGTATTCCTCTAATTCTGCGTACACACCGACGAACCGAACAGCGAACGACGAAGGGTCGCCATTATGTGGACCGCTCCACACGATAACGTCCCGATTATTTATGAACGTCCACACAATAGCAATCGTTCGCCGTTCGGTTCGTCGGTGTGTACGCGGCATTACGATGTCTTCTCGTCATGCCCGCGCCAGACATGTGTTCAAAGATGTGATCAAATAAGTGTTCACATGTGTGGCACGGGCACTTGATACTATTGTCACATATTTGATCACATAAGTGCGCTTTGTCATTCCGTGTCGGTTTTTTAGCGCACATCAAAGGGATAAAAGTCCAAGTCTGCGCGAAGCTCAGTTGCGCGAGCGTCGCCGTGGAGAGCTTTGCACACATATCTGGCAGATACAACAATATGTGAACAAATGTGTGAGCAAAGTCTTCAAAGAAGTGATCACTTCTTTGAACTTATGTCTGGCGCCGGCATTATACCAAGCATATGTACATCTTTCCATGCTACTCTGTCCACCGGTTCTTACGCAACATTTTTGAATTGTGGCGTATTAATTGTTGTCTTGCGAGAAATGTCTTCGATATTTTTGACCGATACGTATCGGGTATCTCAGATTGGCGCATTGGCCCCTTTCGTAATCGTAACGACGCTTGAAAATCACCACTTTGCTAATCACATCTAGATGTGAAAAAGTGCACGAATCGACGGTTCATTTCGACCGAGTGGGAAATATGTACATACGTACATACATATATATATTCGCAAAACCGCATTTTTGCGCGCGTATGTTTTAAAAACGCCTCGGGCAAACCATCGGCGAAAGTTTGAAAATCACTGCCGGTTCGCGCAGCATCTGAAGCCCGAGCGAATTGTCCTTAATTGAGAACGCGGAAGCGGCGCTGCATTAATTAAATCCAGGGGCGTTCAACCTTTTAACCGATCGATAACCGCGCACCTCCGCTTGACGACCGCTGCATCGCAAACAACAAACATATTCAGTGCATGTCTCGTCTCGCACACGCTACCTATGTACATATAATAGATATTACACGTACGAGTTAAAGACCACCGCTTGCCAATTTTATAATACGCTAACGTTACTTATAATTTCTAGCGTTTATCGTTTACGTCAATTTTCTTGCCCACTGAATTTATGCACGCTAGAATCGAATAATTCGCAAACGATAAATTAGTCATTGCAGTGTCGCACAACCGTTATGACTAAGCGGACACGCCTATTTCAAGCGGCACGCAAATAATACTACGTACCAGTTTTAAAATTCATAAACTCGCATTTAGAAACGCAAAACCCCACACGTTCAAAACGGCCATTGTTTGTGAAATTCGCGACGAAAATGTACACACGGCGCCGCAGACTGTTTAATTTTTATCTCCACTGTCGTAAAATGTACCTACTATTGGCAACATTCGAGATTATATTATTAAATCATCGTACGCTCTTTATCTGTTTTAGTATTTCCTGTCGGTATTCGACAACAATAAAAATGAATGTTTTCATATTAAAGTGTCACAGTGTGATTAAATTAATTGCGCACGCGGCAAACTTAAAATGCGTCGTTGATAAACAATAAAATCTATCGAGTTTATTTATTTATTTATTATACGCCTGTTAGGGCTTTAACATAATATCTATATTAAACATGAAGAAAAAAAAAACTAATAAATCAATTTTGTAGAGTTGATAAAATAAATATTGTCGTTGGCTCGGGGACGACAGATTAATATTTAAAAAAAAAAACAATAAAATCGGAATATTCATTAACATATCTTATCATTTTGGGGATGGGAGAATGAAGATAATAATTATTACGCGAAATATGCAGCTTCATAATCTAATATAAATCGAGTGCGTACCGGAACTTTTAAGCGAAGAGTCAAATGAGTAAGAATGTGATAATAATAGGACTACTGTACTCCTATTATTATCACATTCTTATTCATTTGACTCTTAGATACATATGTAACATATCTATTAAAGAGAATATTTTATGTAAAAAAATTACATCATTTTCAATTTTAAAAGAAGAGAAGGTTTCTAGTTTAGGTTAGGTTTATTAAAAATAAAATTGATGTTTGTAATGATTTACAATTAAACATGAGTACATCCCGGTAACCATAAAATTACTCGAAGCGGAGTTTGCTACGGTGCTAAAAAGGGGTAGAGCTAAATTGTTAACGCTTTTGACCTTTTGTGCAGTTAAATCAACCCGCAAGTGTTTCCATCTCACGTAGGGGAATTTCACGCGCAGTTTTTAAAATTCTAGGTATAGGTAACAAACAAATGCATAAGTAGAAGCGGCGGTTTATCGTGTTTCAGTATGCGTTGAAAATTGTTTGTTTCATATTATGATGCGTTCGTTCGCTGCTTGCTCTCTACGTTCGAGGCAATATTCTCCGGCTCGAGCAAAATTTGATTTTTGACTTTGGCTTTCAAAAGTGATTACGTTACTCTTCGCATTCCTCAAATATATGGATAGTGTCATGGGTTGGCCACACTCGAATTTTTTTTATTATGCGTTAATGACAAAATAGTTCGAGTTTCGGTTACCGCGCATCTCAGAACTTGCTAACAAAAGCAGTTTTTCGTATACATATTAGGGAATTGCATCTCATACCACGCATTGTTTATGTTTGTTTTTTTTTTTTTTTTTTTTTTGGATTTCACCTTTGGAATTTGTATATTTTGGCACTTGGACACCTCCGCTTCCCGACTATTTCAGGCCGGCCAGTGATAATCGACCGTCGGTCCGCGGGTCGCACTAATGAATCAAACGCGCACAAACGTAATCCAAAGGTTGACGATCGCCGATCAATCTTCAGTTTAATGCCCCTACTATTTGACGTGTGCACATAAACGATACGTATGTAAATTTGCACTCGCAATGCAAATTGTTTGTATTTGTTTTCCGTAATCTTTATTGCAACGAAATGTTTAGCATAAATAAACATTGATATTGTTTTATATTATTAATACATAATGCATAGTATGAATGTACACGTATACCTACATACATACATACATAGGATGGCCAAAACAAAAAAAAAAACAATACCGGTTTTCAAGATACTAAATTTCCGAAACTAATAACGGTATGTTGGTGAAAAATAAACTATTTTATCGGTCCATTTCATCCTCTTTCCAGTGATGTGTTAGTTTTTGGTAAATTAATAATATTTTGCAGGGAATTTCATACAGTGTTTTTATTTTATATATTATATTATATATACAGTGGATATACCCCTATACATCGTTTTTCAAGGGACCGTAAAAAAAAAACAATGTATGCAGAAAAACGACTTATACGATAAAGTCTCAAACCCGTAAAAAAAAAAAAAAAACATGTTTTGTAAAATTAAACTAATAAAATCATCAGAAATAATCAGTAATTACACGTATCTATGTACATAATAATCATCAGAGCATTCCTTTTTTTTTTACAAAGAAGTCTTTCATAGTGAGTTGCCTCTTTGTAGTCTTGCATTTTAATTCAAGCAATGACCTCTCAAATTCGCTCACTTTTTTCACAAGAGATTCGTCTATCTCATATGAATACAACAATAATTTCACTTTATCGAATTCTGCGAATGTCGGAAAAGATTCATTATCTTCATCGTCTTCTTCTTCGCTGGTGTCCATTGGCTGCATTACATAATGACTCGATTGTCCCCGAGAAAACCATAAAAATGTTTGTGATTATTATGTCGAGATTATTTAACACTGTTCTTATGGGTGTTTGGCCTGGACTATGAAAAAAAAGCGATGTATGCGAAAAAACAATGCATGCGAGAACGATATAAAGGGGTTCCTCTGTAGATATAATAGCCGAAATCTGTCTGTCTGCTGATAACGCTCGCCGACGTAAATAATTGAAAAAAATCAGAAGGTCGCGCGAGTGGGATATGAACCCGAGATCACCAGTTCGGGATAGGGTGCGCTCACGCATTCATCCAAACTAAGCAGTAACGGGCTACAATTTGACAATATTAAACCTCAATAGGTTTGCGACTCTGTTAAATTGTTACGTTGTTGTATTTTAACGCGCCATCTATGCAAAAACTATTAAATACACATATACTCACCCACAAAAACACTCACACAGTACGGGTGATGAGAATCCGCTCCGTTGACATTCAACGGGCTTACACTAGTAACAGTAATAACAATCATATCAATAGCTTATTGACACGCTAATGTTGCCTGCATTATTTGCTCTGCAACTTTGAAACGTCAGTTACACAGAGGCGTCGCGTTTTTTTTTGCACACCCATTGTATGTCCATTTTTTTCAAAACATTAAAATAAATAGCGCATACGCATTACTGTGCTGGTTCAAACATTTCCTCGTCGACTTTTTAATCTGAACTTTAATATATTTTACTGTATTACTAACCATGTATTTTTTTTTTTGTTTACAGGTAAGATCCCTCCCGTTCATTAAACGACTCAAACTACACTTGTAATGAAATTAACGGTTCAATACCAGGTAACGTATTTTATATTATGTACATACATATGTATAACCATATATAATGGTTGATTATTTTCGACCGAAGTTTTTAACACGGCTATAGATAGCTATGAACAGTTGAACACGTCATAACTAAACAAACCCCCCATGGTTTGCCTTCAAGCGATTCGCACCCAATTTTTCAATTGAGTTCGGGATGAATATTCTAACAGGTCGTGTCGCCATGCTGTGTGTGACCAATTTCTGTACTACATTAGTTATATATATGTATATAATATTATATATGTACGTGGCTCGTTTGCGTTGATCAAACAGTCTGAGAGAGGAGCAATTGTGCGGTCGTGGGTTTTATCCAATTACTCAATCGTCTTCTTCAGTCATCAATTTAGAAACGGCTGCTTTATTTAGGGTATGTTCGTATGTATGTATGGATCGCATAGCATTCGGAGAGATGCTTTGAAAATCTGTAAAAATACCGCGTTGTGTGTAAACCGTTTCGGACATTTACGACGGTTTAAACGCGTCCGTATATTAAAAATATGTCGGTGTGTGCGTGTCTTATTAAAGTTCGCCAGTCTTCTTCGACTTGACGAGAGAATAATGGAGTTAGCAAAACACACTTGCACAACAATCGACGGACTTGTACGTGAATGGAATACATTAACCT
The DNA here is from genome assembly GCA_022651745.1 of Parapsyche elsis. Taxonomy (NCBI): domain Eukaryota; kingdom Metazoa; phylum Arthropoda; class Insecta; order Trichoptera; family Hydropsychidae; genus Parapsyche; species Parapsyche elsis. The sequence goes on along the minus strand of JAGVSN010000071.1, from coordinate 358,400 downwards.
TCGCGATGATGTTTCACGAAAGCGTGTTTCTTCGCTTGACGAGAGTCGTCTCGTACAAACAAATCAATGGGGCCACACACTGTATCAAATGAATAGGAAAAATAAACCAAAAAAAAAAAAAAAGTTGCCACTTTTGCTCTGCATGGGGCCGAACTTTTAAATATTCGCGTGCATTTATTTATCTATATTTAAACGTTTCGTTGTTGGACGTGTTCAAGTTTTGGGATTAATTTTGAGGTAATTCCGTGGCAAAAGGAGACTATGTATGTAAAACCAAGCTGGAGAAAAACACGCGATTGACTGTCCGTTTGCCCCAGTATTACCATCATCATCATTTTCAGCCATTCCATCAGCCCATCGTTCACTCGGTCTACTTTGCTTTCTTTCACATCCTTTTGGATACCATTCCAGTATTTCTCGCACGTTCCGCTATATCTGCCATTTTGGTTATACTTCTTACCCATGTATTCCTCTTACGATCTCTTCTCGTTATACCGAGCATATGTAGGTACATCTTTCCATGCTTCTCTGTGTGTACTGGATCTTGCGTAACATTCTTGAATTTAGCATCCACGTTTCACATCCATACGTCATAACTGGCAGTACGCATCGGTCGTGTGCCTTATTTTTTAAGCATAGCGGAATGTTGGATGTAAAAACAATGTTCATTCTTCCAAAAGCACTCCATCCTAGTTTCATTCCTTCTTTTTTACAACCAGTCTTATTCAGCAAATGTCCTGGGTATAAATATGTAACTATCAACTATCTCTACAATATGGTTATCTACTGTGGCTACGTTTTGCGTGCAAAATTCATTAGACATAATTTTAGTTTTATTAAAATTAATTTTTAAGCCTACTTTCGTTGCTTAATTGTTGCGTTAACCTTGCTTTCTTTCACATCCTCTCGGATACCATTCCAGTATTTCTCGCGTCTATCTCCCATACATTCTTCTCCTTGGTTATGCTTCTTACTCATGTATTCATACATCTTTGCATGCTTCTCTGATTATTACCATATGCGTGAAAAAAGTTGGCAGTACAATTTGACACAATAGTAAAACTTTCGTTTGACAGATCTGTACTGTACGGAGTAAAAGTGCTTAAGTTATATTTTGATTTTAGTGTGTACATACATACGTTACAGGCAAAGTGTGATTGTTTAATGCATGGAAATCAAACAAATGTGTTAAAAACTTGAAAATAATTGATTTTTTTCTCAGTACTAAGTTCAATTTTGTTATTATCTGCGTAAAAATTATGCGTAAAGTTGACTTTGAATTTGGGCACTTTCATTCTAAAGCCATATGTAAATATTAAATTAGATTCATGCGACTATTATAGATGAAAACCCACACTATAATTAGTGTCCTTCGTACGTTGACCCAATTTACAAAATTGGTATATAAACTGTGTTTCCAATTTGCGAAAATTTTTGATGTATGTATTATTATTATATATCTGTTGGTAGAATTTGTAGAGTGTTTTGCGCATTTGTTTAAAATTGACACGATAATTTCGCCGCTAAAAACATAAAATATTGCAAAATTTAGCTCAAATCGAATATTCTTAACATAATTACATTGGCGTAAGTGAGCGATCGAGAAAAACTGACTCGATCATTACATTGCATTGTTGAGAAATCTGTCATCTGCGCTGTTCAAGATCATTTTTTTTTAATCGTTGCTTTGTTTTTAATTACACTGTTTTTTATTAATGCGAATTGCTTTTTTATAATTATTTATTATTAATTTCGCAAGCTAATCGGCGCGTTCGAAACGTAATTAGTATTTGCGCAACTAAAGGGTGAAGAACTGTGCTAATTTTGCCTTTTTTTTTTTTTTTTCACCCAAGCTTTGTTTATGAATGTGGGCGTGTCTGTAATTTGACTGGTCTCATTTAGTGTAGGTATGGCGAGCGTTGATTAAGGTCTTTTAATTAGAAATGTTGCTAGTTCAATTTTTCATTATTATATCTATGTTCCTAATTATAGAATTCATTTCATTCAACCTACCGACCGATCCATTTGTAATTAAAATTAAGCTTTGCGTTAAGTGTGCAACACTTCAAAGCAGATGAATGCATTAAAGTATTTTTATTTATATCTGCGACCGTGTTTTATTTATATCACGAGTTCGAGAAAGAATACTTAAAAAATGTCGCGAGTTTCAGAAATAAATGTTATAAAATTTGGTGTAAGCTTTTTACACGAATACCCAAATGTTTCATAATAAAAAGTTAATTTTACTTCACAGTATGAGAAAAGTTTAATTTCAATGGACCGGTTTGTAGGGATTCTAATCCCCGAAACTTTTGCATTCATCGCGATTACCATTCATTACGAGTCTCGAAACACAATTATTAACATTCGCGGGAATTTTCCAGAATTGAAACATTTCTTTTGCTAAGCGTGTGTCAGTTACGTATAACTTTTTCATTAAAAAATTAATAATCTCTCGGCAAGTCGACATCGGTACAATTTGTTACTTGTCTATCAACTTTCAAAGGATTTTAGTACTTTTAAAATATAGTCTAACGGGGCTCACTTGTGCAAATCAACGACGATAGAGGGCGTCAGTTTGACGCGGCGATTTCGCCGAGGTTTGTGAGCGCCTTAAAGCTGAAGCAGTCGATTCCTTTCATCTATCTCCGACACTAAGATCAATTTATGACTTTCAGATGCAATTCCTAAGGTTTAATTAAGATCTCTCGATTGTATGTACTTTAAAATGAATTCCATTTAGTTTTAATGCTAATGAATGATTTTTGTTGACTCTTACTATCACTTTCTAACTCAAAAAGTCCCGAGAATTATTTGGGGAAACTCCCGAGACTTGCGATATCGAAAAAAGCCAGGAAGTCTTATTAAGGCGCTCACACACCTTAGCGAAATCGCCGCGTCAAACTTTCGCCCCTATCGTCGTCCCATTCGCATTGGTGCGAATCAAGCAACCTAAGGTGTCTGAGTGCCTTTAGGACAAAATGGCTACAGCAGAGTACATCAGCCAGTAACTATAAATCCCCAAAGGCAAGGACAGAGCTAAATTGCTACCACTATCTGCACTATTTACTATTAAAGCAATGATGGTTGCAATATCCAACTGCAAAAAAGTATTCGTTGGGTGGGGGGGGTGGCTTCATATGAGGGAAAAATAAGTTGGAGGTGTTCGCTACAAGGCGGCTTACTTATATACGAAAACTATCAATAGAAAAGTCTACGTTTCTCAGCTAGCAACTAGGAATATACGGTTGATGGCCAGTGTACTTGACAGGTCTTCGGTAAACAATATTTCTTTTATGAACAGACATTTCAATAGAATATGTAGGTTCGATTCGACCTTAATTTGACATTGGCCCTAAGACACGAAAAATCACAAATTCGCGAAATATATACACGTGGGGGGTTCGAATAAACAACATGTTTATTCGAACAATACCGCTCAATCAACGGTAATCAATGCTTGGGATGTTGTTAGCCATGTTTATTTATACGTAAATAAATTGTTATTCTCTCTTTGCGCCTACGCCTCTGTCTAGCCACTCCATTATCTGCGCGTTGTGTTACTCGCGATCTTTTTTTTTTTTTCTTTCCATTACGTATATTATGCTTATTTAATTTTTTGCCAGTGGCGTACGTACCTACCTGCCTAATTTTTTTTTGCGTCGCTCTTGATTTTTTTTCCTTTGTTACACACATATCACCGAGCGTATCGCAATTGACGGCGGTCACGATTCGAATTCACTTTTTATTGTTGTCAAATATGTTACAACACTAGTTTTTGTGGGCGAACTGGACTTGTGACCGCGACATGTCACTTGCACTTACACAATGTACCACACACGTATGTATGTACACGTACTCAAGTATACAATGTTATAATAAGATCTCGTGTCACACTTCTACCCCCCACAAGACACAATCGAACCAACTCTTTCCATTGCCATTTTCATATTATAATCGACAGGCGTTAATGTAATGGAGCGAATTAATGTACATAGTTTGTTGTTGAAAGGTTTCATCGACTGTTTTTGACCTTAAATATCACCATTATTGATATTACTAAAACAAGATTGGCGTAATTGTGGCACAAAATTGGCATCACCTTAAATATTTCCTTATATTCCTTCATTTTCTTTAAACCCTCCATAAAGTAATGAGATATTACCGCAGAGTATCTTTCCCTAGTTACTTACACTACTACTACAGACTGTAAAATGTTTATTCAATAGTGAATAGGCAACGCCTTATACTATGTACAATGTATGCTAAGAGTCTACATACATACATCAATCTGTTTGTTTGATCGGCGACGACCGATGTTGGTTTGATTGAGATCGTTACCAAACGCACCCTACTATGCACGTCAATAATAAACATTATTTTGCTCTTTTTTGAAAATTTGATCTGCAACCTTCAATCAAAAAATAATGATAAAATCGCAGTATTCATATAAAAGAGTAATGATGAATTTGGTCGTCGATTTTCGTCAAACCTACACTAACAGGCTCGATGGGATTTTAACGAAATCCTTTGATGAAAAAACGACGATGATTTCATCCTGGGTAGGTGTGGGTTATAAAGGGGTGAAAACCCAATTTATTTTTTGACACCGACCAATCTACGAAAACCGGTTTGTCTGCCTTTTTTATATTTATTTATTTCTGTTTTTTTTTTTTTGTTGCTAGAACCAATTCTGACCTGGCTCTCATATTATCATCGTGATATAATATAATCATCCGAGACTACGTGTGTACTTTCCGTTTTTTTTTTTGATTTTTTGTTTTTATGTCAGTAAATTTATAATCACGTTGGCGTATCACATAATTCCTCTTCAGTTTAACTCGCATTTTCTATTCGTAGCGCAAGATTAGATCTGTTGATAAGAAAATCAATGTAGATAACGTACATTACGTGCGTTCACAGTAATCAAAAAAAAAAAAACATTAAACAAAAAATATATACATACATACATACTTGGTAGATACATTATGATTGACGCTCAGAATTCACACATCTCCGTAAGTAATCTGTCGATTGAATTTAATTGTAATTTCTAGATTGTCATGATTTTTCTACTAAAATGGTAGTTTATAATGCATAATGTACCTACGTGTGTGCGACCTTCGCATGACCATTTATTTATACTTTGAATAAATTATCGAGAATAGTATTTAGCCTTTAAATTATTGTGGTTAAATCATATTTAGCAGTTTGACACGTGTTCGAATTTTCGAATTGACATTTCGAATTTTCGACATATCAACAGAGATATCATTGAGCGAAACTAAAACGTTTTTACGCTCGATTTCTAATTTAACTTTTTTTTGTACCGACGTTCAAGTACAGATTGCTCAAAGTTTTTTCGGTGTCTGATATTATTTATGTTTAATTTAATCGATTTTTACACAACGCGCTGCCACTGCATTGCACTCATCAAAGTGACGCTCTGTTGAAAATTAAATCATAAACTCTACGTTCAAATTGAACAACGCGTTTGCCTTTGTTTTAGCAATATCGTTTGATACAATTTGTACCATTTTATTTGTTTTCTTACATACATAGATATGTATGTATGTTACAGAGTGTGAAATCTCGCAGGTGATAGCTCAGTGGTTAGAGCGTTTGTCTCTATCGTCATTGGCAAGATGTGGATATTACTAAATCCTAATCCGGCTGTTTCCTGTAATGCCGCGCACACACCGACGAACCGAACAGCGAACGACAAAGGTCGTAGGCGAATTTTTTTTGTGTGGACCGCTCCACACAATAGCAACCTTTCGTCGTTCGCTGTCCGTCGGTGTGTACGCAGCATTAGAGTTTGTGCCAATTTATCTAACTTGATTGCGAGACGATTCCATAAAATTGGCACCACCGAAGCAATTCCTCACCAGTTCATTGCCCATTCCTTCTCTCCCTTCCTCACCTCCACACACACACACGGCAACGGTTTCACCACTGGAGAGTATCTTTCCCTGGTTATAGTAAAATGTTTGTCAAATGGCGAACGGGCATCGCTTGATATCAAGTACGCCACCGTGAAAAGATAAAATATCTAATCATTTTACACAACGATTGGTAGTGTGGATTTTGTTGTTTGAACCATTTTATTATCCAATTTGACCAGCTGATCCCGGGGATCAACTCAAACCAGTTTTTTTCATGCGGTCTTTCTCAAAAATTCAGTGCTATTCCTACATACATACATATTTTGCATTAATGTCCGGCCATTTTGTACAATGTGGGGATTTCGCACTTCGCCTCTAAAAAACCACACACACGATAATGTCAATTGGAACCATTGCCAGCTATAAATACTACAATACTTTTAAAGTACAACGCAAAGACAATGAATATCCACTACTGTGTGCGTGTACGTATTGGCAGTATAATAGTATGCTTCGTTGTGTTGCATAACAACGACAACTAATTAGTTTCGATTAGAAGAGAGCGTTTGTGTCGAATAATTGTCTGCAGTGGGTATTTTCGCTTAGTTCTCACGGAATCAGTGTGAAATTTCACATACGCTTGCGCTTTTCCGATGCAAAAATTTTCACCCACCCGTCACAATGCTCCGATTTCCTGAATTTGTTATTCAACCTAGCTTTGTTTTTATTTTGTTATTATATATATGTATATATTTTGATTGTGTGTTTTGGACACGCGCGTTGTACCCATTACGGAATGTAGCAAAAGGAGCGCGTCGTTGTTTCCTCTGACCGCAGAGTTTAAAAACCGCTTCGAGAGCCCGATCATCACGGATGGATGCTAGAGGTGATCGAGTGAAACAAACCTGCTCACGTCCAGGGGTCCTAAACCTTTTTATTATTATTTTAAACTTTCCGTGGTGCGATCTGCCAAACGAAAGTATCGACGTGTTTTTTTTTTCTTCTTCTTTTCTAACCAGCAGTCACTCCCTCGGTCAAAACGTAACCGACATTGAGAGGCAGCGAATGGGTAGACTTCGTTCGGGTAGATTTAGTACTTGGGTCGAATTATCAATAGAGTTTACGACAAATTCCAACGTTGTAGTAGGTGACTGTCGCGGTACGGCCGAAAGTTGGCCAAGCTATATAGAACCGGTTGGTTATATAAAAATGTCGTACAATAGTCGGATCTTGAGGTTTACAGTTTATTCCCCCCAAAAGTCGCGTGTGATGTACCAATTTTTGCAACAAAAGTCGACGATCGTAAGATCTCAACGCACTACTGAAATAGTAAAACATTGACGAGAGGTGTACCATACATACATGAAAATAATCATCATTTTCAGCCGTTCACCATCCCCTGCTGGATGTAGTAGTATTCATCTCAATTCATCAGGCCACGCTTTCTTTCACATCCTCTCGGGATACCGTTCCAGCATTTCTGCCCATTGCCACTTCAACTTTTTCACACGTTCCGCTATATCTGCCGCTTTTGTCGTGCTTTTCACCCGCGCGTTCCTCTTACGATCTCTTCTCGTTATAACCGGGCATATGTACATCTTTTCACGCTTCACTGTTTCACGTCCATACGTCATAACTGGCAGTACGCATCGGTTTTTAAGCATGGCGTAATGTCGGATTTAAAAACAAATGTTCATTGTTCCAAAAGCACTCGCATCACAGTTTCATTCCTTCTTTTTTACAATCATATTCACCAATTGTCCCGGGTATAAATAACTATCTCTACAATATGGTTACGTTTTGCGTGCAAAATTCATTAAACATAATTTTAGTTTCATTAAAATTAATTTTTAAGCCTACTTTCGTTGCTCAATTGTTGCGTTCTACCTTGCTTTATTTCACATCCTCTCGGATACCATTCCAGTATTTCTCGCGTCTATCTTCTCCTTGGTCATGCTTCTTACTCTTACGACGTCTTCTCTTTATACCGAGCAGACATCTTTTCGTGCTTCTCTGAGTGTTACCATATACGTGAAAAAAGTCGGCAGTACTATTTGACACAATAGTAAAACTTTCGTTTGATTTGTACTGTACGCAGTAAGGGTGCTTAAGTTATATTTTGATTTTAGTGTGTACATACATACGTTACAGGCAAAGTCGTGTCAAATCATATCGCCGTTTAAATAAATTCGTCGTCGTCCTCGCTTCGGTATGAGAAGACCAGCATTAACTGCCACCGCCACACCAACACCATTGAAACATTGACCAATTGGCTATTTCATCCACCTGTATTGTATTGTAAGTCTTGTGATTTGAGCTAACCATTGTTCCGTTGGTGTTGGTGTGCCAGTCGAACGGAATTTCGGCCCTCAAAGGCTGTACCCAAACTCAAAAGACAGTTGGCAACCCCTGCAATGGAGGCTTCTGCTGGTGGGTGGATCTAAGAAGAAGGGGAGGTGGGAGTGAAGAGGAGAAGGGGAGAAGAATCGGAGGCTGCGTTGCTCTGCGCTAGCGCAACTCCAGTCTCACTCGGTGCGCCCGCGCGCAATGTCAGACACAATAGTGTTCGTGTGTGAAAAACAAGAAAAACTAGCTCGGTTTTCCCGCTGAATTTCCACATAGCGTAATTTTCCCCCCCCCACTAGCGTACCAAGTGCACGGATTCGACAATGCAAACAAAACGATCCGATCCACGAGTGTTTGTTTGTTTGTTTGTTTGCCATGCAAAGCTCGCCTACTACCCGCTGGGCACTCGCAGTTAAATAATATTAAAGCAAACCCCACACCCCACCCCGGTGTACTTTTGAACCACGTTCATACACACTCAACATTAAAACACTTTTTTAAATTCATAATTGGGGAAGCTTTATTCGAAATGTAATCCGCGGCAGCGCACCACCACACACGGTTCGATTATTCAAACGTACGTGTAAATCTGGCCGCAAAGTTGCCACTGGGCGAGACACGAGATCCGGTATTTATTGTGGATCGACAAATTCCATTTTGGTCGTGTTGCGCCATCGCATATCTCTATACGCATTGTATCCGTATAGGTTTTCCGCTAAAGCGCGAGCGAGCGAGTTGCACCTATTTTCGACGCGCGATTCGCCGCTCGCTAGCTAAAGAGTTAAACTTTTCGGCGGTGAACTGTCGCCAATGCCAACGTAGAGATTATATTGTGCGCTTTAAAAGCTCGCGTTTAGATGAGCTTTTTATATGGGTAGTTAAAGCACAAATCTACATACAACTGGTGTAAGCCCGTTGAATATCAACGGAGCGGTTTCTCATCACCCGTACTGAAAAATAATATTAAATTTAATAGCTTTTATAGTTGTTGCATAGATGGCGCGTTGTCATAACAATGCAACAATTTAGCAAAGTCGCGAGCCTATTTTTTATTATATAAATAGTCAAGTTGAAGCGCCTGCCCATTATGATCTGGTTTGGCTCACCGCATAAGCGCTCCGTTCCGAATCAGTGATACCGGATTAAAATCGCACTCGCGAGACGTTGTGGTTTTTTTTTTAATTATTTACATCGGCGAGCGTTATCAGCAGACAGACGGACACACGGAATGGGGCTATTATATATACATATGACTAGTGTAAGCCCGTTGAATATCAACGGACGTGTTTGGACGTAATTGATTACGTAACAATTTAGCACAGTCGCGAACCTACTAAGGATTAATATTTTCAAATTATAGGAGGCCTCCCACCACCGGTGTTGGGTAAACGCGTTAGCGCTAACTCACCCAACCTGGTGATCATGGGTTTAAATTCCACTCGTGACGTTCGTGTTTTTTCAATTAAATTTGAATTTCAGCCTTTACCGAGGCGAGCGTTATCAGCAGACAGACGGACGGATTTCGGCTATTGTATATATAATAGTGTCGATAACAGAAGCCTAACTTTGAACATGTTTCAAATTGTCGCACTGCTAGTACTACTTTAAGTCTAAATCGATGGGTTAGTGCACAGATATTGTATGTCCAGTTTTGTTTTACAATATTGTAAGCGACGTACATACACACATACATCTCTTTTGCATGAAAACTATGGACGAAATGGACATATTATATATTTGAATAGGGCAGTATCTTCTAAAATATACTATTTGGATATGCAATACTTTTTTAACATGAAGGTTTGATGCAGATGGACTTTTTGTGTATGATAACTCAATTTTGGTAAAAGCTGTACATACAATATCTGTGCACTAACCCATCGAAATATCTCAGTATCAACTTTGTGTACTTAATCAACCAATGTGGTGTACCCATTTACATTATGATTTTGCTATTAATTTAAACGGAGTTTTAGTCACGTTTTTGGTTTGACTGAATGAGATTTCAGCTATACCTAAGCCCTTTGCTGATATGCAATCAGAATTAACTTTTATTTTGAACTGTACTGAAAGCGTAATACGCGTTCGTCATTGCCGAAACGTTTCAGTAGCTCGCATTTGGCTAACTGTGTACCTAATACGCTAAACGCAAGGGGGTGGGTACGAGTTTGCGGTCGAAATGTAAAGTCGAATCGAGAATGTCTGGCACGCACACGATCGGCGAGCACGCGAAAGAGCTTTTCTCGATCTACCTCCGAAAGGCTAGTTTTTACCGTTGTGCCTTATGTGAACCGGTAAAGAGATTCGGCGCAAATGTCATATCACTTCGAATAGTTACAAAATTTGACATTTTCAATATGGCTCGCTTCAAAAAGTTAAGGTCGCACTGTCGCGGGGTTGAATGTCAAAAGTCTAACTGCGAATTGTTACTATGTGTGTGAACTATATACCTTCACATACATGTATGTATGTATGTATATTAAAAATGGTTATAACCATTACTAATTCAACATTCCGATGTATGGAATCTGTAATAATATGTATCGTAGAATGTGTAATGCGTGTACAGTGCTAGTGTACACGTGCGTGTTGTTTACCAATGGTAATTAGATGTTTATAATCTAGTGATGTGAGGGAAAGTGGTTCGTTACCCACTCGTAGGTGCTTTTATTAAATTGCTTTCAAATCACCATGTGGCCATTTAACAAGTCCCCATTTATTCGAAATGTCTATAATCAAATTGATCGAATACTTTGTCGTGCGATGTGTTCGAAACAATTAATGTAGCCGAAAGTCTGTCCAAAATTTAATTTTCAGCAATCGAACGTTTGATCGGTGATGTAATGCAGTGCAATTAGATTCGTATTGTCAATTCAAGTATGTCTGTTTCGTTCGTTCGCTTGACTAATCTTCGCCAGGTGGTGACAAAGTTCAGTGTAAATTTTCAATATAAATGGTGTTACGGTTATTTATTTGCGGCTGGGGCGATGGAAAGTTAACAAATGTACAACTTCTACAATCGTATCGGTCAAAGTTCACTATCAGTAACCGCAAAATTATTATGCTGCCTACACACCGACGCACTGAACAGCGAAGGCGTAATTGTAATAACGTCCGATGATTTATGAAGGTTCACACAATACATGGCAGCAACCCTCCGTCGTTCGTCGGTGTGTACGCAGCATTAGAGGCTCTGGCCATTGGGCATCTGTCTCTGTCTAAACCCCGCTTTTAAAAGTACGGGTGGCTAGATTTTTGTGGTTGCTAATCGTCAACTGTGATTTAGATATTTTGTGTGTGTGTGTTTTAAAAGTCCGTGTGCGAATCTTATGTATGTATATAATTTTAAATTGAAATAAATAAATAAAAATACTAGTTACATACACGTCGAAGCACGCAGATCGAATTCAATTTATGTACATACAAAATTATCTTTACGGAGCTTAATATGTAATAATAAAATATACAAGGCCGATCCTTGAACTGTTGCAATACCCACATTTGAATTTGTTGTACAAAAAAAAAAAAATGAGTCCAAAGTACACTATGTGCTCGTGCAGATCTGCGGCAAAAAATAAACAACCAATAATTTTCACATCGATTAATGAATGAGGAACGAGAGTATGTATGTCTACATACATACTGGCTCGTGTATATATGTATGTATGTATGCACTCGATGCGGATGAATTTCCATTACGTACACCGAGGCTTGCCGAACCGCGTATAACGGGGCTCTCGGTTAAAGTGAAACGTGCGCGTTCGTGTAAAACTCTTCCTGTTTCATTATTTATTTATTTATTCATGTTTTGGAGCAGAGTGCGGGGTCGTCCTATACGCACACACGAATAAAGTAATTTTAAATATGGACAAGTGTGTAGAGAGAGAGAGAAGTACACACACCCACACGCGTGTGCGTGCACGTACGTGGGCGTGCACTTGAACACGCTTTATTAGTCGGGGAGGACAAAATTTAACAATAACTGGACAAAGGAGACGTAAATTGAACTGTTGTAAATGTTGAAAAGCCAGACGATCGCACAGCGGATAATTATTCGCGAGCGGATAAATACGCTCGGTGGTGTGTGTATGTGTAACGCAATATGCTACACGCTGTGCTCACGAATAATAATCCACTCCGGTTTGTGAGGGCCTTTATGTAGTATCTTGAGCGAGGTCGCTCAGACCGGGTACGTCGAAAGATTTTCCCGACGGTTTTCGACCTCAAATATCGACATTGGCAATCATTATTATATATCATCATCATCATCATTTTCAGCCGTTCACCATCCACTGCTGGATGAAGGCCTCTCCAATCCTCTTCCATTCCTGTCTGTCTTGAGCAATCTGCATCCACTTGACTCCACACATTCTTCTCAATTCATCAGCCCATCTTCCACTCGGTCTACCTTGCTTTCTTTCGCATCCTCACGGATACCATTCCAGTATTTCTCGCGTCCATCTGCCATCCATTCTTCTCGCTATGTGGCCAGCCCATTGCCACTTCAACTTTTTCACCCGTACTGCTATATCTGCCACTTTGGTCATACTTCTCACCCATGCATTTCTTTTGCGATCTCTTCTTGTTATGCCAAGCATACATCTTTCCATGCTTCTCTGTGTGCACTGGATCTTTCGTAGCATTCTTGAATTTAGCGTCCAAGTTTCACACCCATACGTCATGACTGGCAGTACGCATTGGTCGTACGCCTTCTTTTTTTTAGCATAGCGGAATGTTGGATTTAAAAACTATGTTCATTCTTCCAAAAGCACTCCATCCTAGTTTCATTCTTCGTTTTATTTCTTCTTCTTTACATCCAGTCATATTCACTAATTGTCCTAGGTATAAATAACTATCAACTATCTCTACAATATGATTATCTACTGTGACTACGTTTTGCGTGCAAAATTCATTAAACATAATTTTAGTTTTATTAAAATTAATTTTTAAGCCTACTTTCATACTCTAGCCTACTTTCATACTCTTATTATTATATATATAATAGCCGAAATCCGTCTGTCGGTCTGTCTGCTGATAACGCTCGCTGAGGAAAAATTATTAAAAAAAACCACCAGAACGAGTGGGGGATCGAACCCACGACCGCAAGCTCGAGAGTCATCACGCTAACGCTTACTCTATCACCCTTGGTCGGTTTAGTCCTTTTTTTTTTTTTAAACATATCGTCACTCGGCGTTACCTACAAAAGGGATCGTGATTCTGCTAATAATACATAGATGGCACTATAGAAACTATTATTTTTTTTTTGTTTTTGATTTTTACAAAATCACTTACAAAATTATAATTATTATATATATATATATAATAATTATAATATAAATAGTAAAAAAAAGTAAATTTTTTTTGAGTGGGTATCGATATCAATTAGTGGGATTACTATAATACATAGATGGCGCTATAAAAACTATTTTATTTTTTCGATCAATTAGTGGGGATCTCTATTAAAAAAGCGCTTTACGATATTTCAAATTCAGCGGGTGTTGATATTCAACGGGCTTACACTAGTATCTAGATATTTGTCCTGGTCTCCTGCTATAATTCGCCATTGTATTAGTTTCGAGACGGTGCCACAAAATTGGCAATGCTTTCACCACTGGATAGTATGTATGTTGGTTATAGTTAGTTAATTTACATTTTATATAGGTATATATGTATAATAGCGGAAATCCGTCTGTCTGTCTGTCTGCTGATAACGCTCGCTGAGGTAAATAATTTAAAAAAAAACTCGAACGAGTGGGATTTGAACCCGAGATCACCAGGTTGGGAGGAATCGTGTTTACACTATCTTCCAAACGGAGGCGATAACGGACGTATTATAATTGACCAATATTTATTCTTAAAGGGTAAGCGACTGCTAAATTGTCACATTATTGTTATTATAACGCGCCATAGATGGCGCTCGGTTGCATACATGCAACAACTACAAAAGCTATTAAATTTAATATTATTTTTTAGTACGGGTGATGAGAAACCGCTTCGTTGATATTCAACGGGCTTACACTAGTTGTAAAATATTCATCGAAATATTTAAGGCCCTCACAAACCTGAGCGATATCGATCAAATTTTCGTCCTCTATCGTCGTTGATTCGCACCAATGCGAATTATATCGGTGCGATAGGGGCGTCAGTTTGACGCGGCGAAACCGCTAAGGTGTGTGAGCCCCCTAAAGAGGCTTCGCTTGATATCGAGTGCAAATATTTCTATAAAATACTTCGGGAACTGCCCGTATAGTTGACGTCAATCGGTATAGAAAATTGACGAGAAAGCGATGTAAAATGTGTTGTCGCAGTTCGTTTTTTTTAACGTGTAATTCAATTGACCTCGCGTGTATGTATAAAGTTTGAAAATTTTGCACTTTAGCCTCGTAGTTTTGTAATTCGACAAAGTATTTGTGTACAATATCGGTGTATCAGGTTTACTAACAAAGTCGATATGGTGTATGACGTCATTTTACATATGTATGTATCCAAAAAAAAAATTGGTTCATTTAAATTTAAACCGCCTTCTAAATGAAATTCTTGAATTTTCGTAAAAAGTATTACTATATTTACACGTTATAAATGCTGCATCATATACACATACAATTTTAGTCAGTGTTTGCTCAGCTTAACCGTCGCCTGGAGATAATCGCGCACATACCTACCTGAATAATTTTGTTGTTTGTTCATTTTTTATTTTTTTTTTAACCTTTTCAAGTCCGACCCGAGCGCATCGCTTCAACTGTCCGACTCTAGTGCGTTAAGAAAGCGTTTAGTATAGATATGTAGATATATGTACGTATATATTTGTATGGAGATATGTATGTACACACGTGTGGTATATACATACATATGTATGTATGTATAATCATGAAAACACTTAGGTTACTATCGCTCTATCTAATTTTTCCCGGTTCCCCACTCGACGTTGTAAGGGTTTGTGTCGCATTGTATTTATTCGACAAATATTTACTTTACCGATACCGTTTATCTGGACGTTGAACGTATTACTTTCCCGTGTGCTATAATTATTATATTATGTCGCACGAAACGTACTGATTCATTATCGTGCTAACTTACGTACATACATAAATTCTGTCTAGCCACAAAAAAAAACAAATGTCTAGCCATTTTATTTATATGACTGGGTAATGTGTAAAATATACTGCGCTTCAAAAATCTTATCATTAATCGAAATGGCACTAAATTGCTCTTCAATATCATCTGGTCAGATCGGTGAGATAGAAAATGATTTGGACAGTAAAAATTTGTTTATTTCGTATTTACGCTTAGGCATTTTATACAATGTAGATATGTACATACATTTTGAGATTGATTTACATTATGAAAAAGGCAGAACTACGTAAATAGTATTATCGTTGTTAAAAAGTAAATCGCTACTTTACATGTACATATACATACATACATATGTATATGTAGGTACATTTTGAGATTGATTTCCAAACGTTTATGTAGATTCTGAAAAAGGTTTAACTAAATAGTGCGATCGTTATTATTATATTGATTTTGATTGTTATCGGCTAAAAATAAACTAATGTTGAAAAAATATTTTCAAACTTTTTTGATATTGAACCACTTTGTATTTTCCAAATCAGTCTTTCGTATCAATGAATAAAATGTTTCGATGCCTTAAATAGTTTGCTAATTCGTTGTATCGTACAAAATAGGCGAGAGCCTCTAATTTTTAACAATTTCCCATTGTTGTTTGCGTTGGCGTTTAACATCCCATAAATCGTATTGCATTTGTATAAACTATCATATGCCTATTTTATTTTAAAAGTCAAGGTTTTCGAGTTTGAAATTTGGAATTTGCGAACGCGTTAGTAACAAGAGAGACTTAATTTATCGTATACATGAATGATTACGTGTTTTAGAGGGTTTACGTACACTAATGTGTACCTACTACTTTTGAACAGATTCGAAATTTTATTTTGAGGCTATCTTGTTCCACCCAACTATGTACTTTTAAACCCATAGACCAAGTTGGACATGATAACTCTTTGTTGTGTTCAAAACCCATTTCAAGCCTATATATCTAGAGGAGTGCCTGAACGAGATAGACCATTGTACGCTAGTGTTTTAAAATTCTCGGGAATAATCTTTTGGAGAATATTCTGTTTAAAATTGTAGTACATAATGCAATGTACCTTGGGCTCCATCTGCCACCATGTATTTTAAATAAATAAATACTAACTCTCACTGTATTTGCTTAAATATACAGTAAACTCCCTCTAATCCGGGCTAATACTTATTACACGAATAATATTAGTTTAGTATTCGTGACAAAAACTAAATTTGATGGGGCGTGAATATGACAAAATTTTTACAATTTTTTGTGCTAAATTTAAATGAGTGATTATATCATAAGTTGGAACAATTTCACTGGAATATTATAAACAAAGCAATAAAAATATGTATATACAATTTATTGCTTCCAGAGTTAATAAGCATTGCATTCGTGTGAGAATTTCGCGGAAAACGTACATATGTTAAAATGACGAAATGACACATTCAGTGTCGTCAAAATGAAAAAATGTCATTCAAAATGCTCTCAAGACACCCTAGAAAGTCCTATTACTCTTATTAGGTTCTGAATATATCCTAGAATTCTCTAAAAAGCTATTAAACTATCTAGAGATATTTTATAACCAAGAAAAAAGAAAATTCTCGAATATTCTCGACTTGCAACACTAATTGTACCCCCACAGTATGACTGTTATTCTCTATCATCCTCCCAGTAGCCACGTTTGATATTTCAATTTCTAACAAAAGGTTGCCAGTCTAACATAGTCCAAACCTCAGACCATACAGTGGCGCTTCGCGATCAATTATCTTCAACTTTAATGGAATGTAATGGAAATCGTAGAGGGTGACAATAATAGCGATAGGTGACCACCGATTGGACTCATCTGGCCCCACTGCTGTTCCGAAAAAAAAAAAAAAACGAGTCTGGACCATCAGATAAAAAATGTCGGAGTCGAAGAGTTCAAGAAACTCGAAGCGCAGGGTTGGCAACCTTACGGCCTCAAGGCCGACGCCTCCGCTCTATCGATCTCTCGCTAGATCTGACCCCTGCGGCTCTGCTCCAGACGGGTGGAAAGGGGAAGGGGACACTATTACTATAAGGGGGAGGTGGGGTTAATCTAAAGTATCGTACGAAAACTCGAGACGCGCTCTAATCTTGTTAAAATTCGATTTTTATGGTCTGGTGAGTGATGAGTCGACGTCCTCAAGTTATGACGCAACCCATGGCAGCATATGAGACTTTTCGACGTATGACCCGGCTTTTTTGAAAGTGGACTATGTTGACTTTACCAAAAACGGCTCGCGGTCATCTACTTACTGTAGGGTGTATTTGATAAGCTTTATATTCTTGAAAATATATTAATTTGAAAGTTAAAAGAAATATTGTTTAATTATTAAAACTGGTGTTTTTGTCAAGGATGGAGCTCTGGTTGAGCAATAAATTGCTGATTTAAAATGTTCGAAAGGATATTACGAAGTTGGTATCTTTTTTTTTTTTTCGAATTACCTTAGATATACTATTATATTGCTCGTAGTCAATATTTATATAATTATAATAATTCGGATGTAAAGAAGAAGAAATAAAACGAAGAATTAAACTAGGATGGAGTGCTTTTGGAAGAATGAACATAGTTTTTAAATCCAACATTCCGCTATGCTTAAAAAAGAAGGCGTACGACCAATGCGTACTGCCAGTTATGACGTATGGATGTGAAACTTGGACGCTAAATTCAAGAATGCTACGAAAGATCCAGTGCACACAGAGAAGCATGGAAAGATGTATGCTTGGCATAACAAGAAGAGATCGCAAAAGAAATACATGGGTAAGAAGTATGACCAAAGTGGCAGATATAGCAGTAAGGGTGAAAAAGTTGAAGTGGCAATGGGATGGACACATAGCAAGAAGAATGGATGGCGAGAAGTACTGGAATGGTATCCGAGAGGATGTGAAAGAAAGCAAGGTAGACCGAGTGGAAGATGGGCTGATGAATTGAGAAGAATGTGTGGAGTCAAGTGGATGCAGATTGCTCAAGACAGACAGGAATGGAAGAGGATTGGAGAGGCCTTCATCCAGCAGTGGGTGGTGAACGGCTGAAAATGATGATGATGAATAATATCTACTATATAAAATTCAATGTTTGTTTCTTTCTGTGTTTGTCGTTCCGCTGTGCAAATCTACAGTTTTCAACTTAGAACCGCCAAACTTGGTATACTATCTCATGATACCCTAACTCAGACCGTAGGTGGGTTTTGGAAGGGGTCGAATCAGGGGGTCGACGGGCCCCCATATACAAAAATTTTTTTATGAACTGGAGAATAAATGTTTTCATTTGTTTCAATTTTTGTTTGTACTGGAGAATAAATGTTTATTTCGATATTCACCCGCCCGAGCAACGCCGGGCAATTCAGCTAGTATAATATATTTTTTTCTATTGAATGACCGAAGTGATTTTGACATGCCTGCTTTAATATAATAAAAATATTAAAACTTGAAGAATTAGAATCTCTGTAGGTAATTTTGAAGATTACTAGTTTAGTTTAACTTGAAGTTTTAATAAATATAAAAGATAATATAAGATTTGGGGGATAAAATTATATTATTACGGAATTAATTATTTCAATTTGACAAATTTATGTCGTATGTTTTGTTAACTAATTCTTTCGTCGCGTTAGTAAGTGGAAATAAGCTAAATCCTTAAACCCAAAACACGGAACATTTATTATCAATCCTAATTGACTCAAAGTAGACAGCGCAATATTTTTTTTTTATATCAAACTCGAAAGTAGCTCTAACCCCGGCTATCAATATAGTTACCCCCCCTAACATCCAATACTATCCATTTATAGTAGGGGCTCTTAACCTTATGAACATACCCCCTATCCCAAATTCAATAAACCAATCAAGACATAATTAAAAATTGATTGTTTGACTGTATCGGTCATGTCGTATGTCCAACAGATTCCTAGCTGTTGTCTTGATACTGATTAATATTGAAAATCCAGATGCATAGGTCGTAGCAAATGGAATAAAGGCCCAAAGTGCAAGTTTGGACAGGCAACTGTTAGAGATTAATTCATCGAGGTTTTGATTTGCGATTTCTTGCTTCAGCAGAGCTTTGCTCTGTAAATCAATGAAGTCGTCCTTTTGCCTGTCGGCATCATCCGTAGAGTCCAAATTAAAAATGAAAGGATTTCGTATTCTCTTCATTTTTAAAATCAGGTTGAAAGTAATCAACAAAGGACTCCATTACGTTATCAAAATGGCTCAAAATATCGCCTTGACGGCGAATTTTTACAATTTTTTGGGGAGACACTTCATTCCTCCCGTGGGAGAAAACCACCATATAAAAGAAACCCCTGATGTATAGAATTGACGAAAATCTTAAGAGTGAAATTTTGGTACAAAACGGAATCGAATTATTTTCCCTTTTAACAATGGAATTCAATACATTTCCATACATAAAAAGATTTGAAAATACCTTAAAGCTTTGTTGTTGTGTTAAAGTTGAAACACACTCAATATACATATGTGTGTAGCTCGAAATTATAAAAAAAGTATTTATTTGTTCATACTATACGCAAAACGTTTTTGATAAAAATTTGAAAAGCTCTTTCATAGTAAAAAAAATGCGTTCCTTTTATGTTTAATAATTTAAATCCCACGAACGAAAGTATTATATAATGATGTGAAAAAAAAAAATTAACTAAATTTTTCGGTCAACAGAAACGCAAACCTCGTATTTTTCGCAAAACGACAATAAGTCAAAAATACTCGGTAGTACTGTACCATTCACATTGAAAACGATTCACATAATAAATAAATTAAACTTATCGCCGTGAAATAAAGAAACGCCGTTGTTCGTCTGATCCGCGATCGGTCAAGCTTTAAAACCGTTTAATACATACAGCCAGAGAGATAAACAGGCACGTTAATGTGAGCGAGCTTCCGTAGAGAGCTTTTCGCTTAACGGAATTTTTCGGTTGTTCGAAACCGTTTTGGCGGTTGTTCAACCCCTCGGAAACTCATTTCGAAATTATTTACAGTAATTTATTCGCTTTCTTGTGTATACATACATACATATGTATGTATATTTTGTTTACCCGCAAGATCCATGCGTATTTGAAAGGAGCTTTATGTATTGACAGTCGCTCGTAAAATCTCGAATTTGACTATCTAAAGCTTTTAGGCTTTTCCTTGTGTACATACATACATACATATATAATAAGAGAACCGATGTAAAATTTTGGCCTACTGTAAATAATTTTCGCACGTAATTTGATATTGGGCTTGTCAAATGGTTCAAATTATTATAATTGGTTTCGCTAGGGACTTTGTGAAACCGACTGCAATACATTCGTGTCAAAGTAGGTATACCACAGTGTATTGTTTTATTATTATTATTATTATCAAATTTCAAGTCCGTGTGTAACAAAAGACTGAAATGTGTGTACTTTTCGATCGGGCAACGCCGGGTGCTTTAACCTCGCTTTCCACGCAAACTAAATCATAGTATGAATATTTTATACTAGTATCTATAAGCCCGTTGAATATCAACGTAGCGGTTTCTCATCACCCGTACTGTTATAATATTAAATTTGATAGTTGTTGTATAGATGGCGCTTTATAATAATAATTTAGCAAAGTCGCGAACACTTGCGAGCGTCATCAGCCGACAGACAGACGGAATGGGGCTATTATATATATAATAATAATTATATTTAAAAATTTTACAACGTTTTTTGTTCGAAATTACTTTTTATATCTGAATATCATCATTTTCTTAAACCGTGCTGGATGAAGGCCTCTCCAATCTTCTTCTATATATTTATCTTGTACAACTTTCATCCACGGAATATAATCGTGCTATAATCTAAAAGCCGTGTCCGCCAGGAATGCTCGTGCTCGATACACTTTATTTTCATCGAAAAAATCATAGTTGCCGCTATTTTAGCACACTAATAAACAGTAGCCACCCGTTGATCGTCAACGGGCATGATAGTAGTACAATATAAACAAGACGATTTAATACGAAGCATTTGATATATTGTTAACATTTAAAATCCTAACGT
Organism: Parapsyche elsis; assembly: GCA_022651745.1. Classification (NCBI taxonomy): domain Eukaryota; kingdom Metazoa; phylum Arthropoda; class Insecta; order Trichoptera; family Hydropsychidae; genus Parapsyche; species Parapsyche elsis. Next base: position 337,056 of record JAGVSN010000071.1, on the reverse strand, counting down.
TTTCATTTGACTCACCCGTTTAATTAAAGTTAGAAACAGTTGGTTTTTTTTTCCTAGCTTAACTTAAAATTGTCACTTTTTATCTATGAATGTAAACAATCTGAGTAGTAATGCGATAAAACAATAAATGAAATGTGTACCTACCCGTATACCTGCCCTACTGTTATATGTATGTATGTAGATAACGGCTAATTTCCGGACCTATGTTCATATGACACACTTTTTTTCTCCTCTACGAATTACCTTCCTTATCAGTCGCTCTCTAAAACTGTGAAACATCGCCTGTAGAATGTAATGCAAAATCCTGTTAATATATTAGTCAATATAGCCACTTATTTTCAAGCTCATTGTTCAAGTGTAAAACAGTCCTAAACGCTAATTTGAATGTACATAAAACCATCTCAAGCGTTATATAATTGTCGCAATATTAACGCTAAAGAGTCGATAAAATCGATTGTAATTATACTTAATATGAAAGGTAAAAAAACGTACTTGCAGTGTAAACTTGTATCGCTATTTATGGAGTTAAAAGTTATTTTATCGCCACATGTGTGCTTTATCTACCGATTGGTATATGTACATACATTAGTGCAATTTTTCCGAAATTGCAACTCGATCCGTCAATATTGCGAACCCCTAATTGTGGAATTTCTTTTGTGCACGTTTAATTTTTTAGGAAGCGAAATCACAACGTGTCCAGTCCAATTTGTTTTACACTTACGGCTACTGTAATATACATACAAACGATTATTCCCCCCCATTGCACCATTGTCTCTGTTGAATGGGGTTTTTAAAACAAGCAGGGAAAGGGTTGAATGTTCGTACCGAAACACTGCCAGCGCACAGTCAAAGGGTTAATGGGCTCACGATGAGACCGCTTTTATTTTCTTTTCACTTCTGTATTTGGCGTTGCGAACGGTTTTTTTTTTTATTATTATTACACACGCCGAGGAAGAGTTTTTAATGTCAGCGGTGTGGTTGTGACGTAAGCCCTCACCATATGTGCTCAACCGGCTTAATGTTTCGTCTCGCTTACACTCGTTTGTGTGTGCTTGAACATGTCTCGCTCTCACTCTTCACACATGGCTCGTGCACGTGTAATTACGTGTGCTCGTGGCTGATGTCGCAACGTCAAAAAACCCTTTCTTCGCGGCAGGTGGTGTTTGCAAAAATAAAAAATAAAATGAAAAAAAAAAGAAGTACACGTTGACGACCATACGCTTTCCACTTATCGAGAAAATGGGCTATACGATACACCTGTCCGTTTATTTCCGCGGATCGGTTCCGAATGTCAAAATACCAGTGTACATACATACATGTGTATCATCATCATCATCATTTTCAGCCGTTCACCATCCACTGCTGGATGAAGGCCTCTCTAATCCTCTTCCATTCTTGTCTGTCTTGGGCAATCTGCATCCACTTGACTCCACACATTCTTCTCAATTCATCAGCCCATCTTCCACTCGGTCTACCTTGCTTTCTTTCACATCCTCTCGGATACCATTCCAGTACTTCTCGCGTCCATCTGCCATCCATTCTTCTTGCTATGTATTTCTTTTGCGATCTCTTCTTGTTATGCCAAGCATACATCTTTCAATGCTTCTCTGTGTGCACTGGATCTTTCGTAGATACATGTGTATATCGTTGCAAAATTCGGTGAAATTGTACATCGTCATTTGCAACCGTTCACCATCCACTGCTGGATGAAGGCCTCTCCAATCCACTTCCATTCCTGTCCGTCTCGATGCAATCTGCATCCACTTGACTCGCACACATTCCCCTCAATTCATCGGCCCATCGTCCACTCGGTCTACCTTGCTTTCTTTCACATCCTCTCGGATACCATTCCAGTATTTGTGTCGATTGCTACCCATTTGGTCATATTTCTTACCAATGTTATGCCGAGCATACATCTTTCGATGCTTCTCTGTGTGCACTGGATCTTACGTAGCATTCACGTTTCAGATCCATACGTCATAACCGGCATTGGTCGTATGCCTTATTTTTCACACGTTTCGCTATATCTGCCACTTTTGTCGTGCTTTTCACCCACGTGTTCCTCTTGCGATCTATTCTCGTTATACCGAGCATACATCTTTCGATGCTTCTCTGTGTGCACTGGATTTTACGTAGCATTCTTGAATTTAGAATCCACGTTTCACATCCATACGCATTTGGTCGTATGCCTTCTTTTTTAAGCATAGCCGGAATGTTGGATTTGCAAACTATGTTCATTCTTCGGAAATTGTGCGTACATACATGTAACTCCAATATACATATTGTGTTTAAAAACACCCGCGTTAGGCGGGTTTTTTTTTTTTAGAATTAAGGCGCTCACACACCTTAGCGAAATCGCTACGTCAAACTAAGTAACAAAAAGTATAAGTATAGTGTATAATGTATATTTGATTTAGTGTTTTGAAATATGTAATAGATGTAGTTAAATTAGCTATTTATTTAGCTATTATTATATAAAATAAATAAATAAATAAACAGCCGCCCCCTATCGTCGTCCCATTTGCACCGATATAATTCGCATTGGTGCGAATCAACGACGATAGAGGGCGGCAGTTTGACGAAGTGATTTCGCTAAGGTGTGTGACCGCCTTTATTCAGTAAATTTCGTGACGTTGTATGATACGCCATTATGACGGCAAACATTCAAATAAAACCCCAGGCATATTATATGTACGTACATCGGTGTATACATATGTACATGTGTATGGCCAGGCAACATGTATTGAAGTAGAATAGCGCGTACGATACAACAAAAGTTTGAGAAAGACCTCGTGGAAAAAAAAGGTGCAAATTGTTCTTCGGGATCAGCTGGTCAGATTATTGAAATAAAAAATGACTCGGACATCAAAATTAATTTATTTCATACAGTGCCCAAAACGTTTGTATTTAATCCGCAGCTAACGCTATTGTTAGCCTACGCGTGTGTCAATAATAAGCATCCGATAATAAAAAAATATTTTATGTAATCTCCAGGATCGTGGGGATTAAACTTGCAAAGTTCACTTTCGATGCAGAACTGTAATTTAATATATATAACAGCCCTATTCCGTCAGTTTGCTGCTTACGCTCGCAGTGTTCGCGACTTTGCTAAATTGTTAAAATAATAAAGCGCCATCTACACAACAGCTATAAAACTATTAAATTTAATATTATTTTTCAGTACGGGTGATGAGAAACCACTCCGTTGATATTCAACTCAAATATTCAATTACACCAGTATACATAACATACCTATACTGCCGTCCTAAGCCCACTTAACGTAACTGACAATATCGAGATAAATGGACTTGAATGTTTTATTCTAAATTTGTGTTTTTATATTACTGATTTATTTAAACTTTTTTTTAGTGTATGAGGTTATTTTCTATTGTGTTTTGATAATTCTAAGGAAAAATTAAAAAAAAAAAAAGAATACTTTAGTAGTTACGTCATTTTTTTACACTTATGTTAAATTTGCTTAGGAAATCTACTTAATTTGAATAACGTAAGTGCTATACGTGAAATTTGTTTTGGAAATCATATAACTTCACTATGCTGCCGTCCTTAGATTCACTATTTTAGTGTAGATGGCGTACACCCGCAAAGAAATTCCTGTTAGTTTAACGCAACTCTATATGTATTTTAATAGTTGCGTTATTTTAGCAGATACGTTGAATTTGCTATGTTAATATTGATGATACTATTTCTCTGCGCATGCAGATACGTTAGATTTAATAGCTTAAAAATGTCACTTTTGGATGAGGATACATTAATTTTGAATTTAAACTAAACACATCTAACTCATTTTCGTAATTTTTGTCAGTGGGCTTAGGACGGCAGTATAGGGATCATACAGCTAGTCTACATACATATATGTATTGATAGTTAAATGCCTAAGTACTTAAGCTTATGATATTTTAAACTTCCCTGTCGGGACATTGGTATAATGCTCCAATCGTTTAATGCGTCCAGATTACACATACATATAAGTATTTTGTATGATACTCGTATATACGAGTATACGTGACTCGATTATGTTAAAATTTGACATTGGCCGTTTTAGCTACGGATATTCCCGGTCTGTGTTTTTTCGAATTTGAATGCATAAAACTATGCGACTCGTGTGGCGATGCACACGAGTGCATTAATCATCATCAATCCTTTTTTTTTTTTTTATTTGCGCAATAAATTTCTTCTGAGAAAATGCTATGAGAACGCGCAAATATCACTAGCTGTGTGTGTGTGTGTGTGTGTTGACAATTTCCGGATCCGTTTGCCGGTTTTTCGCTCTAGGCTGGTCGGTTTCTTTCCTTCCGTCTGACTTCTAATTTCTAAAATTTATACTTACTTATCGTATGAAAAAAGTTTAATATAAATTATAATTTCTCTCGTCGTCGTCGGTTTTGTGTTGACATTATTGCACTCGCAGTCGACCGCAAAAACCGCAAGACTATGTAACTAGAGAGGAAAAAAAACCTTCGTCAGTGTCCGAAGTTCGATCGTTTCGTGTTTAAGATTTAAATTCAAAATTCGACAATGTATAAATATTGTTTAGGATTTGAAAATCGACGCTTTTCAATTTTCAACACATATTGCCCATTAAAAAATGAAAACTGAACAGTTATGCGCACAACTCTTATGTATGTATGTATGTATATAAACCCGGACTGCTTTGTATATATTAATATACCAAAGGCTATTACGAAAGGCGGGTCTATTTTTATTAGATAGACAACACTACAGCGAATTGTATCTATTTTGAACGCGAGTGAAACTCATCAATCAAATATTCATATATTGGGGCAATAGTGGTTTTTGTTTGTATAGAAACAACTTCAACTACATGAGACTTGGAAGGTTTGCTGAGAACTCATATGAGCATCCGTCAAATCGTCGACAACAATCATAGAAAATCATTAAAGACAAAGACAATGGGGTGGTGGCCTCGTGTGAGGGTGTGAAAGGGTGTGATGATGTTTCTCTTCGAGGCGGCTTATCTATCTATCTATCTATATATTGGGGAAAAACAATCGCATATTTTGTTAGTAAGCCTACTTGTCACACTTTGATTTGAAAACTTGTCTATTCCATGTAAAGTTAGGTATGTACCTACTCCTGAAGTAAAATATGCGATTTGAATATCAACGGACGTGTTTGACGTAATTAATTTAGCAAAGTCGCGAACCTACTATGGATTAATATTGTCAAATATAGGAGGCCTCCCATCACCGGTGTTGGGTGAATGCGTTATCTCTAACTCACCCAACCTGGTGATCACGGGTTCAAATCCCACTCGGGACGTTCTTGTTTTTTCAATAAAATTAAAATTTAAGCCTTTACGGAGGCGAGCGTTATCAGCAGACGGACAGACGGAATTGGTATATTATATACCTATACATATAATGAGTTCCCATGTGCCCAGGGCCCATGCTTGAGTGGATTTTGCTGATAAATTCATAATACCTTTTTTTGACACCCGTCCTTCGAATGCGTATTACAGACATAGACATATATGTATTACAGACTCAAATATTTTTATTAGTGTGTATGATTGCCGAGGGGGGGAAGGATGGCGTGTGGGTTTAAATTCGGAATTCTGAAAATGGATTCGTAGGGACCTCAAGAGTACTAACAAGTTGGTACATCACATTTAAGCCTTAAAGATCCATAGATATAGAATACATACTTCATACTTTTCGGTCGACAAAAATCGTCGCACTTTAACTCCCACAACTAGGATTTTTATACATGAGCATGAGGGCATATCTATGTAGACTATCCTTGTTCGCTCCCTTTCTTGTTGTTCTTTTGCTCTCATCACATTTCCAGCAAAGCTTACAACAATATTCTAGGCCTCCTCGCTTTTCCGCATCACCTTGGTTGGATTCTGTCGGTAGACAGTCGTCTTTCAAATTACTTCTGTAGAATTTTTCTGTCTTCGACCCACTCAGAACATGCGAACATTATATCCTCCGTGGCACCACATTGATGACATTCAAGGGTACTTTAATTCTACTTGTGTAGACAGTACCCAAAACAGCCCGTCAACAGTTGTGTCAGATGGTAGTTGACTTCGCCGTGTTCTCCATTAAACCAGGGGCTGATAGACAGAATTAGTGTACAGGTCCCTCATGTAGTAGTTCTGTCCCAGCGATTCTGCCAGTAGTTTTCTCGTTGTGCCTCCGACTGTCCCCGAATATTTTTTTTAATTCGTTTGTTTCACTATTCAGGTAATTACGGTGGATGTTTCAGGTCGTTGTATGAGTTGTCTTCACCGTACTCTGGTAGGGACTCACTGGGTCGTCCAGTTCCGAAAAATTCGTTCCGTCAGCGTTGATCCGCTGTGTCTCGTATCGATCTTGTTTATTACTTTCTACGAAAAGAAGAAAGTCCCGTTATCGGTTTCGTATGTACGCGCGCTCGCACAAGTTCACGATGATTTAGTACTAAGTGTCTCGCTCCGAGCCAAATTCTACAGCGGAAATTTTCAAACAATTTCGAAAGCGATCTTCGGGGCGCGTCAAAAACGTGAAATCATGACCTTTTTAAGTACGGATACGTTGCGTTGTTTCCCCCCTTTTTCTTCCGAAGTACGCAACGAGCACTTCCCAGTTGCGTCACTCGGACTTCAGCAAACTTGCAGTTTCAGTTTTGTTACGCTATGAAAAGGAAAACTGGCGATGTGATTATGATGACGATGATCGCGCGCGATATACTACCGTGGGAATGTCTCGTATTCCGAGCGTACGTTACGCAGCGTACCATTGTGAACAAGAAGGGACCCGTGTGAATACACCAAGTGCTATAACAGTGCCAATATGAAGCCGATATCCTTTCAAAACATACGCCGCCTCATGGGCGGCGGTCGCAAGAAGAACGAAAAGGATACATCCTTCAAAAGGAGCGACTCATTCAAGAGGATCTCCATACGAAAGAACTATCTAGACAGGGGCGGAAAAAAGAAAGCAAAAGCCGACGTAAACAACGCGCAACTTTTCAAGGAAGAGTCCAAACTAGAGGAGTACAACATAACTCCGACAAGTAAACCACCCAAGAGTGACAAAGACAAAGTTGAAAATATTTACATGAAAGGTCCTCAATCGAGCAGGCCGTCGGACGATTACGACAAGCTCGACAATTTCTCGGAAAGGAGCTCTGTGGTTAAAGTGAGCTCGGATGTGCGAGAAGCTCAACTGCAACGATTCACATCCTCGAGGGACGTGTGCACCCAAACGGACGAATCCAAAGACGACGAATCCTTCGATACAATCTCACGTACTCCTAGCGAAAACGGTGAAAGTGTCAAATTATCCAAACAAGCTGAAACGGTGACTAAATCGGCAATACCCGAAAAGATAATAATCCACGTGCCCGCGTCGGAGGATTTGTCATCTGAAGAGTGGTGTCCTGTTGTGAAACCGCCCCTGCACAAGAGTCTATCCAACGAGGAACCTGCAATCCTGCATTCCGAGACTAGTTTGAAAAGGCAGGAGAGTAACGATTCCGCCGTTGAAATGTTCCCTTGGGGCGAGTCGATTGAGATTATAAAATTGGACAGATCGCCGGTGTTTCCTTATCGTAGGAATTTCAGCCATCCACCGTCACTGTTGCCAGAAGTCAGCGATGACATGTGCTCGTTGTCCGTCAGTTTGGGTAGGATTTGGATGGATGCACCGTTGGCCATGTCGCCGAGGAGTTTAGAACTTCCTCAAAGAACTCCACAGGCGTCGCCTTCGGCCGACATAAGAACCGCTCACAATTCTTTAGACAGCGCCTTGAAAAGCAACAAAGACGATCCCATTGTGGTGAATCGATTGCAAAAGAACAAACCTAGAAAGCCGAATTCGACTGCAGACCATGTAATCAGAACTTCGTCCTCTTCGACGCGCACCAGCGATACGAAAACGCTATCGTCGAACGACTACCCCTACATGTTTTCAAGCAAAGATTCCGGATTTTCATTTTCGCTTTCGATACCGAAACTGAACGAACAGTACGAATCGAAAAAGTCGGGTTTCTTCAAGACGAAGCCGAAACTTTCGGCCAAAGACGAGTATTTGAGGCGATCCGGAGGCATGCTCGACAGTAAATTCAATCCCGTCTTCAGAACAAGTAGCAGAAGCTACAAAGAGTTCAGGAGTTCGATCAAAATGAGGAAACGCACCAAGAAGGATCAAAAGAGCGATATTTATACAGTAGTGGTGAGGAGACCTCCTAGGTCCGCAAGTGCTATGAAATTAGATCCGATGATGTTCGTACCACCCGAGCACAGAGACACATCGTCCGTTAAGGAGTTGAAGGAGTACAGTCTACCCGCAGACGAAAGGACTTTCGTGGCGGATTACGACTCGGAGGACGATTTTTACGAGCGAATTTCACCAGACTTTTACGAAACTCTTCAGCACGAAGACGGTGACAGTTCTTTGTCGTCGTGCGATGACAGTACCATATCAGCGGGCACCGGTGTCAGCAAACCGGCCAGTTTGTACGTGAAAAACCGGACCGGTCGCAAGCCTCACTTTTCCGGAAGACGCAGACGCAGCTCGTACGCGTGCAAAATGAGAGTGATCTACTTGAAGAATTCGGACTTTTTCGACGACAAGTCCGAGTACGTGGACGTAGACGAGGACGAGGAGTCGTCCTCTCACGGAGACAACGAAACCTCGGAAGATGTCAAGAAGAAGAAGGACGGTGAAAGGGTGAGGCAGGTGGTGCGGAGACGCAGGTCTAGAGCTAGACGATTCGTCCAACAGACGTGCAAATATAGTAAGTTTACAACCACGTCCCCACTAATTAAATAGCTCGTCCATTTACCCGATTTTGGTATATGGCGGAGTGCAGCTCTATGTACATAGAAGTTATTTGTTTACTGTGCATTCAATTTCAGGTCTCGTTGCGCTCGGTGGTAGATATTATTCTGGAGCACTCTAAACTTAATCTATGCAGTCATAGATGCAGCCAAACTTTATGCTCGAGTTTACCGCAACCCGAAGTTAACATGTCAAAATGCTCAAACTAAGTTTGTATTCAAACTTTTGCACAACCAATGTGTGCAAAGTGACCGGTGTAAACTTTCAACGCGTATTTACTAATGTCAATTCTGTCGTATGAAGATAAAATTACTCAAATCGAAGTTTGCTGAAAGTGATACCTAATTTCCTTATATGTACAATAGTATAAACTGTTTAAATTTTCAACTCGAAAGAAACCGGCCAGATGTGTAAAATTGACCAGCTCCGTTTCAACAAACATTATTGTGTACATGTATAGAAAATTGGATCGTGATAATTGATGGTTATTAATTTGCCTGATATTTCCGGCAATTATCCTGAAATATTCACAACGTGTAATATTTTTGTGCACACGCAATGTCGAATGGTCTCAGTTTAGCGCTACCTACTACTTGAACTTTATTGATTGTTTCTAGTGTTGTCAGCGCAATTTTCGCTCCCCTCCCTTCTCTCAATCCCTCCATTTTACCTCACCCCTCCTTGCACTGTCCGACATCAGAGATTGCCATATCGATTGTGCCAACATTTGTGCTTGAATATTTTATTTCGTCTCGAGCGTCAGAGAATTATTATTCGTTCGCTGGTGAACGACCAGACGAAGGCTTGTTATCGCGCTAGTCGCAAGTCACCGCTAAACCGGGTAAATGTCATATGGTAAACCGGGGGATCGGGGTTTTGATCCCTTTACATCGGAAGGATTTTACCTTAAATTCAAATCGGCCGTTTCCTGTTAGAATTTGCCATTTTATATACATATAATTAGTTGTGACGGCACCACAAAAATTGACATAATACAAAATTATTCCTCCCTACCCACCGAATCATTATTTGTCTATTCCTTTCTCCTCTCAATAAAGCCACTGGAGAGTATCTTTCCCTAGTCAGTTAATTTCGACGGGCGGTAAAAAGGGTTTGTTTGGACAGTTTTGATCTAGACCACATACCAAAACCGGTTTTTTTTTTTAATGAAACGCGTTTCGGAACTGTTCTCGAAACCGTTTTTGATCAGTTGTAACACTTTTTAAATATGATACATACATGCAACCCGTCAGTATGTACATACATATGTATGTATGTTTCAAGCTCTTTGATACACCCATTCTTGCGTTTCGAGGCTTTGAGCCTTTACACTGCAGGGTTTCTTAATCTTTTTTTGTTCCATGGACCCCTTTCTTAGTCGGATGAAAGCAACTTCTCAAAATAAAGTTTTTAAATTCAATAAATGAAAAAATGGCTGCTGTTGTTTATTTGGAATTAGAATATTAAACTCTGGTATACGCACGCGTGTTGGACATCCAATCAATTTCCCAATTTTGTTTTCATTGTTGCAAATGCCAATTCGCATAGATATGTATGTATGTATGTACGTTGTTGCAAACGGAATTAAAATTGTCCGTAGTTCGCTTTAAAGGACGAAGATAGGCAACTTTCAGGGAATATTCAGAATTCTCCCAAAATTTTTTGAGTTGAACTCCAATTTATTGTAGTGAGCTTTTTGTCCTGAGATCGACTTTCATCCTTGGTTAGGTCAGCATCATCGATACAGTTTACATCAAAATGAAAAGGATTTGCGAATCCATGGTTCAATTTTCATCTCATCAAGATAGAATTTTGTTATGATTCCAAGTGTTCGCAGATGTCTCCTTAAAAAAAAATGGCAGAATTTTGTATTTCAACTCCATCTTGGTCAAGCACTTCCTCTAGCATTGGGAAGTTGTTCGAAGGAATGTTGGCCTCTACCATAGATATGCCATTCCAAACAAATTTGCCTGGAGAAAGCGTCAGAAGCAACGGGGGGGTGCGGGGAATTCTCACAAAAAAAAAAATCAAGCAAAATGCATGCAAGGCATGCATTTTTGCATGCCCTTTTTGTATGTCATTTTTCGGGCGCTAAGGCCAATCTTTGTTTATTCTACATCTATGGCCTCTACTCTCTTCTTCCATATTCTTTCTTAGCCAAGAAGGATTGTAATATTTCAGTTGCATCCATAATGGTGACTTCATAACCTTGAATGGAAAGATTTATCTCATTGACCCCCTGAAACCCCCTGGATCCCCTTAAATCTTTCCACGAACCCCAGGTTAAGAACCCCTGCTTTCGAGAATCTTTCAGCTGTCTCACGATGGCTGAAGATGAAAAAGGTTGTGTACCACTGGCGGCAAAGGATCGTCGTTCTGATTGGGTGAGGTCACCGTTTTCTTGGCTCGATGCGCGTGCGCATTTTGCAACTCTTTGTGTATGCGAAAGGTGTTGCTTGTTGGTGAGACCTGGTCTCCAATCAGTCGGTGGTGAACCTTGGCCAGGAGCGGTTAGTCAGCTTTTTCACCATTTGCGAAATTGCACAGCTTAACTAACTAACGCTTTAATGCTCGCATTGCTTGCTTTTTGCTACACACCCACACCTTCTCCTACCCCTTCTCCGTTCGTTTTGGACGGTGGAATTTCAATTTAAAATCAATGTTCGACTATTTATTCACTATCCTAGTAATATCATTTATGTACGCTCAAAATCCTATCCTTCGCATTGTATCAACAGGTTTTATGTACATACATATACGTACACTTGCATAGTCTTTGACCTCAATCTTAACCCTCAGCGTCTTCATATTTTTGTTATGATTCATCTTAATTTTTTTCTCCCGCATGTATTGTAACGTGAAATGTGTTGGTATTTTTGACTCGTGTTCGGTTTAAACTTTCACAGTTGAGAGTAAATAAATCCTCCAGCGATTGGTCCCTTTTTGTGGTCGTTTACTATGAAAAACATCGATACTACGTTGATAGAAATGTGGCACGATCACAATAACGTTTTTTCGAGTTTGATTAAATTGATAACACTTTTCTGCAACGATTATTAAAAAAAATGTATCAAAACGGGACCCGGCGTTGATTTGTGTCACTTTTCCTTCAACCATGACGATTGTACTATATTCATATACTCTAATGAAAATTGTATAAATGTGTGTTTTGTTTCTGAAAGGACCAACGTACATTTTTGTCGAATTTTATCACATGTCCTATGCTTTCGCAACATTGAAAAAATGTCGCATACGAAGTGCAACTTTTCATCGTATTTTGTATCCAAATTTTCTACATTATGTACATACATATGTATGTATGTAGAATCGAGACACAAAAATGTATGCAATGCATTGAGAACGATTCAAGTTTATGTATGTGTATAATTTAAAGTCATGCTACATTTATAACATTCAAGTTACAAGGTCTTAACAATGATAAACATACCGAAAAACTATAATAATATAATATTAAATACACATTTTATTCCGGTATCGATTGACTCGTGTATGTACATATTTATATATATGTATACAATAATATAAATAGGGAAGTTATTGCACCGTTGCGTTGTTGTTTATGTCAAGACTTTTATCTATCGAGTACATATTTATTTCACTCGTTCTCAAAGTGTGGGGCGATCAACGAATTTAATTGGTACAGTTTACGTCACCGTTTTCGATTTGTCGGCCGTTTGACTCTTGACCGTCAAATTTGATTAAATTATATCGTCGTTTGTTAACTGCTTACTCCTTGAAGATTGTGTCGCCATATTGGTTTTGGGAAAATTGATACGATTGCGCCATCTTTTATTGAATGGTGTATTTTTACTTTATTTTTTTTTTATATAGAGAAAACTCGTTGAGCTTTCTTTTTGTCCGCGATACTTCTCTCGAGCTTTTTTTTTTTTTTGACGAATCCACAAGTACACTCGAAATGTTCTTTGTTAGCTTTTGTCCACTTGTGATTCGAATTGACGAATCTGAACTTTTTTATTTCTTTTAAATAGAAAATCAAACCGCAGCTTGTCCATGTTTTATGCCCTATATTAATATTGTTCTTTATCACTTTTTTTTTGTTTTCAGGCGATATAACACAGAAAGGATATGAGAAGAAACGAGCGAGACTTCTCAACCCCCACGCACAAAAACTGCAACAAGGTAACATACAACATTACGAATCAATTCATTGATAAAATAAATATGTAAAAGCATCGTCTATTGTTAGATTTAATGGAAATTTTTGTCTAGACAAACAACGATGTTGCATTTATAACGTCGTATGAGTAATCTATGCATCGTGTTATTTACGCAAAACGTTTCAATGTAGTCAAATTTATTATAAGATCATACATTATACAGAATGTGGTGCCAAACATCAAATATTGTCTCGATTTGTAAATGTGAACATTGCAACAAAGTGCATTATTTATCCTGTGGTAGGCTTTTACATAGGGACGACACGCTTTTTCACACAGGCGATTAACAGACTATGTACATATGTACTTCTTTTTTCTTAAGGTATTTTCGCAATTGCGACATTGACAATCGCCACAGAGTGACTATAGAGATGGCAACCTTTTTGTACGTTTGTATGACGTTCTGCAACTTAAAAGTGGAGAGGCGTGTGCTTAAATTTACATCTAAAATAAATGTACTCAAAGAATTATTATTACAATTTTTAACATGTGATAATGCGTCATTCTTTAAATAAATCTTGCGAAAGCACATGCATACGTAATTTTCGTTCAAACGAAAGCACTGTTCCAAAAAGCGTAACCGCTGCGCTGTCTGTATTTACTTTTCCCTGCAATTTCTTACGTAACAAACGGTGTATTGTGCTTTGTATGTATGTACATATGTACATGCATATGTACATTCAAAAGCTTCTTTGAGATTGAATTCGTCTCGTCGCTGCACTCCAGAAAAGTCATCCAATTATCTTATGCATAAGATCAGAAAACATATTGCCAGTTGACTTATTCGAGGTGTTCAAGGAAACGTCGAGTTTTGCCAATATGTAGTTCCATCATCCAGTTACAAATAGGATGTAAGGGATGTTTTAAACGCCAATCAAAATACGATGTGGTTTTAATTGCTTAGATTTTTTTTAAATAACAACGGAGAGGTGGATCGACAGAAACTATGTACCTTACTCTTTCCACTTACCATAAATGATAAAATTGCACTTTTGCATTGCAAAATTGTATCCATCCAACTGTCGGTTGTGATTAAAAAGTAATCTCAGCAATTAAAGTTGAATCGTGTCTTATTTTAATGGGCGTTTAAAAACATCCCCTCAGACGGGGGAGATTTTATAACTGGACGATGTAGACGTCGCCATTTTGTATATCCAAAGATTAGCTCATCATTTTCAGCCGTTCACAATCCTCTTCCATTAATCCATTCCCGTCCGTCTTGAGCAGTCTGCATCCACTCGACTCCACACATTCTTCTCAATTCGTCAGCCCATCTTCCACTCGGTCTACCTTGCTTTCATTCACATCCTCTCGGATACCATTTCAGTATTTTTTTCACGTCCACCTGCCATTCAATCTTCTCGCTGGGTCCACTTTAACTTTTTCACACGTTCCGCTGTCTTTCTCATCTTTGGTCATACTTCTTATTCTTACCCATGTATTCGAACTCTTCTTGTTATGCCGAGCATACATCTTTCAATGCTTCTCTGTGTGCACTGGATCTTACGTAGCATCCACGTTTCAGATCCATACGTCATAACCGGCATTGGTCGTATGCCTTATTTTTCACACGTTTCGCTATATCTGCCACTTTGGTCACGCTTCTTACCAATGCATTCATCTTACGAACTCTTCTCGTCACACCGAGCATACATCTTATATTTAACGTAATATTTACACCTAGTGGATTCTCTTTCACTCGTGTGCATGTTTAGAATCGTTGCCAATGCTATAAAATTTTATAAAATTAAAATGCTATAAAGAACGTTAAAGTGTTAACGCTGAATCATCGAGTTTTCGTATTGAAATATTATGGGCCATTCGACTGAATTCATCATTTTCAGCCATTCACCATCCACTGCTGGATGAAGGCCACTCCAATCCTCTTCCATTCCTGTCTGTCTTGAGCAATCTGCATCCACTTGACTCAAAACATTCGTCTCAATTCCACTCGGTCTACCTTGCTTTCTTTCACATCCTCTCGGATACTATTCCAGTATCCGAGTCCATCTGCCATCTTGGTCATGCTTCTTATCCATGTATTCCTCTAACGATCTCTTCTCGTTATACAGAGCATATGTATGTATGCACATCTTCCCATGCTTCTCTATGTACCCTGGATCTTACGTAGCATTCTTGAATTTAGCATCCACGTTGCACATCCATACGTCGTAACCGGCAGTACGCATTGGTCCGTATGCCTTATTTTTTAAGCACAGCGGAATGTTGGGATTTAAAAACCATGTTCATCCTTTCAAAAGCACCCCACCTTGGTTTCATTTCTTCATTGTCCTAGGTATAAAGAACTATCAACTGTGTATATCCACAATATGATAATAATTTTAGTTTTGATTGACTTGAATACCCGATACGGCGTTAAAGGTTGTCAACTCTATATGGCCCATAAAACCTGCAAAATCCACAGTATTTTGAATTTGAAACTAGTGGGTAATTGAAAATATGTGACAGTTGGCGCGTCGGCGACGGGGGCGCCGACGTCTGCTGGGGGCGCCGGGGGCGGAGGCTCTCGTCCGGCGCCTCCTCGAGCACGCCGTGCCCAAAGAAGGGTCACCCACAACGAGAAGAGATACCATTCAGGTACTCGCACCTAATACAAACACGTATATATTGGTACCTATCGACACCCCCCCCCCCACCCGTCCTTTCGTCGACCGAAGAAATGACACTCGGATTTTAGGCACTCGATAGTAATCGACAGCTTGTGGTTCAGTGGTAGGGGACGTATTTTGAAAAAAAAAGTCGAGCTTAAAGGCTCTTATCCACCAAGTACGTTGACATGCGTTACGTCGACGTACGACATCCACGCACCAATTGCAGTACGAGTTTTGCAGCACGAGCGAGAAAGCCGTGCTGTAATTGGTGGGTGGATATCGTACGTTGACGTAACGCATGTCAACGTACTTGGTGGATAAAGGCTCTTATCCACCAAGTACATTGCGATGCGTTACGTCGACGTACGATATCCGCGCACAAATTGCAGTACGAGTTTTGCAACGCGAGCGAGAAATACGTGCTGCAATTGGTGCGTGGATATCGTACGTCGACGTAACGCATGTCAACGTACTTGGTGGATAAAAACTCTTATCCAACAAGTACGTTGATATGCGTTACGTCGACGTACGATATCCATCCACCAATTACAGCACGGCTTTTCGCTCGTGCTGCAAAACTCGTACTGCAATTGGTGCGTGGATGTCGTACGTCGACGTAACGCATGTCAACGTACTTGGTGGATGAGAGTCTTTAGAGCCTTTAGTGTGTTTTTCGAAACGAGAGAGTACTGAAGAGTATCTGTTTCCTTTAACCGCGTGTGTTGGAATGGGACGAAAACGCTCGTGGCTACGCCTACTTTGGTGGATGCGCCAATGAAATTCTAGCGGTCTAAAAAATGCACCAATCACGTGTCGCTTTACCTTTTCCACAGTGGACAGTACTCTCGCGTCTCAAAAAACAAACTATAAATGCCCCCCACTAACCCGAGCGGATTAGCTGCGTCAAGTTTTCGTCCTCTATCGTCATTGATTCGCACCAATGCAAATTATGTATATCGGTGCGAATGGGACGACGATAGGGGCGCTAGTTTGACGCAGCGAAACCGCTAAAGTGTGTGAGCGCCTCTGAAGGCCCCCACTAACCCGAGCGGATTAGCTGCGTCATGTTGACGTCCTCTATCGTCGTTGATTCGCACAAATGCAAATTATGTATATGGGTGCGAATGGGACGACGATAGGGGCGTCCGTTGTTTGACGCAGCGAAACCGCTAAGGTGTATGAGCGCCTCTGAAGGCCCCCACTAACCCGAGCGGATTAGCTGCGTCAAGTTTTCGTCCTCTATCGTCATTGATTCGCACCAATGCGAATTATATCGGTGCGAATGGGACAATAAGGGCGTCAGTCGCCGACGTCAAGCGTCAAATTAGTCGCTCGGGTTCGCAAGCGCCTTAAAGGTCTGGAAATTGTCTTTGATCTATGTATGTATGTATGTATGTATTGTAGTTCGGTGTCAAACTTTTAAGGGCTAGTCCTTTCTATTCTACGGTTCTTATTATACATACATACATTGATTTAGTGAGATAGGACAGCTTTCCTTCGGTTAGGTTAGGTTAGGCACAGTTCAAAGGGCATATTCAGTATTGCCAGACGAAACGTTCAGAGTGTTTCAAAATCAGAAAAAGCAAAATACGGACGGAAAAGTGTAACTGTGTATTTGTTATATAATGTAATTAACATTATTTCCATACTCTGGGAAAAAAATTCAAAAGTTCATTACAATGTGAACGTATGTATCTGTTTGATACTGTTTTTCTCTGTATCGTTTCAACGTTGTTATTTTTTCAGCAAGCGAAAAATACATTTACGGAAAAAGCATACTCGGCCCTTAACTCAATCGGAAAACATTCAAATGAAATTTACTTTTCGCTTTGCAGTTGAAATGCGCATTTTTCAAAATTGTATTACGGGACAGTATCCGCAGTAGACTTCGAATCGCCGACTTTCAAACCGACGCGAAAAGCAAATTAAACCGCCAATTATGTCGATTCGATAAATTAATTATTTGTTTCATACGGCAGCGTCAATCGAAAAGGCCTCGGGGTAAAAAAGTTTCGAGAAATTCGAAATATAAAATCTCGGAAACTGATGGCGTTATGGTGATGAAAAATTGATTATTTTAAAGTACATTTCATTGTCTTTCTAATAATATGATGGTTTTCGACAAACGAATGGATTTATTAATACTAAAATTAACGTTTGACAAAAAAAAATACATTTAAAACGCAATTTTATAAGGGAATTTCATACAATAATATTCTTTAGCCATAACCATTCATGCGCTTATCAAAAACCAACACATTATTAGAAAGAGGACGATATCTTTAAAATGCTTTGTTGTTCACTACAGTTTATCAGTCTCAGACATATATGTACATATGTACATACATACATACATACATATGTATGTAAATTTAATCAATGTCCATTGTGTGGAACGTTGCATTTTAAGCAATAAATACATATTGCAATACACTAGTCAGTTTATTACAATTCGGCTTTATCTCGATTACTTTCCAATTAGTCAATACATACATACATACATACAGCTTATCGCCAGTCAAGCAACGTCATGCGCGGTCGACAATCGCAAGGGTTAAACAGTGTCATTTCTTCGGAACACTCAATTGTGTCATAATCATAATATAGCAATTTATATACACCATATTTATAGTGATTCATTGGTGTTGTATTTTGTGAGCTTCTATTGTCGTTGTTATTTACTTTTTTTTTTCTGTTGTCGGCTTATTTTTTTTTGTGGTTCTTCTCATTGTCGCATTTACACGTACGATTTTATTTTTAATGTACGTATGTCGTGTGTGTGTGTTTTTTAATTTAAATTGTACACGCATACATTTATATTATAGCATGCACGTTTCCGTCTGCAGATGTGTATTGTTTATTTTGTGTTTGAATGTACTTTTTATTATTATTTTGATGCATTTAAAAAAAATTAGGTACATAGGTACATCAAATGTTACAGGCAAAGTGTTTAAATCCCCGCGATGTATGGAATCGTTTTATATGTACATACATACATGCAATGCCTCAGCCAGAGTTCTCAGTGTTATCTCTGTTCTTTTCTAGGCTCCGCGTTTAGTGCGGGTGGCTCGATTCTAGCCAAGAATTTTTTTGTCAGAATCATTTTTATCTCAGCTGATCGTGAAAAATAATTTTAACCAGTTTTATTCGTGCCGTCTTTCTCAAACGCGTTTTTCATACGTGTTATTTCTATATCGATTTATTAAGTGTTGTGGGTTAATTTTGCAATAATTGCCTGGCCGTTTTGAGCATTGTATAAAATGCCTAGCGCCATCATTAACCATTAAGTACTTAGGGCTTGATATATATGCCTCAGGGAATTTTATCGTTACTACTAGTGATCTCCGGCTTCGGTATTTCATACAATGCGGCATTTCACACATTGCCTGTGACACTTGTATATAAAATTTGTGTTGTAGTTTGATTATTCCTAGAATCGAAAACGTTATTGTGGGTAGGTATCTGAAATAAATTTTCACCTTATCGCATTTGAAGTTACCATAAGCGCTTTCAATGCGTTCAATGTTACAATTATTATGTAAACACATACGTACACTGTCGCACTCGACTTTCCAAATGAACCCTTTCAATGGGTTCAATGTTTATATTATTATACTATTATTATGTAAACATCGCAAACGTCGCACTTGACTCTCCAGATTAAATAAAACCCTTTCAAAGTGTTTGTTTAAACAGTAATGTTTATATCTGGCGAATGTCAAATTTCAATTTTTGAATTATTTTTCTTTGAGTGCGGCCGCCGTTCACCTCGGCTATAACTCGAAATTATTAATTGTCATAATATGTACATTAATAATTTATTTACGCGTATTATGCGTAGCCGTAGTCTTTGGGATGCTACGGTATAAATGCATTTAACGGATTTGTGGATGCGAAACTTTCCGAGCGATCGATTTCGTGATTGATATCACTTTATTTTTTAAGCGTATGTAATTAAACGTACACACACACGCTTGATACGGTTCAATAAATACGCTTTAAATTAAAATTGTCATATTTGATGTATCAAACTTGAAATTTTCCACCACACGACACACGCGACACGCATTTTCTTTGAATTTGTATTAATTTTTTTTTTGTTCTCGGAATTTACATTATCTATCAAAAGTAAAAAAATTGTCATTTTCCAGTGGTTGAGAACCTAATCCTAATTTTAAAATAAATTTTCGTTTTCACACTTTTCGAATTTGTGTCAAACTAATCCGATTTTAAACAACTCCAGTCTTAATAATATACTTAATAATAAATTGAAGTGGCAATGGGCTGGACACATCGCGAGAAGAATGGATGGCAGATGGACGCGAGAATGGTATCCGAGAAGATGTGAAAGAAAGCAAGGTAGACCGAGTGGACGAAGGGCTGATGAATTGAGAGGAATGTGTGCGAGTCAAGTGGATGCAGATTGCTCAAGACAGACAGGCATGGAAGAGGATTGGAGAGGCCTTCATCCGCCAGTGTATGGTGAACGGCTGAAAATGATGATGATATATAATTGAGTCGCCTAGTTCCAAATCCCGATAAGTCCACAATATATGTATAAAAAACGAGGATAAAATATTTTCTGGTTTTCAAACGATGCCTCATACTTGAATTATTCCAAATACCGCCAAGTGCGCCGTAAAAAAATATTGAAAATCAGTGTTAGTTCCAAAAACTGACAATTGCACTATGATAAAAGCCATATTTAGAAACAAACAACGATAAGTCCATGTTTCTAATCTCAATATTTTGTTTAATATCAACAAAATTAAGTTTAAACGCCATCAAGCAAATAAGTCTGTAGCAGAAAAACCGCGTTTGCGATCAAGTGAGTTTTTTGGACATATCGGGATTTGGAACTAGGCGACTCATATACATATATATATTTTTTTTTTAACAAAAGAGCATACACGTGATGTTTGCACGTTTCTTTCAACCGCTGATGTTAAAAAAATCATAGCTTTTTGGTGCCACTCAATTTTTATCCTTTAACATGCGTGGTTAGAAGAAACCCAAGAAACGGAAACTCACTGTAAAAATGATTTTAATTTTAAGTATATCAAGTTTTTCCCTCGGCTGAAAAGGCGTTTCTCACCACTGCACTGCGACGATCAAAAATGTATCCGTAAAACAACTCAGGTAATAAAAATGGCCATCGAATTTTTTCTTTAGTCCATCGCAGTCGCCACGCGTAAGCTCACCTTAACATGTCGTCCAGTACACGACCAATCGGAATAATTTGATAGAATTTTTTTTATCGGTATAGACATAAAGTCCAGGTAATACATACACATTGGAGACGTTCGTCACTATCGAACCGCAGTGTGCATCCAGTCTAATAGTGCCATAATCGATTTATCATTCGTTATCGCGACTTCAGTGCAACTTCGAACCCCGTTACGAATGAACGTCAGTTCCGCCGACGAATATTATTACATATTACAATAATATCTTTCTGTTATTATACCTACATATGTACATACGCACGTGTTGTACGTGAGTGTGTACCCGGCTTTACCATACCTAGGAAAACCACTTGCGGTAAATCCTCGATAAAATATCACACAGTCATACAGACATTCAGTCGTCGCTCGATCGTACATCGGTGATGACGTGTGTTGAACTTCGAAATATTGTGATAATAATAAACTAAAAAGATTGGCGATTTGTTACAATTTGCGAATGTTGAAAGGTCGCGTAATTGTTTTTCGATTGTGTATTCTCGTCGAGTCGCTCGCGAATTACGAAAATTTCGAACTTTATAACACTCGTATATAATAATATAATACATAAGTGAATATGTGAGTACATATGTATTTATAAATATAATATGTGTTATATGTATGTATGTGTAAAGTTTGGGGAATGTCTCGGTATTGATAGTGATTGTTGGAATTGACTGTGTATTGCGGTGATTCACGTGTGACGTACATTTGTGGTCTTTTTACTATAAATGATGCTGAATTTAGTATCCGAGTTCTAATTTCAAGTCCAAACGTTAAGTTTTTTTTTTTTTTTAATTTTTGCTATACTAACTAGCGAATGTCTTTATCCGCACAGGTCAATAGACTATATTCAATGGGGGGGTGGTGGCCTTATGTGAGGGTCTCCTCAAGGCGGCTTATACATATATGTATATCCGAGTAGTATCAAAATTTATTGTTGTATTAAATTAGTAATTCGCTTTACACTTTTTACCTTTTTTTGATCCAATTACTATAATAATGAATAACGTGCCGAATAATCTAATATTGTTGTAATATAATATTACGCCGTAATGTAATATTGTAGTAAAGTTGCAAAATGTGTAAAATATTTTATCACTTTGGGTAAAGTATATTATATAGAATTGCGCTGATTTTTGTACTAGTTTCAATGAAACGGTCGTCAAAAGTGCACGTATATTTTAGAACGCAACCGGGAGCTTAATTTCCTAGCGCCGATTGAGAATATTGGTACTTGAAAGTCGCACATGTAATGTAATTAGTTTAATTGCTTTGTATTGTTGTATATATTAATGTATAAAAATTGTTTTATCATTTGATACAGTGAGGTTAATAGTCAATGGATATTGATTGATGATTGCTCCTTAGCAATCATCAACCTAAAGCAATTCTATGGATTTGTCACTGTAGTGTAATTTTACCATTGTGGACTTTTTTTAATCAGTATGATAAAAAATAAATAACAATGCAATCACTCGGTATAAGTTTTTCAATTAATTGTTAAGGTTTGCGACCGATGTTGCATTGTATTTGTTATCTCTAATTATAATAATATAAGTGAAAAGCTGTGGGTGCTATGAGGTCACCCTGAGGCTACGATTTTAAATTCACAATTACCGACAACTCTGTGATATCATCCTCGAGACGCTCAACACACTGTCATCTTTCACCAGTCATAAATTAATGTCATTGCACTTACTTATTATATGAATATTTGTGTTTGTCTCTGTGTGTACATACATATATATGTATGTATATGTATGTTGAATAATTTTTTTGTTGTTATTTATTTTTGTTTTTTGTTTGTTTTCTTTTTTGATTGTTTTTTGCCTGCATGGGGTGTCTGTATGTGTCTGCATGTATCTACCGCCATCTGCTTGAATGGCTCAGAGAGCAGAAGTTCCCGCAGTGGCACCTCTAGCCCTTCACAGCGTACTGCTCAACGGTGTCGGGGCAACCGTCGTCTCACACGAAACGAAAGTCGGTACCACTCGGGTAAGTTTTCTCATCGCACTCCAATCCACCCAATCGTTTTTATGCCGTACTTTTGGTGTATCTGTGAAATGCATGGTGTATTCGCTTTTTGTTGTGTACACGTCACACGCTTGCATGCTAAATTTGTACGCACAAATACCGTGTGTCAATAGATCGGTAGTCAAAAACTTCGGTTTTGATGCTAACCGCTTTTCGTACAAGGTGTAACAAGTTTAAATTGACAAACTACAAAGTGCTTGATTTTGATTTAATTGACGGAAAACAATACACGAATAAATAAATAATAAAAAAAAATGTATCAATTTTGTGTCCGTTGAAATGGATGAAAGCTTTAAAAAGTTTCTCCTGTAAAGTTTGTGTAATTTGTCTTATTCTATTGCGGTTTAAAAATAGTGATATATGAATTCGGCAATATATTATAAAAGCCGTATCTACCGTTTTCTAATAAAATTTGTATGTATGAATTTGTTACAATTTGTATTATAAAATATCACATTTTTAGTCTCGTGCACTGATTCGTCGAGATGTCAAATGTATCTCTTGCTTAATAATTTTTTCAACGATTATAGAGGTACGACAAGAAGCCGTTCAGCAGGCTTTAGCAGCTATGCAAACAAGACCGAAACCATCAATGCCTATGCCGTCAAAAAGAACGTCGGTAATGGCCAAAAGTCCTGATCGAGAATGCCGCGATAGTGGTATGTAAATGCACACACTTTAAAACATGGCATATTAGATTAGATTCACTTTGATAACAATACGCTCATATCATTTTTACGTTTATAGCTTCCAGTTCTGACGAGGATAGCACTGGCGGCGGTGTCGGAAATGAATCTTCGGCTACGGGAGCCATTGGCATAACACCGATGCCGAGATCAACACCTAGACCGCCGCCGCCGCCTCCCGTCACCAGTAGCGGATCGCGGCATCATCACTCACACCAGAATCAATCTCAGGACATTACACAACTCGTCGACGTCATGACCAATTTAACCCCATGTAATATATCTTGCGTTATTATGAGTCGAATAAGTCGTTGCGGTCAAAGGGTTGATGGTGTTTATACGGGAGGGTGACTCTCCTGGCTGAGGGGTGACTAGATGCAGTTCTAATTTGTATTGAAAAAATAGAGTGACGTTAACTATGCTCGAAGATTAATGATAATACTCTACGAGTATCATCAGTAGGAACGGTTCCCGGTGAACCGTCAGCTTTTCTGTTTAACTGTCATCTTTAAAAGTATCGTAACCCACACCGATCAGCCAAGAAAGTGTATTATAACCGAATTAATAATACGTCGCCATCCTGTATATTATTTTCAGTCACAATGGAGACATGGAAAACAATTCTGAGTACACGTTGTATTACAAAATTCCATTTGAGACGCTTTATCGAAAGGAAACACCTTCTGGGTTATATTATTTGAACGTTGTTTTCCATATTTCCTTTGTTTGTAGCCACATCCCTTAACCGCCTCTGCTAGAGCAAGAGAACGTTCTGAAATGTGAATATGAATTGTACTTGCAGTTTCATCGGGACCCGACGTTACGCACACCACAGTCAACAATCGCCGAAATAACGCAGCCGATAGAGTTCAACGTTTCGCTTATCAACCTTCCGAGGGAAACAACACTGGAACCGGTCGTTGGAAGGTCTCCGCTAAAATTCAACAGCTATTGAACACGCTGAAGCGGCCGAAGCGAAGACCCCTACCGGAGTTTTACGAAGACGACGATATAGAATTAGAAATAGCCGCCAACTACAAAGATCCGAACGCTCCCAAACCGGAAGGAAACGTCATGAGCACAACGTTCGGAGAACAGCTCGTCGTGCCATCGGGACTGCCTAGAAATCTCGAAGCGGCGATTCAACGATACGGATCGGCGTCGTTCAAAGCATCAGTTGCCACCGTTTTGGATCCCAACGGAAAAACTAACACACTAACATACGGTACTTTTTACTTCTCCTCGGGTGTAAATTATGTAACACAATATTTATTGGGAAGTGTAATACAATGGTGCATTTCATTTTTCAGGTAAACTTTTAAGTCGATCTCAAAAAATATCCTACGCTCTGTTAAACAAAGCATTTTCCAAAAATAACGAAGTTGTCCTCAAGCCGGGCGACCGTATCGCTTTGATCTATCCGAACAACGATCCGATCAATTTCCTTTGTGCGTGGTACGGATGCTTGCAAACCGGCATAGTGCCAGTGCCGATTGAAGTACCGTTAACTAGGCGAGATGCCGGCTCTCAGCAAATAGGATTTTTGCTAGGATCGTGCGGTGTCCAGATTGCTCTCATATCGGAAGCGTGCTTAAAAGGTAATAATTAAAATTACTTAATAGAAGAATCATATTCGATATAATTTTTGTTATATCAAATATTAAACGCTCTAATAGACGGTCCTATTCTTATTCATTCCACTTTTCGTTTAAAGGTACCAGTGCGTGTTACCCGTTCTATTTTTTTTATCAGATTGTGAGAATATTTCGCGTGATTTATTAATTTTTTTAATACTAATCTTTCTCCCCTAAGACAAAGACATCATTTCTTATATTAACTCAACATTATTTATTTATTAGTTTTTTTTGTAATTTAATATCTACTATATAAAATTCAATGTTTGTTTGTTTGTTTGTGATTCCGCTATGCAAATCTACAGTTTTCAACTTAGAACCGCCAAACTTGGTATACTATCTCATGATACCCCAAGTCAGACCGTAGGTGGGTTTTGGAAGGGGTCGGAGTCCGCGGTAAAAGGGGCCCCATACAAATTTTTTAATCTGAAAAAAATCTGGAGAATAAATGTCACCCGCACGAGCCGGGCAATTCAGCTAGTATTATATAAAAGCCCTAACGGGCGTTTAATAAATAAATAATATTGCCATAACCATACCAAATAACCATACCAAATATTGTTTACAGTAAACCATCCAAACCAAATGGTTGACTGTAAACAATATTTAATTTATTATCCCAGATGTGTATGTATATTTTTCCTTATGGCCCCCCTTTAACCGTAATAATTCACACTCAAGATTACCTCATCTATTGATCCCAAGCGCTAAGTACCACTTAACTTGAGACACCTATATACATAGGGTGTCTGGGGCAAATGAACGCTCTATTAACTCTTTTGATCTAGCATCATATAAACATAAAGTGTTTCCGTTTATGGATATTTTTTTTTTGGCAATTGGAAACTTGTTGAAAGATCATGGCCAATTCAGACTACTTGGTACACATGGTAGTATATTTTAATTTTCATTTAAATATTGCTTTAGGTTTACCCAAATCGCCGACCGGTGACGTTATCACCTTCAAAGGTTGGCCGCGTCTGCATTGGATGGTCACCGAGCATCTGCCCCGATCTCCCAAGGATTGGTTACCACCGCCGAGGTTGTCCGATGATACACCAGCCTACATCGAGTACACAACTGACAAAGACGGCTCTGTCATGGGTGTGACAGTGACACGAGCGTCGATGCTGGCTCATTGCCGAGCGCTCACGATGGCCTGTAGCTACACCGAGGGCGAGAACATGGTGTGCGTTTTAGATTTTAAGAGGGAAGTCGGCCTCTGGCACAGCATCCTGACGAGCGTGCTGAACGGAATGCACGTCATATTCATTCCGTACGCCCTAATGAAAGTCAATCCCGCCTCTTGGATGCAAATGATCACCAAATTCAGGTTTTGTAACGTTTCTTACGTTATATGTATATATGTATACACTCGTGATTTGTGTGCTTATTGAATGTATGTATTCGTTGACAGGGCGAGCGTGGCGATAGTTAAGTCGCGAGATCTTCATTGGGGATTGTTGGCTACTAAGGATCATAAAGAAATATCTCTGAGCTCAGTGCGACTTCTCCTAGTCGCCGACGGTGCTAATCCTTGGTCTCTATCTTCGTGCGATCAATTCCTATCAGTATTTCAAGTCAAAGGTACAGTACTTCTGCAATTAATGTTAAACCATTGCGTTATCCACTAAATTTTTATTCACAATTGTAAATGATTCTTAATAAAACGCTAATCTCTGAGACTCCTAAAAAACAAGTCCAACAAAATTATCAGAGACTCATTCTTTTCAAATAGAGTGGTTAAAGTTTGGAACCGCCTCCCAAATGAGCTGGTAACATCTGAAAATTCAAATCTCTTTAAAAATCATCTCGACAAATTTTTGGATATAAATGGATTTTTGTAATCCTTCAAATATAAAACAAATAATTTTATTATGAAAACGGTAATTAAAAAGTGATGCAGCTGATTGAAAAGTGTGTACTATTTGTAAAACGAAAAATATATTGGCGCTTTTTGGGCACGAAATTTTTACACTGAAAATTTTGACTGCTACTTTTTCGAGTTTTCATTTTCTTAGATTAAATTTATGCCCACTATAGTTATGCATGACTTAAAATTTGAATTATTCAACGACGTATTATATTCGGTTGACCAAAACCGAGGAGCTTAAAATACATTACAAACTCTGCATTGTATACTCTGAAACTCCTAAGAGACAAATCTAATCTAATCTTGAGCTCATTATTTTCAAATAGATTGGTTGATAGTATATATGGGACGCCTCCCAAATCAGCTGGTAACTTCTGAAAATAGAAATCTCTTTAAAAATCATCTTGACAAGTTTTTAAATGGATTTTTGTAATCTGCCCATGTATTTTTTAAATAAATAAATAATTTTTAATTTCAGGATTGAGAGTGGATGCTGTATGTCCGTGCGCATGCGGTAGCGAAGCTATGACAGTATCGGTCCGTCGACCAGGACGTGCCGGTGGTTCGACGGGTCGAGGTGTGCTATCAATGGCCGGCTTATCGCACGGCGTGGTCAGAGTCGACCAGGAAAACTCTCTGACTTCTCTAACTCTGCAAGATTGCGGTCAAGTCATGCCCGGATGTATGCATTGCTAAATTATTCATAAAAATAAAACTTAATCGTAATAAACTCACTTGGAAGTCACGTATTGTATGTTGTATTTTCAGCCGCCATTATCGTCGTGAAAATGGACGGACCTTCGTACATATGCAAAACCGACGAAGTGGGAGAAATTTGCGTGTCGGGCGTCGGCGGAAACGGTTATTGGGGACTACCCGGACTGACGTCGTCAGTCTTCGGCGTGAATCCTCTCGACGCCGACGGCAAGACGTTAAACGATCAATCTTACACCAGAAGCGGTCTACTCGGCTTTTTAGGACCCGGAGGTATATATTTCAGATTTAATTTGTGCGATCGCATCAATTGTTATTGGCGTTTCGCTAATGTGTTGATTTTTGTTTATAGGTCTTGTCTTTATATGCGGTTCGCGCGACGGTCTGATGACCGTAACGGGTCGCAAGCACAACATGGACGACATCATAGCCACGGTTCTCGCCGTCGAACCTATGAAGTTTATTTACCGCGGCCGAATCGCCGTCTTCAGTATTCGCGTGCTGAGAGACGAGAGGATATGCGTAATCGCCGAGCAAAGACCCGACTGCAGCGAGGAAGAGGTATATTGTTTTTGTAATCGTAATTTGAAATTGTGACGATCAAACTGTAATATATTCATAAAATAAAACAATAATCGAATTCGGAAGCCAAACTGACTTAAAGCGAACAAAATTACCAATTTTCTAAACGAACCGTTCTTATATGTACATATTGATTAAAAATTCAGCAACCGTCGACTTTTAACAGTTGACAAATGAACAAATAAAAGTCGCATCGATAAATTGTTATAGTTTTGATTTGAGCAACGTCATAAATCACTAGTGAAATCAATTCATTATACATTATTTACTATATATTATACTTGATCACTTTCATTACCTAATCCTAGAAACATTCCTTAACCCGGTCTTCCGCTCGTTATTTCTATGGTTAATTAATGCGCTTGCAAATATGCACAATGTATTTTATGTGTTATTTCTCTCAGGGGGGCTGCGATGGGGTAATTTTTATTGTCTAAATGTGTTGCGGTTAAATATTAATTGTTTGAAGATTCTTATTGCACCTTTGCGCTGCGTTTGTCTTGATGTAAATTTTTATATTAGCAATGTGCGAATTGTCAGTTGCAAATGCGTTTTGTTCCCGATTCGAAATCCGACAGACCGTCTCCTTTGTTTCCTCACTGTTCGTATTTATCGTACCAGGGATTATCGCATATTTATCGATCGCCTCTGCTCCGCTACTTCACCACAACATTTTTCCTTTTACCGTCAACAGTCGTTCCAATGGATGTCTCGTGTGCTGCAAGCCGTCGACTCCATACATCAAGTCGGCATATACTGCTTGGCGCTGGTCCAGCACAATCACTTGCCGAAGACACCGCTCGGAGGAATCCACCTCTCGGAGTGCAAACGTCGCTTCTTGGAGGGAACCCTCCATCCGGCTAACGTATTACTGTGTCCGCACACGTGCGTAACCAATCTACCCCAGCCGCGGGAAGTACACTCCGGTTAGTAAAACACGTTTTTGAAATGTGAACTTGTGCATTATATTGTATTTAAATCAACGTATTACAATAACACCGTTCGATATATATACACATACATACGCGTTAGAGTTGCCAAATTTTTCTATTCAAAATTTATCCCTATGGAATTTTACCACATTTTTGTTGTGCTGTGTGTTTCTTTCTTGTATTGATTGAAATAGAGTCGGTTAGATTTGTTCAATTGCGTGTTGTCGAATCGGTGATTGTGTGTGGTGTTTCACCGACAACAGCCGAGTTTGTTACAGATGTGGGACCCGCCTCGGTTATCGTCGGAAATCTGGTGCAGGGCAATCGGCTGGCTTCGGCGCAAGGCAGAGACATGGGACTCACCGACGACTCTGACGCTGCTCGGAAGGTAAATTCAAAAACTATTACCGTACATTCGGCTAGTACAATCAAGAGTAGTTCATCCGAGTGATATCACACGGTTATATCATAAAATTTAGAAAGAATGGTTTGAAAACACTTAAAATGCCAATTTCGTAATTATTAAGTAACAGTATGTCGTCAATTTATCTATCAAAATGGGTATCCATGTACATTTAAACAAATTGTTCATGTACTTTTGTTCAACTGAATAAAATTGTATGGTATAAAAATTGTAGATTTTGAAGGTAAAGCTGATGTCCTGATAGATGTCCTGATAAAAAGATGATGTCCTTCAACACACATTGTGCCACATTTTCTATCGAATTGTAATATATTATTATAATTTGAATATAAATATACACGATAGAAGATTTAGGAGTAATACTTGATAAAATGAGTTAGATTTTAAACTACACGGAGAAATGATAATTAAAAGAGTAGCGAAGAAAGTAGGATTATTGTGTAGATTGAGAAATATACTATCTTGAAACACAAAAATATTAGTAATGCAATTGTTCGTCCTCATGTTATATGTATATTGTGGTTCATTTTTAAATTTATGTAATAAATAGGGCTATGCGGAGTATTTTAAATTTCGATAGATTAACTAGTATAAGATATATGTATGTTGAATGAATTGAATTGGATGAATGTAAATTAAACCTTAAAAGTGTGCATGTTTAGTATATGTATATTTTTAAATTAGATAAGAATTTATTACCAAGATATTTCAATACGTATTTAATAAAATATATGTACATAGTCACAATACTAGGGGTAAAAATAAGTTAATAGTTAAGAATTTTAAATTTTAAAAGATCTAGGAGAAGGGGGTGTTGTTGAATATAATAGTTTGCAAGAAGATCTCAATAAATATAAACAAAATTGATAGATTCCTGGCAGCCTTAAAACAGCACCTCTGTATAAGTGCTAATATATAATTAAGTTTACTTTGTAATTTTAGCTTTAAGTTACTGTTTGATTGTAATTAACTTCTTGAGCTATCTTAAATAAATAAATATGTATTTTAAACCGAAAAATTTTATTCTATAATTTCAGTATCAATTCATATCGGAAATTCTACGCTGGCGAGCCACGTCCACGCCCGATCACAACTTATTCACACTGTTGAACTCGAAAGGAGGTGTAGCGAAAATGTTATCCTGTTCGGAATTGCACAAGAAAGCCGAACGCATTGGCAATTTACTGTTAGAAAAGGGACGAATAAACACGGGCGGCCACGTCGCTCTCATATTCCCGCCCGGATTGGATCTTATATGCGCATTCTACGGATGTTTATACGTCGGAGCCGTTCCCGTCACCATACGACCACCACACCTTCAAAATTTGCAAACAACCCTGCCGACGGTACGGATGATAGTCGACGTCAGCAAATCGGTGCTCGTCATGTCCAACCAGAACATAATTAAATTGCTGAAATCGAAAGAGGCGAGCAACGCCGTAGATATCAAATCGTGGCCTATGATTTTAGACACGGACGATGTGCCCAAAAAGAAATTGGCAATGTTGTATCGCGCCCCGACAGCTGAAATGTTAGCCTACTTAGATTTTAGCGTATCGACTACTGGAATGTTAGCCGGAATAAAAATGTCGCACGCAGCCGTCACATCTTTGTGCCGTTCGATGAAATTAGCCTGTGAATTGTACCCGTCACGACATATAGCCTTGTGCCTCGATCCGTATTGCGGATTAGGATTCGCACTGTGGTGTTTGAGTAGCATCTATTCCGGACACCATTCCATATTGATTCCGCCGTCTGAAGTCGAAGTGAACGCGGCTCTATGGTTGAGTACAGTTTCTCAGTATAGAGTGCGTGATACGTTTTGTTCGTACGGTGTGATGGAATTATGCACGAAGGGCTTAGGTAGTACAGTTAATCATTTAAGATCTAGAGGTGTTAATTTAGGTTGTGTGCGAACTTGTGTGGCCATCGCCGAAGAGAGACCCAGAATCAATTTGACGTCGTCGTTTTCGAAATTGTTCTCCGCTCTCGGTTTGAGCCCTCGTGCCGTTTCAACATCGTTCGGCTGCCGAGTGAACATCGCCATATGTCTTCAGGGCGCTTCTAGTCCTGAACCCTCGACTGTATACGTCGATTTGCGAGCGTTGAGAAACGACCGGGTGTCGCTCGTCGAACGTGGCAGTCCACATTCACTGTGCTTGATGGAATCCGGTAAACTATTACCCGGCGTCAAAGTCATCATCGCCAATCCGGAGACGAAGGGCCAGTGCGGTGACTCTCACTTGGGTGAAATATGGGTGCAGTCGAGCCACAACGCCAGCGGTTACTTTACAATATACGGCGAAGAGAGCGACTACGTGGACCACTTCAATGCTAAATTGGTGACGGGCAGTACGGGCGAAGTGTACGCCAGGACGGGATATTTAGGATTTTTGAGACGCACCGAGGGCACGTTGCATACGGGCAACGAAGAGAACATGTCGTTGGCGAGCCGCGACAATGACAGCGACACGTTGGAGACGAGCGGATTCCAGGGTGGGTCTGATTCGCCAGAGATGCAAGACGCCGTGTTCGTGGTCGGAGCACTCGACGAGACCATCGTCATGAGGGGTATGCGCTATCACCCCATCGATATCGAAAACTCCGTGATGCGCTGCCATAAGAAAATAGCTGAATGGTAAGTCTAAATAGACTAAAACAAATAACCCCAAAGAACATAATCCATGACCAATCATTAAAACATATCTTCCAACGAACCCTATATACATACATACATATATGTAATTCATCGTTATAATGCCCCCAATTACTTGGTAACCATTGGTATTACACAGGGATAGTTTACTCGCTACTATCTCGCTAGTAAATTAACTCGTGTAATAGGCGAAGCTAGTAAACTATCTGACTTTTTCAGTCAAGCGAGTGAAGTTCGAATGTTTGAACTTCACTCGCTACTATCTGGCTATTATGACGTCACTGCATTTTGACAGTTTGAGGTTTAGCGGTTCATTTTCAGCTCCCAACCCACATAATATATGAAGTTTTAGTCAAAATTATATTATTAAAAAACGCATATTTAAATTAAAAAATGTATAAAAAAGGAAGTACTGTAGACTGTGTACAAAGACTGTAAAACAAGTTGACGACAGAGCCACTGGCGAGTACACTAAACACGTGTAATAGGATTACTAGCTCTACGTGTCGGCTAGTAAACTAGCGAGCCTAAGACTGAAACGTTAGTCAAATAGTAAAGGGGCAACTCTTGAAATCAAATATGCCACCTTCAGAATTGGCATTATGTATACTTTCGCACATTGACAATACTAAATTCATTGAACGTATGGATCTAACAGACTAAATTGCATCTTCACATACTTGAAGCTATAAAGTGAACCATTGACTCATCCCGAACGTGAAACTTATTCCTATTGAATTTCAATATACGTATTTATATGCAATGTTTTTTTTATTACAGTGCCGTCTTCACTTGGAGCAATCTCCTCGTAGTCGTGGCTGAATTAGACGGCATCGACAGCGAGGCGTTGAATTTGGTGCCGTTAATTACCAACGCCGTTCTGGAGGAGCATCAATTGGTGGTGGGCGTGGTGGTCGTCGTCGATCCTGGCGTCGTGCCGATTAATTCGCGCGGAGAGAAACAACGCATGCACTTGAGGGACGGATTCTTGTCGGATCAGATAGACGCAATATACATCGCTTACAACATGTAAAAGAAAACAATAAAAACAAACAAAACAAAAAATACCATTTTGGCGCACAAATACCGCAGGTAGAGTAACTTTTCATGCCATTTATTATTTAAATTCATAAAATTATGTGAATTTGTACGATGGCGCAATCAAATTAATATATAATTTTGCACATGCGATTTATCCAGGTATGTACATTGGGATGGATCGAAATCTGGTGATTTTTCATATGTTGAAAAAATAAACCTTTGCTCCCAATTCCGCAAGTTTCAGCATTAGCTTTTTATATGTATGTACCATACAATGTAAAATTTTTTCTCATTACCAGAACTGAGACCTATGTATCTGTATGTCCAAAAACGATATTGAAATTTGGCGATTAGCTTTCACTTACGAGATGTAAGCGTTTTCAAAAAATCATCAATTCGATCTACCCTAATGCACGTATTGTTTTGTGTATGAATAACAATTCACTTTTCCCTTTCGTATGATCCTATTGTGTATTTAAATTTGTCTGCTTACAATAATCCACTATTGATTGATTTGCATCGTGTGTTCCTTTTTAGCCACCTTATACCTTTGCTAATGCGTTTTCGTTTGAGTGGTGCAAGTCCACTTTTTACCATTTCGAGCTACATATACTCAGTGTTGTGTTTGAACTTAAACGTATTTCTGTTTAGAATTTGAATTGCACGTGTAAGTATACGGCCGTATGCAGTTTAATTCGATTTTTTTAGATGGTGCACTTGTACCACTTTCAAACGAAACCACTCGTATATAAAGGATAATAAATTTGTACTTTCACATTTGAATCGCAGAATGTCGAGGAAATGAGTTACATAAACGGCAACTTAATTCTAAATGTAAGTATGATGAATGTATGTAGGTTAATAATATTGTGAATTTTTTTATGCAAACAGCGTTAATGCAAGCATCGAGAACGTATTCGGAATGTAACTGTCTTGTTTCTTTTCATTTTTTTCTTGAAATGTATATGCTATGCCAAAATATCTACATGGTAGTTACAAAATTTGGTTGAAATGTTATACGGTGCTCGTTACATATTAAATTATTGGCAAATAAATACATCGGCTTGGCTGTCAAATTACTATTTACACATTTGGTCAAAACAAAACGAGCTCAGAATACTCTAGTGCACGAAACAAACTATTGACTATAATGCAATTTTATGTCAGTTATGACGTATGGATGTGAAACGTGGATGCTAAATTTAAGAATGCCACGTAAGATCCAGTGCACACAGTGAAGCATGGAAAGATGTAAGCTTGGTATAACAAGAAGAGATCGTAAAAGGAATACATGGTTAAGAAGTATGACCAAAGTGGCAGATTTAGCAGAACGTGTGAAAAAGTTGGAGTGGACACATGGCGAGAAATACTGGAATGGTATCCGAGAGGATGTGAAAGAAAGCAAGGTAGACCTAGTGGAACATGGGCTGATGAATTGAGAAGAATGTGTGCAAGTCAGGTGGATGCAGATTACTCAAGACAGACAGGAATGGAAGAGGATTGGAGAGTCTTTCATCCAGCAGTAGACGGTGAACGGCTGATGAAAATGATGATGAATGCAATTTTCATTTTTAATCAGTGTCTTGATGTTTGAGTAATATTTTTTGCCATTTTAAATATTTTGTGGTTGCGGGTCACTTGGCTTTTATAAAATGGGGTCGCCACTCGAAAAAGGTTGGGCACCTGTGCTCTAGTGGTTATAGTAAGTCATCCTATAACAAAGGATGTTGTTTAAACAAAATCTGACTATGACACAAGTATAGTGCATAAAATTCAATTTTATCAAGTTTTGGCTCTCTAGAACAATTAGTTTGAATGTAGACATGCTGTTTAACAGTCAAGCTGATAATATTTGATTTGACCGTTTCATCTTGTGTATGCGAATCAAATTATAGAGATTTAGGTAACTTTGAATATGTGTATGAGCTGCGAGCTGTATCTTGTTTTTTTTTTGTGCTGCCCTTTTGCTTAGATTGATTTGGTCAATAATTACGAAGTATCCTCTAATGTTTCAGATTCAATGTTCTGCAACAAGTCTGGTCTCGATTTTTGCCGGTCGATGCAAAGCTGTAACGTTGTTCGTGCACTTATATAGTAACATTTTCGTGCACGTCTTCCTCATCACATTGATGACGTCAAAAAAAAACGACTCAAAGTCTCATGTATATTAATTAATAATCTTTGTAATATATTATGAGTATAAATGTAGATTTTCTACCAGAACGGAGACATAAATGTATGTAGATAACGGAACGCCACACTTGTATATAAATATACAAATTTTATTCCATTGAATTGTTTTCATTGCATTTGAAATTAAAACATAAAAATTGATCACATTATTTTTTTTGTATATTTATTGAAAATTGTATATTATTTTTGTTTCTAACATTCTGCTAGAAAATTTATGTATAAAATATTTAATCTCACCGTCGCATAAAAACTAACTGCATTTATAAGGCACAATGCAACGCTGATCTTTCGACCAGCACACTACGTAATAGTTTATAATTTATAATTTTTTTTATAACCTTCTCATTATCTTTTACGATAAATAGGGAATATTTATCGGAGCGCGGGGATGAGTTGTGCTCAGTGTTCCCAAAACGATACACATTTAACTTATATTGGATTAAGTTTCATATAGCTAGAATATTGTAGTGGTAATTTTTAAGAGTGAAACATTGAATACATTTCTTTTTTCGCCTGTGATTTTTCATCATAATATATTATTATTAAAAAAAAAAATGAAATAAAAATACTTCTATATTCTATCCAAACTATAATCACTTATATTTATTATGTTGCAATATGTTAGATGAGAATGTGTTTAGAAGTAAATGATTTTAATAAATATTGTATAACGAGTATATATTTACAATTTAAATTTCCGTTTTTATTTTTCTCTTTGCATTATCTTCTTTATCACTTAAAATATTGACGAACAAACACGTTTCATTCATCCGCATAGTGAAACGTTTATTATTAATATCAACACAGTAAATCGGGAATGTACTGCAAAACTTTTCGAAATACGCACAATAATTTTTTTTTGTCAATTTAGACATTCCCCGGAATCATCTTGAAGCACTTACAAACGTAACGTATCGCAATAATTGTAAAAAATGTTTTTGAGATTGCATTAAAATAATAATAAAAACACAGAATGTTCACACTATAAATTGTATCAATTTATTTTTACTTTAACTATATTGTTGTTTATTTAAGAATTTTAGTCAAAACGATGTGTATGTATGTAAGATGTGCAATATAAAAATGTTCAAGTATCTAGAATTTCAGCAATATATATATTATTATGCTGTGTTTTCTTTACTTTATTTTTTATTTTATCTAATTTTGATTTGTTACACTTAACGATTGGTATGTATAACTGATGCTGAAACAAAATTTAAGTTCAATAAAAAGAAAAATACGAAATCGACGTTTCATCTTTCCCCACCCTACCCCCCACCCCCCCCCCCGCCCTTTTCGATTCATTCAAAATCATTTGCATGTCATATTCAAAAGACAACGAATCTTTATTTAATCACACAACAAATAAATAACTCTCATATTTAAATAAACGCTGTCTACTTAACAGTTGTTTTATTCCACCCACATACATTCTTATCAAATTAAATGTGTTTTATTGAAACAATTATTTCGACTATGACAACAAATATTCCATAAGCTAATAATTACATAGCTTTCATATTGCTATTCATATAAATTATTTTAAACGATAAAAATCAGTTAGCTCTTATTTCATACCAGTCGGCTTAGTTTCATTTTTCTTAAGACTTTCCTGAAATTAATCTTTGTATTGTTTGAAAAATGTTTAAATTTTTTGGAATATATCAATGAACTAAAATTGACTTGGACTGAATAATGGCCAAAAAGAAAAAAAAACACCAATAAATATTTCAATGACGTTCGCATTGCTGATGCTGGATTGATGAATGACTTTTACAATATACTGTGTATAGAATTTATTTTATAGTAGTCGTACCGTAGCTAGATCGAATGCTTTCTAACAAAATTTGATTGATAAGTAAGTAGAATGTTTGAGAAACACTAGGTAACACTTTGTATGTGACAATAATTTTTAAGAAAGTCATAGTAATTCGTAGCAATAGGGATGTTTCTTGTTAAGTGTAAGATTTTTGACTGTTTTTTCCGATATATGTATACTAAATTTTTGCAATTGTTGCACACTGTATATATTAATATGTACTTTCATTATTATTACATGTATGTACGTGATTGATTTAAAATGGCCTATGCAATTTTTGTAAAACACATTTGAAAGAAATAAATTTTAACCAATCCATACGACTTCTTTATGCGTGAAAATACTCCCAAAAGTCTTTGAATTTTAATTTTCAAATAACTAGGTACATATGTATGTACATAAAGGTTGAAGAAATATAAAACTTGAGTTTAATATTTTTATTCATTACATAAGATCATAAGGTCATAATACTTACAAATTACAATATTATGTACAAATTTAAGATTTGATCGTTGAAAAATACATAGTAACCAATTACGTAATTATAATTATTTAATTATCAGTTATATAATATTAATTTGTTCTTTTTGTTGATTATGGTTTGTACAATTTTTTTTATACTCTGAATCTTCATATTTAAGTATTACCATCCATCAATACAACCTGTTCAATGTCGGGACCGGTGGTTTTGAAAAGTTAATTTATATACACAAAAAAACGATCTAATCAGAAAATAAGATTCTAAGATGGGTAGAGTCTACCGACGACGGCTCTAGTTTTGGTTGCTGTGTTTGAAATATGTATGTGGAATCTAGCTGAGCTTACTGTCCATTAGTAACCCCAGGTATCTGGTTGATTTGGACCATTGGCCTGGCGCGTTTTTGATGGTGATTGGTTTCGGTGGCTTTTGGGATTTTC
The DNA here is from genome assembly GCA_022651745.1 of Parapsyche elsis. NCBI lineage: Eukaryota > Metazoa > Arthropoda > Insecta > Trichoptera > Hydropsychidae > Parapsyche > Parapsyche elsis. The sequence continues at coordinate 298,704 of JAGVSN010000071.1, read as the reverse complement.
GCTTTCCCCTTATAGTCTGCTTTGGAAAGTATACTGCTTGACTTTTGGTGGGGTTTATTTCCATCAGCCACTTGTACCACGCGACTAGTTTGTCCGTGTATTTCTGTAGGGCAGAGTGTACCCCATTGGGGTTCATGGAGCTAGCAAGAATAGCTGTGTCGTCGTATTGTGCAATGTTGGTGTATCTCCACGTCGGGGTGGGTACCTCGTGGGTGTAGATGTTAAAGAGGGTAGGACCGAGAATAGAGCCTTGGGGGACACCGGCAGCGATATCTCGTTTGGAGGAGAGGCAATCTTCTAATTTGACTTGAAATTTCCTATTTGATAGGAATGACGCCAGTGATTTTAATGTGGACGTGTTGATGTTGGCGGAAATCCTGGGTTCCTGCCAGGAATGCGAGTGGGTGTGTTTGGGGAAGAAACCATGACGTCCTTGTTGAGATTTGTATCTACATGTACATATGTATCTCAGTCGTAGTACATAGATAATCATATTGTAGAGATAGTTGATAGTTATCTATACCTAGGGCGGTTAGTGAATATGACTGAATGTAAAGAAGAAGAAATTAAACTAGGATGGAGTGCTTTTGGAACAAATGAACATAGTTTTTAAATCCAACATTCCGCTATGCTTAAAAAATAAGGCATACGACGAATGCGTACTGCCAGTTATGACGTATGGATGTGAAACTTGGACGCTAAATTCAAGAATGCTACGAAAGATCCAGTGCACACAGAGAAGCATGGAAAGATGAAGATATGCTTGGTATAACAAGAAGAGATCGCAAAATAAATACATGGGTAAGAAGTATGACCAAAGTGAAAAAAAGAGACAAGAAAAAAAAACATTATATTTAACATATTTAACAAATTGCATTAAATCAAATAATTCACAGATTACATTAAATCAAACAATTTACAAATAAAAAATTATATATATATATATATATTTAAAAACATAATAACTTTTTCAACTTCATCATAGTTGGCATTAAGGATGTCAATTAAAATGAGCGTACACATTTTTTTATTAAAATGTACATGTACATACATATGTATATACATATTATGAACATTTTATTTAAAAATAATATATACTGTGTGATGACCTAACAGGTATAGCAGTACGTGTGAAAAAGTAGGAGTAGACACATAGCGAGAAGAGTGAATGTCGAGAAATACTGGAATGGTATCCGAGAGGATGTGAAAGAAAGCAAGTTAGACCGAGTGAAAGATGGGCTGGTGAACTGAGAAGAATGTGTGGAGTCAAGTGGATGCAGATTGCTCAAGACAGACAGGAATGGAAGAGGATTGGAGAGGCCTTCATCCAGCAGTGGATGGTGAACGGCTGAAAATAATCATGATGATATGTATGTATCTCCGAAGTGTGCGTCCGTTATCGTTGGATTTGTTGCATTTCCACGAGGTATGCTTGGAGTTGAAGTCGCCTGCAGGTATAACACACTCCGAACGAAGAATTACGGTAACTTTTACAATATGTTCCGGTAAATCTCTGGTGGTGTTCGGTGAGGTTAAGACCGAACCATGATTGTCGTTGTTATGACAGGAACTTAAGCTTCAGCCCTCTCCCGCCATTTCCGGCGTGGCGCTAGTTGCGATTTCCTATTTCCGTGGGAGTAGCAGTGAAATTATCCTTGTTAAGTGCGGACCGCGGTGGCGAGTAGACCTCTGTCGTATCTCTCTCTCGAGGGCGGCCATTGACGAGGACACACCTCGGCAACGGGACAATAAACCTTCACCAACGGGACTTCAAACCACTTCAGCGTTTCTTCTACTACCCCACACGCTTCACTGGTGTCATAAGTAGCCGAGAGTGCGGGAGAAGAAGACCCGGAAGTCCCCTGCGACGACCAGGACCGTTACAACAGGATCCAGATTGGGACAGAGAAGCTACGCGAAGAAGACGAGCTTGCAGTGCTGAGGGTTTAGCAACAGGAGGACCATGAAACTGCGAAAAAAAAAAAAAAAAAAAAAAAAAACCGACTGTGAATTTCGGAATCGGTTGACGAAGAGTTCCGCTCTTGTGAGGATAACGGGGCAGCAGTGATCGCACGACTGCGACCACGATTGCGACTGGCACCATGGTGGCCACAGGAAAGTAATCGTAAGTGCATACACGGCATAGGCAACTACGGAGATGGTCGATGGATGACTATGGAACAACCCCCCCACCCACCGGATCATGCACCCCGAGATCTGCACCAATAAATCACAGCTGGACCATACCGGATTCAGAGATCGATCAATGACGGCAAGGAGTTCAATGGCTCCAACCGCCGCGTGGTTGGAGCCTCACCTTGATCGATCGGCTCAATATCATAGGCGAAACACATACATATATACCGGATCCAGTAGCGGAACTAGGTGGGAGCAAATATCACAGTGCGGGGGGGTCCATTTTTTTATGAAAATAAGCGTATTCTATTCAGGTACATACAAGGAATTCGTAGGCTCCAACCGCCGCGTGGTTGGAGCCTCACTCGGATCGATCAATAACGAGCCACCCCGGACGAAGAACAACAACAATGAATTTTTCATTACTGTAAATTTTGTTTTATCTACATATCTTTGCTTATCCACACTGTTGACTCTGCGTGGTGACTGATATTTATTTATTTATTTATTTACAGACAAAACGCATACATATATACCGGATCAAGTAGTGGAACTAGGTGGGAGCAGACACCGCAGCGCGGGGGCCCACTTTTCCAACAAATACAGATTTGTTTTATGAAAATAAGCGCATTCCATTCGGGTACATTTTTCATAAACAACGACAGCAAGGAGTTCGGAAGCTCCAACCGCCGCGTGGTTGGAGCCTAACTTGGATCGATTAGCTGCTCAATACCGAACCACCCCGGACGAAGAACTTCAATGAATTTTTCATTACTGTAAATTTTGTTTTATCTATCTTTGCCTATACACTGTTGACCCTGCGTGGTGACTGATATTTATTTATTTATTTACAGGCAAAACGCATACATACATATATACCAGATCTGTACTAATACACCGCACAGCTAGACCATACCGGATTCAGAAACAGCGACAGCAAGAAAGAGTTTGAAGGCTCCAACCGCTGCGTGGTTGGAGCCTCACTTGGATCGATCGGCTCGACCCATAGATATAGAATAACATAAACCCTTACGCCCGAGAAGTATCCGGAAAATATCTCGTGCACTCTATACGGAGTTTGGAGGCTCCAACCGCCGCGTGGTTGGAGCCGCACTTGGATCGATCGTCTCGATATTATTTATGTACATATATTTGAAATGTTAATTAACTTCATATTTAATTTAATTTTGATTTTTGTTTTTATTTACCATGTCTATTTTTGTATTTATTCAGGTGCATAATATGTACTGATACTTATTTTTACGCAATAAATATATAAATAAATTCAATGCCTTCTAATTACTTCATTACAAAATTATTAATTAAAAGCAAATTGAAGAAAGTTTGAAGAAAAGAAAGAAAAAAAGACACACACACACACACACACACGAATTTGATGCTTAAGGCTGCATACACATACGAATTTTTCTCCTCCTGCGACGAGTTTTAAGCTTTAAGAAAATACATACTTTTGATTTGAACTGGACGACTACTTAGAAATATCTGAAAGCTGAAAAGTACTACAAATGAAAGATAAAATACCCGACTACAGATTTCAATATTCATTTTGAACAAAAAATTGACCGATTTTGAGACATCGAACGAACAACAGCAAGAAATAGAAACATCGCGTCATTTAAAAAACACATATCTCCGAATCTCGAGCCAATCAGTTAGCTCTTATTTCATACCAGTCGGCTTAGTTTCATTTTTCTTAAGACTTTCCTGAAATGAATATTTGTATTGTTTGAAAAATGTTTAAATTTTTTGGAATATATCAATGAACTAAAATTGACTTGGACTGAATATTGGCCAAAAAGAAAAAAAAAACACCAATAAATATTTCAATGACGTTCGCATTGCTGATGCTGGATAGATGATTGACTTCTACAATATACTGTGTATAGAATTTATTTTATAGTAGTCGTACCGTAGCTAGATCGAATGCTTTCTAACAAAATTTGATTGATAAGTAAGTAGAATGTTTGAGAAACACTAGGTAACACTTTGTATGTGACAATAATTTTTAAGAAAGTCATAGAAATTCGTAGCAATAGGGAGGTTTCTGGTTAAGTGTAAGATTTTTGACTGTTTTTTCCGATATATGTATACTAAATTTTTGCAATTGTTGCACACTGTATATATTGATATGTACTTTCATTATTATTACATGTATGTACGTGATTGATTTAAAATGGCCTATGCAATTTTTGTAAAACACATTTGAGAGAAATAAATTTTAACCAATCCATACGACTTTTTATGCGTGAAAATACTCCCAAAAGTCTTTGAATTTTAATTTTCAAATAACTAGGTACATATGTATGTACATAAAGGTTGAAGAAATATAAAACTTGAGTTTAATATTTTTATTCATTACATAAGATCATAAGGTCATAATACTTACAAATTACAATATTATGTACAAATTTAAGATTTGATCGTTGAAAAATACATAGTAACCAATTACGTAATTATAATTATTTAATTATCAGTTATATAATATTAATTTGTTCTTTTTGTTGATTATGGTTTGTACAATTTTTTTTATACTCGGAATCTTCATATTTAAGTCAATACAACTTATTCAATGTCGGAACAGCCACTTTTGAAAAGTTAATTTATATACAAAAAAAAAAACGATCTAATCAGAAAACAAGACATTATCAATATCAGAAAAGTAACATTTTATTCATACACTACGATATCATTGCTTTATTGAATGTTGAAATACATCAAAAATCACTTTCTAGTATGATATGAATTCACGGCTCGAAATGGAAATTTTCACGAATGGGAGCGCTCGATAATTTTCAAAAAATATCAAACGACATTTTTTCTTATTATGTATGTATTACATACATATACATATTTTTAGATTATTGTTGTTGACTCATTGATTAATAAAGTCTTATCCTTCACCGAATACGAGATGTAAACAATGTAAATTAAATTATAGAAAATGTAGGTACATTTACATACATACACGTATATTACACGTATAACACCAAAAAACTTATGCATGTGTATTTGTAAAATGTATTACAGTGGAACCCCGTTGCATCGTTCTCGCTTTTATTGTTTTTTCGCATATATCGCTATTTTTTCAATATTCCGGCCAAACACCCATAAGAACAGTGTTAAATAATTTTGTTGTTTGTTGTTAATAATAATGTTTTTACGGTCCCATGAAAAACGATGCAACGGGGTTCCACTGTATATACATGTACATACATGCATAAAATTTAATCGCACAATTTATAAGGCATATTTTTTTAAATTTAAATAATTGTTAATATCACTAGTTAGTTAGTCACGTGCAGTAATTATAATTCACACAACTTTTAAAAAGTGTTTGTAGTAATCAAGTGCAGAAATAAAAATAATCAAGTGATTCCCGATGATAGATTGAAATTGCTAATACGTTCGCTAAATTCAAGTTCTCTCATCAGAGGGCAAGCAAGACTGAAGATTTTTAAAATTTTGGTTCCATAGTTCTTAGTAATTCAAAGGAAGATATCGTAAATCACCAAAAAATGACCAATGAAAGTCTCAGTGCCGTTCGAATAGCCGATCGTTGGGCGTAGTCGTAAAAAAAAACTGCTCAAAGCCGACATAAAAACATATTTTCAAGTAACCCCATGCACCCAGCTTGTTTAAACATAATAATAGTTTTAAAGGCTTTCGGCTACAGATAGATGCCTTTGTCAGAATTGAAATGTAAATTTAATTGAATTTAATTTCCAGTCAACGATTGTGATTTACGAGTCATAGATGTAAAAAAAATTCGCCTTCTAACATTTTTTCGGCAATAATTATTGAATTTTTTTCAAAATTATGAAAGGGTATTCGGTTTTTCGGTTTTTTAACGAATGGGAGCGCTAAGTTCACAGATTTTACGAAAGGGAGCTTCGCTCCCATGCGCTCCCGCCCATTTCGAGCCCTGTATGAATTCAGTGACGAAACGCTGAACCGCGTCCGCAATATGTATATAAATTTAGATTAAACTAGCGCTAGCTAAACCTAAAATGTGCCAAAATGCTTCTCCGTTTCAAATTATACTTAATATTCAAAAATTAAAATCTCAATGAGCCTAGCGGCTCGTTTACACCATTATCACATCGTGAATATATTTCGATACGGTCGGCACATTCACCAGTGTAAATCTGCCACTATATATATGCATATATACACATTATTTATTTATATAACGATACAATGAAAACTTTAATGACTCCGACCGATAAATTTTGCTATTATACAATTATTGAAATGTACCCGTTAACAAGATACAGTAGGCGCGCGCTTATCCTACATTCCGGTATTATAAGTCCGGTTAAGGAACGGGATTTTCACAAGTTGAATTTGAACCGTTATTCAGATGTCAATTACAATACAATTGAGGCGATTTGTGCTGAAGCGACGTAACCACTATACGTACCATTTCAAATTTCTTATATACTTAAAATGACTTGCCATTAGAATTTTGAAGGATACGAAATTTGACCAATTTTTTATACAAAACTAGTGTAAGCCCGTTGAATATCAACAGAAGTGTTTTTTTTAAGTGATTTTAACGATAGAAAAATTTTTAAACGTGCTAACTAAATAAATCGTTCAAACGTTTTCGTAATTGATTACTTAACAATTTAGGAAAGTCGCGAATCTACTAAGGATAAATATTTTCAAATTATAGGAGGCCTCCCATTACCGGTGTTGAGTGAACGCGTATACAAAATAAATATATTTTTCGGAAAAAAAATTTGCTCAAGTAAAATCCTTAAGTTTCCCAGTTTGAGAGAACAATAGGAAAGAATTGTTTTGGGTGTTGCCAATTTTGTTGAACCGTCTCATTATTAGATTAGATAAACTGGTAAATTCTAACAGGAGACGGCCGATCTGGATTTATGTAATAGTCAAAAACTGTCGAGAAAACCTTTTAACAGAGGGATTATAAACCCGGAACCTTCGAATAGAGACTAGCTCTCTAACCACTGTGCCTAATTGATTAACGCCTATTAATTTGCATTCTTTCTAATTTGCCGCTTCTACCCGGATCGCCTCAATTTTACAAAGCACATAGGCACCATTTAAAAAAAAAAGTTTTAGGAACCAATTCAGCGTTTGATTGAACGAGTCGTGACTGACAGTCGCGCGCCTACCATATCGGTAGAATACTTAATAATTTCTTCAATTTGAAGAAGTACACTAAATAAAATACAAAATTAAACAAAAATTATCAGACTTCGCACACAAAACGTTATACCGGGTGGGGCAGTGCCGACTGATATCATATAAAATGACATTACTTTGATCGACGTACAGTTACATTTTATATGATTCAGTTCGCTCCGCCCCACCCCGCACATACATATATGCATTTAACAGTTAACTTTAATCGTAATCGTGCGACATTTCCAACATCAGCGGTTGAACATCTTCATCGTGTGAATCGCTCCTTTTAGTTTTGGACACTTTGGATAGACCGTCGTACACGGCGCAGTCGGACACGCTGAAAAAATATATAAATAAATACGTCAACAACGGAAAAATTTAAACAACTCTACACAATTCAATAATTAAAACTGACACTTGAGGCTTAGAATAGTCTGAGGACGTCGTTGAAAAGTATGGATTTGCCGAGGCTGGTCTGAATTTATATCCAGTCAACACGAAGAATACAAATGTCGCCATCCCTTTGAACATCTCATCGAGCCAGGAGTATTGGAATGCGAAAATTTTCTAAAAACAAACAAACCATTGTAAAATTCTTAATCACGTACACACTATTGCGGTATGAAAAGATGTAGGCTTACTTTCAACACGTAGGCTATCATACGAGTGGAGTAAATATAGCAGAAGACCATCAAGTAAAAGTGTCTGAACAATTTGAGCTTTCGTAGATTGATCAAAGCTTTGCCGTCGGTCGTCGATGCGTCTTGCAAGTGCTTGATGGACCTGCAAATACATACATATACATATAGTACCGAGTCACAAATAGATAATATCACAATTTAACACTGATCATTTAGAATCAAGGCAAGCAAAAGGTGAGTTTGACTGTGGTAGTTAAAGGTGAAAAAGTAATTAACGAATAAAAATATATTCAATTCGATATATCGATTTTCTCTACAGCTTATACCGCTGGCGTAACTACTATGGCGCACGGGGCCCTGAAACGTAAGCGGAGATTGGTCAATCTTTACTAAGTTTGACCCACTGAATTCGAATCCGATAATGATTTTTGTTGATATACTCTCGTTTATGAGATATCACGATTTTAAAAATGTAAAAAAATTCAATTTTTTTGGCTTTTGCGGTCTATAACTCAAAATATAGTATTGCTGTGCTCAAAGTGAGTATTGAAATCAATAGTCAAATAATCAAACTAGGAAAGAACCATACCGAATTCGTTTCTTTTAGTAACCCCCCCACATACGCTTCAATATATATAATGTATGTACAATTTACCAAACAATGGGAAATATGATTGTAGCACAGCACATCAAATCGACGAGAATAAAAGTATAACTCCAAGCGTTGTACTGCACGGCTCCTTCTTCGCTCTCGTCGATTATTATCTCAGCGACGTTAGCAATTACCTACAAACACAATGCCAAACTTACGTACACAAATGCAACGCAGTATAAAAAAAACAAATGCAAATTTACGGAACGTACCTGCAGCGGAATAACAATCATGAACAATTTTTTGTCCCGATCGGCCAAAATATGTTTGATAAAGTTCCAGCCGGTGCCGACCAACACAATCGTAATGAATAATAGAGCCCCTTTGAAACTGAACAATAAATAAAAGCATACTTTAAAAGACCAGTATAATTTGACAATGTAGCATTGCGTATAGCTATTGATTCTTACAGATGTGTGATGTAGTAAAGTATGGCCCACGCCGGCACGTGTTCTCCGCGTACTTGCAAAAAGTGAAAGTTCACACCGTGCAACGCCAACGACAGGGCTTTCAGAAATACGAGGATACACATCAAAACGTGGATTCTGTATACAGGATGACGACTCGTACATAGAATGAAGGTCCAGAAGCACGCGCTCAGGGCAAACAACACCGACATCATCGTGTAGAGAGCCGGCAACGGCATATCACCGGCAGATAGAAAGTTTCCATCGTTGCTTTCGTATATGTCGACCTGAAATCATTAATTTTCAACGAGTGTGGTATTTTCATTTTATCTTTTGTACAGTGTTCCAAGAGATGAATTCACTCAAAGCATACCACAAAGTTCAACAGCGGCGATTCGGTACTCGGACAGTTGTGGAAGTACAGATTGTAAAAACCTTCTTCTTTGGGCGATGCCATGTAAATAGCAAACTGTAAAAGTTAATAATAAAAAAACAAAATGATTAACCGTCCTATAAAAGGTGTATACTTGGTATAACAATAAAATATCGTAAAAATAATACATGGGTAAGTAGCGTGACAAAAGTGGCAGATATAGCGGAACATGTGAAAAAGTTAAAGTGGACACATAGCGAGAAGAATGGATGGCAGATGGATGCAAGAAATGGTATCCAAGAGGATGTGAAAGAAAGCAAGGTAGACCGAGTAGATGATGAACTGATGAATTGAGAAGAATGCGCGGGGTCGAGTGGATGCAGATTGCTCAATACAGACGGGAATGGAAGAGAATTGGAGAGGTCTTCACCATCCAGTGGTGGATGGTGAACACCTGAAAATGATGATGATGAAATACACTATAGGTATATATTACCAATAGCCGCCGCCCTGTCTATTCGCTGCGAAATCGCGTTGGTTTGGGGATACCTTAAAGCAGCAGTTGAAATGATTTTAAGAGTTAACAATTTTAGCGTTTGATTTACTTACGCTCATATTATAAACGTTGAAATTGTTTTTCGTCTCTTTCGTGATCGGCACAACGATGGTTGAACAAGCAGTTTCGAAAATATCTTTGGACTTGATTTCATCTTTTTTTTGGCTGGATGTATCGTCTGTAACAATATGGTATAATAATGTAAAATATACATACATAAATTCAATTTAACCGATTGGTGACTCGGATACAAATAATAAAATTCTTCAGATATTTAATAGCGCAAGTTTCGCAGTGCCTTGCAAATATACCACGAAAAACAAAATAACAGTAAAATAAATTACATAACTTGTTGTTTTAAATTGGAGGTGAAATTAAAGCATACGTAATGCATACAAAATTTGCGCATTGGAATGAGTATGTAAATTTTTTAGCATTAAATTAAATAAACAATAAATAGTATCCATCTATACTCTGTCCAACTTTAGAAGTGCCCTTTTCTCGTGCAGCTAAAAAAAAAGGGGTTTTATTCACGTATTAAATTTTTACTTCACTTGGATACTTATAATAAAGAATGCCAGTAATATTGTTAGAGAAAATGAAAGAAAAATTCAAAGTTAAATAAAATGTACATATATTGTATTGTACAAGTTAATTACATTTTTATATTATGAATGTATGTACATATTATCAAAATATAAAATGCGTTAAAAAGTAAATAGAATTAGTGTATACAAAGTGTACGTATGTACATATATAGTAAAATTAAAAAGTTACGCCTGTTGGAGGGTTATCGTTAATGTTTATTTCAAGGAGCCGAGATGCTGACAAAGCCCATTGGTTAAGTCACTCTCTTTTATGCGCAGAACGACTCTGAATCAGTTGACTAGAGTGTTTCTTAAGTAGGACAGAGTATAATATACATACATATATGTACATATGTATATGCCGTTGAACAAAAAATTCTTCAAATATCGAACACACCCACATACGGTCAAACAGTTTCCGCAACGCTACTGATTACATGACCTCTTTAAACTTCAAACTCGCTCATATGTGAATGAAACTTACAAAATAGATTTTTTTTGTAGTTGGGAAAGCAAAAGAAAGTTCACCGTTCACCACTGGATGAAGGCCTCTGCAATCCTCTTCCATTCCCGTCTGTCTCGAGCAATCTGCATCCCCTTGACTCCACACATTCTTCTCAATTCATCGGCCCATCGTCCACTCGGTCCGCCTTGCTTTCTTTCACATCCTCTCGGATACCATACTAGTATTTCTCGCGAACGTCAGCCATCCGTTCTTCTTGCTATGCGTCCACTCCAACTTTTTCACACATTCCGCTATATCAGCCACTTTGTTCGTGCTTCTTACCCATGTATTCCTTTTACGATCGCTTTATGTTATACCAAGCATACAGCTTTCCATGCTTCCCTGTGCACACTGGATCTTACGTAACATTCTCGACTTCAGCATCCACGTTTCACATTCATACATCATTACCGGCAGTATGCATTTTCGAATAGTGTTTTTAGTAGTTCAAAATGTAGTAGGTAGTTGACTAGTCAAACTAAAAAATGGTACAATAATCGCAGCAAAACCAGCACAGGCTTTCAATCGCCAAATCAAAACACAGCATCGCATTGAATACATACAATACGCAATACACATAAATGATAAGACGATAGAGTGAAAAAAAAAAATACATCCGAGTTACCTCTTCGTCGTCTGTGTAACATTAAAAAAAATTGTCGTTTCTTTCTCTGGCCGGGAATTTGGGACCGGTCAGGGTACAAGTGAAAAGCTTCTATATCCGTACCGCATCGGACTTCCATTCTACAACAAACAATTTAATACGGTTGAATGGATTGAGTGGATCGTTCGCAACGCGGCGCTACAAAAACCGAGACATACTTCAGCGCGTTGAGATTCATCTTGAAGTAGACCACGTCGGGATGATGCGGCGACTCGCCCTCGTGCGGAACGTTCAATGGACACGTCTCCATGTGAGAATCCAAATACGGTCTCATGGCGTCGTTCATTGTGCGATCCAACGTGAAGCCATACTAGAAAATAATATAATTTAACGCGTATATAATATGTACAAGTGGTGTGATAAACGTACGACGTTCAGTTACTTACGGTACCATCGGTGTCATCAGACGGCAGTAAGAAATTCGACAACTTGACTTCTAAAACGCCACCTTGATAAAATCCAAACGTACTCAATGCTATGTAGCGACGATCGTCATCCTGCAAAAATATTCGCTAGAATTTAGCCCAGTTCTAACAATGTCAAATTATACTATGTATGTTCGAACTGAAGTTTGAAAAATTAAAGTGTGTCAAAAAAAAAAAACTGGTTCAATTTGTCCATCGCAGCGTTGCCCAAACTGTGGGTCGCGAACCGATTTTTAGTGGGTCGCGAAAAATTCAAAGTTCAAAATTCACAAATTATTTAAAAAGTAAAATATTAAAAAATGGGAAAGTAAAAATAATATTCAACAAAATTAAAAAAAAAAAACAAGACGGCACAACAGAGAATATGATGCGTCCGAGCAAATTTCCGTTGGCATTTTGTGAAGAAGCATCCAGATTTTAAAAACAAGCCACTAGAATTTTTTGAAAGATAACTGGAACAGCTTAAGTCGTCGAAATCGAAGCTTTCGCATTACATCAGCATTAATGAAAAATCTCTCCACGCCTCTAACCTGATTAGTTTGCTAATCGCGCAAGCTAGTAAGCCGCACACAATTGGCAAAACTTTAGTGCTACCACCAATAAAAGACACGGTTGGAATTATGTTTGATGATAAGAGCAAGAAAGAAGTATAGAAGTCGAAACGATTTCGCTTATAATACGATTGCACGCAGAATCGATGAAATGACCCAGTGGGCAGAGGATGAGCTTATCCAAAGAGTTAGTGAGACATTTTTAGAGTTAGTACCATTTTTCTCATTGCAGCTGGACGAGTCCACGGATGTACAAAGTTTATCCCAGCTGCATGTTTACGTTAATTATAAGTTATTTAAAAATAAATAAAACTCTGGGTATTGTTAAGTATAAAAACCAGGGCTGTGGAGTCGGAGTCGTGGATTTTTTGTCAGAGTCGGAGTCGTAAAAAATCGAGCAACTCCGACTCCTTTTTCCGAATTTAGCAAAGAAGAAAAGCAAAAAAGAAAACAATTGTTAACTTATCAACAATTGTCAGCAACCCACCCTCTCCGAAAAGGGAATAATTATGTTAAACCCGGTAAAAAAAAACCACTCGCGAATAATAATCCCATCCGGTTTGTGAGATCCTCTAATGTTAGAGATACATACATTATTTTCGCCGAGTAATTTTTCACTGCGTAGGTAGATAAGCTAAAATGAATAGCTTGAAAAAGTCACTTTTGGATGAAGATACATTAATTTAGATATGAAAAATCACAAGAATACACTCCCATAACCCATAAAACACATTTAACTCATTTTTCGTAATTTTTGTCAGTTACGTTAAGTGGGCTTAGGACGGCAGTATACTAGTAGTGTACAAGTATGAAATTGAAATTTGAACGATTGTTTTGTTCCCTGTAACCCATAGTTACCACTATGTATTGTTATCAGACTTATCGGTCAATACTCCGGTATCAAAATAAAACTAAAATGAAAAAGTGCATAGTAGAGCAAGTGTAGTTATGGTTGTGTCGGAGAGTCTTATGTTACGACTAATGTCACGTTGACAGATGATGGGTGAACTTTTTCGACGTGATACTGTATTCAATGTGGCCAAATACAAATAGAAACATTGCGAATTACTCACGAATACTCGCAGTCGGTGTTTTTTGGCCGATGTACAACAAATTAGCAGCGAAAACAGAAATAATTTAACAGGCGACATTATCTGACAGCGCAGACGCAAACGTCAGCCGCGGTGTGCAGTATAGCCAATAGTATCATTAGAGCTCGAGAATTGGTGGCACTATCGTCTAGAATTCTAGAATCTAGGTCAGTTGTCTTCAACCTAGTTCCTACCAGGTTAATTCGGGCTCTGTTGTGGGCAGTCAGTGTTTTTGTTCATTTTTATAAATTTCCAAAAATATTGTGTTATTATTTATGGAAAAACTTGATCTTCTCCGTCATAATCTTTTGAAAGGAGAACTTCATCAGTTCCCCGAATTGTTATCTATAAAAGATGATGTAACTCCAGAGGAGATTGAAAGGTTCAGTAGTCACCTCAACGAACTAAAATTAGATATGGATAAACAATTTAAAGATATTTTGAACTTGAAGGTGTATGGTTAGATGGAAAAAACTCGGTACTTGTCTGTTAAGTCCCCGCCGGAAGTAGTACCCTCAATGAAAGCACCTCCTGCCGTTTAACAATCCCCCTCGCTTTCAGTGTGTTGCAGGAGCGTGTATATATGTCATTGTTTACATTGATCTATATAGTACCGTACCGTACTATACTATGAAAGTACCGCCAGAGCAGATCTGCGTTCGCCGTCGACCGAGATCGATAACGATTACATATTCATTTATTTATATACATACATGGGCGGGCGGCATTTTAGGTCTTTTGTGATAACAAAATACCTAAACCATTGTAGAAAATCTGAAAAACGGAAAGCAATATTCCTTTCAAAATTTACAAAGCATAATAATATTCGGGATCTTATATTTTAAAGTTTTTTTTTTACATACGAATAACTACAAAATGTCGTGAGGGACTGTTTTAGTTGCATATTGACCAAAAAAGTATTATTTATTTATGTAATTTGCTTCAGTGACCTAATTTTATTGTGATATTACATCAAACGTTTGAAATTTTATAACTTTAACAAGATACTAATGTAAATGCGATTTGATACGTTTCTTTTGTATTCCGACGCTTTAGGCTGATATTACATTCAGCAACAAAACCAACACCAGATTTTTTTTGGCGGTGGCGAGCATCTTATTACATTGCGCCACTTTTCAGTCACTACCACTTCAGTCAGCTACCTGCTCATCTTCATACAAAAAAAATAGGTCTAGGAAACTACATGGTACCTACTCTATGTATTTTAGTGTAAAAAAAACTGCAAGACGATTTTCAGACAATTATCATCGTTCGAAAATTATAAAAATTATACACTACATTCCTCAATCTATCTATTTCGTATATTTATTACATTATCAATGTCAATATTGATTCGTTAAAAACGATGATTTGAGTAGTTTACAGAGAAAATTAACATAATTGGCGTTCGACGTATTCGTATAATCGGAATAATTAACAGCGAACTCTTTGAGTATTATTTTATGTACATACATACATATGTACATATATAAAATTATACTATTTTTCAATAGTGAAACGGATTCTCCAAAGTAAGTTTTGTAATGTTTATAATTTTAAAATTTCAAATGCATTACATGCATTACAAATGCATTCCAGGATCTCCGTTTTATCGTATGTTTTCAAGACGTCCATGTTGCCTCGAAAGATAGAACAAGACTGCACTTTCAAATATCTTCGGGATAAAAATACTTTCGGGATCTATACCTGGTATTGAAACAATTTTATTGCATTCCACAATGTACCGTTGGGTCGAAAATATGTGTAAAAAATGACAATACAGTGCGTTCGAACAGATGAGTTTTAACTCGAATCATAGTCTATGAACATGTACCTATGTTTGTATGTATTTATCTATGACTCGAATGAAATAATTGGTTCCGGGCGAGTTGCATATACCGTGGAATAATTGTCGCGGCTTTCGTAACCATATTGGTTATAAAAAATGAATTCAGTGCAGCTATATCCAGCATCTCCATAAATAGTCTAAAAGGCCATCTCCTTGTTGACCTTGCACAAGAATATTCACTCGTCATTTTGTCACCGGTGTCGACCGCACCTTTTGTTCTATTATAATGTAAGATTATTTCCGGCTTAGCAATAGCAAACAATAGCAATAGCAAAACCGCTTTATTTTGCTTAGTCACATACGAAACTAGTGTCTTGGTTGGCGTAAAACCAAACAATCTGCTGTGTAAAGGTCTATGCTTTGATGGTAAAAACTCTTTGGGAATTTCCCGTTTATTTTTACGAAGGGTACCAGTCAAAGTTAACCCTTTATCTAAAAGGTTGTCGGCTAATTGCACCGAGGTAAAAAAGTTGTCGGTTGTTACACCTCTATTGGAACCATATTATGGTTGAACCAAATCCATCACTACTCTGTTCCCTTGATTTACTTCTCGGCGATTATTCACCATACCTGTATACACCTGTACATTCAATATATACATATGCTATTGAAGAGTCAGCCGCTACCCACATTTTTATCCCATATCTACCGGGTTTAGACTTCATATATACACGGAATGGACAATTGCCTCTAAAGGTAGCTAACCGTTCATCCACAGTAATATTGCAAGTTGGAGAGTAATTTTGTTTACACCCATTTACAAATTCGTTAAAAATTGTCTTGATAGGTTCTAATTTATCGTTTGACGCATACATTCTTTCTTGTCTCGTTTCTTTGTCGTCAAAACGAATTTGACTAAATATTTGTATGAACCCATCTCGAGACATAGATGCCGTAAAAAATGGCTGGCAAAAAGCGCTATCACTAGTCCATAATTCATTCAAACTTAATTTTCGTGTTCTATTTCTTCCAGATGCGAACAATATTCCAATGAATGCAAACAATTCATCTTCCGATATATGTTCGCTCTTTACCTATTCATGGATGTACAAATAAATTGACGATTTGTATGTTCGCAGATTTCTCTTATTATTTCATTTCATTGTACTCCCTACGTCTTGAGGATGGTGGTGGTAACGAATTCCATTGAAATCCATGATTTGAAGTATATGTTTCTCCTTCGTCTTCATTATCACTGGCCTCCAATTCCGAACCTGTATCTTCCAAATCTTCAATAAAATCTTCCGTATCTGTGATATTGTCATTTATCTCAAAATCAAGATCGCTATCATATTCCTCTTCATTCATCAAATTTCTTTCAGCCATTTTTTTTTTCTAAAATTAGAACGGTATTTGAAAATATAAATGTAATGTAAACAATATGAAAAAATTATTACCGTAAATAATAATCACGAACCACAAATGAACTGCTGATCGCACTGTACACCGTCGCAAAACACTATCTATGACGCACGCGCATGGAGTCTGGGATCGGACTGATTACGTTAACACATATGCACTTTGTTAAATATATCTCGATCTTTCGATAAAACATTTTTTTTTGTTGCTTCCGAAAAGTACATTTACATTGTAATAATTCAATCCTATACATTAATGTATTACTGAAGAATACCTAAAATATGAACTCTGTATTTTGAATATTTACGGAGTTATTTACATAATTGGAGGCAATGTCAACTTAGTTTACACCACCGGTAGGGAAAGGTTAAGGTCTCTCCAAACCAAAGCAGGACCGGAATTTATATCCGGTATAGAAAGGGTATCAGTGAATTACTTTTGCTATAATAACAAATTTAATACTTCTCCATAGAAATAATGTGATGAAAGTGACCAACCACATATGTATCGTGTACAAACCTCGCCGTTTAAAATTCGGTCCCGCTCTTGCTGGCTAACTAATTCACTAGTTGCAACAATTTTATTTGCGAACAAGTGTAGGCGGACATTTGTCTCCATCATACTTTAGTTTTAGTGGCTGAAAATAAATTTAAAAACAAGATCTAGAATACTAAATTGTTATATAAATTATATCTAGTATTAGTGTTTTGTTAAACATCTAACAATAAATCCTTAAAATAAATAAAATTATTGAACGCTGTAATTTTCTTATATGTACATGCTTCACTTATAACAATACTGACTATGAGTTCATAATATATGCACTTACAAATCTTTCTGTTCAGAAAAGGTTAAGAGGCTATTGAGAACAAAGAGTTTCAATGCTACTATACATAGGTATACTCGCCCGGCAGGAAACACATACAATGTTCTTATTTTAATTAACATTTGAAAAGAAGTATTGATAATATCGAAAAGTTAAAGATCAAACGAAGTCTTTCTAAATTTACATTATAATCATTCAAAGTCTATAAAATGAATAGCGATGGCAAACATATTTTAGTCACCATCAGAGTCAGTTCTTGAACACTAGGAACCTCTAAGAGTAAAAGTAAAAGACAAAATTGTACACAAATGTGAATAAAGGAAGTGATCTGAGTGAAGCGATTACAGCACAGTGAGTGGGCATCCCAAAGTAGTGTATTTTATACATATACATATAGTGCTTTTCAATTATGATTTTAATAATAGTATGCGTGTTAGTGTTCATATTTTGGGCATTTCAAGATTCTAGAAGACCATCAAATTATCCTCCAGGTACCTAAAGTTTTTTTTCTAAATACATATGTTTCAGGCATAGGTTTATTTATTAAAATCTAATTTTTATTATGATTTACATGATTTTAGGACCCAAATGGTTGCCTCTTGTTGGCAATATGATGGTACTAGCTAAGAAATTAAAAATGGTTGGGTATCATCATTTAGTATGGGATGATATGATAAAAACATACGGTCCTATAGTGGGCCTCAAACTTGGCAAAATAAAAGTAGTACTTGTATCTGACAAAGATTTGATCAAAGAAGTTTCTGTGAGGGATGAATTTCAAGGAAGACCAGATGGTTTCTATTGGAGAGTACGAGCACGTGGCGGACGTTTAGGTTGATATTTATGTTAAGAATTCTATTATTATTATACAATCATTATTGATATATTGATAAAGTATTATTAAACCAGGTGTAATTTTCAACGATGGGCCAGAATGGATAGAACAAAGAAAATTTTCAATGATTCACTTGAAAAAGTTAGGATTTGGTGGTAGTGCAATGGAAGATTTGATCGAAGACGAAGTTTTATATTTTATTAAGTGGTTAAAAACTGTTTCCCAATCACCTATACAAATTTCTCGCATTTTCACCATTCCCAATTTAAATATAATATGGATCATGATAGCTGGCAAAAGGTGTATCGATTTTTTTCCAATTAAATAAGTACATACATACATACATACATACATACATACATAGCACCTAGAAAATTTAGCTTACGATATGTAGGTACATATAATGTTACTAAGTTCTCAATTAACATTTTGTACTTTTTGTTTCATACAACTACATATATTAAGATATGATCGGGAAGACAAAAAATTATTAGCAGTATGCAAATCCATAGATGAAAGTTTTCAACGGACAGATAGTTCAGGTGGAATTTTACAATATCTTCCTATTTTGAGATTCATAGCACCAAAAGCAACTGGTTATGAAGCATTCCTAGCAAATCACGATATAATGTGGAATTTTCTTTCTGTAATTGTTGAACTTTCAGTAATTTAAAAATAATTATTTAATTTATTTATAAAAATTAATTTAGTTGACATCTAAAACTATATGTAACAGGAAACTATTGAGGAGCACAAACAAACAATCCAACCGGAAAAAACAAGAGATTTCATAGATGCGTTTCTTCATGAAATGAAATTCCAAAACAATCAAAATAGCACTTTCACAGGTATTTTTTGCATAATCCATGTAGTACATATTGAATATTTATTTTAATATAAACCGTCGAATCGAGAGCGCCATTTGGCTCCGTATACAAAATCTATGATTATATTGAAGATCATCAACTCCACATCGTATGTTTGGACTTCTTGCAAGCTGGAAGTGACACTACAAGTAACACAATGGAATTTTTAATACTATATCTTACACGGCATCAAGAAATTCAAGAAAAAGTTCATCTGGAAATTGAACAAGTCATTGGAACGTGCACGAGGCCAAACTATGAGGATCGATTAAGGTGTTTGAATATGTTTTTTGCAAATTTTTAAAGCATAAATTATAATTTGCATAACAACCAATTGAAATATATATTTTGTTCTTAGGATGCCATACACCTCGGCTGTGATTTTGGAAGTACAACGGTTAGCAAATATTGCACCCGGTGGCATTCCTCATCGAGCCTGCACAGACACCCAATTAGCTGGATATAAAATACCTAAGGTTTTTTAAATAATTCACGACTTAATAATTTTTGATAAAAATTTACTATGTGCAAAAAAATCTATATTTTTTAGAATTCGACCATATTACTACTACTATACAATATGCACATGGACAACAATTGGGATGACCCATATATTTTCCGACCTGAGAGGTTCCTAGATGATCAAGGAAAACTTATCAGTAATGACTGGTTTGCACCATTTGGAATTGGTTTGTACTATTTCATCATTGATTAACAGTTTAACTTTGTAATTACAGTTATTTTGTAACCATAATTTATAATGTACATATGTACAATAAATTTTATTTTTATAGGAAAGAGGCGATGTCCCGGTGAGAATTTGGCTAAAACAAATATATTCCTCTTTTGCGTATACTTATTCCAAAATTTCAACGTATTACCAGCACCTTCCTTTGATATCAATAAGAAAGTTGAAATCCAGAATGGGATGGCTTTAAGTCCGAAACCGTTCGAAGTAATTTTCAAATCAAAATTAATAGAAAAATAAGAAAGTTTTTCATAAAATGTTTAATTATAAATTTTGAGAAAATGAAACAAATAACTATATTTAAAAGTGTTGTATTTTACTCGTTAAAAGTAAATAAAATTATTTTTAGAGGTATGTCCATATGTATGTGTATTTTATTTCAAACATCGATTTATTAAATAGTACTAACAAACTCTAATAGAGATATTTGCCAAGTCAGTATGTACTGTAATTTCAATGAAATAATATGAAAAGAAAGCATTACACTTTATCTGGCTTTGACTCGTAAATTTTACATACTAAATATATAATGATTTAAATAACAATAGTAATTGTTAGACTTTTAATTTTTGGATACTTGAAATAAATTGAAGATACACATTGCATCTATACACAATTATTGGAATGCACGTAGAATATAGATTTGAATAGGTATGTATTATACAATTGTATATAGAAATAACTTGAATTGAAATATGTTAAGCATATATAGTAATTTCATTACTATAATTTATTGTTCACAATTCATCTGAAGAATCGATAAAATTAAAAAGTCAGAGATCAAATATAACTACATATGTATTTTAAAACATATTATGTACATATTTACATAATCATAGTTAATTAATATTACATTTTGTATTTTTCGTGGATGAAATTTACTTATGAATTATGACATTTTGGTAAATATCCTAATTCATCCAAATTTAATATTGAATTTGCGATTATTCTCGCTGTTCTTTTTAAATAACCACCACTAGTCAGCATTACAATAGGTATCTTCTTCTGTTGACAAGATCGGAAAACTAATTCATCTCGCCTCATAATACCCTTAAATATAATTCATATGATTTTAGCTTTACCTAATCAATTTCATTAAATAAATAGAATTTGTAAAATTTCACTTACTATATCAGTTATGTTTAATAAACCCAAAGGATCCCCAGCTAATATATCTGTTCCAGCATTATAAATCAAAATATCCGGATGGAATTCGCATAAAGCTCTGCTTAAACCACTAAAAAATTGTAAAACTGTATTAAAAAAAAAACAACAACAACAATACAATGCTTACAGGTTAATGAACTTACCACTGTAGCTTTGCAATATACATATCGTCTTCTGTTCCACAATGTAATTCTATTTTACATCTGATTGCTCGTTTTACTTTGTGAGCTCTGGGATATATATCTGCATTATACATGTCCATTATATATACATTTTAACTGTCCAAAAAATCCAATTCATATCCATTACCCTGAATTAAAATTCTTATTTAGAGAAAGTTGAACAAAAACTTATAATATTTTAATGTGAATTTTAATTTTAAGGTAAAGTTTAAGAGTTACCTGATGATAATAAAATAGTAATTACTATAAATATTATAGTATGTAATACCTACATATATGATTACCTAACCAAACTGAACTCTTTCCCGTACCATTCAATAGTCATCTGAAACAATAAAAACACATTTTAACAAACTCCACTGTAAGAATATGTAGAAAATGTAGAGGTAAGAAAAAAAAGCATGTATCTATAGGTATGTATAGGTAAATGCATGCATACATATATCTACATAAATTATAAATTTTTTTAAATACAATAAAATCTTTTAAACCATCGCAAGCTTCACGTACGGTAGTGCTGCTATTCGTGATATCCTGGTTGGGTTGGGCAGCAGAGGTAATTTTATTGGCGGGGACACCTTGTGATAAGGAGAGTAAGTGGATTATGCTGGAGATTGAAACGGTATAGAAGGAGGGGGTGAGTTTAGAGTAAAAGCAGATTGAAGCGATAATTTGTCCATCCTGGCATAAGAAATTATTTTCGAAATAAATTTAAGGGCTATACTCTGCTGAAATGTATTTAGATCTTTCAAATGTGTTGCGACATATCTCCCAAATGTGTCTGGCGCACTTTCTGGTTCAGGTGACAAAATTTTTTGGATGCTATCTACCAGTACTTGCCGATTGTTTATTAAATTTTTGCGAATTTTTTTCGTAGCCGGTGCTTTAAATACCAAAGAATCCCTTTGATAGATTTGTTCAGATACCTACAACTGAATATAAATAAATGGAAAGAAACAGCTAAAACTTAGACGGTGCGAGAAATAGTTATTGTCTTTAAACATTAGTGCTCTGTTTTACACGTAGGCCAGGTAAAACAAAGCACTAATTGGTCGACGACGGACTACTTTGAACCGAGTCTCTCTGATATCAAAATAAGTCTCGTCGCAGTCGAAGATGTACTCAATGGGCTATATCAAAGTTACAGTTTGCTGCGAAGGTTCATTCTTCACTCGGTTGTTCATTGGATTCAAACTAGTAGTCCTAAACTCAAATGATTTTAAGTATAATCGTATGGGCTGTCGGCTGTCATCGTTCGTATATGGGAACGCTGAGCTCGTCAAGTTCAAGGTATACCATAGCAGGGAATACTTGGAAGGTTATACCACTATCTGCCCTGCTCTAGAAGTAAATCATTGATGTATTAACGTAGTTCAATTATTGGTCAATTTCACACTTGACTGACGTTTCAATATGTCAACAATGCACATATACACGCTTCTCCAATACACTCTCAGGGAGGCGATTGTCAAACGGTGGGAAGCACTTTTGTTGGTACGCCTACTTCTGGCGTGCGGCTAACCGACAAGAACCAAAAAAATATATACCTATGTATGTATATGGGAAATTGTATTCTCAATAATATAAAATCCTATGTTCATACTTTCAAAGCGTTTAAATGTTTTCTTGAATGCACTACGAGTAAATCGTCTTCATCTGCCTCCAAAGGTTTTGTTACCATATCTTTCGTCAGCATGCCAGCATCGGAAATGTATGGCTAAGTATCCAGACGGCCTATCTAGTGCGGGTTTTGGTTCTTGTCGTTTATACCCCCACCAAAAGTAGGGGTACCAACAAAAATGCTTCCCACCGTTTGACAATCGCCTCCCTGAGAGTGTATTGGAGAAGCGTGTATATGTGCATTGTTGACATATTGAAACGTCAGTCAAGTGTGAAATTGGCCAATAATTGAACTACGTTAACACAATAACGATTTACTTCTAGAGCAGGGCAGATAGTCTTATAACCTTCCAAGTGTTCCCTGCCATGGTATACTTTGACCTATACGAACCATATACGAACGATGACAGCCTGACAACCGATACGATTATACTTAAAATCATTTGAGTTTAGGACTACCAGTTTGAATCCAATGAACAACCGAGCGAAGAATGAACCTTCGCAGCAAACTGTAAAAACACGGGTCTCTACTCATGACCATATCGTGGAAATCCCTTTAGTTGTAATACGACGTGGTGTCTGGAGATACGCCGTATCAGTACCGTACTTTGTTTTTACTTTATATCATAGTATTCCTTACGTGGAAGTATCCTAACTTTGTATTATATTATTGTACAGCAACAACTATCTCCTTACTAGTGAGCAATATGTCTGACCAACGACTTGGTGCATCAGCTCACATGTACAAACGCAAAACAAAGATAACTGGTCCAACGCTCGTCGGTTGCTTCAGCGTCAACGCTGAACAAAAGCTCGTTGAAGATATTTCTCAACTGAGGTACATGGTGGGTGAGCCGGGACACACCCACATGGATTTGACTTTCGGAGACATGAACGCCAAAGAAAAGAACATGTTGGAGAAACAGCATACGTTCTTTCAGTACCTGACCAATCATAAACACGTGTTGAGTAACGTTGAGAGTTCCAAATTCGAGGATGTGGGCTTCGTCATAGGTCGTTGTACACTAATGTTCATCGCCGAGATGCTGTATACGAACCAGCCGGTGGTGTTGACTGCTCGATTGTTGAATGGCGCCATTTACATGTACAAGCCTTCCAATTATTTGGAGAAACTCCATGAATCCCAAGAGATGATGCTGTTCAGTCGTTGGGGGTATAAATTTCGTCAGTATGTGCTCTCCGGTGAGTATATTTAAATTATTGCATATGAGCCTCCCGCATTTTTTGATAGTGGACCATGTTCTATTTCTGGAAAACTTGAATTAAGTTGTTTTTTCAATACCTTTTTTCAAGTGAGGACATGATAACTTGAATCCTTACAATCAAAATTATCAACAAAAAAAAAACAAACCGATTGTACAGAAATGTAAACCTTGCATTTTGTCAAAACGACTCGGTCCATTTTAAAATAATGTGTTCATTTACATAGTCATATTGGAAATTGGATGGAATGTAAATTTATTGCGATCGACTGTTTACAGAGAGTGCTACCAAAAAGCCATTCACGGATGAGACGGTTGTGCAAGATGAGGAGTTTGTGGGCCTATTCGAAGTTCAACTGAACAAACACAAGATTTTATACAGATCTGAAATTCAAGGTATTCTGTCCACAGAAGACATTCCGACCGGTCTCGATGAAACGGGTCTTGTCAGCGAATTGAACCAAAAAGAATTTGTGACCTTAAAAACTAGGTCTGAAACGGCTAATGAAAAATGGTTCAGGTGAAAAAATTAAATATACAATTAAATTCATCTTTCAGCCTGTTGCGATATTACTATGTATAATAGCGGCTGGAATCTGCCCGGCTGGGTAGCCGCGAAATGCTTTCATACATAATACACTGCACGAAGAGCTCACATTTTTAACTATTAACGTACTATCTAATAACCTACTTCACTTTTGCTACATTTCGAACTACTAAATACACTAGGTATATACATAAATGATAACCACCCAATGACACTGTCAACGGGCAAAATTAACTAGTATCCCATATGCGTTATTTATTATTATAATTGTTTGTGTGTACTTCATATATATATATATGCAGATACCATTTATTCATACATCATTATCAACTGCATTCTTCAATTGCAACAAAGACTTGTTTCATACAATTTTTTTTCATACAATCGCTTTATTATTGTATTCTGCGATTAATTAATTTTGACAGAAAAGAATCAAAAAAAAAAAGTTAATATTTCTCAAAAATTTATATTGTATATTTTCAATAGAATATGAATGAAGGGCAAAATGAGGTGACCAAACTGTAGAATTATACTCTAGTTTTCTTCTAACTAGCGGACAGATTAATAATTTAAAAGTATTCAGATTGTGAAAAGTTCTGATAATGAAGCCAAGTAATCTGTTTCCATCCTCAGTTATATGATTAACAAATGTACACACACAAGTGGGATTAGAAATTCTTTTGGAAGTTATAGAATAACATATGTATAGCAGTATTAATAAATAATTTATTAAGTTTACACCAGTCTTGAAGTTTATTGATATTATTTTGAAGAATTAAGCAATCATTTATAATAACTTTCCATCAGTTAAATAAGATTTTATCCATTTCAGAAACGATCCACCAATTCCCATTTTACTAAGTTTTTACTTTTATATATGAAATAATATTATGATTTACAGAATCAAAAGCTTTACTAAAGTCAGTATATATAGAATCAACTTGACACTTGTTGATAAATTATTTGATTAAATATCTCTGGTAAATGACTAAATTTGTTAGTTGATTGACCAGAAGTAAAACCACGTTGACGAGGAGAAATGATGGATTGAATTTGTCTCATTATATTATCTAACATCAAGCTTTCAAATAGTTTTGGAATTGCAGAAAGTAAACAAATAGCACGATAATTACAAATGTGTTTTACATCTCTTTTTAAAAACCGGAACAACAAAACCAAACTTCCACACATTGGGAAATATACCAGTAGATAGAGAATTATTAAACAACATACATATATAGGTACATACAATGGATAGGAAAGAGAGTGTACACAGTTATGTAACTAGAAATAAGGGAGGCACATTATCAGGTCGAACAGATATGTTAATATTCAATGATTTTATCTTCTCTATGATATCAGCAGTATCAATTTTGCACGAAGTTACATATATCAAGCGATTCATTTAGACATACATGTTCATCATTATTGTTTTGCTTAATATTCACTTTTGACTAAAACTAGTCTCGACAATGTAGGAGTGAATATTATAACTCACGTCTTTGTTTTAATTATTTAGTATTCAAGTTGAGTAAGCATTTAATTCATATGCGTATTCTCAAGAGTAACTTGTATTTTATTAAATAAATTTATATTCAAGATATGTAATATATTAAATTACATACTTATTCATATCCTTGTATGAGCTTGCGAATGTACTAATACAACAATTTATTTTTCTTGTTTTGTGTAATTTTAGGTGTACAGTATACTTAACATTCTTCATAAATGATGAGATTTACAGCATATGTATGTACTTTATTCGTCTAGGTGAGAGTATTCTCACGATAATAGTTATCCACTGACTTTCGCTTTGTTGAATGCAGTATTTCACTAGAGTTTTATGTGCGACTAACCCAAACTAGTATTTTGCGACTATCTTTATGCTGAAATTCTTATTCACGTGTTTTAGTGAAATTTGTATTTTCAATTACTGCATTTTAATTTTTAATTAGATATATGTATGTATTATATTCTGTTGAAGGATTCACTATACTAGAAGTATAAGAATACAAGCTCTGTTCGGCAGTCTTTCAAGTTTACGTTGGTGTCAGGAACGACGAAGGAGTCGTGAATGAAATTAAACAATATGATATGAAAGCCTTAGAAGAATTAGGAATGGTACCATACTAAGACCGCTTAAAATTTTTGTATAATTTCACATTTGCAATATATTTATTAAAATTGTGTTTACTTTTTGTGCAGGGTTTTTGGAACAAGGACGCCATGGTGTCATTTACTGAAATTTTTTTTAATTACGTCAAGTCGTCCTTTGCTGCCAAGATTAAATTATCTGGCAAAGCAGATGCAGAAATAAATATTAAGACGTTGCCCGTGATTGTAATCCATTTAAAAAAAAATGCCAAAGGCGTACTCTACGGTGATCGATTTACCAGAAGAATCAGATTTTGAGTGGGTCCCCAAGTGGTACTCTGATCAAATTATTCAATGAATATTCAATATTTTTAAGTAAATAAAAAGTTATGTATTATTCTTAACAACTTTATTTTTATTTGACTCTCCATTTATATTTTCTTACATTGCTAAGCAATTTTAAAAATTATTTCAGTTTAATACATATAATAAATTCATTCAGGTCAGTTTTCTCTCCATTTGTATTTTCTTACATTTTTTAGTAATTTTAATAATAATTAGAGTTTTTATAATACATTTAATAATCTATTTTCGATTAAATTAATGCTTTTCTTGAGATTAGCTCCATTATTTTCAATAGTTGAAATAATCACATTTATGATTACAAATTGTAGCGCGATATATCTCCAGATATAATATGTAGTCCTTTGTTATACGGCACTTCGCACACAGTTCAAAGTATCTGTAAAATATTTAATTTATCAAGTTGAACTAACCAAAAAGAATTATAAAAAAATACTTTGTTCATGGCAAATTATACATACTTATAACGGTGCAGACACTTTGTGTGGAATAGATTTTTGTAATCGGTCCCGGTCAGATTTTGCCGATGGTCCATCATTTTACTGCATAGAAAACATCTTCCCAACTTCATGTTGCTGAAAAATTACAAGGTAAGCTTTGAATTGGTAAATTACAAGTTGATTTGGGCTTTGGAATAAAAAAGGGGGGGGAATCCTTTATGGACCACTTAAAGATCGCGCCGTTGAGAAAATGTATGAAAATATGGGTAAAGTTACCTAAAATTTTGCCCAATACATACATTTTCCGTACTGGATAACGCATGAGATTGGAATCTTTACCAAATTACATTATACAAATGTTAAACAAAAAAAAAATGCGACGTCGCGGCGGCGCAGGCATCGCGACGCATCGGTGAAAATCTGTTGAAAATACAAAATTTTTGCGCTTCTGGGTGTGGACAGGGCCTTACAGACTATGTATAATACACATTTATTCAAATTAACAAACTTATGGATTCAATTTGCGAACCAGAACTACCTTTTCGCGTCTGAGAGAAAACTTATTTGTCTTGCCGCTTCAGTCGGACGAAATGATGCTAATAATCCTGCCCAAACAGATAAATAACCAGCCAGGTACTCGCACATTATTGCGGTTCTTAAAAAATAGTGACGCACCATTCAAATAACAATCAATGGTAGTTTTTTTTTGTGACAGCTGTATTAGTAGTTTAGTTGCATTTTAAAAATATGTCCAGTATTAATTAATAAACTTCGAGTAAGGGAAGAAACCTAAAGGCATGGTTTCGCGAGTGCGTCGGCCTGGCCGACGCCAACGCCGTGTTTTTTTTGTATAGAATTTGACAGATTGATAATTGTCAAATTCTTCTACAAGACACAAACGTACTCGTAAAACCAAGCCTTAATAAATGGCATCGACTAACTAAATATCAGTCAACTTAATTCATTGTACAACGTACAATAATTGTTTTCCCATTTTTTCAAATTATCAGTTGAGAACTTTTTTTGCCGAGCTCTATATATTCGAGCTATCAGCTGTCAGACGATTATTCTAATTTAATAAGTGGCTCTCAGCGGTGTCGGTACCACCATGATGAGATATATTTTGTACTATATTAACTGTAAATGATGCTAAAATTCCGAGAATTTAGAATCGAAGGGAATTTCGGGAAAATTGTGAATTATGTACTTACATTTTTATATTCACTTACATACAAAACCCTTTGAATTTTTATATTTACTTATGTAGATATACAAAAACTCTTATAGAAATGAATATAATTTTCAAAGATAAGCATCTTAAAATAAATGCCATAAAGATGATTGAAATGCACGAATGAAATAATAATTAACTTAACAAGTAGATCATTTAATATATTTGGGCACAGCGCCATTACTAACGACAGTCAAAGTGAAAAAGATATAAGGAAAAGGATAACGATAGCAAATAATTTATTGTTAAAGAAGAGGCTATTTATCTACATATCTAGGCTAAATCTATATCCATTTCCGACATCCATCCAACCTTTTATGGTTGTGAATCTATAGGTACATAAATACATATATGAAATCAAAAGAAAAACAACGTTTGGAAGCTTTTGAGATATGGTGCTGATGCAGATTGTCGAAGATGGACATACAGGAAATGCAACAAAGGTATACTAGCTCAAATACACGAAAAACGGCAAATAAATATTGGATGTATTAAGGCAGTGATGCACAACCCGCGGTCCGCGGGCTGCATGCGGCCCGAAATGACATTTCTTGCGACCCAAAATGACAATTACTTCATTGAATATAAAAAAAAATTCTATGTTTGATATGTTTAACAAATTATGCAATAGCAAAGGAATATATGTATGTACATATACATATGTATGTACATAATCTGAATCGTCACTAAAAGAAAACCATACAGTGCTGTTTTATTTTCATTTTTATTTAGTACGACTATTTTTTCACGGGTAGAGATTTGCTACCAAAATTCATTTTTTTACAAATGTCTCACACTCTCTACAATGCAGTTGCAGTCAATTTTTAGACAATTGTTTTCAAGACACGCATTATAGTGTTAGTTCTCCCTAGAATTTCGTCAGTGCACAGCGTTTACGAAACAATATTGAAAATTCGCCGTGATTACCATTTATTTATAATGGTAGTAAACATTAAAAAACAGTTCAGAGCCTTTCTTGATGAAATCGATGCTGAATATACATAATGACCTATTATACTACTCAAAGTTCGTTGGTTAAGCAGAGTAGGGCTTCCAATTAACAGAAAAAAAAAATACTACCCGGTTTACGGGTTTTTTAAAATTAAAAACCGGTTAACCGGGTTAAACCGTAAAAAAATAATATTATGCTTGTTTAAATTTTTTTAAATATAAATAATAACGTTTATAATGGTTTAAAAATATGTTAAAATTAAACATAATATGTCCTTTAAATAAACATATGTCTTTTATAAACTAAAGATTCCCGATTGGGTTTTAGACCCATTCTCAATGAATCAGAATTGCAATTACAAGAGGTTTAAGAAGATTAATTGAAATATCGACAAGCGAAGAATCAAAATTGAAATTAAAAAACGGGTACTAAGAGTTCTGGTTGCAAAAGCAGATACCCACACTTTATCCTGGACTATGGACTGTGGAAATAAAATTGTTAATTACATTTCTGCCATCTTATTTCGTTGAACGTGGATTTAATGCTGTTACAAACCTTTTAACTAAAAAGAGGAACCGACTGCAAATAGTTCACTGCGGAGATTTTAGGATGCTGCTTACAAAAATAGACAAATTGGTAGCCCAACACCAGGCTCATCCTTCTCATTAGTGATTATTATTTTAAATATTATTGGTTTGGTTGATATTAATTATGTACTAATAATAGTATGTTTATTTGAAATTTAATTTTTGTTATTTCTAAAAACTAATAAAAGGCTAATAGCCCTATAAGAGCCCTTGCTACCGAGAGAGCTTCACGTCATGAACATCATTTTCATTTTTTATTATTATTACTAGCATTTTAAATTCAAAAAATTTGTACACGCACAGTAAAAAAATATGTAGGTATGTACATAAATATTTTGGTGAAATTAAAAAAATATAGCTACACCGACGTTTACGATTTTATTATTTAAGATTTTTTTAAAGATTTATCTTAAGATTTTTCCAGAGGGGGGCCCCAAACAAAAAAAATTTGAAAAGGGGGTGTTGTTTAAAAAAGTTATGATCTAAGTTATTTATAGACTTACGGCCAGTATGCATATACATAAGTGTTGAGAAACTATTTAAACGTTTATTTGTTTATACATATATTATTATTGTTGTTATTTTTTTGGTTGTTTACAAGATAATTTTAAACTTATCTAATAGTTTCTTCAAATTTTCCATATTTCTCTTACTTTTTATGTAAAAAAATTAAAATAATAATTTCCATGCCTTCAAAATCTTACATTTGTAATTTATTTACTACCTTTGATCTCATCAGTCATTACGTCACATTTCATATGTGCAATTATTCTGTAATACAAATATGCAATTCAATAGAAACAATCGTTCCATGTTAACTATATATTTTTCTAAATATTTTTTTATAAACATAGTAACAATCAATATAAACATTACATATCGAACAAACGTGGGTTAAAAACATCAAAACAGAAAATAATCCTGGCACATATTAAAAGAAAACATCAAAAGACAAATAAGCAATAAATTGACAAATTTGCGTCTCATTTATTAAAATTCAAAAATTTGTCAAATACGAAGCATGAAAATGCATTGATTGTACATATTTTTTTATCAAATTTGAAATGCATATATGTATGTAACACTAATTTATTATCGTTTCACTATTGAAAAAAATCCATTCATTTTATTTAAATTTTTTCTACCTCAATTATTTTCAATCAGTCTATATTATTCATCTAACGTTCTATAGAATTTATTTTGCATAGTAAAGTACAAAGTGACTTAAAGATATATTTTTTTAAAAAATTCATATTACAGCACGATTCTTCGTATTTTTTTGGAAAATTTTATATTATAGTATAATTAATTTATTTTTCTTATTTTTCTACGTGGAAAATTTTATATAACGGCACGATTCTTTTTATTACTTTATTTTGAAATTTTCATATTGCAGTACGATTCATCTTAGGTATATTTCATTATTAATGATTGATTATATATTTTTTTTTTTTCAGAAAAGATAAATCGATCAAAACATTCACAATCACACATACACATTCATACGATACATTATGGCAGTGATGTCCAAAACTTTTTAAATCGCAAATATCTCATAAACGAGAGCATATCAACAAACATCATTTTCAGATTCGTATTTAGAGGGTGACACTTAGTAAAGATTTAATAATTTCCGCTCTGGGTTTTAAAAACTTGATTTTTTATTGCTCAGTGTAACAATCCCAGTTTAAGGACTGAATTATTATTAATCACTGAGCAACAAAAATTCGCGATTTAAAAAATGTTAAATATATCCATTTTTTTTGACTTTTGCGGTCTATTGCTCAAAATATAGTATTGTATTTGTAAATATGGTATTGTAAATAGAATTGCTGTGATTGAATTATTATTTTTACTTCAAGCAAGTTAAGTGGGTTCCCTAGCTCACTAATATGTACTATAAAAAACGTTATTCGAAAACTGTTCTAGCTAAGCTGAACATCACTGAATTATGGCCTTTTGCGTCTCAACTTTGGTTTGGTGTCTTAGAGTCGGGTGATCTCCGAACTGGTCGATGGTATGTTGTGACGGCGTTTGCCTTGAGGGTGTGGAATGTGCTGTGAATAATACCCTGTATTCCGTTGATCAGTCGGGCTCATAGCCAAGTTTCCGGGATTCCTCGGAAAAAACCTTCCGGCCGATTTGAGCGTGCTATCAGGCGACCCCACGTCCAAGCACTCGCAAGATATGCTCGAATCGGACAGGGTCGGATCATGATACTTGGAGACGACCAGCAAACTCTCGGTGGACTTGTTTGGCTGGGGATAACGCTGATGCGGCTGATGCTGGACGTATATCCTGTGCTGGATCTGCTTCTCGTTGGCCGAGTGTCTGTGGTTGCGATGCTCGTGTGTGCTTTTGGTGCTGTGCGCCCTGCTGTGCCCTTTCGAATTCTGCTTGTTTGAAGTGTCAGAGTATCCGTAGCCGAACCCATACCCTCCGAACGCCTTCGTCGTCAGATTGTCCCAAGACTTCGGCTTATACTGCGGCTGATACAACTGATGGTGGTGATGGTTGAGGTTTTGCATCTTGGGTGGTGTCCTGGCGTGCCTGCTCTCGTTTGGATTGTCCCAGTAGAGGGTGTCTGTACTTAGCGACGTTGTATAGCTGGCTACAGAGCTTTCACACGTAGGCACTGTCACGCTGACTTCGCTCGAAGTGCAAGATTGCAAGCTGCATTGACTGACGAGACCTGCGCCGAAGTTCAAATAGCGATATCTCGGCGCATTCTGTGGCGGCGGTGCTTGGCACTGAGATTTGGACCTGGTCTGCGACGAAGACTCTCTCTTTGTACTCTCCTTTTCAGGCGGTCTCCCCTTCTCCTTTTTCCTATGGTGGTGATGGTGATGATGGTGATGCTCTTTGTCGTGGTGTTTATGGTGTCGCATTCGTCTCCTGGTGCTGGGCACACAGTGCGGATCGCAGCAGGGGCTCGCTAGATCGTACGCCTCCAAGCTGGCACTGTCCTGATTATTCTGCGGCGGATAGCAAGGATTGCACCTGTGCGAATGGTTGTGCGTCTTCTTGGTCGTTTTGACGTTGGGTGGGGTTTGTGTTCCGTTGGTTTGATTGACGAATCCTGGGTGCATGGGTCTAGATGTAATGCTGACACCTTGACTGTCACACGGTGTTTTTACGATAAAATGGTGGTGGTCGCTTCTGCTGCGAGGAGGTCCCAAGCTGACCACGTAGTCTCCAGACCTCGAAGTCGACGGCTGCAGAACGTAAGCTCTATAGCTGGGGTCCAAATACTGGTAAGTGAGCATCACTTGGGTGTGCTTCTGCTTCGAGGCTACATCCTCGGTCGAAACTGTGGGACGGCAATACAGGTAGTTAGGTCCGTCTTCTTCCAGAGGCGTATCCTCACCGGTGTCGTTTGCGTTCTTCTTCCTCTGAGACGGCAGACTGTGGGTTTTCCATTTGCCGTCGAGCATCTCGCGCTCTCGCAAACAGAGCCTCTCCAATTCGTTGGTTTTATCCTGGAGCATTCTCTGCAGCTCTATGTAACGTATGTGAAGCTCCACCTGATAGTTATATACATATGTAAAACATTAAAGCATATTATACAATGTGAACGTGTGAAAAAGTTGAAGTGGACACATATCGAGAAGAGTGATCGAGAAGACATACGCGAGAAATACTGGAATGGTAACCTAGAGAATGTGAAAGAAAGCAAGGTAGACCGAGTGGACGGTGGGCTGATGAAGTGAAAATAATGTGTGGAGTCAAATGGATGCAGATATCTCAAGACACACAGGAATGGAAGAACAGGAATTGTACATTATGACGCTCCTTTGTCACCAGTGCACTGACACGATAAATTCACTGGAGGAAGCTGCCAGCATCCAGCCAGCATGCTGCCAGCAGGGAAGCATGGAAAGATGTATGCTCGGTATAACGAGAAGAGATCGTAAGAGGAATACATGGGTAAGAAGCACGACCAAGGTGGCAGATATAGTGGAACGTGTGAAAAAAATGAAGTGGCAATGGGCTGGACACATAGCGAGAATAATGGATGGCAGATGGACGCGAAAAATACTGGAATAATAGCCGAGAGGATGTGAAAGAAAGCAAGGTAGAACGAGCGGACGATGGGCTGATGAATTGAGAAGGATGTGTGGAGTGTCAAGTAAGTGCAGATTGCTCAAGAAAGACAGGAATGGAAGAGGATTGGAGAGGCCTTCATACAGCAGTGGATGGTGAACGGCTGGAAATGATGATTATATGTACAATGTGGTGGTTGTTTTCAAAATTTTGTTATTTCTGAAACTTGTAACGCATTTCAAAGCTGTAGAATAGGGGAACGCATTAATTTGTCAATAAACTAATTAAGTTGATTATCATTTAAGACTTTTATGAAATTCTCTTATAAAAATGCGACTTTTTTTCAAGCATTAATTTTGGCATTTGTAGAGAATCGTTTTGCTTCAAAAATCAGCATATTATTTATTAGAAAAAGAACAATATCAACCATAAAATACTCTTTTTTTCATTGTCACGACGTAACTTTATGCCATTTTAAAACGATTTAAATCATCCAATGTTTGACGATCAAATTTTACTAGGAAACTATCGAAAATTTTGGTAGCTACCTTTCTCACGCAATCTTCGAACAGTACCACCATTCGCATTCGCGTATCGCAATTTTTGATAAAGTTGACCAAAGTTTTGTGATCGGCCTTCTCCATGTCTACCCCATTTATGGAGAGGATCACGTCTCCTTCTCTCATCCCGGATCTGTATGCTGGTCCATCAAACTCCACGTAATCCACATACGTGATCATTTCGATCTCTTGCTCCTGCAAAGCAAATAAAACAACCATACAAAACAACAGTTTAAACGTGCACGACAGCAATATACATATAGGTAGGTAAGTTCGATTCGGAATTTTGCAATTGGATAGTATAAATACATCGCTGGCAATCGCATATAATAAATATAACCGCTATCTACTGTGCAATTAACAAACGCCAGTTACACCTCTTCGCTGAGATGGTGTTTAAACAAGCGCCTATTCATTAATGGCGTCTTGTTAGTCTAAAACCAGTTCCGTTTTGATATTTTCCCACATAAATATATTCCGGAACAATCGAAGAAATCCCGTCGAGATTAAGTATTGTGATTCGGTGGTTCGTGATTCAGCAGGTTTGTTAGCAACGAACACACTGTGTAGTCTACATAGGTACTTAATTTGACACGCTTATAATAATACACCTCTGTGTTCATCTTCCAATTATTCTCGCTTGCAAAGAAAATCAAAACATTTTAACAAAAGAAAAACAAGCGAAATGTGAACTGTTTATATATACAATCATACAATCAAACTCAGATTATTCGAGGAACTTGGTTAGAATATCAGTTTGTTCTAATAACAAAATACTTAATACTAGCTTTAAGTAGGGCGTTGTTTGATTTACTCAAATTGTCAAAAAATAATGGAATTTGTGCAAATTGTACTATATAAATGTACTATAAACATTAGATCAGAGTATGTACATTGCCAGTAACCAAAAATTCATAGAGGCTACAGTGCTAGAAAAGGACAGAGTTAAATTGTTTACTCTCTTTGCACTTTTCTATTGATAATATTTCATTTGAAGACGTACATAGATATTACAGTCATCGTTTCATTATATATAAAAGTACACAGAGATCAAGCAATTAAACTCTGCCCTTATCTAATACTGTACTAAACCACGCCTCTAGAAATTTATGTAAATTTATTGTGTATAATGTACATATACCTACATATGTACGTTTTGAAATGATGATTTAGACATTGATTTGTGGAAATAAGAAAACATTTGACACATGTGTAATACAATTCGCGCAAAATTTAACATTGGACATCTTGTAGAGCTAATGAGTATATTATTAAAAAAATTGACAGATCATACAATCAACGCAATGCACATACATACATACATATGTAAATATATACATAAATTCAAAATCACAAGCGTGATAAATGCAATTATATGCAGATATTTACAGACCCGCATTTGATTATCGCTTTACAATAAATACATACATACATACCTACATATAATGAATAGTGCAAACAACGAATGCAAGTTTGCAACATTTTTCAAAATATTAAATATCGCAACAGTCGATTACATTGTAATACATTCACAGTAAGCGATTGAGTGTTGGAATCTTTTCTACGAGTAAGGAACAAGCAGAATGTTTAAATTATATTTAGGAATTCGTTTAGAATATCATTGCTTGTTCACCTTCTTGTAATGGATGCCATAGCTCTGCAACGTGAAGCAGTACGAACCGTTCTCCTTTTCGACTATTATAGTCCTTCTGCGCCAATCTTCTTCGGGTTTGGTTATGGCGATGCGATCAGACTTGACCCTCTCCAATATCTGACACTGAAATTCACACGATAATAATTATAGGTTTTTTTTTTTTTATTTTTCGAAGGTTTTCCACGTAACACCATTTCCTCGGCAGATCCTTATTGGATCACTTTATTAATTTATTAATATTATTATTTATTACTTTATTAATTCATGCGCTCAATTTATGCTATAATTTTCGGTAATATTAACCATTTTAAATGGATGTAATATCGTATACTAGAATAAGCAATACTCAGAATAAGAAGGCGGCTCCGGAGCCGCATGCGGCTCTTTGTAGGAAAACCTGCGGCTCTCGTTGTCATCCAACATTTTGCGTGAAATACAAAATGTTGACCCACAATTTACACAAGATCAAAATGAATATCCTTTCCACAATGTCGTGGCTATAAAATGCTTTAAGATGGTTTTTTAGATAAAAATTTATAATAATTTTTAGTAATAACCTGGCGAACGTTAAGAAATATCACGAGGACAACTTATTTCTTACTATATTATTAATGATTAATGAGTAACATTTAATTTAATTTTGAATGTATAATTAGATAATAATATGTTGCGGCTCCCAAACCAATCAATTTTGCAAGGTTTTCCCTAATTTGGCTCTTAGCTCGAAAAAGGTTCCCGACCACTGGTCTAGAACAATTCACTCCCAAATCAGAATTGTAGAAAGACTGTCATGAAAGGTTATTTTGAAAGCAGGAAATTTAATAAAATAAAATCGTCACCGATGCAATTGGAGAAGTCGTGCATTTTCAGTACTAATTTCAATCACAAACATCTTTCAAAATGTACACAGCTTAAGAGCGATATTACACTGAGCAACCACACCAACAACCAGATTTTTTGTGACGGTGGCGAGCATCTTATTACATTGCACCACTTTTACTTCACCAGCTACCTGCTCATCTCATAATCTTCATACAAAAAAATAGGTCTAGGAAGCTATACGACTACTAGGTACTCTATGTAGTAGTATGTAGACGTAGACAATATATAAAATTCAACCTCTCATATTTCTGAATTTCATTGTTTTCGAAACAATTGCGTTGACATTGCGTTGCGTTGACAATTGAGTACGAGGATGCTAAAAAGGTCGGAAAAGGGTTTTTGGTGAAGGTTTTTTTTGTCGAACATTGACTTCCAAGAAATTTTTATGCAACAGAGAATCGCATCGTCTAATACGTAGCATTGGAACCTGTATCTGGTCGTCGAGGTTAAAAAAAATGTGGTGTTCCGTTTGGTTGCTCAGTGTAATATCACCCTTGGGACATTGTAATAAAAACAGTTAAATATATGAAGATTTTTTTTTTTTTTTTTTTTTTATTTAGAGACATAACTTGGAAGTTAATTACACACAAAAGTATCTTAAAGCTAAAATTACAAAATAAACTTATCTATCTATTAGCACTTGTACAGAGGTGCCGTTTTAAGGCTGCCAGGAATTTGTCCACTTGGTTTATTTGTCTCGGACCATCTGGCAGTCCATTATATTCAACCACACCCCTGTACAAGATACTCGCCTCCTAGATCTACTTAATTTTAAATTCTTAACTATTTATTAACTTATTCTTACCCCTAGTATTATAATTATGTATATTAAACCCCCTTATTAAATAGTCCCCTTAAAACCCTTAAAAATATATAGATAGAAATATATACTACATGCACACTTTTAAGGTTTCATTTACATTCATCCAATTCAATTCTTTCAACATATTTCTTACACTAGTTAATCTATTCACATTGAAAATACTTCGCATAGCTCTATTTTGCAATATTTGCATTCTATTTTTAATTTTTAATTTTATATAATAATAGCTAATTAGCTAATTTAACATACATACATCTATTACATATTTATAACAACTACATAAATCAAATACACATTATACACTATACTTATGTATACATTACTACTATCTCTCACAGAGGTGTCTCCTCACACTTTTCAAGAATGTATCTATTGTCTTAGAAGACTTGATGCACTCCAGGAGGGCATTATACATTAATACACCCCTGTGAAAAACACCACCAGCTGTCTTTGATTTCTCTACTCTACCTACAACTAGTTGGTTTTTATCTCTAGTAGAATAACTCTGAATATAACTATTTCTAATGATATAATTCTTAAAATAACTTGGCCATAACTTATGATCTAACTTATAAACAAAAGACAATGTACTTAATTTTAAACAATTTCAAACACTCACCCATCCCAATTCATACATATAACATACTTCTAATACTGTTTAGCCCACCAATATTTAAAATACCCTGATCGGTCTATTTTGCAATATTTGCATTCTATCTTTAATTTTTAATTTTATTTATTTTATATAATAATAGCTAATTAGATAATTTAACATACATACATCAATTACATATTTATAACAACTACATAAATCAAATACACATTATACACTATACTTATGTATACATAACTACTATCTCTCACAGAGGTGTCTCCTCACACTTTTCAAGAATGTATCTATTGTCTTAGAAGACTTGATGCACTCCGGGAGGGCATTATACATTAATACACCCCTGTGAAAAACACCACCAGCTGTCTTTGATTTCTCTACTCTACCTACAACTAGTTGGTTTTTATTTCTAGTAGAATAACTCTGAATATAACTATTTATAATGATATAATTCTTAAAATAACTTGGCAATAACTTATGATCTAACTTATAAACAAAAGACAATGTACTTAATTTTAAACAATTTCAAACACTCACCCATCCCAATTCATACATATAACATACTTCTAATACTATTTAGCCCACCAATATTTAAAATACCCCTGATCGGTCTATTTTGCAATATTTGCATTCTATCTTTAATTTTTTTTTTTTTATTTTATTTTTTTATATAATAATAGCTAATTAGATAATTTAACATACATACATCAATTACATATTTATAACAACTACATAAATCAAATACACATTATACACTATACTTATGTATACATAACTACTATCTCTCACAGAGGTGTCTCCTCACACTTTTCAAGAATGTATCTATTGTCTTAGAAGACTTGATGCACTCCGGGAGGGCATTATACATTAATACACCCCTGTGAAAAACACCACCAGCTGTCTTTGATTTCTCTACTCTACCTACAACTAGTTGGTTTTTTTTTCTAGTAGAATAACTCTGAATATAACTATTTATAATGATATAATTCTTAAAATAACTTGGCAATAACTTATGATCTAACTTATAAAACAAAGACAATGTACTTAATTTTAAACAATTTCAAACACTCACCCATCCCAATTCATACATATAATATACTTCTAATACTGTTTAGCCCACCAACATTTAAAATACCCCTGATCGGTCTATTTTGCAATATTTGCATTCTATCTTTAATTTTTATTTTATTTTATTTTATATAATAATAGCTAATTAGATAATTTAACATACATACATCTATTACATATTTATAACAACTACATAAATCAAATACACATTATACACTATACTTATGTATACATAACTACTATCTCTCACAGAGGTGTCTCCTCACACTTTTCAAGAATGTATCTATTGTCTTAGAAGACTTGATGCACTCCAGGAGGGCATTATACATTAATACACCCCCTGTGAAAAAACCACCAGCTGTCTTTGATTTCTACTCTACCTACAACTAGTTGGTTTTTATTTCTAGTAGAATAACTCTGAATATAACTATTTATAATGATATAATTCTTAAAATAACTTGGCAATAACTTATGATCTAACTTATAAACAAAAGACAATGTACTTAATTTTAAACAATTTCAAACACTCACCCATCCCAATTCATACATATAACATACTTCTAATACTATTTAGCCCACCAATATTTAAAATACCCCTGATCGGTCTATTTTGCAATATTTGCATTCTATCTTTAATTTTTTATTTATTTATTTTATATAATAATAGCTAATTAGATAATTTAACATACATACATCTATTACATATTTATAACAACTACATAAATCAAATACACATTATACACTATACTTATGTAAACATAACTACTATCTCTCACAGAGGTGTCTCCTCACACTTTTCAAGAATGTATCTATTGTCTTAGAAGACTTGATGCACTCCGGGAGGGCATTATACATTAATACACCCCCTGTGAAAAAACACCACCAGCTGTCTTTGATTTCTCTACTCTACCTACAACTAGTTGGTTTTTATTTCTAGTAGAATAACTCTGAATATAACTATTTATAATGATATAATTCTTAAAATAACTTGGCAATAACTTATGATCTAACTTATAAACAAAAGACAATGTACTTAATTTTAAACAATTTCAAACACTCACCCATCCCAATTCATACATATAACATACTTCTAATACTGTTTAGCCCACCAATATTTAAAATACCCCTGATCGGTCTATTTTTTGCAATATTTGCATTCTATCTTTAATTTTTTTATTTTATTTATTTTATATAATAATAGCTAATTAGATAATTTAACATACATACATCTATTACATATTTATAACAACTACATAAATCAAATACACATTATACACTATACTTATGTATACATAACTACTATCTCTCACAGAGGTGTCTCCTCACACTTTTCAAGAATGTATCTATTGTCTTAGAAGACTTGATGCACTCCGGGAGGGCATTATACATTAATACACCCCTGTGAAAAACACCACCAGCTGTCTTTGATTTCTCTACTCTACCTACAACTAGTTGGTTTTATTTCTAGTAGAATAACTCTGAATATAACTATTTATAATGATATAATTCTTAAAATAACTTGGCAATAACTTATGATCTAACTTATAAACAAAAGACAATGTACTTAATTTTAAACAATTTCAAACACTCACCCATCCCAATTCATACATATAACATACTTCTAATACTGTTTAGCCCACCAATATTTAAAATACCCCTGATCGGTCTATTTTGCAATATTTGCATTCTATCTTTAATTTTTTATTTTATATAATAATAGCTAATTAGATAATTTAACATACATACATCTATTACATATTTATAACAACTACATAAATCAAATACACATTATACACTATACTTATGTATACATAACTACTATCTCTCACAGAGGTGTCTCCTCACACTTTTCAAGAATGTATCTATTGTCTTAGAAGACTTGATGCACTCCGGGAGGGCATTATACATTAATACACCCCTGTGAAAAACACCACCAGCTGTCTTTGATTTCTCTACTCTACCTACAACTAGTTGGTTTTATTTCTAGTAGAATAACTCTGAATATAACTATTTATAATGATATAATTCTTAAAATAACTTGGCAATAACTTATGATCTAACTTATAAACAAAGACAATGTACTTAATTTTAAACAATTTCAAACACTCACCCATCCCAATTCATACATATAACATACTTCTAATACTGTTTAGCCCACCAATATTTAAAATACCCTGATCGGTCTATTTTGCAATATTTGCATTCTATCTTTAATTTTTTTTTATTTTATTTATTTTATATAATAATAGCTAATTAGATAATTTAACATACATACATCAATTACATATTTATAACAACTACATAAATCAAATACACATTATACACTATACTTATGTATACATAACTACTATCTCTCACAGAGGTGTCTCCTCACACTTTTCAAGAATGTATCTATTGTCTTAGAAGACTTGATGCACTCCGGGAGGGCATTATACATTAATACCCCCCTGTGAAAACCACCACCAGCTGTCTTTGATTTCTCTACTCTACCTACAACTAGTTGGTTTTTATTTCTAGTAGAATAACTCTGAATATAACTATTTATAATGATATAATTCTTAAAATAACTTGGCAATAACTTATGATCTAACTTATAAACAAAAAGACAATGTACTTAATTTTAAACAATTTCAAACACTCACCCATCCCAATTCATACATATAACATACTTCTAATACTATTTAGCCCACCAATATTTAAAATACCCTGATCGGTCTATTTTGCAATATTTGCATTCTATCTTTAATTTTTTTTATTTTATTTATTTTATATAATAATAGCTAATTAGATAA
This sequence comes from Parapsyche elsis, assembly GCA_022651745.1. Classification (NCBI taxonomy): domain Eukaryota; kingdom Metazoa; phylum Arthropoda; class Insecta; order Trichoptera; family Hydropsychidae; genus Parapsyche; species Parapsyche elsis. Next base: position 255,619 of record JAGVSN010000071.1, on the reverse strand, counting down.
TTTAACATACATACATCAATTACATATTTATAACAACTACATAAATCAAATACACATTATACACTATACTTATGTATACATAACTACTATCTCTCACAGAGGTGTCTCCTCACACTTTTCAAGAATGTATCTATTGTCTTAGAAGACTTGATGCACTCCGGGAGGGCATTATACATTAATACACCCTGTGAAAAACACCACCAGCTGTCTTTGATTTCTCTACTCTACCTACAACTAGTTGGTTTTATTTCTAGTAGAATAACTCTGAATATAACTATTTATAATGATATAATTCTTAAAATAACTTGGCAATAACTTATGATCTAACTTATAAACAAAAGACAATGTACTTAATTTTAAACAATTTCAAACACTCACCCATCCCAATTCATACATATAACATACTTCTAATACTGTTTAGCCCACCAATATTTAAAATACCCTGATCGGTCTATTTTGCAATATTTGCATTCTATCTTTAATTTTTATTTTATTTATTTTATATAATAATAGCTAATTAGATAATTTAACATACATACATCTATTACATATTTATAACAACTACATAAATCAAATACACATTATACACTATACTTATGTATACATAACTACTATCTCTCACAGAGGTGTCTCCTCACACTTTTCAAGAATGTATCTATTGTCTTAGAAGACTTGATGCACTCCAGGAGGGCATTATACATTAATACACCCTGTGAAAAACACCACCAGCTGTCTTTGATTTCTCTACTCTACCTACAACTAGTTGGTTTTATTTCTAGTAGAATAACTCTGAATATAACTATTTATAATGATATAATTCTTAAAATAACTTGGCAATAACTTATGATCTAACTTATAAACAAAAGACAATGTACTTAATTTTAAACAATTTCAAACACTCACCCATCCCAATTCATACATATAACATACTTAATACTATTTAGCCCACCAATATTTAAAATACCCTGATCGGTCTATTTTGCAATATTTGCATTCTATCTTTAATTTTTTTATTTTATTTATTTTATATAATAATAGCTAATTAGATAATTTAACATACATACATCTATTACATATTTATAACAACTACATAAATCAAATACACATTATACACTATACTTATGTATACATAACTACTATCTCTCACAGAGGTGTCTCCTCACACTTTTCAAGAATGTATCTATTGTCTTAGAAGACTTGATGCACTCCGGGAGGGCATTATACATTAATACACCCCTGTGAAAAACACCACCAGCTGTCTTTGATTTCTCTACTCTACCTACAACTAGTTGGTTTTTATTTCTAGTAGAATAACTCTGAATATAACTATTTATAATGATATAATTCTTAAAATAACTTGGCAATAACTTATGATCTAACTTATAAACAAAAGACAATGTACTTAATTTTAAACAATTTCAAACACTCACCCATCCCAATTCATACATATAACATACTTCTAATACTATTTAGCCCACCAATATTTAAAATACCCCTGATCGGTCTATTTTGCAATATTTGCATTCTATCTTTAATTTTTTATTTTATTTATTTTATATAATAATAGCTAATTAGATAATTTAACATACATACATCAATTACATATTTATAACAACTACATAAATCAAATACACATTATACACTATACTTATGTATACATAACTACTATCTCTCACAGAGGTGTCTCCTCACACTTTTCAAGAATGTATCTATTGTCTTAGAAGACTTGATGCACTCCAGGAGGGCATTATACATTAATACACCCCTGTGAAAAACACCACCAGCTGTCTTTGATTTCTCTACTCTACCTACAACTAGTTGGTTTTTATTTCTAGTAGAATAACTCTGAATATAACTATTTATAATGATATAATTCTTAAAATAACTTGGCAATAACTTATGATCTAACTTATAAACAAAAGACAATGTACTTAATTTTAAACAATTTCAAACACTCACCCATCCCAATTCATACATATAACATACTTCTAATACTATTTAGCCCACCAATATTTAAAATACCCTGATCGGTCTATTTTGCAATATTTGCATTCTATCTTTAATTTTTTATTTTATTTATTTTATATAATAATAGCTAATTAGATAATTTAACATACATACATCAATTACATATTTATAACAACTACATAAATCAAATACACATTATACACTATACTTATGTATACATAACTACTATCTCTCACAGAGGTGTCTCCTCACACTTTTCAAGAATGTATCTATTGTCTTAGAAGACTTGATGCACTCCGGGAGGGCATTATACATTAATACACCCCTGTGAAAAACACCACCAGCTGTCTTTGATTTCTCTACTCTACCTACAACTAGTTGGTTTTTATTTCTAGTAGAATAACTCTGAATATAACTATTTCTAATGATATAATTCTTAAAATAACTTGGCAATAACTTATGATCTAACTTATAAACAAAAGACAATGTACTTAATTTTAAACAATTTCAAACACTCACCCATCCCAATTCATACATATAACATACTTCTAATACTGTTTAGCCCACCAATATTTAAAATACCCCTGATCGGTCTATTTTGCAATATTTGCATTCTATCTTTAATTTTTTATTTTATTTATTTTATATAATAATAGCTTATTAGATAATTTAACATACATACATCTATTACATATTTATAACAACTACATAAATCAAATACACATTATACACTATACTTATGTATACATAACTACTATCTCTCACAGAGGTGTCTCCTCACACTTTTCAAGAATGTATCTATTGTCTTAGAAGACTTGATGCACTCCGGGAGGGCATTATACATTAATACACCCCTGTGAAAAACACCACCAGCTGTCTTTGATTTCTCTACTCTACCTACAACTAGTTGGTTTTTATTTCTAGTAGAATAACTCTGAATATAACTATTTCTAATGATATAATTCTTAAAATAACTTGGCCATAACTTATGATCTAACTTATAAACAAAAGACAATGTACTTAATTTTAAACAATTTCAAACACTCACCCATCCCAATTCATACATATAATATACTTCTAATACTGTTTAGCCCACTAACATTTAAAATACCCCTGATCGGTCTATTTTGCAATATTTGCATTCTATCTTTAATTTTTTATTTTATTTATTTTATATAATAATAGCTAATTAGCTAATTTAACATACATACATCTATTACATATTTATAACAACTACATAAATCAAATACACATTATACACTATACTTATGTATACATAACTACTATCTCTCACAGAGGTGTCTCCTCACACTTTTCAAGAATGTATCTATTGTCTTAGAAGACTTGATGCACTCCAGGAGGGCATTATACATTAATACACCCCTGTGAAAAACACCACCAGCTGTCTTTGATTTCTCTACTCTACCTACAACTAGTTGGTTTTTATCTCTAGTAGAATAACTCTGAATATAACTATTTCTAATGATATAATTCTTAAAATAACTTGGCCATAACTTATGATCTAACTTATAAACAAAAGACAATGTACTTAATTTTAAACAATTTCAAACATTCACCCATCCCAATTCATATAACATACTTCTAATACTGTTTAGTCTACCAACTAAAATATTTCTTAACCTAACACCAACACCAAATATTTTAAATTATCAACTATTTCAATTAACTTATTTACTAAACTTAAAAAATAGCCACAATACATAAAATGAGGACGAACTATTGCATTATATACTAATATGTTCGTGGAATACTCAAGATACGAAATACTGAAGTTTCAAATTAAATGCAGCATATCTTTGTCAAACGCGCAACTTTCACAAAAATTCATTCAAAAGTAACGTTTCAAAAGTGCTACTAATCTAATAAAGCAAAATATAGCGCTTTAGCTATATTTTAACATTAAAATAAAATGTTCGTTTTAAGTAAAATCGCCCCCTTTGCGTGGGAGCTACTCTATGTATGTACGTATATTAAATTAAATTTGACCAAATCTAACTAACAGATACTATGTAGATAGTTGGGTTTTCACGATCGATTTCAAATTTCACATCGTACATTTTCTACGAAAGTGTAAACGCAAATCAAATTAGAATCCTATGCCAGTGCATATTTAAACATATACATAGTCGCGTGAATCATACTGATGAAGTGAAATCAGTATTTCGTAGCGAGGCACTTATTGGGTAGAACGGATATAATGATACCAAAATTGTAGCCGAATGCGACAGCGAGAGAATACTGATAATGTCAACACATTGATAAAGTCGACAAATCTTCAGGAAAAACGATCAATTCGATTGAATATCATTAGATTGGTCCTTAAGGGGCTCACATTTAAAATGTACTCGCGTTGAAATAGGATCCCAGAGCAAATGGATACTTTGTATTAAAAGATGTTAAATAAGAAAAAATATTCATATCGAATTCGACCCATTTCCCCCAGAAGACTCAAACATTGCACGCTAAATTAGAAATTGAATTCATCGAATTGCAAACTCTCGCTAAATTTTGCAACCTTCGTTTTTCTCGAAATATCATTTTGACATTGGCCCTTTTAGAATCGAGATATATTCGACTCGGTTATTTCATTATAAATAAAACGAAGGATGAAACTAGGATGGAGTGCTTTTGGATGAATGAACATAATTTTAAAATCCAACATTCGGCTATGCTTAAAAATAAGGCGTACGACCAAATGCGTACAGCCGGTTATGCCGTATGGATGTGAAACGTGGATGCTACATACACACGTAAGATCCAGTGCACATAGAGAAGCATGGGAATTTGTACATATGCTCGGTATAACGAGATGAGATCATTAGAGGAATGCATGGATAAGAAGCATGACCAAGATGGTAGATGGACTCGGATACTGGAATAGTATCCGAGAGGATGTGAAATAAAGCAAGGTAGAACGAGTGGAATATGGGCTGATGAATTGAGTAGAATGTGTTGAGTCAAGTGGATGCAAATTGCTCAAGACAGACAGGAATGGAAGCGGATTGGAGTGGCCTTCATCCAGCAGTGGATGGTGAATGACTGAAAATGGCCTGTAATATTTCAATACGAAAACTCGATGATTCAACGTTGACATTTTAACGTTCTTGTTGTAATTACAAAATCTTTCTGAAATTTTATAGGATTGGCAACGGATTCTAAACATGCGATTCTAAACATTAAATATAAACAGTAATTTGTACTTCATATCACATTGTAATCGGAGTGTACACCTTTTCTGTGTACAACTACAGCGATTGCGTTGACTTTTTCGACATTGACAATTTTGACAAATTGACAATATTGAAAAATTGACAATTTTTCGATCGCTCACTGATCATTTCAAAATTATATTCATACAATGTACGTACCGTAGACGATTCCATTTCATCTTTGGAATGATCGTTTTGATGGGCATGTCTTTTGCTGATTGCTCCCGTGTGGGTCGACGAGCCCTTGTGCACCTTCTCGTTCAATTTCGGCGAATCCATCATATCGTAATTTATCTAGAAATGAAACGAAATCAGCCGATTAATCACTACAGCAACATACATAAATCGAAACATCGAAAAATATTTTGATTTAACGCGACCACACGTAGATCTTTCGTACGGCACTAAAAATCGAAACGCTAATTTTGTTGCCCGGTTTTAGAGTTTCTAAAACCACTCTTACGAATATATGTATTTATTAAAGACATGTAATCTTTTATTGTCGATCTTTTCGATTTGCATGAATCGTTTTGTATTTTTTTTTTTTTTGTACGACCTTGTACAGTTTTAATGCATTTAAAGACGATTCAATGTACTTTGTATGGGTATGTATGGGCAGTCTTTGTGTTTGAGACAAAGCGTTTTTGACGATTCTCTTAAGCCGAGATGAAAATCAATATTTGTAGCCTCAATAGCGTCGATCTCGATAAACTTTTCATACGCAGACTTATCTGAGGATTGCCACGTACATACACTTTAAATGAATGCAAACGAATTTATGTACATACTATAATTTTCTCGCTTTCTACATAGTTCGACCACGGGGAAAAGTAGCGTGTTGGTCGCCCATTTTCCACCGCTGAAACACTTCCGACATTAATAACAATAAAAAAAATTAACAACAAATGGCAAACACACACAATGATACAACCTTGAGCGATGTGTCGTTCGAGTGCACACAATAATGAATCGAAGACGACACCGCAAACGACATGTCGTATTATTTTTTTTTGCATAATTGCTTTTGCCATTTCGAAACGTGCAAGGCGACGACAAGACTTGCACCGATCGATTTTAATTGTAAAAATAAATAATTTGTATTATTGTCGTACACATTTTCCGCATTGTGTGCGTGTGTGTGTGCGTGCGTGTTGTACATAGTGTGTATTCACCTGTTAGCCGGTCAAAGGGCGACAAAGGGGTGGAATTTTCCGGGTTTTTCCTCGAATCAAATGGGGCGCATGGTCCTTTGAAGGCTCCAGCACCCCTAGTGGGGCCCCTGGATGGGGGCAGAGGCACCTAGGTGCTCCTCTTGGTGCGGTTTGTCGCTACTGAAGAGCGAGCATCGATCGGCGCACGCGTATAGGCCATGCGCGCACAACTGTAACTAAGCTACGGATACTCGCTCCCATATATATATTCGCACAGAAGTACTCTCGCCAAAATTAAAAGTGGTGGAAGGGGCAGGGTGAACAGTGCACGTGTTCTGTGCAACGTGTTTCAGAGGATGTCGAATAATTATTCAGGGGCTGTTTTTTTCACGTGTCCCAGCTCTTACTGCCCACTTACTGTAACTGACAAAACAACAATATCGAGATAAATGGTTTTATTCCAAATTTGTGTTTTTCTTCATATATTACTGATTTATTTAAACCTTTTTTTTGTGCATGAGGCTATTTTCTGTCGTGTTTTGATAATTCTAAGGAAAAATTATAAAAAAAATGAATACTTTAGTAGTTACGTCACTTCATTATTCGTTATTAATGTGAACATATGACTATTCCAAACTTCAACCACTCTATTTGAAAAGAATGAATCTCTAACAATCTTATTTGATGTTCGGAGTCTAAGAGTATGACCTCTTACATAGATGAGGGTTCTCATTGAACATAATGAGGTTGGTCATATCACATGAATAATGATTATTTATTATTTTGAATACTTCAATTAAATCACCTCTTGATCTCCTCGTCTCCAATGTGGAGGGATTCAGTCTTTTCAATCTTTCATGATAAGGTAGTGACCGAAGTAAATATTGGTGATACTATTTCTCTGCGCAAGCAGATACGTTAAATTTAATAGCTTAAAAAAAAGTCACTTTTGGATGAAGATATGTACATTAATTTTGATATGAAAAATCGCAAGAATACACTCCCATAACCCCTAAAACGCATCTAACTCATTTTCGTAATTTTGTTAATAATAAGTTACGTTAAGTGGGCTCAGGACGGCAGTGTATGTACATCAGCCAGGAATTATCCGAGTGAAAATTTATACCGCATTTAGTATGCAAGGTTCAATCTTATTCAATGTCAACCAAGGGTGTTTAGTTTTATGGGTCGATATCTGGTGATAGAGAAAAATAAGGTCGTTAGGGTCAAAAGATGAATATTTGTCTGTGTCTAGCTCAGTGGTTCTTAACCGGTGCTTAGGATAAATAAAAAGCGCAATGCTGTTTATCGTTATAAAAATGGCATATCGAAGAAAAAAAGTGTGTATGTAAATATTATGTTCCCTTTACTTCATAATGAAAATGTCGAGGGAATTATTTCCAGTGTATCAAAACATCTATCAATTTTGGAAGAACAGATTGCTAGTTAAGTTTCCTTACTACATCATCATCGTCATTTTCAGCCGTTCACCATCCACTGCTGGATGAAGGCCTCTCCAATCCTCTTTCATTCCTGTCTGTCTTGAGCAATCTGCATCCACTGCATCCACACATTCTTCTCAATTCATCAGCCCATCTTACACTCGGTCTACCTCGCTTTCTTTCACATCATCTCGGATACCATTACAGTATTTTTTCCTTACTTGAAGATTGAAAATTATGACTGGATACGAAATCCATTTGACATAACTTACATATACATATATTGAGTTACGGATTAATTTATAATATCTTTGTCTTTGTACTGTAAAAAATCAATTTTCAGAAATAACTCTTGAGGAGTTTTGGATTTTTGTCCAAGTCGAATACCCAGCTCTCTTCCACAAGGGCATCGATAGTTTTGTTATAATTTTCAACATCATATTTGTGTGAGCTTGGTTTCTCAACATTTACCAATATAAAAATTAAACTATGCGAAAGGAAATATAGACGAAGAAAAGAAGGTACATAGAAGGTAGCACATCAGACTTGATATTGTTGAAATCTGTAAAAGGCATCAAGCTCAAGTGTCGCATTAATGTGACACATTTGTTTCACGTTTTTTCAGTGCTCGAATTCAGCGGGAGCGGCAGGGAGCGGGCGTTTCCTTTCGTGAAATTTGAAAACGTAGCGTATCCTTTCGTGAAATCTGTAAATTTAGCGCTCCCTTTCGTAAAAAACCAAAATTTCCGTGATCTTTCAATAATTATTGCCGAAAAAATGTTAGAAGGTGAATTTTTTTACATTTATGACTCCTAAATCACAACCTTTGACTGGAATTCCGACAAAGACATCTTATCTGTAGCCAAAAGCCATTTAAAATATTATTATGTTTTGAAAAAGCTGGATGCACGTGTGTTACTCGAAGATAACATTTAGAATTGGAGGGTTTTTAGATTCTATTTATTTTGGTCGGTTATGCGTAAAAAGTTTTATTGCTTTATGGTCGGCACTGTCTGTCACACTATGGTCAAACTGCAACGGGCCTCTCTCGATAATTTACGATATCTTTCTTTGAATTGTCGGCTTTCTTATTTTAACAAAATTTCTAAAGCAGCTGTACCGCTACCATTATACTAATTAATAAAATTTCTGACGCCCATATAAAATCGTTGAATATAATAAAATCGGCCAATAATAATGAAATCGATAAATTTGTACAAAACAGAATGCTCATATTTTAACGACTTTTTCAGAACAGTGTATAGAATGTAAAAAATCAGAGACCATTTTCAGATGTACCTGTTGAAGTTGACTTACAGACATTAAACGGTATTAATCTCGATAAGATTTTTCATTTCGATAAATATATACATATGTATAGGTATCTACATACATACATATGTATAGTTAAAAAAAAAGGTCGTTTGATATTTTTTGAAAATTATCGAGCGCTCCCATTCGTGAAATTTCCATTTCGAGCACTGATTTTTTTATTGTTATTTTTATGACCTTGATGTTTTTGGTGCTCTGCAAATTTTTCTTAAAATCAAAAGTGCTCCGTGACTTCGAAAAGGTTAAAAACCATAGGGTTAGAGGGTTGGTATCTTGAACGAAGGTCCGAGGTTTGATCCCCGTATGTCGAATGATTTTCGACCTTAATTATCGTCATTGGCAAGGTCTCCTGTTAGAATTTGCCAATTTTTTCTAACTAAGTTGTGATGTGAGACGGTTTCACAAATTTTGGCAACATACAAAAAATTCCTTCCTATTTACTATTGTACGTAAATCATCCTTCTTTCCCTTCCTCCGCCCCCCAGAAGGCAATGGTTGCACCACTGGAGAGTATCTTTCCCTAGTTACTCGTACTTCGCTATGACAGTCGGTGAAATTGGTTGTCAAATTGAGAAGAGGCAACGTTTGATCGTTTGATATCAAGTACGAAGTAATAGTTTGCGTCTAAAATGTACAATGCATACTAGTATATTGCTCGTTGTCAATAAACGCGTGCTTTATTATTTTATTATTGACGTGTGTGGCTATATTTTGATCAATGAAAACAAATGAACAAATGAAGTGTGGCACGCGTTGATACGATACGCGTTGAAGCGATTTCAATAGCATTATTTTCGGACAGACAGACAAACAGATTTTAGCTTTTTATATATTACTAGTAAATATATCTATTACCTGTGGACGGGTAATATACTTGTTTATTATTTATCGGCTACGGGAAAAAAAAAAACAATATAAATTATCAAAGAACACAAAAGAAATTATTAATTGTGTACGTACATACATACATATATGTACGTATGTATGTTTGTATTCATGTACGTATGTTTAGTAAAAAAAATGAACAGAGTATTTGTTCGACCAAACCACAAACAGACAACCTTTTATCTATTATATAAAATTCAATGTTTGTTTGTTTGTCGTTCCGCTATGCAAATCTACAGTTTTCAACTTAGAACCGCCAAACTTGGTATACTATCTCATGATACCCTAAGTTAGACCGTAGGTGGGTTTTGGAAGGGGTCGGATCAGGGGGTCAAGGGGGCCCCATACAAATTTTTTTATCTGAAAAAAATTTTGTACTGGAGAATAAATGTTTTCATTTATTTCAATTTTTCATTCAATTTTTGTTTATACTGGAGAATAAATGTCATCCGCCCGAGCAACGCCGGGCAATTCAGCTAGTATACTATAAAATTATGTCCACTATTCTTTTATGTAATGATAATTTTGTAGTTCACATGACGGGGCCACTTTTAATTTACAAGGCCCCCATGTAAGTTGATACTTTTGATAATTATTGCTATACAAAAATTGCAGATGACCTTGTTAAACGCCATTCGGAAAATTCTTTTAAATTTGGATAATCTGATGTATTTTTAAAAGGAAAATCCCATTTGAAGTTTATCTCATACGATAATTTTTCCTTACCAGAAACGAAAACTCTTTCCAAGATATGAACTTTTCCACGATATGAAAATTCTTTACATTTTTATTTAAGGAAAATTCCTTTATAATTCAAACATGGGCATGCTGCTATATGCACACCGTACAAGTTTTGCATAAAAACAATGAAAACATAAAAATCATTGCAATTATTATCGAATAACTAACTATAAGGATCTCTTTACGCGAAACACACAATACAATTATGCAGTTGCACTAAACACAGACGAAAAATGCATGCAGAAATTCTTCAAGGTGATAAAATCCAAAATGGCTTCCATAATATTTTTCACAGCAACTGCACAGGTGTGAAAGTAGCCTAATTGTTTTCACACTGGCGATTTTTGTCGCACGACAAAATCCATAGGAATTACCTTTTTTGAAAACGCAGTACATACATATATAGTAATAAATTATTCTTTGAACTTACTATTTCACTTAAAATAGATCAAACTAATAGGTACACGTTGAAACCACCTCAAATATTCAAAGTATATTCATTATTTTCCGGTACATATACGAAGAATGAAACTAGGATGAACATAGTTTTTAAATCCAACATCCCGCTATGCTTAAAAAATAAGGCATACGACCAATGCGTACTGCCAGTTATGACGTATTGATGTGAAACGTATGTAGATGCTAAATAATATCCAGTGCACACAGAGAAGCATGGAAAGATATGTACGCTTGGTATAACGAGAAGAGATCGTAAGAGGAATACACGGGTAAGAAGCATGACCAAAGTGGCTGATATAGCGGAACGGGTTTAATGTTAATTTTGCCGATCACAATTATTTTAATATATTTTAATTGATGAAATTCGCATTTTTTTATATTAAATTTAATTCAGATTGTTTAATAATTTTTAAATATTAAATAAATATACGTTATTTTACAAATTATGCAAATAAATCGTAAAAAATAAGCGTGAAGATATTCGGTGAGACTTTGACTATACTGTACTAGACGCACCGTTGGTTGACTTGAATTCTGACCCAAACCCGTGACACCACAACCACTTCAAATAATCTCCAGCTCAAATTTGTACGTTTAGACAAAAATAAAAAATACTTGCATAGAGAACCAACCCTTATAAATGCGTCAAATTAAAAAAGGTGGCCAACCTAAGGCATAATAACGCCGAAAAAAAATCCGAAAGAAAAAAAAATTTTTTGACGTTTAAAATTTTCTAGACGACTACATATAAGTATTTTATAACTTTCAAATATCACAATTAATATCACAACAACAATTTTGAGCATAAAATTACTAAATTTTGAGTTACAGACCGCAAAGGTCAAAAAAATGTAAAAATTGTCAATTTTTTTAAACGCTCATATCTCATAAACATGACCCAACCAACAAATTTCATTATCATATTCGGATTCAGTGGATCAGAATTAGCAATAATTTTTGGGTCTCCCCTCCGGTAGCTCAAAAACGTGATTTTTTGTTGCTCAGTGTTATTTATCAATCTTGAAGATTGATAATTTTCTTTTTTTTTCATAACTAAACAATACATACATATGTACATTCAACTAGCGGTAGCATTGATGTAATTTGTATTTTTATTTATTTCAAATGCATGGGACAAATTGTGAGTTTCTTTTGAACTTTTATTTTTAATTATATAAACGATTTCTCTTTAAATCAACCTTCAAACTATTTTTCACACTACAGTTGGCATTCAACGCCCACATTTTTTTTTGTTGAGAAAAATTGGATGTTTGCCTGATAAATATTACCTGGGTTTCTTTTTATTATCTTTCGAAATAGATTCTCACAATCTTTGAACAATATGTGCGGAGTAAAGGTGAATCGGACACAGGTGAGGTTGACATACATTTTTAGACAGTATTCAATAATAAAATATTTACATTATGATTTATTCCTTTATTGAAAAATAAACAACACATTTTCATCGGTACAGATCTTTATCATTAGTAGTAGGTAGTGCATGATAGCAGAAATTTTACCACATTTACACGTACATGTGTGTAACGGGTAATACATATTACCAATTATAATGCAGCCAAAATAAACAAATAGCACATACTAATTAATACGAGGCGTAAACTCAAATGTTACATTAAAAAATAAATAAATTTCCAATGAAAAGATACAACTACATAAATGGACATACAAAACTAAGACCCCTCACGGAGGAATAATTAGCTTCACGTGCGAAAAATAATTAATAATTAATTTTACATACAAAATTCATCAAAGATACACACACACACATTGATGGTTTTATTCCGCCAAACATACGCAACTTTTTCAATTCAAAAGTGGAACCACTTTTTGTGAGTCAAATCAGATTGATTTAAAAAAAAAAAAAAATTACCATCGTAAACATTACAGTTGCTTTCATTCATAACTTTAAATTACGATCTAATTGTCAAAATATTTTATTAGACAATTGGGGGAGTACACTATATAAATGTATCTTGATAATTTTTAGAAAACACATTGTCTGCCAATAAGTCTTACTTTGAAAATAGCTCCACAAATAGCAGTACAAGTTACTAGTACGAGAGGTTTTCATTTTGTCTTAATATCTCAATATTGATTTTATGGATTCGATCTATTAATATAGTGAACCACCCCAATTCTAAAATAGGTTCTAATGAATTATCAATTATTTCCACAACGCCACGTGAATTAACAACGATCCAACGTAAAGTAATGTTAGCATTTGTTGATATAAATAAATCATAATGGAATACGAAAAGGACACTGGTATATTATATATCAATCATTATTAAATTATTACGAAGTCTTAATTAAAAACAGTTAAATTTAAACAATGTTTGTACTAGTTTCACTGGTAAATATTCAAGATACTGGTCTATTATTAGATTAAAAGTTTGTTTTACACACATCGTTAATGAAAGGCATCTACATATATAGATATGTAGATTCACATATAAAAATTACAAAAATATCGCCAAAATATTTACGGAAAGCGTATCAGTTAACGAATGAGTTAGACCAGGGGTCGGCAAGATGTGTCCCAAAGGCAAATGTGGCCCGCGAAGTGTTTTAAAATGTCCCGCGACTCGATTTCTTCCAATATTGAAGATGTTCCTGATTATTTATGTAATTGATTTACGTAATTGTAATTGTAATTGATAATTGATACGTAGTTCCTGATTATTTATGTAATTGATTTACAAACCAATGACAGTTTCAAATACACTTTAAAGCGACGAAGTTAACAGAGTTTTATACTGGACTTTCAACTTCTTTATTTCCTGCTCTGAAGAAATTTTCGAAAGAAGAAACGATAACTATATTTGCCAGCACATATATTTGTGAACAAACATTTTCTAGAATGAATTACATATATTAAAAATAAACATCGGACTAGAATTATTACAGATGGTCATTTACGTTCGATGCTTTGAGTTGATTTTACTAAATTGGCAAAAAATTACAAAAACACAAAACCTCTCATTCATTTGTATTTGTTTATTTTACTTCTAAATTATTTTTATTTTGACCCCCTGACAAATCCCAATATCTCAATGAGGCCCCCCGTGTAAATTATGTTGCCGACCCCTGAGTTAGACCGAGGTTGAATTTTGGCGGATGTGTATTAACTAACGATATAAAAATGGAAAATTTATAACAGTGAATGTAACAAGCTAATGAAATCTACATTACTAGTACGGTATTACAAACATTGAATTAATCATCAGATTATGCCCGTAAGAAGCCTGTAAGAAGATTGAAAAAATCAGATCAACAATCAAATTTTTTTATCCTTATAATAAAGAGTAGATTTAAAAGATTCGAATTTAAATAATTACACTTCAAATGGAGCATGTGAAGTTTCAACATATTAATTTTTGTAATTCATTCATATTGTAATAAAATAAAGCTATTTGAAAAGTAGATACATACATATTACAATACATATCAAACCATTTTACATTTATCCATTGACTTATGCTAAAAAGCTAGTACTAAATTAAGTAATCTATGTATATTTAGTTTGATGTGTGCATGAAATTAGATTTTCTTCCATAATAAAAATAAATAAAAATTCATTATAACTGCCTACCTACATACATATAATTATTACATAGTAAAAAAAAAATATTTTGTATAAAGCTCAAAATTTATAAATATAAAATCAATGCAGCGTGATCGTTTTGATAACTTTTTTCTTCCCATCCACATTTCAATAGAGCTTTGGCAATGTAAAAAAGCATCTAGTGTTTCAAAACGGGGTAAGAGTTAGACAAACCGGCATTGCATTTTTTTTATCACGAAGCGATGAATCATGACACTGCTCAAATTATAACACTACGTATCTATACACTGTTGCATTGTGCTGAATTCCAATGAAACGTTAAAACATTATCGCATATTAATTGACACAAGTAAATTAAGAATAAGAGTACTATAGCCGCGTCGAAAAAATCAATATACCGCAAAATAATTCAACAAATCTGATGCCACTATAATATTATTACCTTAATGCAATCAGTCTCATCGCTTAACGTAGCTTTCCGAATTAACATTGTATGAATATTTAATCATTATGCACATGTAATACGAAAGAGTGAGTCGTGAGTATAAGCAGCACTGTTTAAATCAACATAGCAAGACTATAATAATAAAAAAATAGGCATATTACAGCATTCCGTCAATCTAAAGAAAACATTAAGTAAGAATATTAATATTGAAGAATTCAAAACGTCCAATTAAAAAAAAACAATACTTTATCCGATTAGGATAAAGTAAAAAAGAGTGGATAGTAATGAAGTTAAGATTCGACGTATATTTTTTTTATACACATGATTCAAATACGTACATACATACACATTAATAACAACATATAATCGAAACGATTATAAATACGCATTTTCAGCATAATCACATCATAATAATAAAATATAAGTTGGATAACATTATCCGTTTACTCGATTTTTAAATTACTTTTTAAACTTGGTATCACACTTATGTTTGTGTCAGAATTTTTCATTATACTGACCCGATAATATAACATCATATCGCATATTACATATAATATCTACTTAAAATATACACATGTCGTTGGGAAAATTCCGATTTTATACACCGTTGACTTTATATGTCGGCTTATCCGTTGCTCGTACGTGATCCAGCTTCTCGCCCTTGGTATATCTAGCCCACATCTTATTGAAGACCATTTCCATCCCTCGAGCGTATTCCGAGCAGTCAAACAAAGGACTCTCCATACGAGAGATCCATACCTTGGCACGAATACCTTTTAAACTGAAAACAAAACAAGAATGTAACATATGAGTTGGCGGGGATTTTACACTTTGCCCGTAACGTATACGTCAAAATAAAAATGCTCACTAGTCTCTGTCGGTGCCTAGTCTAACTGCGATGTCTTGATATTCTTGCCTAGTCTTAGCTATAAGCTCGGGACAACCGAGAGTGTTTAATTGTGAAGCTGCAACTCTGAAATCAAAAGTAAAAATCAATTATCACAATCGAGGTTTGCAATACGTGCGAAATTGACGATGATGCAAACCTCGACGCCAATGTTTCACCGGGTAAAGTGACTACGGGTGTTCCCGTCCAGAGTACATCCATACTAGTCGTGTGTCCGTTACAGAGAGGTGTATCTAAGCAAACATCGGCCAGCTGACCGCGTCGCACATGCTCTTCTTTGGCCGCTACGTTTGAAAATATAATTTTTCCAGGCGGTAGTCCTAAAAGAATATATCAATCATATTAAATTTAATATCATATATATGAATGTACATAGACGGAATGTTTAAAAGTTTAATCGAGCATGTACCTAATTGTTCTGTTGTTATTTGTAAATTGGGTTCACCACCGGCGGGGAATCGCAACAGCCACAGAACGGAATTTGGCACATTCTTCAGTATATACACCCACATGTGCAGCGTTAGCGGATCAATTTTATACAACTGATTAAAGTTGCAGTAGACGACGGCATCATCGGGTAAGCCGTACTGTGTGCGAGTCGTGATGACTATACTTTGCGGCACCTCCTCACCGGTGGCCGCTTTGTTGTTCGTCTGCGTAGTAGCCAGACCATTTTGTAAGATAACACCATTGACCGTTGTCTGAAACGAGACGTTGAATCGTTAATTTTGTACATGGATAGCGTTGACGGATGCGTTTCAGAACGCTCCATTGTACTATTTTAACACAGAAACGAAGATTCGTCTTGGTCAAATGTTTTGAATTATCAATGAAGACTTGAACGTTCTGAAATGCCTCAGTCTATTATTATATTAATAGGTATATACATATATAATAGCCGAAATCAGAACGTCGCGCGCGAGTGGGATTTGAACCCGTGATCACCAGGTTGGAATGATGTCGTGCTAACACTATCATCCAACAGAGGCGATGATGAACCTGCTACGATTTGACAATATTAATTGTTAGGCTCGCGACTTTGCTAAATTGTCACGTGTTGTATTATTAAATACACGTATACTCACCCACACAAACATTCGTTGATATTCAACGGGCTTACACTAGCTATTATATACTAGTGTAAGCCCATTGAATATCAATGGACGCGTTTGACGTAATTGATTACGTAACAATTTAGCCAAGTCGAGAGCCTACCAAGGATTAATAATTTCAAATTATAGGAGACCACCCATCACCTATGTTGGGTGAACGCGTTAGCGCTAACTCACCCAACCTGGTGATCATGGGTTCAAATTTGAATTTCAGCCTTTACCGAGGTGAGCGTTATCATTATCAGCAGACGGACAGACGGAATTGGGCTATTATATATGTATATATATATATAATAATAATATATTGTGTATACTAACTTGTACTTGTCCGGATGCGATCATCGTAACGATGGAAGTCGTCGTCGGTAGATCGGCGATCTTGAGTGAAATTTCAAAGGGATGCGTGGTTCTTACGACTTCGCGTATCTCTTTGATGCCGGCGCTTTCGACGAGCGGAGACAAATCTGCAGCGTTGATGACGGCCACGTTATCGGCGATGGACGATTGGGAGCTGTCGCCGACTATGAGCCGTTCCTGAAGATGCGGGAACATTTGTTTGTGATCGCCGACGAAGAACGTGTACGGCATGTAAGCTAGCTTTTCGCTGTACTGGGAGGCCAATTCCAGCGGGCACGTGACGGCGTCGGTGATGAGGTAATCCATGAAACTGGCACCGCTCGTACCCGGATAGCCGAGCCACATCACCTGGATGGGAGCCGGCCTCAGGGCGAATATTTCATTGCGTGCGCCTTTCGTGTAGCCGTTCATGTTGACGAGGATGTGGATCCCGTCAGCGTGAATCCTGTCGGCAGCTCTGCCGTTGCACGACATCTGCGACAGGTCAACGAAGTGTTCGGATTCTTTAGCGATTTTGGAACGGAACGTGGTGCCATCGTCGGGGCTGATCGCATAGCAGAAGACTTCGACTTTGGATCGGTCGTGCAGGCCCGGAATGGATTGCATCAGATGGGACGTGGGATGATTGCCGAAATCGCTGCTGACGTATCCGATTCGCAAACGGCCGTGCAACTCCGCGGTGAACTTGTACGCGGGTTTGTGGAGTACGTGTATCTTCTCCAGGCACAAGTTTGCATGGCGTGCGGCTATCGCTTTTCTGAACTCATGCGACAGCGGATACAGCATCGAGTGATGCGGATGAATCGACGGCAAACGATTCTTGTCCAGCTGTTCGGCGACGATGCTGACCAACTTCTTCATACGAGCTTCGTAATCGGTCCAGTCGCAGACGATCTGAAGGCAATGAGCCAAGTTGCAATACGCGTCTGGAAAATCGGGCTTCAGTTTCAGCGCGGTACGGTAGAATTGTATCGCTTCGGGTATATTTCCGGAATCTTTATGGATGCTGGCTAAGTTGTTGTGGGCATCGGCGAACGCCGGGTTGATCTGAATCGCTTTTGTGTAACACTGCAATGCACCGGTGACATCTTGCATTTCCTTCAGCGTGTTACCCATGTTGCTGTAAGCGTCGGCGAACGTTGGCTGGATGCGGATAGCTTCCTTGTAATGCATCAGTGCTTCGCTCAGTTTACCTGCGATAATTCAAAGTACAACCTTAATATTGTGTATTTAAGCCGAATAACGAATGAAAGGTAACATCGGGCAGCGGATCGTTATGAAGTTATGCATGCATATTTGAACACATTCTAACAGAAATGATTGATTTGACTTTGAATAATCCACGTTTTCAAGGTTGCGAATGCAGGTCAAAACTATTTTCAAATGCATTATTCTAAAAAGAGTCTAGTTTTTTAATGTAGCGAATGCAAATCAAAACTATTTTCAAATGCATTATTCTAAAAAAAATCTAGTTTTTAAATGTAGCGAATGCAAGTCAAAACTATTTTCAAATGCATTATTCTAAAAAGAGTCTAGTTTTTAAATGAAGCGAATGCAAGTCAAAACTATTTTCAAATGCATTATTCTAAAAAAAATCTAGTTTTTAAATGTAGCGGATGCAAGTCAAAACTATTTTCAAATGCATTATTCTAAAAAAAATTTAGTTTTTAAATGTAGCGAATGCAAGTCAAAACTATTTTCAAATGCATTATTTAAAAAAAAAAATCTAGTTTTTAAATGTAACAGACAGAGATGGGTCAGATGTGACCCCAATTTACAAATTTTTTGAGATATTTCTGTTAATATTGTGAAAATACATTTCGACATTGACAATTTGAACGCTATTCTAGCCGACACTTGTACTTTTAGACATTGACATAATACAAACGCAATACTACACATTTGAGATACAACTGTCCCCCCTGTCCGGAATAGGGGCTAATTTGACCCGATCTAGTCGATTTTTGTATTAAAACCGAATTACACATCAATTAATTAGGAAAATGATATGGAACGTTTTAACGGGTGCCATTATTATGGTAGATTTTCAGAACTATAGAATCTTTTAAAGCCGGCGTACTCGATATCGATCATTTACTGTTTGTAATGAATGTGTCATAGCGAAATAACTAGTGGTTTTGTATATTGTCTCCTGGAGGCCGGGAAGGGATACTAGGAACGGACAATGATTTGGATTGTGCCAATTTTGTGGAACCGTTTCACAACTAGGTTAAATAAATAGGGAACGGCCAATCTGGTTTTTAGTAATGCATATCCGGATCTTGCCAACGACGAAAATCTTAATGGGAGGGATTGAACTTGGGACCGTCGCACTAACTACATAACTATCATGAGAACTAAACAATTTAAATTACCTTGCTGTTGAAGAACCGAAGCCAGATTGCTGTGAGCGGCGGCGAAGTCCGGGAATACCTCCAGAGCCTTTAAATACAGTCGGGTCGCCTCTTCTATGAATCCTTGCTCGCGTTTTATGTTCGCCAGGTTGTTGAGCGAGTCGGCATGGTTCGGACAGAGACGGAGGGCCGTGTTGTAGCATTCTTCAGCCTCGGTTACCTGCCCTTTCTCTTTCAGGGCGTTGGCCAAGTTGCAGTAAGCGTCAGGGAATATTGGCTGAAGTTCGATCGCCCTCCTGTACGTGTCTATAGCCAAATCTATAAGACCTTGCTCATAATACACGCATGCGAGATTACCGTGCACGACGGCATTGTTCGGCGAGAGGTTGAGAGCGCGCAAATAGGCTGCAACCGCTCTGCCAATAGAAACACATTCATATATAAACAAATACATCAAAATCAGCATAGTACTGTAGTAATAAACAAATAAAAAAAAAAAAAACACCAAAATTCAATTGTCAGCTGAAAGAACGGCATTATTATTAACCCCTTGCCAATTCTTAATGAGAAAGCTTAAAGCGAGGGGCTAATTAAAAAACGAATGAAACTGGCCAAAGATATTTATCGCGAGGTCCGCATTGTTTCGCCAAAATTGCACAGTTGGCATGATAGCCAACATTTCCGCAAACCGCTCGTTCCGCCGTCGCAATCAAAAGAACGCTCGATTCATAATTTGGACAGTGAAAGAGAATAATAATCACACAATATATAAATCAAACAGATCGCATTGCAAAATTAAAACAAAAAATAAAACCAAACACGTGTGATAATATATTGTGAAGTGGGTACTGTTTAAATTGAATTTACATTAAACCAAAGTGTGTTATCGTCTCGCCGTCTGCGACACTTGAAGGATTTGCATATAATGAATTATACATTCGATCCAGACACATTATACAGTGTCTGCCCATTATACAGAATAAGAGATATTCGCATTTGAAACATTGTACAAAACAAAAAAGGACAATATTCTAAAATTTACCCAAATAAATACATTTATTCCATTGCATTCTTAACAATTTTTTGCCGCAAGTCGTTTTAAATGCTATTTTTCAAAAGTGTCTTCAGTTATACAGAATAAGGGATATTCGCATTTGAAACATTGTACAAAACAACAAAAAAGTACATTTTTCAACTCGTTTTATTTGATTCTGATATTGAATTTTCCATTGCTTTAATAAGAATTTTTTGGCGTAACTCGTTTTAAATGCTATTTTTCAAAGCATGCACGGTATGTTTACAATCTAAGAAAACGAATCAAACGATGCATCAGAAATGTATACTTATAAAATGTGTGCGCATTAATCAATTTTGAAAAAATAAATTGTGTATACATTATTTGATATTTATACATGTGAGCAAACATTACGCAACGAATGACTTTCATACTTTACAAATTGCACGAAGTGATTTTAGCACATATGAAAAACAGCACGATTCCGAAGGCGAAAATTCAATTTCCTCACCGGAAACGAGAAAATAAAAAAAATTCGCTCACTCGGAATTCATTCATTCCAAGGGTGAAAATCGTCGACCGTAAGAAAAAAAAAAACAATAATTTTATTGATCTTTCGTGGCTTTGCCACAGTGGTGCGTTTATATGGGTCAAGGCGACGGGGAACATGGGGCAAATTTCAGGATTGTGAAACTCGCGACAGTCGTTGGCGACGCGAATTTATTACCCGCAGTATAGGCGTTCAAAAAAAAAATCCGACAATATTAAATTCGATCTAAATTTGCGCAGCAGCCGACAGGTTTAAAACCAGCGGCCTCGTATATAATAAAACGGGCGGGCGCGCACATAATTCTCCAACTATTTACAAAATACGTGCGAATTTTCAGCGAGCTTTCTCTCTCCATTGCGGATGTTGAGCATGCGAATGATTAACAACGTATATTTTATTTTCAAGTTAAAAAAAAAATACACCAATCGTAGGTGGAAAATGTTAATTTAAATCGCTACATTGCTTAACAACGTTTACAAGTATGCTGTTAATTGCCGGATATCAGATATACGTACATATGCATACATACAAGTGGAAAATGGTTGAATTTATTTCCCCCCCCCCGTATATTGTCTCTGATTTCCGGTAAAAACAAACAACAGAATAATAGGGCGTGATTAAAGGAAACGCACAAAGAGAAAATTGAACAAAGCAATAAGATCGTAAGCGTTCTACGGAAATGTAAAATCGAAAGAGAATCCCCACAAAGGTACAATGTTACTGAAATCTGTTTCGTTCTAAACATTTGAGAGTAAAATAAAAAGAGCATAATACGTTCGACATTTTTTCATTCAAATCAATAACGTTTATCCAGAAATGTGTACATTGTTCAATCGGTGAATCGTTTGCGCAATTGAAACCGGAAACGATATCCCATCATAGTATCACATATATGTATATTCATTGACGCGCCTGGATATTGTACTCTGAATGGAAAAGTCGATTGCTCGAGTGAGTGCAATGAATGCAAAATAGAATACTACGAGTGCAAATAACGAAATGCAATGGAACGTTGAGATTGTTGGGTCGCGCGTGAGTGCAGTGTTGTCCTTTTACAAGTGCATATTCAGAGCGTTCGCTTGGGAACGCGAGAGATGAGACTATAAAATTTTCTCTACATACATATGTACATACGTCTGTGGGTAGAATTTAGCGAGCTTTTGAATACGAAGTGAAGTGGATATTTCGAGCTTTAAGTTTAGTTTGCAAGAGTGGGGTATGTCGTGTGTGAGAAGAGGGTGGAAAGAGCGGAGTTCAATTTTTGCGAGAGTAAAAATAGATTTGCGCAAACATGGCGATTAGATTGCGTGGCAAAGTAGTGCTCCAATATTTTTCTTACCGTTACGTAATGAGCTTTCGTAGAAGTGGAAATGATGGAAAAGTTTGATATACACACATAAGTATAGGTACAATCCTTAAGAAGAATGATATATGTTTGTTTGTCGGATTTATATCATAACATTTCAGATTCAGACAGCGTAGAAAAAGCAAGCGTATAAGTACCTACATAGAAAGTTACCAAGTATGGAGAAAGTTGAAGGGGTCTAGTCGAACTATGTAAGAACTCCCTCAAGGATTTTCCACGGTTTGGAAAAGTTAACGATCATAAACGGTGAATGTGTGTTAAAAGTTTTATATATGTATATAAGAGGTTTTCATCTTTGGGAAAATCTGGTCCACGAATTTTGGCCAATGTAAAATATTCAACATACATATGTACATAGGTTCAAGTTGTTTAATATGTCGCAATAATCAATCGACCGATCGAAACGACACTGGAATTTATAATTTTAAGATCTTCGCCTTAAGGCCCTCACAAACCTGAGCGATATCGCTGCGTCAAGTTTTCGTCCCCTATCGTCGTTGATTCGCACCGATGCGAATGGAACTATGAT
Organism: Parapsyche elsis; assembly: GCA_022651745.1. Taxonomy (NCBI): domain Eukaryota; kingdom Metazoa; phylum Arthropoda; class Insecta; order Trichoptera; family Hydropsychidae; genus Parapsyche; species Parapsyche elsis. The sequence goes on along the minus strand of JAGVSN010000071.1, from coordinate 232,190 downwards.
AATAGGGGGCGTCAGTTTGACGCAGCGAAACCGCTAAGGTGTGTGAACGCGTTTATTGTCAACGCACAATATGTACTATATCAGTCGCGAATTTCCGCATTGCACAACTAATTGTGCGGTCACACGGTAACAACGCTTTTAGACAGTTTTGCAGAAAATGACACAACGCCACGTTCAATGTATTCAATTGGGACTAATGGGTAAACGCAAATTTAATTAACTAAAGGATCTGAGTAGGTACGTGTGTACGTAAAACAAGACAAGGATATATAGGAAAAGGAACTAGTCTTTTTTTTGTGTCATACTTCAGCTCGTAAACATCGCGCCTCAGAGCACAAAGGTGACACGTTTAAGATTTTGCGAAAATGAATTAGGAATGCAAATCTGTTCCACTCTAATTATTCCATCGGGGCAGTCGAGTGGCACTAAGTCGGAATGACGTCACAAAGTACGCAAGTTACAATACGTCCTTTTCACTAATACATACCGGGTCCGGGACTGAAATGTCACCGATGAAAATCGTGTAAAATTCATCAAAATTCCCGATTTATGGTGACCATTTCAAACTAGCCCGAGACTATAATTTATGTACATTTTACATTGGACGTGTCACCTTTGTGCTTCTAGGATTCCACACGAGCGATGGACAGCCCATCGTAAAATCTTACCAATCGTGTATTTCCAATACAATATTGTACGATAGAGTAAATACATAAATGGGAACTTTCGGCGTGATGGGATAAACGGTTTTTGAGATGTATGTATGTACATACACATTGTACATAGTTGTATCCGCTCAACGCACAGCTGACACACGGATATTTTCAAAAAAAAAAATTACGAAATTTCGAGATTGCAACACATACACCCGATTTAAAAATAGCACGGACCGATAATTTGTTTCAACGCGGTTACAAAAAATTAAAAAAAAAAAAAAAAAAAAAAAAACAGCAGTGAACAACGGGGCACGTTTATCGTCAAGCGGGCGACATTGAACGAACACATTTTCTTTGTACCTACATGCATACATATATTAAATTAAATTTAAATCGAAAACAACGTCGATTTATCACTTCACCTATCTACAATATTTTTTATACGCATATCAATAAATAAAATTATTCGATTTATAGGTATTTTCCAAGTTTGAGAATCTTTTTTAATTATACACGATAGTCGCCGGAACGTATCCCCCCAGTGCAAAAAGAAAATCGGGCGTATTTCCAAAACAAAAATTGTACGATAAATAAATGTAAAGTTTCGGTGTGATTTGTACTTGTATCAGTCTACCCCTACATATGTACACGACATTTTCCAAAAATCACGAAAACGCGATCAGTCGAATTTTCGAACGATCACAATATTTTATCTGCATACATCTATACATAAGATAGCACTTGTGTATACAGAGGTGCTGTTTAACGTGCTTAAAACTGTACATGTATTTAATCTATGTAGTTCTGTATAGAGGTGTCTTTTTAAAATTGGGCCAGTACTTGGCAAGTGTAAAAATTGATTCATAGTCGCTTTGCAAGTTCTTTGGCGGGTGATAAGTCGTCGGTTCGAAAGTTTGCAGGTATAGAAAGTTTCGAAGGATACCGCCATTGTTTGGAGCGGTCGCCGACTTGGCGGTGCAAGCTTGGCGTAACCGCCCACGACGGACAATAGAGATATACATATGTAGGTATAAAAAAAATGAAAGCGCAAGTGGGGAAGTCGAGTGTGTCGCATGTTTTTGATTTTTTTTTTGGATAATTCCATTCAGACCTTTTAATGTGGTTTTTGATCCATGAGAGGCAGCCGGCGGGGGTGCGGGGTGCGCGGCGCGCGGCCTGTTTATCCCAATAATGGTATAGACAACCACACACTGGTACTCCATGGGGGGGGCACGCGCGCGCCGCGCACCCAAAAACGAAACTGGCGCCCCCACACAGCTGCCGCCCCCCAGAATTGCTGTCCTCTCTTCCCCGACCCCTCCTGCCCCGCTCCAGTGCCTCTATCGATCACGGCCGGGAGACGACGCTGGCTCATCTCGCGAGCCCGGATCACCCCGCCTGCCCCAGCCGATGCACGCCACTGTCAAAACGTTGGCCTCTTGTCAAAACACGCTCAAAATCAACGAGGACAAAGCGGAACGGGCCTGTACAATAGCGTGAAACGTCTGCCGCCCTCACCTGAACGTTGAAGCGAAAGGATCTCGAGTAGGCTTATCGTATGGCTGATATTATACTCGGCCACTCGACCAACCGATTTTTTTTTTTGAACCTCGACTACCAGATAGATATATATGTACACTAGTGTAAGCCCGTTGAATATCAACGCCCGCTGAATTTTAAATGACGTAAAGCGCTTTTTTTTTAGAGATCTGCCCACTAATTGATCGCACGGTAAATATAATAGTTTTTATAGCGTCATCTATGTATTATTAGCAGAGTCACGATCCCTTGTATAGGTGATGTTTAAAAAAAAAAGGACAAAATTGACCAAGGGCGATAGCGAATAGCATTAGTGCGAGTTCTCTCGAGCCTGGGGTCCTGGGTTCGATCCCCCACTCGTTCTGGTGGTTTTTTAATAATTTTTCCTCAGCGAGCGTTATCAGCAGACAGACAGATTTCGATTTGATACAATACTTTCAAGTATTATCACATTTTAAAACCATCTAAAGTTAGGCCCGCGACGCACTAGGCAGCCAGAAAAGGGGGCAGTCAGAACGATGAGAGAACACTCGAACAAATGGACAGCGATAATATTGTGGTGTATACAACATATTTTCAATCTCGGATCTCGGATCGGCATTTACATACATTATTATGTATGTAAATGCAAATAATTTGTCGAAAATAGTTTCATACAAATTGTTTCCAGCGCGTAGCGAAAATAATGGATGGCAGACGGACGCGAGAAATACTGGAATGAATGGTATCCGAGAGGATGTGAAAGAAAGCAAGGTAGACCCGAGTGAACGATGGGTTCATGAATTCAGAAGAAGAATGTGTGAAGAATTGCCCAAGACAGAATGGAAGAGGATTGAATCCAGCAGTGGATGGTGAACGATCTCTTCGAGACTCAATAAATAAATAAAAATCTTTTATATCTGAATCGTTGAAAAATGAGACGAACATTGTTCACTTTATGCGCGATCAACGTGGCCACACTCTTTTTTCAGAAAGAGATTTCTTTTGAGGCGTCCGTAAATGCAGTTTCTTTCAGACATTTCTAATCTGTCACAGACAAGATAAAATAAGCTCTCGGTGACCTCTGTTGACTGCTGTGACTACATATTTTACATTTCATATTACAAATGCAAAAAAAAAAAAAAAAAAAACTAACGAGCCAACCCACGACTTTTTCCAATATACGAAACGCTATGAAAACTTGGATAGATTAAGATATTGCATGAAACATATAAATATGAAGTTGATAGACTATAGGATTAACGTGCTTTGAGATATTTTTTCAATATTCCCCAACGGCTTATTCCCTCCCGCAATCAAGTATAGAGATAGGGTTTTGAGCTCAGAGTCTTACAGATAAGCCATTCTTGGCGGATTATGGAATGGTGAGACTGGGACGGACGAGATGTTTTTTTTTTTACACAGTATACATTTCTAACTATTTAAGTACATGTACTTATGCCAGCGGAGTTTCCCAGAAAAGTAATCCTCATTTACAGAGTTCCCAAGCTTAACCGCAATCTATGTACATATGTACGAAAAATACGTTCCGAAAAAGATGTCGCAAAAAATCGATTTTCTATTGGTGAATCAGAACTAAAAACCGAAACATTTTAAAAATAAACGCTTGAATCAATAACAAACTCAGTTTTGAATAATTATGTTATTGGAATGGAATTTTCCCTAGAAGAATCGTCGGAATTTTCCATTTACCCCTCCTCCGATAAGACCCGTCTAACGAAACAAAATTTCCACGTACATATATACATACATATGTATGTATATTACAACGGCATACTGCAGTACACCCCGCATAACTTACATAACCAAATCTAATAGATATTACTAGAGATCGGACTTTTGCGGCAGCTACGTAAGGATGGCAAAGAAAACGGACCGAGAATTTTTTTAATATCTTTAACCCTTTTGACCAATTTTTTTAAAAAATTAATTTCAACACAACTAACAATAAAATCTAAAATGACATCTCATCAGCTGAGCCAAATTTTTTCAATTCAAACATTTTGCTTCAATTCTCCAACGACTACATTACAATTCAAGTATTAAAAATTACGAAAAATTTCTAACCGTAGTCGCCGCAGAAACCCGATCTCTAGATATCGCACAGTTGAGGTACATACATATGTATGTATACTATATAAAAAATGTACCTACGTATATACGTACATAGAAAGTGAGAAAGTTTTTGCGATTGCCTCGAAAGTGCTCGACATAAATTTGAAACTGTTTGCAAGTGGCTTATGTATGTTTGTACATACTAGAGCGTTACACCGTATGAATGTAAGAAATCCGGCTATATAGAAAAGCTTAGCGCAGTGTTCTCAGCAAGTACCCAACGTATGTGTACAAGGCTTAGGACCACCCTTTCCGTAAAAGTATGTTAGATTAATCAAAAAACGACCCACTAAATTTGTAATCGTTCCGGCACATCCTGTCTCACACGAGCAGAAATTTACGTTTCCACTCTCGTACGTTGCGGTTTAACTTCAGCACGATGTATGTACATATGTATGTCGTCCTTTAGATGTACACACGTACACCGCAGAGCTGTGAAACCTCTATGGGTAAGTGTGCTTTAAATTGAAATGTCTGTAATACGCTTGTGGGGATAGTTGCCACGTTGGTATGTCGTTAAGAACCAGTTGAAAACTTTACACCTAATACTATGTATATCGCCGTAGTAAAAGAGTCGAGAAAGATGTCGAGTGGATAGAGGGCGCAATTACGATAGTAAACTTTCGATAAAATTGGTCCCAAGGGTCTAAGCTTGAGCTTTTTATGAGCTCGATTCTAGTCAATTTTGACCGAATAAGTTCGATGTCAGTGACCGTGGTCGGCGAATCTGGTGAATTTTGAAAGCGTGTCGCGTGCTAAAATTAGGCACTTGGGTAAAAAGGGGAATTATGTATGCTATATCCGATGACTCCCTACGATGAGACCACAGCTTCTCAAATCGAGTTCGACTCATGGGTAAAAATATCGTATGAAGCATTTTTTTTTTATTATTAAATCACAGCTAGCAAAATTTCCAACGCTGAGTAAAAAAAAAAAAAAACCTTTTATCGAATTTCAACAGAATTGCAATTAATTGAATTGACAAATCGCCAAAAAAAAAAAAAAATAATAGATTTCTTGTTGTTTAAAAAACGTTAAAACGGGTTCGTTCGATCCGTCGTTTAGATTTCGCATGGCGAATTCAACAAGCGACTAATTTAAAATACTTTGAGACTCACGATTGTGACGAAATTGACGATGACAAACCCCACCCATCCTTTTACGACACACTAACTTTATATTGCTAGCTCAACGTTTCCGGAAAAATCGTGAAAAATCCTGAATTTTTACCGTACAACGAGCTGGAAAATAAAAACTTTTATGTGTCCATTATCTACTTAGAGTTTATGGTTATATCCGACCGTCATAAAATTTCCCGTCTTTTATCTATTTGTACGGAAAAATGCAAGTTCCAACAAGTGAACGCCTATTCGCACGTCGACTGCCACTGTCACACTAATACTAGTGGAATAGTGGCTAACTCCAATGACAGACATTCATTATTTTCAGCCGTTCACCATCCACTGCTGGAACCAATCCTGCATCCAGTCAACTCCACACATTATTCTCAATTCATCAGACATTCGGTCTACCTTACTTTCTTTCACATCCTATCGGATACCATTCCAGTATTTCTCACGTCCATCTTCCATCCATTCTATTCGCCGTGTGTCCACTTAAAATTTTTCACACGTTCCGCTATATCTGCCACCTTGGTCATGCTTCTTACCCATGCATTCCTCTTACGATCTCTTATCGTTATACCGAGCATACATATGTCCATGCTTCTCTATGTGAATTTAGCATCCACGTTTCACATCTATACGTCATAACTGGCAATACGCATTGGCACAGACCTTACAATACAAAAATATACATATGATAAGGTGGCGGTGGTAACACACCATTCCACTATGTATGTAGTATTAGCTCCTTTGTATATATTGGTGATGGGTAGGGCTTTACCCTTGACGCTTTACGAAGTGACCTATATATAATACTGTTGACGAAATTGTTGTTGTCGTAAAAACAGAAAACTTTTAAAGGCTACCGAATATTTATTTATACTTTTTGCAAGCACGTTTCATCAACGCAAGTCCTTTTACATATAATGAACGTAATCGGTTTTTACTTTGAACATTTGAAAAAAAAATAAAATCAACACCGAAGTTGATATAACACTTCAATTTGACGCCGTTGAAAGAGATTGTGTATAGCATAACCTGTGGGTTGTGATTTTCAAGCGCGAAAATAAAAATAATTAAATTCAATCACGATTCGATAATCTCAATATTTCTCAAAAACGGAGTCACGTCTGACACAACAGAACTTGAAAATAAAATGTAAGATCCTATGTTTTTATCAGATCTTGCATTTATAACAGATATGATCAACCATTTGAATCAGTTGAACTTAAAACTGCAGGGCAAACAACAGAATATTGCCAACTTATATGGTCATCTGAATGGCTTTAAAAATAAATTGAAGCATTTTAAATCAACACTGGCTAATAATAATTTTAAATTTTTCCAAATTGCAAAGAACATTTTGAAGAAAAGAAGAATTTTGAGGGAATATCATTTTCAGCTCATGTATGTATGTAAATTATATTGAAGTAATCATTGAGGATTTCGAGAATCGATTTAGTAATTTTAAGAAAATACTTCACTTTTTATTCAACCATTGACAATCAAAATTGAAAATGTATGTAAGATCTGAGCCACAGCTGGAGTTGTGTGATTTGTAATCGGACCCTTTTTATATTAGCAGAATTGAAAAAGGAGAAGAATTTTTTAAATTACTACCAATAGAGAGATACCCAAAATTGAGGAACTTTGGACTCAAGATGTACTCAATGCTGAGGAGCACACATACCGGTGTGAAGGCACATTTTCAGCGATAAAATGTATAAAATCAAATTACACATGTTCATCGAAAGATAAATCTCTTTCGAATTTACTGCGATTGGCAACGACAAATTAACATCGAAATTGATGTATGCTACATTAGTAAACGAAGCCGAACTTGTTGTTTTTTTTTTGATATAGGACTTTTTATTCTTACGAAATTTTCTAGTAATTTAATATATGTACATACATATATGCTCTATTTATTATTCTGGATGCGACCCGCGGAAGAATGTTTTTTTCTTTATGGGGCCCTCGGGCTACCTAAGGTTGGACAGCCCTGGTGTATAGCAATATGGTTAAATGTTTAACGTGCGAAATAAATTAATTAGCTAACTTGAATAATAGCAGTTTTAAATCGACCACTGTACCAAAAGATCAAATATGTATAACGAACCAACTCACTCGTTCAAATAAAATTACATAATTAAAAAAGAAATGTTGGGAACTCGATTTATCCACAGAAAACTTTTGCCAAAATATACACGCCAGTCTTCAGATTTTTAACGAGATTACTTCTTGGAGATTAAACACCGAGCAAACTCGAGCTCGCCAGACGTAAACAACTTTGTCGCAAATTATTCATCGAATTCCCACTTTTTACGAGTTGTTAAGACAGGCACGTGTTCATGATCGATCGAACACGTTAGAAATACATACATATTACATACGACGGTTTGGAAAATTATTTGCGCTATACACGCCTCAGCAATAACCCTGAATTAATTCTGAAAAACTCACCCCATAATAATCTAAAGTAGGTGCGGCCTCAATGACGTCACAGGAAATCCGCACGTACGAAAAACAAGTCGCTATCCGGCGATGCGGAAGAGAACAATTTTCTGAAATGTAATATTACTGTGCGACAGTCGGAATTGTGCAATATCGATATATTCGTCGAGTTTGCGTCTGAACAATAATGTACATACGTGAGCGTAACTTACGCCACTTCAAAGTACAGGAAACGATAGTATAATTGGGCGACTTGGTTTATATTGACACGCGGTGTTAATTTTAGAAATTCGATATGAGTCAATTCGCATTGTGCATGTTTCGTATCCTGTTTGCAAAGCGTTTTACGATATTTTGAGAGTTGAAGTAAATTTGTATCTTTATGCATACATTATTCTTGGAAAGTCAAATACTTCGATGTTACAACAAGGCTATCCCCGTAAATGAACAAGATTATTCGATGATAGAGTTCGAATTAAAAGGACTAGTTTCGATACGAAGAAACGGGTTAATCGATTTTTTTTTACAGAACGAGACGTTACAGTATTCACGAGCGAAAACTCGCCGAATAACAATTTTCTGAAGCTATGTATTTCGCAACGACAAACAAAAAAAATTAGGTGACTTTTCAAGGCAGGTACCACTTCCGGTTGGCGACAATTTTTGAAAACCTTATGGATTGTAATGGCCGGTGATTAAATCTATAAATAGTAAGTTTCAGTGTGATAGGATAAACGGTTTTCGAGTTATATCGATTCTATACACATCCGCCTAACACACAGACATACAGACACATTCCAAAAATGATGAAATTTTCTAGTCGAATTTTCGACGATCACAATACATACTTTATCCGATATGGATAATGTAAAAAATCTCAAAACAAGAAATGAGACCACTTTCATAATGACCGAAACGTATCATATGATGTATTCCTATATGTACATACATACATACACCGGCTAACAAAAGTTTAATTATTTACAATAGACCAATTCTGCAATGTTTTTACAACTAAACGAATTTGTATATTGCTCGTTGACGATCAATGCGTTTATTTTATTAATCGGTTATGCGAAAATTCGACCTCGAGATTTTGATTTTTTTTTAGTATGCAGTTTGAGTATGTGTATCTTCTAAACACGTTAAAAGGGGACCACAAATTCGAGAGGCGCAAAGTGGATGAATAGCGTGGTTCTATTAATTTATGAGGGCGAGATGAACCTTTGTTCCCTTTTAACACACCCGGTTAGAAGAAACAGAGACACCTAAACTTTTTATTGTTCTTCTTAGTGGCTTCTCCAATCCTCATCCATTCCCGTATGTCTTGAGCAATCTGCATCCACTCGACTCCACAAATTCTTCTCAATTCATCAACCCATCGTCCACGCGGTCTACCTCGCTTTCTTTCACATGCTCTCGGATACCATTCCAGTATTTCTGGCGTCCATCTGCCATCCATTCTTCTCGCTATGTATCCACTCCAACCTTTTCACACGTTCCGCTGTATCTGCCACTGGTCATGCTTCTAAACCCATGTTACTCTTACGATCTATTCTTGTTATACCAAGCATACATCTTTCCATACTTCCCCGTGTGCACTGGATCTTCCCTAACATTCTCGAATTCAACATCCACACGTCATAAATGGCAGTACGCATTGGTCATATGCCTTCTTGAATTTAAAAACTATGTTCATTCATCCGAAAGCGCTACAGTTGCGCCGTGTTAGGCCAGTTTATACACAGTTTAGAGTAGGTGCCGAGAACTTATGAGCAATTGTTTTGTTTATAACAAAAAAAAAACTCCATTTACCAGTTTACCATGTACACGAAACACTGTTAACAAGTATCGATTGCAAAAATCTACTTTACTTTACGTCATCGGTCACATTGCGACAATCGTTTGCAGAAACGCAGCGGGGGACACCAGCACCATACTGGTTATAATGAATGCCACGTTGAAAGTAGATGTACGATTTTATTTTGCATTTGACGTATTTTCTCTTCACAGAGATGTCAATTTTCTTTGACAGTTGACGACCTTGGCGAAACATTGTGTGCCGATGATAACGGGAGCGTGAGCTCGTGACACAAATAGATGCGACAGCTGGTCTGAACCACATGACCTGACCACGGTCACAAAATCCATTGCCCTTCGCCTTTCCGCCAAATAATACTAAATACCGCATCGAAAGCAAATAAATCTCAATGCGAAAACTCGACACGGTAAAGCCCCACCGGGTGAACAAAAGCGAAATGAAATTCAATTCGAGCTAAATCCGCGTTGGCAACCGCTATTGAATAATATACCCACATTAAATGAGTCGCATTTGTCGAATGTGGACTTGGCTTCGTTCTGAGATAATGCACGGTTTGCATTTTTGTAAATCTGTGTAACAATTTTTTTTTGTTGATACATATCGTGTCCCCAGAGCACAAAGGTGACACGACACACGTCCGTGATTTAGCGAACATGTGTTACGAATGCAACTTGGTTCCTCTTTAATTATTCCAGAATCAGAATAGTCCGAATGACGTCACAATAGTACAAAAGATCTACTAATATTCTTGGAGTATACAAGTATGGACTTTTTGCATGCAATTTGAAAATTTTACCCGTAATTCAATAGCAATGAAATAGAATCTAAAAATCTAGAGTACAATATGTACAATTATCATTTTTATATAAAGTTTGACCATTTCGAACTTTAAAACTGCTGCCACGAACAAATTAGCATTTTGGACATGTCACCTTTGTGCTTTGAGGATGCGATATGTACCTAATGATAGTATGAACAAATGGCCACGTTCTCGTTTTATTTACTACTAAGAACTTAAACGAAGTTGTTGAAGTGACTAAAAAACTGAAAAATATCGACCCCAACGATGAACGCGCCTTAAAGATTCAAGAGGTATACAATATTTACATACATATGTACATAGATGCAATATGAAGAAATTCACAAAAAAAAAAAAAAAAAGTTAAGTTACAGATTTTTAGAACAGTAACCAAGGAGTGTTCTTTGTCATATGAACCAGAAATTTTAAATATTTAGATTTTTTTTTCATATGTACATACATACATATGTATGAATATGCTAATTTTTTTACCTACTCCTGATTTTGTACGAGCCCCATATTTTTTTTTACGCGGTTTTTCGTGGAACATATCGACCACGTAAACCGATGGACATTTGTATTGGGTAAAAGTAGTTACATGATTGTAAGCAGCTTAAGCAAATTGAACATACATAGTCCACTTTCAAAAAACCAAGCTCAAATGTTCCTCGTTGGCAACTCGCACCGATTAAGATTTTCATCGACAATGAAAATACATAGTAAAAAAAAAAAAAACAACAACATGACCAAAGACATTGAAAGTGTTCTGCGATGAGAGGATGAGAGGTCTGTTTGTGTTCGCAAGCGATCAATTACAGGTTCTAAGTAAATGTTTATCCGCTGTCTTTCATGAGTGGTATCGCTTAAGCGCAATTTGGCGTGTATAATAATCGATCAAGTGGTGTTTATTGACACAGCGTAAACTGACATTCGGTTAAATAAACAATTTTAATACACGCTGGCTGGTTCACCACTAGCCGACCAATTTAAGAGCAAAACATGTAAAAGGTGCACGCTTTAAGCGAATTCAGGTTGCAATTTGAATTGAGGTATTACTTTATAATGCATAAAACGAAACGTCGGATGAATGATCAAACTGCCTATCTACACATTCAGTTAAAAATGCCAACTAGCGGAGAAATTTGGCTCTATTGAACAATTTGTTTAAATAGAGAAATGCAGTTTGATAGTCGAGCCGACAATATGTTACATCAATAGTTATCCGTAATATATGTCAATCTTTAGCCTTTTGTAAATGATGTGAAAATTGATCGAAATGAGATTGCCAGACCACGTTGTATTGTATTGGGATCCTTGAAGCTAGTAACTAATATAAATACTAGATATGTATATAAAACCACAAAAAAATAACTGTGCCTTCCTTTGACCATTAATTCTTTTCATTAACAGATAAGCACGAGCCCAGGAAGACAGTGTAGTCATTGGCCGGGATTTAATAAACAAAATTGAACCATTGTAGAAAATTTGATAAGCGGAAAGCAATCAATCTCCATTTCAAAATTCACAAAGCAAAATCGTATTCGGGATCGACTAGTTGATCACCCACGATGACAGATTATGGATAATTATTGATTGACACTCATTAATATACAGAATGCAACAAGTTTGAATAGCAAAACTCAACGTACACTTAAAAGACACCTTTCCAATATAAAAGTGTAGTAAAAACTGAAATTGAAACGCCAAGAGAGTGAACTTACTATTTTTATTTAAACGTGTAATAGCTCGAGTGTTACGCATTCAAACTTGCCGTTGAATTGTAAATGATTGTTAAACTCACCGGTCGAAGATCCTCGCTTCTTTGAGCACGTTGCCGAGATTGATATAGGCGTCCAAAAAATTGGGGTCCAGAGCGACGGCCTTTTCAAAATGGTGTATAGCGAGCCATATTTCGTTTTGCGAATTGAAGACGCATCCGAGATTACTCCAAGCAACCGCAAAGTCCGGTCTCGTTTCGATCGCTTTAAGATAGCAGGCCTGAACATAGAATGAATTGAATTGTGCATTTGCAAAATCGTTAAATGATAATAATAGTAGATATATATATATATATATATATTTATATAAAAAAAAGCTGTTGTAAATGTGTTGCGAATGATTAACATAATCGCTGCGTCTTTATAATGAAAAATAAAATAAATGTTGCCAGAACATAAATTGAAATCCGTTAATGTATCTGATGAGCAGTTGGTTGGTTGCGTTTAGTAATAAAACAAAAATAATGAAAGCCTCCACACAATAGTAATATAATAAAAATAAAAGTGATTGTAGGTGTTTGTTTTGATAGTTCGAGTATTTTCACCATTTCTTTTTCTTTTCTTTTTATAAGCAACAATTCATATGTACCGAGCCAAAAAATATTTGGAGTCGGATGACATTTTGCCGCACATAAAAAAACAAAAAAACATACAAAAGCAATCCGAACTAAATGCAGCATCTGTAAGCTTCAAACATACACAAGTTTAATCACAGTTTGCGACTAAACGTGACCACTTCCAGAGACGTAGACAATAGCAGCTCAAATAATGCAAACAAAAAAAATTATATATATATATATGTATATGTATACATCACGAGATGCATAATTTGCCACAACGTGTGTGTGTGCAATGTGCGTGTATGTTTGACAGATTTATGAAACAATCCATCGTACACATGGTGCTTAAAGTCGATTGAAGTCACATAAAAGAAAAACATATTAAACACCATGCAGGTTGCCGAAGCTGTGCACATCTAGATGAATGGAGGAACGCCAGAAGAAATCTACAAAAATCATATTTTCTGTTTTATTTATATTTGTCGCCGTGAATAAGCTCCGATATATAAATAGATATGTAAACTCCGAAAATATTTCCGGTAGCTTGCTGATTTAGCCACTTATGCATTTTTGTGACTTCGTGAACGTCCTGTGTTTAACAATACGTGTAATAATTAAGCTGCAACAAAATTTTCCTGAAATTATAAGAAAATTTGAACCTATGCAACTTTGTGCATTCTCGCTCGTACTAAAAAAACAAAAACAAACAAACAAACAAAAAAAAGATACAACTTCATTTGTCAAAAATGCTACAACGTACCATACTTGAAATATGTAGGTAGGAATCGAATTTAACGCTAGTTGTAAAGTGTTTTCGACAAATGAAATTTTCCGCGCATTAGCCCTGAGCCCTAACTGTTGGAAGATTGATTCTGCTTCATCAGATGTTATGAATGAAACCTAGAAAAATCAAATCGGTTCGAACCAAGTGAGAGAGGAATCGTTCACGCACCCATTTTGTGAGGTTCATGGGGGAAAGGAGGCGCTCTACATTACCTGTCCGACAGAAGAAAGTGCCGTCAATCTCAGCCCAGTCGGATTGTCCAGATCTTTGAATGAAATAGCACGCGAGCCCACCCAGCAGACTCCCAACACCTACTCTCTGGTGTTATAAAAAAATAATAATTAGCAATGACAGTAGTCTTATGTTGTTGTTGTTGTTTTTTTTTCAGAACCCTTACGATCTAAAACCGTTATAGTTAAGCCGCCTGAACTGTGAAAATGCATGAAGCCATCAAGTTGCATACTAAAAATGACCTGGCGAGTGAAAAACTAAGTTTAAAATTGAATACGAATAAATAGTAAAGAAATAGACTTTTAAAATCTAGTCTGAAATAATTCAAACGCAATCGAAAAAAATCACAAGGTCGTTTTTAACAAAAAATTTGATGGACATTGTTAAAAATAAAAATTAGCAAAAATTGGCCGTTCAATGCAACTTCATCGCGTTCAAGTGACGCTTAACCTACAACGATAAAATTAAACAGAAACAAAATACACACAGGAAAACTCCATCTAATTAAAGGATAATGAATAAACATGCTCAAATCTAACTCAAACATGTCCATGTGTAGTATGTACGCTACGTAACGTTAATACAATGCGCGCAAATACAAGTCGTAGTCACTGGTATTTCTTATATGTGCATAACTAAAATGTACACACACATCGACATATTTAAATGCAACATCAAGATGTTCATACGATTGATATGTTACACTGATGCATCTGCAACGTTAAATTGATGTTAATCGAAAAGGTTATCGATTTCAAGTGTGCACAATATTACACTTTAAGTACATATAAAGTGTTCCAACAGTAATTTTCCTTGAAATATATGTGCAATGCATATATATTTTTTTTCAATCTGCAAATAAATACATAAAAAAAAAATACATTTTTAAAATGCACAATGTCGATCCACAGAGTCTGTCTCAAAAAAAAAAAAATTAGTATTTAAAAAACATGTATAATTGTTAAATAATATTGCATATACCACTACGATAAAAAAAGGTTAATTTGACATGAAGATAAACGCAATATTACTTAACAAAGAACAGAGGAAACAAAAAAAATTAAAAACTGTGAAGTTTCTGTTTTGTTTTGTACAATTGAGTATAAATCATAAAATTTCGAAGTAAATCAACTTCTATCGGGAAACAGTTTTCATCAGATCTCTGTAAAAAATATAATTAGTAAAAAAAAAGAAGAAAAAACAAACTTTCGCATAACACACAGTAGGTTAGAACTTATAAAAACAAATCCATCAAACAGACACATAATAAAATTTCCAAAATACAATATATAACAAGTAAAAACACTGAATAAATAAATTCTTCGATCGACATAATAAACCGTATCTGTAAAATAATACATAAATGGAAACACACAGAACTAAAACGATTCAGTGGCATAACAACACCGTACTGGAGCAATCCCAATTTTATGTCAACAGACAATGATCGATTTTAAAAAATTGCGTACTTTATAATCATCGATGCAAATGATGCGGTGGGATTGGAGACAAATCATGCAAACATACGGATAGATGAGACAGACGGACTCGACATTTTTTTTAGATGCACTTTTAGTAAGGTTGTGAATGCGGCTAAAACAAGTATGCATATATCATTATTAGTAACAAGAAATGTTTATAAGAATATGATCAGCCGTGCTCTATTCAAAATGATATGAAAAAAAAAAAAAAAAAATGGGAATCATTAGGAGAAAAAATGTTAAATATTTATTACCTTCGCATCATTATGTCTACCGAGTGCTTTGAGAAGATTTCCCAAGTCACTTCTGACGCAATATAATTCCTGAAAATGAAAAAAAATACCGTAAATTAGTAACATTTTTAAACTTGTTAACCAATACATCAATCGGTAGCTTTACGGATGCTCTTTATATACAAAGAAAAAATGTAAAAATGATTATTTATTTTTTCTCACAGTTCCTACATACATATATTGCAAATATATATTAGTACATATTGGATAAGTAACTTGATTTTTTAGGCTCTTCAGACTCTTTTTACAATTTTTCAGAAACGTCAGTTTAAGGTAAAGCGACAAATTGGTATCTGAATATGTTACAGGCAAAGTGTGAAATATAAATACAAAGAAATAGAAATAGCACATACTGAATGTTAACTAGTTTGAGAAAGACGGATAAAAAAAAAATTATTCAAATCAGCTGGTTAGATTGGTGAGATAAAAAATGATTCGATGTACTTTGCCAAAAAATGCTTTAGTTAGGTCAGATTTTTCAGTTTGCCTTTATCATATACATATAATGTATACTGCCGTCCTAAGCCCACTTAGCGTAACTGACAAAACAACAATATCGAGATAAATGGACTTGAAAGTTTTATTCTAAATTTGTGTTTTTCTTCATAATTACTGATTTATGTAAACTTTTTTTTAGTGCATGAGGTTATTTTCTATTGTGTTTTGATAATTCTAAGGAAAAATTTAAAATGAATACTTTAGTAATTACGTCACTTTTTTAAACTTACGTTAAATTTGCTTAGGAAATCTAACTAAACTAAACTAACGTAACTGTATTGTCCTTAAACGAAAAAACGTATCTGCACGCAGATATGTACGTTGAATTTGCTATGTAAATTTTGGATACGTTATTTTCGCTAAGTATTGGTGATACTATTTCTCTGCGCATGCAGATATGTTAGATTTAATAGCTTAAAAAAGTCACTTGGATGAATATACATTATTTTTGATATGAAAAATCGCAAGAATACATCCCCATAACCCCTAAAACACATCTAACTCATTTTCGTAATTTTTGTCAGTTAAGTTAAGTGGGCTTAGGACGGCAGTATACAGGTGTAAAATTACCCCATTGTATTGCAAAGCTGTAATGTACGCCTGTACAGCTTGCTCTGTATCTCCAGCGGCCACTAAAGCTGCCGCCAAATTAATATAGCCGTCTATGAAGTCGGGCTTCAGCCTGACGGCATGTCGATAATTCTCCAAAGCTTCTTGAAGTTGACCACGCTCTTTGTAGACATTACCGAGATTACTGTAAAAAAATACACATCATTGTGGTTAGTTGTTTATTTTAAGCTCCGATAGAGGTTCAGGTAACATTAAACGATCGTTACCTATACGCTTCGGCTAATAGGGGATTTTGCTTTATAGCCAACGTTGAATACTGAGCCGATTTTTCCAATCGTCGGCATTGGAAGTGGATCGACGAGAGCAGGAGAAGTACTCCGGTGTTGCTCGGATCCTGCGACCACAATTGCATACAGTGATGTTCGGCACGGTCATATTCCCCGGCTTGGTATTCACGATGCGCCAATTCCAATAGACCTGAAATCATCAACGATAAAGCGGTTAGAATACATTGTTACAATTATAATTAACAACCGACTGTAGAGGGTGTTTATGTGACAATTTTGACAATCGATTTGAATCGAGTGACATACAAATCTAGACGTAATTTTTTGTTAACTTGATCTAATAGGTCGTGCAATAATCGCTCGTTTGAGACATTTTTTCACTAACGCCTAACAAATTCTAAGTGACAGTAAATGTAGATTTTCCCTGGAAAAGGGATAGAAATCTACACTAGGTTTGGGATACTATTTATACGTATATAAAAATATATCGAGTTCAATTTGAATCGGTGAAATTTTCATTAGAACATCCACATCGGGATATCGGTTGTTGAAAGTCTGAAAGGATCTCTCATGTACGCAATAGAAATTGAATCGTCAGGTAGAAGGGAATAAGTTCACAATATTCGAAATTGAGTTATTTCAGAGATGATACATATTACGACGTCGACTATTGCGACATCGAAAAAATTGCATATATTTTTGAAAATAATTTTTTTTTTTTGACTTTTGTTTTTAAAATGACGATTTATAGTGTTTTATATTGATTTTGTCATTATTGCACCATATTGTAATAATTGTTGTGCCATCGAATTGTAACAATTATAATATTTCATCGTAATGCAAGTTCAATAGTTTAAAGAAGGATTATATGTATGTTCATTTGTATCTGGCCGTGGTGATGAATTGGGGTAACCTGTTAGGTCATCACGGTATATTGTGAAAATAAAATAAAATAATAAAATAAAAATAAAATAAAATATATGATGAGTCCACTAAAATTTTTCATTGAGGTTCAAAAAAAAGTTTTTTTTTTTTTTATATCCCAACAATTTACATTAAGGACTTATTCCCTTCTTCTAACTCGGGTTTCAATTATATGTACTCACGTAATGAGACGACTGCCATAAGTGAATTCATCATCTTGATGAAATGAATTGATTGCACAAAACCAAATTGCTAATCTGAACGTTCGAAAAGTATCAAACCAAGTACTGGAGACACAGTGCACCTCCTACCTGGTTGACAACTCACGATGTACTGAGATTCATTCATGAATGATAGAGTTGCCATACTTCAATTGTACAATTAAAAGGTGTAACATTGCCAAAATGAAAAATTATTATAATTTATTATTAAATGTAAATGAAAACTGTACATTAAAAATAAAAATCAAATCTATAATAAATAATTATTGCTTTAATTTTACATTTTAGGTCAATTTTTCGTAATACGTTATAAGTAATACGTAATACGTAATACAACATAAGTTATATAAAAAAATACTGGACATTGTATTGATCTCACTGGAATGCTTCAGTTTTGGACTAGGCATTCCAAAATAACCAAAGAGCCACTAATCAAAGAACTCTCGATTCAATGAAAATAAAAAATAAATTAATATGCATTAGAGGCAAAAAAATACTACATATTTATTGGGCCAGTAATTTTTTCGATTTTCAGTCAGTTATTTTTCGACCAAATGGGGAGTTATTTTAAAATAAAGGGTCAGCACTATGACCAGTCAGTAATTAATTATTAAACAGTCAGTAATTAATACTAAACGGCAAGTAAATTTATACAAACAGTCAGTGTTTAAAATTTTTTTGTGTTTGTTTATCAAACGTATACATTTTTTACTGACCATTTTCTAATATTTAATACTGGTGAGCACTTGTGACTTGTGAGCCTTAGGGAAAAAAAATGGACTACAATGTATGTATGTATGTGTAACACGTACATTGAATCTTTTATTTTATTTGAGAAAATATATTAACCCTAACTGGCTGGGTAGCCGCGAAACACTAGCATACACTCACAGCACGAGTACTGCTCACATTTTTCAACCACCCTCTACATTTTGTACTGAATACGTTACAGATCACACAGGGAAGCATGGAAAGATGTATGATCAGTATAACGAGAAGAGATCGTAAGAGGAATACATGGGTAAGAAACATGACCAAGGTGACAGATATAGCAGAATGTGTGAAAAAATTGAAGTGGCAATGGGCTGGACACATAGCGAGAAGAATGGATGGCAGATGGACGCGAAAAATACTGGAATGGTATCCGAGAGGATGTGAAAGAAAGCAAGGTAGAACGAGTGGACAATGGGCTGATGAATTGAGAAGAATGAGTGGAGTCAACTGGAAGCAGATTGCTCAAGACAGACAGGAATGGAAGGGGATTGGAGAGGCCTTCATCCAGTAGTGGGTGGTGAACGGCTGAAAATGATGATGACACTATAGGTATGTACGTTTTCAGAAATGTTTCCTGCAGGGTTCAATACTGGGTCTGTAACACCAGCGACGAACTTGAGAGGAAAGCGGACCGATGTCTGTCGTCGTTACTTGTCTTGTCGGGCTACTTGGACTTCATCTGGACGAAAAATTCAACTTCACCAAACACGCCAGAATAACAGTTGATGCTGCTGTAGAAGACTTCAGCTTTATTTCTCGGCTCGCAGGCACTGGGAGGCTCGTAGATTACGGTGTCATTTCCGTTAGCGAGGTATCCTACGCTGGTGGATGTTGGTTGCATAGATGTAGCACATTTATGTACAATCAGGTAGACGCTCATCTCTGGTCAGAAACGTCCGCTCATTGGACTAACCGAGGCATACTGGACAACATCCAACTTGCAGGCACTCTTCGCTCGACATCCAAATCCAAGCCTCACCCGCCGGCTTTTTCTTCTTCAAAAAAAAAAAGCTTTCCACTTTGTATTTCTACAACGATGTTGCATCCACTACGGTACCGTTCGGTACGTGAGTTTAGAATCGCAGTGAACCAAGCTGAAGATTCCCGATTGGGTTTTAGACCCATTCTCAATTATTGAAGAATCAGAATTGCAATTACAAGAGGAATCAATTGAAATTTCGACAAATGAGGAATTAAAATTGAAATTCAAAAATGGGTACCAAGAGTTCTGGTTGCAAAAGCAAATACCCACACTTAATCATGGCTGTGGCAAGAAAATTGTTAATTGCATTTCCGTCATCGTTATTCAGTTGAACGTGGATTTAGTGCAATCACAAATCTTTTAACCAAAAAGAGGAACCAACTGCAAATAGTTCACTGAGGAGATTTAAGGATGCTGCTGACAAAAATAGAGAACTTGATAGCACAACACCAGGCTCATCCTTCTCATTAGTGATTATTTTAAATATTACCCATTTGATTGATATTAATTACTAATATAAGTATGTATAACGTTATGTGCAATTTAATTTTTGTTATTTCATTTGAAGCTTTATAATTTCAGTTTCTAGTTGTTTTATTTTCAAACTAACTAACCTTTTTTCAACCTTTTTACAACGGCGGAACACTGAAAATAAGACCACCAGAAAATTTCTGCAGACCACTGGTTGAGAAACACTGATTAAAAATTTAAGGATTCTAATTAACAGAAAGAAGAAAAAGGTGCTGAAATGTGCAGATACTTGATAAATTGCTTTACGTTAAAAATTTACATTGAGTTTTGGTTTAAACGAATCGTTTGATTGTGCATCGGATGCTTGTATTTGATTTGTTCCTTTAATTATAATATAACCTTGAAACGTCTAAAATGTATTCCGTACATTGATTTTCATAATTAAGCATATTTTCTATATCAAATAAGTAGGTGTAGCTAGTTTGTAAAAAAAAAAAATCTGCCTAAAATCTATATATGTATGTAAATCTAAAAATCTGATTTTCATTCAATTTGGTTGTTTGCTCCAAAAATTTCAGAATTCATCAAATAATCTCTATACATTTAAAGTAGAGGACGTATTATAATGATTATTCCCGATATTGATAATTGATGATAGCTCAATGGATAACCGGACATTATAATAGTATGTGGTTTCTGACTAATTGAGGTTTGTATACATTTTCGAATCAAAGTCGAATGCGCCATTTACCGACTCGTTGACATCCATTTACTTGACTTAACCCTATACTTTTCGCAAAACATAATTATGCGAGAAATCAAACATTGTCGTATTGATCTCATTGTTGGAATCGTATAGTTTAGGACTGGGCAACCCGAACCAAAACACAATGCAAAATTAAAAATGCGCCACAGGTGAAAATTTTGTATTTTTCTGTTAAAAACTTATTTAAATTTTTTACGCCGAATACTTAATACTTAATATGATTCGATTTTTCGATACAAAAATCAAATTAAACGATATTTCCTATTGTTGATTTTGAACAAAATTGAAATATTTTTAATTACCAAGACAGCATTGTGTTTCACAGCCCTGTTGTAATTTGTTGCGTTGTAACAAAAGAGAACATTCACAAAGGAATAAACGAAAACAGTCGACGCCGTAAATAGAACAAACGAATAAATAACAATTCAGACCGGCGGCAGAGTTGCCAAGCCCACGAAAAAAAGAGTTACCCGTCGTTTGGTAAAGAATTTTCATTGATACGCATTTCATCATCATTTTCATCCACTGCTGGATCCAATCCTCTTCCATTCCTGTCTGTCTTGAGCAATCTGCATCCACTTGACTACACACATTCTTCACAATTCATCAGCCCATTGTCCACTCTGTCTACCTTGCTTTTTTTCACATCCTCTCGGATACCATTCCAGTATTTCTCGCGTCCATCTGTCATCCATTCTTCTCACCGTGTGTTCCCTTCAACTTTTTCACACATTCCACTATATCTGCCACTTTGGTCACGCTTCTTTACCCATATATTCCTTTTACGATCTCTTCTTGTTATACCGAGCATCTTTATACGCTTCTAAGGCATACGACCAATGCGTACTGCCAGTTATGACGCATGGATGCTAAATTCAAGAATGTTACCCGAGATCTAGTGCACACAGATAAACATGAAAAGACCAAAGTGGTATAACAAGAAGAGATCGCACGAGGAATACACGGGTAAGAAACATGACCAAAGTGTGAAAAGGTCAAAGTGGACACACAGCGAGAAGAAAGGATGGGCTGATGAATTCAGAAGAATGTGTGGACAGTCAAGTGGATGCAGATTGGTCGAGATGGACAGGAACGGAACAGGATTGGATCCAACAGTGGATGGTGAACGGCTGAAAATGATGATATGCTTCGACATTGTATACATCTTTCCATGCTTCTCTGTGTGATGCGCGTTTACACACAACTTGAGAAACACTCTAGTATTGATCGATGCGCGCATACTACCCGGGTCTCGACCGATGAGCTCCGTCGTATGAACGTCGACGTAGGCAACAGCCTACTTTTGGCTTTATCGTCCGTATAGGATTGAGTATGCTGCCGTCCTAAGGCCACTCAACGTAACTGACAAAACAACAATATCAAGATAAATGGACTTGAAAGTTTTATTCTATGAGGTTATTTTCTATTGTGAGGTTATTATGAGGTTATTTTCTATTGTGTTTTGATAATTCTAAGGAAAAATTAAAAAAAAAAAGGAATACTATAGTAGTTACGTCACTTCATTATTCATTATTAATGTATACATACATATGACTATTCCAAACTTCAACCACTCTATTTGAAAAGAATGAATCTCTAACAATCTTATTTGATTTTTCTTTTCGGAGTCTAAGAGTGTGACCTCTTAGATGAGGGTTCTCATTGAACATAATGAGGTTGGTCATTTCACATGAATAATGATTATTTATTATTTTGAATACTTCAATTAAATCACCTCTTAATCTCCTCGCCTCCAATGTGGAGGGATTCAGTCTTTTCAATCTTTCACGATAAGGTAGTGACCGAAGTAAATATTGGTGATACTATTTCTCTGCGCATGCAGATACGTTAGATTTAATAGCTTAAAAAAAGTCACTTTTGGGTGAAGATATGTACATTAATTTTGATATGAAAAATCGCAAGAATACACTCCCATAACCCCTAAAACACATCTAACTCATTTTCGTAATTTTTGTCAGTTACGTTAAGTGGGCTCAGGATGGCAGTATGGTGATCGTGCGAAAATTCGACCTTGTCATTTTTTTTTGATGCGCGCGGTGCTCAAGGTGCATCTCAAGTTGGATCGAGTGCAGACGCATATCGCGAAGAGCATAATGCGAAATAAAAGTCAATTTAATAAAAAAAAATAAAAAATCAAATAAGCGGCAACCCTAATTTCCGAAACGTATTCTACATACATTCATACACGCGTACCAATCTGAAGTCGAACACTATTGCGAAAACACACAACAAAGCAATTAATACGATCGCGCATTTGTTTTCTTTTTAATTGAAAGCAATTATTTAAAAAATAATTCATCGATTCAATATTTTAAACGTTATCGCTCGAGGTGACAATAAATTGACGTATGTACTGCATTACGACTCGGCACATTTGATGGCCGGGCGTTTGGCGGCGTCACGTGTTTGCGAAATGCACGCATTTCGCACACACATTTCGCACGAATATGGGGGCCCTTCGCGTGGGGGGGCGTAGGCCTACGGAATGAGACTCACTTAGACAAGACAGCTGAACAATCTCCGTCATGGCGTCACGCGAAAGAGTTTCGCGACGATCGCGCTTTGTTCGTTGAATTGCCGCGTGGGGGCGCTTCGATCGTAGGCGAAAATTTCGAAAACTAAACCTTTTCGCCACTATCATTGTTGTCTATCAATCATCGTATACCCCCCCTTTCGAGTTTAAAATCCAAAATACGGCTTGAGACAAACATTTACAATGTACGTCAGCGTGTAAACGGAATCGTTCTCGCGGCACTCGTCAATGGCCTCGTCATGAATTATTACCGCATTGCATCGATTACAAGACGAATGTGGTATTTGTGTACATATAACTGATTTCGGGGCACGTTGTATAATCAATGGCGTCTTACAATCGCCGTAAAAAATGTAAAATTATTTTCAGTACCCACTTGAAACGTAATAATAATACAATGACATCTGTATGCGTACACCGCTTTTATATAAATATTTATATAAAAACACCCGTGGAGGGGAGTCGGCAGGTATGATATTTTTATGGGAAAACACGGAGATCAACGACCCCGAGACGAAATGTGATTGAAATAAAGTACATTGTCACGTAGTCACAGTAGATGATCGTATTGTAGAGCTAGTTCATGCC
Source organism: Parapsyche elsis (assembly GCA_022651745.1). NCBI lineage: Eukaryota > Metazoa > Arthropoda > Insecta > Trichoptera > Hydropsychidae > Parapsyche > Parapsyche elsis. Next base: position 207,919 of record JAGVSN010000071.1, on the reverse strand, counting down.
TAGGATGATTGTTGAATATGACTGGGTGGAAAACTATGATGGAGCGATTTTGGAAGAATGTACATAGTTTTTAAATTCAACAAAAAATAAGGCACACGACCAATGCGCACTGCCAGTTATGACGTATGGATGTGGAAATGTGGATGCTGAATTTGAGAATGTTACGCAAGATCCGGTGCACGCAGAGAAGCATGAAAAGACGTATGCTTGGTATGACAAGAAGAGATCGAAAGAGGAGTACGTGGGTAAGAAGCGTGACCAAAGTGACAGATATAGCGGGACGTGTGAAAAAGTTGGAGTGGATACGTAGCGAGAAGATTGGATGGCAGATGGACGTGAGAAATACCGGAATACTATCCGAGAAGATGTGAAAGAAAGCAAGGTAGACCGAGTGGACGTTGGGTTGATGAATTGTGAAGAATGTGTGGATGCAGATTGCAGACAGACAGGAATGGAAGGAGATTGCAAAGGCTTTCATCCAGTGTGTAAACAGAATCGTTCACGCGGCCGTGTTATGGCCGTGTTTTTAAGTATTTTATATCAATTGATCAAACAATTTGGCTGTGAAACGCCACGACTGTTGGATCGCGACTAACGACGTGGGCAAATCCCTCACTTGTATTGTAATTATTATTATAACAGAGTTGTAGGAGCAAACAAGTGCTACTTTGGTTTATTTGGTTTAAGAGATTCACAATGCACAAAATTGTAAAAGTTCATATAAATGTTTTAAGTGTAAACGCGATCATAATACAGTAATCCATTTTGAGTTTTAAAGCGATAAAAATAATAAAAATTCTAAAAATAAAAGTTCACTTCAGTCATTATGCGCGTTTAAAAATAACCAACATGTGACATTATTGGCGCGCAGAAAGATAACGGTGTTCGATAACTTAACAAAGTAAACAACAAAGGCAACAAAGTAAATGCATGACCTGTGTCAGACAGCGGTTCTCAAAAAAAATTCATTTCAAATCAGTTATTTAAAAAATTAAAATCAAAACCACAAAGATCAAATACCAATGTAATGGGAATAAGCAACCAGGAATCCAAAATGTCTCAATCCGTAAAAATGGATTGAAAAATATTTCAATTTCCTGGTGATTCTCCAGTGGCTTGCAATCTGCAAAACAGTAGATATGGTTGGCTAGTTACAGGTGACATAAAATCATTATCAAAAAAATACATAGTATCGACTATCGAAGCAAATTGCAATTTCAGTACGACTGAATGCATTTTGGAAATTGGAGGAAGTATAATATATCATATATTATACAGCGCTATCGGATGTTTCTTGTCATTCCGTCATTTTCCGCTCGAATTAGTACGTTTAGATAAAATAAAAAAAATATTGAGATAGAAAACCAATCCTTATAAACGTGGTGAAATAGAAAATTCTCTAAACAAACGCCAAATAACACAATATATATTTTTGACTTTAAAAAATCGTTAGATAATTAATTATAAGTATTTCAAAGCAATAAAAAATCACAATCAATAGAAAAAATATCTGACTGATTTCAATAATCACTTTGAGCACAGCAATAATATATTTTGTGTTATAGGCCGCAAAAGCCAAAAAATGGATATTTTTTACATTTTTTAAATCGCGAATATCTCATAAACGAGGGCATTTAAACTAAAATCATTATCGGATTCGAATTCAGTGGGTCAAACTTAATAAAGATTGACCAATCTCCGCTCTGGGTATTTTTTTTGTTGCTCAGTGTTATCATTATCAAAATTTATTTCTGCAAGTAACTTATGCGATGTTCTTGAAGAAATAACGAAACTTCTTAAAATTCTCATTACAATTATGATAACTACCGCAGAGCCTGAGCGGTGTTTTTCAACAATAAAAAGAATAAAAACGTTTCTAAGAAATACGATGAATCAGGAAAGATTGATAGCTTTGTCAATGCTATCGATAGAGAAGGATATGATAAGCAAAATACCAAAATTTAATGAAAAAGTAATAGACCTATTTTCAAATAACAAAAATAGACGGATGGATTTTATTATGAAATAAAAATATGATTACAATTATTTTTTAACATTATCAAACTTTTGATCTTTAAATAAAGCGAAATGTACTTTTTTTTGTTTTTTAACACATTCACTGCGACCTAAAATCCTGGAATCGTCACATGGCCTCGAACTTGAAGGCTAGCGCTTTAATGCACCCTACACGCTCGATCAAACTTTTTACGTGAATACGTCTGTACGCGGACTAGTTCGGAAATGGCGGTGCGACGTTTGGATGGGCATACATTCCGACACTATAACTTCGTTACTAATAACACGATTCACATGAATGTTGTTTTATTCCCTCAGGTATACGTCTACAATGAATTTATGATATTGAATTGGCACTGTGAATGTGCGAGGCGTGGAGGAGAGGGCATATCTTCCAACGGCTATTTTGGTCGTTTTTGGAAATTTCCAAGCAGTATAGCTCGCGACTCTGACGTGCTAGCGCAGTGATTTTGCTACTAAACGAAATATCTCTTCAAGATCTGTTGATTTTTTCAGTCCTTTTCTATTCTTTGGTTTAATTTATTTTTTATAAAAATTTAAAATGAGTATATTATATTTGTATTTACATTATTAAATATATAATAGCCCTAATTCCGTCTGTATGTGTGTGTGTCTGTCTGCTGATAACGCTCTCAAGTGTTCGCGACTTTACTAAATTGTTATTAGCGCCATCTATACAACAACTATAAAAACTATTAAATACACTCCATTGATATTCAACGGGCTTACACTAGTATCTATATACATAATTATATGTAATATATCTCTCAACACATTGTGGTGAGATGTGTTTGAAGAAAAATACCAATACTGGAACAAAAACATTATTGAACAAAAAAATTTGCATATGAATATTCAAATTATTTATACAATTAGTTATAAATAAATAAAGACACTCTCCATTTACTATTTGGGTTTCAATATTGTTGAAGAAATAAAATTACATATAAAGTTTATATTCAACTCATTTCTACAATTATTTTTTTTAAACACATGTAGAGGAATGTTTGAATGCTCATAAAACAAAAATCAGAACTTTTTTAAAAAAAATCGGGTGTGGTCAACCCATGACTTTTTCCATATACATATATAATAGCCCTATCCCGTCAATGTGTCTGTCTGCTGATAACGCTCGCCTCGGTAAATATTAATAAAACAGGACATCGCACGAGTGGGATTTGAACCCGGTACCGCTGATTCGAGCGCTTACGCGGTGAGCCAAACCAGATGATAATAGGCAGGTTTCAACGTGACTATTTAATATAAAAATAGGCACGCGACTTTGCTAAATTGTTACGTTGTTGTTATTATAACGCGCCGTAAATGGCGCTGGGTTGCATAGATGCAACAACTATAAAAACTATTAAATTTTATTTTATTTTTCAGTACGAGTGATGGGAAACCACTCCGTTGATATTCAACGGGCTTACACTACATAGTTGAGGAATATAAAGAGTAACGAAAACTGACCCACACACACACACATCATATGAAATCGCTGTGTGGGTTTGCGCGCCGTACGCGTACAAACGATTCACAAAATCACGATAAACTACCACTATCAGTAAACCAATTTTAATAAAAAAAAATCTAATAACTCATCAATCCTATAAGGATTATAATTTTAAAATCTCATGAAGATTAAAAATATTTAAGAGGGTGAAAATAATAAAAAATCGAAATTTTGCTCAAGAGTAAACTACCACTTCCAGTGGGCGGATTTTGGTCAAAACCTTATAGTAAAAACCTTATGATAGTTTTACTGGAAAAACCTCCCAAAGATAGCAGAAAATTAGGTAACTTTCCAAGGGAAGTACCACTTCCGGTTGACGAAAATTTTTGAAAACCTTATGGATTGTAATGGCCGGCAAAAATCGTATAAATATGAAGTTTCAGTGTGACAGGATAAACGGTTATTGAGTTATAGCGAATCTACACACATCCGCCTAACACACAGACACATACATATGTACATATGTAGGCACACAAGCATACAGACATTTTCCAAAAATCGTGAAAACGTGATCAGGAGATGATACCTGATACAAATCAGTCAAAATCTCGAGGTCGAATTTTCGCACGATCACAATTCTTTATCCGATATGGATAAAGTAAAAAGAAGTTTTTATTCAAGTAACAGGAATCTTTGGCTTTATAATTACGAGATCAATATTAAAAATAGAGACGTGAAAAAAAAATAGAATATCGCGACAACTCAATAGTTATGATATTTTCCGAAACAGGTCATCAAACAAAATCCTGGTTGATCAGGACATTCCGGACAATAGAATATGGAATCCTTCCTTTCGTGCGAAATTGTCCAACAATATTTACACCGTTTTCTTTTTGTTTTTCCAAGATCGTCTTTTGGACAAAAAATCGGAAGATACGTTCCTTTTATTGATACTATAGTTGAAGATGGTGGAGGCCCAAGTAATTTCTTTATTTTTATACTTTATTTTATCTATTACCCCAAGCCTAAAATCATACAACGTCATCTTCTTCTCATTTTGGGAATTATATAAATATAAAAAGAATTTAGCAGCATTGTTTGAATAAGGTGAATTCCTAATTTCTTATATCATCTTAAAGTTTTATGCCTGCATGAATAATAAGACATCATCTGATCATGGTAATCAACACCAGCCATGAATTTATTGTATTGAATTACCATTTTCGGCTTTTCGGATGAAATCCCCCAACGATTGGTTGCTTGTGTTTTCTGGCCGTCAAATTCCGATGACAACACATACATATGTACATCTTGTGCAGTGTACTGACTGACAGACTCCTTAGGTTTGATTTTCTTTTCCTTTAATTCCTCCGGATTTTCTTTTCGGTTTGCTTTTAATGTTCCCGTTACATAAGTTTTTTGTGCTAGCAAAGTCTCTGCTAGAGGAACACTGGTGTACTAATTGTCAATATATAGAGAGTGACCAACTCCGGTTCTTCCCTTCATCAACTTGTGCACAACTTTATTGGTGTGACCTTTGCCACCTACCTCAAGATGAGCAGAACCACCATATATATGTATTTTTAATGCCAAACCATTCGATCGTCCCAACATATGTATATAGCTTTATGCCATACCTTGCTTTTTTCCCTTTCATGTATTGGCGAATAAATAGTCTCCCTCTCCATAGAACCAATGACTCATCAATAGTCAATTCTTTTTGGGAGCATAAATCTTATCTATTTTATCGTTGAAAAAATTTATTAGAGGATTAATTTTGGTGCTGGCATCATCATCGTTATTATTAAAATGTAAAGTACGTAAGTAAATAAAACGCATGCACACCACCACACCAACCAACATACATACATGCATATCATGAAATTACTATGTTGAGTGTCCGGTCAGCGGATTTTGATCAAAAACTTATCAACTCTTAATTTTTATATGAAAATTATAAATATAAATTTTCCATTGACTTCCAGTTGACTGATGTTGACTAAATTCCTAATGGCTCTTACACCTTACGTGAAAATAATAGATATGTAATTTCAGCTTGATAGACTTGATAGTTTTGGAGAAAAAATACATACAGACACACACACAGATACACAGACATACAGACATTTTCCAGAAACCATGAAAACGTGATCAGGGGATGATACAAATTAGTCAAAATCTCGAGGTCGAATTTTCGCATAATCACAATACTTTATCCGATAAGGATAAAGTAAAAAGAAGAAATACAACCAATGCATACTGCCAGTTATGACGTATGGATGTGAAACGTGGATGCTAAATTCAAGAATTTTTTGAATCTTCATAATATTATAGAATTAGAATTCTTCTAGTAATGGAGAGTTCAAAAATATAAAGTCATCTTGCGACTGATGTCTAAGCAGCGGACCCAATACAAATACACTAGGGATAAAGTAAAAATGGCGCACGAATTAAGTTGTAGGCGAGAGGTTGGTGAATAAAAAATGATTTATTCAAGTATTCAATACAAGAGTTGATTACGAACTAACTTAAGCTTAAACCGTGTGGGCATTTATATGCTCCGGTTTGGTGAGTGTCACGTGGTAACTGACACGTGTGTGATTCATATAAATGATGAGTAGTATAATAAGGTTAATTGTGGTATCTTAATATATAGGTTAGCTGTGTTGTAATCGATAAACGTGTGGGCCCGTGGCAAGTATGACACGTGGCGATCGATAAATATGCGTAATGCTTATCAACGGATGTGCGTTATGGTTTATTAATGAATGTGTAATTGTAAACATTAAAAGTGTGGAGATGTGGAAATTATGGACACGTGGCGATCGATAAATATGCGTAATGCTTATCAACGGATGTGCGTTATGGTTTATTAATGAATGTGTAATTGTAAACATTAAAAGTGTGGAGATGTGGAAATTATGGACACGTGGCGATCGATAAATATGCGTAATACGCTTATCAACGGATGTGCGATATGTTTCATCAATGGATGTCAAATTCCGATCAATGGATGTGTAATACACTTATGTTAGGTGTGCTTGTTTTATATTACTAAAGTTAGTTATCTTATAACTAGGAACACGTGGCGATGACGTGATGGGTCTGGTCAGCCCATAACTCCTCCCTTCTTAGATTGACCCAACTCCCATGGAAATTGGATTGGGGCTGCTGAAGATGGTTGGTAGTAGACAACAGGGTTTATAGGTGTCCCTGCAATCTGCACAGGTGATATCGACGTTGGTTGAAACTGGTCGATGATGGCTGTGGATGTAGCTCCTCTTGTTGTTCTTCTGTATCTACGCTTTATTAGTATATAGCAGTAGATGAGAAATATTGAAATTGCGAATCCGCACAGTGTCGCCATAGTATGGTGGAATTTCGTGTTCGATTGATGTCGCACTAATTGGATCTCTTCTCTATTCCTTATGTTATAAGCTTCTAAATGTTTGAAGTTAATCACATCTGTCACGCTGGTTATGTTCAGTGGCGTGAATATATTTAATCTACGTGTTATTAATCTACCACAGCACCCCTAACTATTTTAACCACGAGCCACATAAAAGGGTAATTTTACGTGCGTCGAAAATAAAAATAATTGTAAATCAATTGTCGATCCTGTGAAATAGATTCGTGTAAAATCAATTCACGTGAAATGAATTCGCAAAAAATCAACGCGTGTAAATCCAAAAAGGATAATTCAATTCGAAAACGCAAATTTAAAATGTTTAAAAATATATATATATGTACATAAATATAAATTAAAAGCCAACGTGTAATATGTTCATTGTTTAAAAATAAAAACGGAACGGTAAAAAATTAAAAATAGAAAAATTATTGTTACGCGTAAAACAAAAAAGGCGTAAAGGTTAAACGAGAGTTTCATGATCTCATTAAACAGACGGTTAATATAAGACTATGTAAGCCCGTTGAATATCAACGAATGTTTGTGTGGTGAGTACATATATTATGTGTATTTAATAGTTTTTATAGTTGTTGCATAGATGGCGCGTTATAATACAACAACGTAACAATTTAGCAAAGTCGCGAGCCTATTGAGAAATTAACATTGTCTAATTGTAGCAGGTCCGTCATCACCTCCGTTTGGATCACAGCGTAAGCGCTCAATGTTCCGAACCGGTGATCTCGAGTTCAAATCCCATTCGCGCGACCTTCTGGTTTTTTTTTTTTTTAATTATTTACCTCAGCGTGCTTTATTAGCAGACAGACACACAGACATACAGACAGACGGAATGGGGCTATTATACATACATATATGTATGTATGTATATATGATGATACACACATTATACTATCCATTTTTCAATATCATTAAATTTTATTCATATTCCGAAAGGAAAACATTAGGATTCATCAGACGACTCTTTGTTTAATTAATTGACATTTGCAGATAATATGTCGTGAATTTCATGTCAATGGGATGTGTGTGTTTGCATACAATGTCAATTTTAGTAGAAAGAAAAAAAAAAAAACACGGGAAATGTTTTGAATATAATATATTTGACTTCAATAACACGTATAATTATTTATTTGGATATAATTTACTTACATACATACACAAAATATAATTGTTTTTGTAACGTAAGCTACATAATATCTATAATATTTTCTTATACAGAATACTAAGTAAGCCCAATATTTATTTAATATGGCAACGCTAAGCGATTTTTTTTAATATGAAACGATTAAATATATTCTCATTTTCGAATCTGAAACAATATCGCTGAAATTTCAACATCGTAAATTAGTCATAAAATATTATTTTTCTTATATTGTCAGATTCACAAAGTATTACAGGGAAGTTAACTCATACAGTAACTTGAAACATTGAATGTGGCTTCTAGGCGCCCGACTAGCGTTTAACATTCTTTTGTCCCACTATTAGGTAAAGACGGAAAATGTTACAAGTTATAGTTTGGGTTGGCTTTTCTATAGTACTTTGAGGTTACATTATACAACAGTGAAAGAGTAAGACATTTATTTTTCGACATAGTTGATATCTTTGTGGTTTTTCAAATCGCCAATGTCGTTAGGGGAATTTTCTCCTGAGTTTGAAGATGGACTTTTATCTCCCACCTGTAAGTTGAATATATAAAAAGAAGTAAAAATCAGTGTTTTGTTTATTTTATGAATTTCAACCGAAGAAAGAACCTGTAAGCCAGCGTTTAGCATATTAGCAATGGTATTGATATCAATGGTATTGTCGTGGGCAGAAATTTTCTTCATAGCAGCCAACACTAGACAAAGATCTCCTCTCAGTTCACTAGCGACTGCTGTAATCTTTTGAGCATTGCTTAACACCTCCACACTTTGCGTATACGGATTGTAGCGAACGCCGAAAGGACGCTGTATGCTTTCAGCAAAAGTTCTGCAATTAAAACAAAAAAAAAAAAAACATAAGTCACAAATGTCCCGAATGAGACCTCATTACGTATCATATCGACCGTTCACCGCATTTTATCTTTGGCTTCTTCAAACGATTCCGTATAATAGTATGCGTTCTGATATGATGTAATTATGCACTCTTCGTTACAAGTTGTATCGGGATCGAATTGCTTGATTTTATCAGCACTGGCCAAAGCGTGCTTCAATTCAGCTACGGAAGACAACAATCCAGCTCCGTATACTCTGAATGTACCATCTACCTGTCGACACAGTCCAAACTCAACCGTGAAGAAGTACAACTGAAATATCAATTATATTATGTCAATAGGCTGAAGTTTTTAATGATATTGTGTATAAACTCTACCGTTGCTAGCTTTTCAATGTCCTCTTCGGAAGCACCCAACGATGCCAATCCGAGCTCTTGCGAAAATTGGGCAAAGCTTGGATTCGCCAAAAGCGGCATGTGACCCAACAGTTCGTGACAACAATCCCTATAATATATTCACATCTTATACTGTAGTTCAGAGAAGCATGGAAAGATGTGTATTATAAAGAAGCATACACATGCTTGGTATAACAATAAGAGATCGTAAGAGGAACATATGTATAGCGGAACGTGTGAAAAAGTTGGAGTGGACACACAGCGAGAAGAATGGATGGCAGATGGACGCGAGAAATACTGGAATAGTATCCGAGAGGATGTGAAAGAAAGCAAAGTAGACCGATTGAAAGGTAGGCTGCTAAATTGAGAACAATGTGCGGAGTCAAGTGGATGCAGATTGCTCAAGACAGACAGGAATGGAAGAGAATTGCAAAGGCTTTCATCCAGCAGTGGATGGTGAACGGCTGAAAATGATGACGATATATTTGTATATGTATCCATACGTACATTCGTCATAGCACTCATAACGTTTCTAAATTCAAGAATGTTACGTAAGATCCAGTCCACACACAGAAACGTGGAATGATGCTTGGTATAATAATAAATTATCGTAAGAGGAATACATACATGGGTAAGAAGCATGACTAAAGTCGTAGATAAAGCGGAACGTGTGAAAAAGTTGAAGTGGACACACAGCGACAATAATGGATGGCAGATGGACGCGAGAAATACTGGAATGGTATCCGAGAGGATGTGAAAGAAAGCGAGGTAGACCGAGTGGACGATGGGTTGATGAATTATGAAGAATGTGTTGAGTCAACAATGTGAATGTGAACGGCTGAAAATGATGATGATATGTATATACATATATGTATCCATACGTCCATTCGTCATAAAGTTTCTGAATTCAAGAATATTACGTAAGATCCAGTGCACACATAGAATCGTGGAATCGTATGCTCGGTATAACAAGAAGATATCTTAAGGGGAATACATGGGTAAGAAGCATGACTAAAGTGGCAGATATAGCGGAACGTGTGAAAAAGTTGAAGTGGACACACAGCGAGAAGAATGGATGGCAGATGGACTCGAGAAATACTGGAATAGTATCCTAGAGGATGTGAAAGAAAGCATGGTAGACCGAGTGGAAGATAGGTTGATGAATTATGAAGAATGTGTTGAGTCAAGTGGATGCAGATTGCTCAAGACAGACGGGAATGGAAAATTATACCTTTTACCTCCTCTTGGAATATAATAAAATAAATTAGAAAATTAGCTCACGGTTCAGGAGTATAGAACGGATCCGACGAATGGCGAATATATTGCGTGCAATGGAAAACGCGAAAAGCCAATCCCGAAAGAAAATCCCTCGGAGACAAATATCCAGCGACGGGACGCAGTTGAAATCCAGTTTTTCTTTTCAAAAAATTGCTCACATCCTCCAACTGAATATAAACAAGTTTCGGTACGATTTTAAATGTTAAACTAATATCACATTTAAATCGTGTATTGACGTATTGTACAATATAACAATATAACCTGCGGTAAGTTGTCTTCTTTGTATCCGCAATACTTGACTAGTTGCGGCCAATTCTCCAAATATTCGGGACACGCGTGTATCGAGTACAATTTTTGCAACTCGCGAAAAACGACACCCCTTAAAATAAAAATGGCACAGGTGAGGAAACACAATATAAAAAAAATACACTCCAATTTATTTCTATCCGTGTAAAAAACAGGAATTTCAGTCCGAGCGGCGAGTAAAGTTCTACATAGAGCGACCCAACACTCATTGGCTCAATTTGAAAAGATCATGTCTCAACGCCCAAAGCGGAAAAGTTTCATCACATTCGCAATTACGTAGATTTCAAGTGTTGACAAGTATTGACCCGGATAAGTAAAATCGCAAAACAAGAATCAATACCGGCATGATGTGACAGTTTTTCCGCAAATCTTGACACCGCTCAGCTATTCCCTTATTATAACAAGTTATAAAATATTAGAGTTATCAAATTTTTTAACCATTTCGTTTAACATTTTTATTTGCGTAAATTCGAATGACACATTTGACGCGCTTCGGATGGTTGTGTCGTCAATTCAATTTACTTGAACCAACAAGCAGATCGAAATGAGTAAATTGAATGGAGGAGAAGAAGCAGAGTAAATTTTAAGTTTAATTTTCACAGTTCGCGTTAATTAAATTCAAACATCCATCCGGAGCGTCGACTGATCAAATTAAATTTGCGACACACAAAACAATTAACCCACGAATTATTCTCTCACTGGCTGTCTCATCTTGCGCTGCTTTCAACGTGGAAATAGTTAAATTTCAAAATCGTACTCACCAAGTTTTTATCTCTTCTTCGGTGTATTGCACTTTGGGTATCTTTTGTCCGCTGAAAGAATTATACGATTCGAAACGCATGTATTAACTATTTTCTTATTTAATATATTATTATTAAAACTCACTATTTATACGTATTGGCAATTGCTGCGAATTGCTCTCGTCGTTTGCGATATATGGGATCCTTGAATCCTGGATGGTCGGCGTCCAGTTCTGATCCGTACATGAGCACGTTTTGAGCTCTGTCCAAATCTGAGATCTTCTTCGGAAACCATGGCATCTCGTCAAAGTCTGAAAAGGTCACATTTTCTTAAAAATGTTTCAGTGAATTGGCCAAGAAACTACAGTAGCTTTAGCTACTGTATTATATAAATAAATAAATAAATAAATTAAATAAACAAACTAGTTACAAAGTATGTATGTATATATAACGTATTGATCGAAGTCTGCATTTATGCACGTTTGTTATTCGACTTATTCATGATCATCATTTTCAGCTGTTCACTATCCAATGTTGGATGAAGGCCTCTCAGATCCTCTTGAGCAATCTGCATCCACTTGACTCCACACATTCTTCTCAATTAATCAGCCCACTTTCCACCCGGTCTACCTTGCTTTCTTTCACATCCTCTCGGATACCGTTCCAGTATTTCTCGCGTCCATCTGCCACCCATTCTTCTCGCTGTGTGTCCACTTCAACTTTTTCACACGCACTGCTATATCTGCCACTTTGGTCATACTTCTTACCCATGTATTCCTCTTACGATCTCCTCTTGTCATACCAAGCATACATCTTTTCATGCGTCTCTGTGTGCACCGGATCTTAAGCTGCGTACACACCGACGAACCGAACAGCGAACGACGAAGAGTTGCTATTGTGTGTAGCTGTCCACACAATAACAACCCTTCGTCGTTCGCTATTTGGTTCGTCTTTGCGTACGCAACTTTACGTAGAATTCTCGAATTTGGCGTCCAAGTTTCACATCCATACGTCATAACTGGCAGTACGCATCGGTCGTATGCCATTTTTTTTTTAACCGTAGCGGAATGTTGGATTTAAAAACTACGTTCATTCTTCCAAAGAGTTCGACCTTTTTACTGTATTGTAATTTTTACGTGTTTATAAATGAGGTCGAACTGTATGTATGTATGTGGAAATGTTTCAAATGAAAACGTAACGCATTTACGACCATTCAAGATGAAAAGTATCAATTAAAATGTAAGTCAATTGTTTTATACGATAAACATTAGGTTTAATTTTAATCAGAGGAAACATACCGAAGCTTGCTGCGGCTGATAAAGGTGTCGGCGGTGGAAAATTGTCACCATCTTTAGGCCCCGAAGGCATGAAATGAATAGTCGTAACCTCCCTTTTCAGCATCCGATTCAGCTGATCCATTCTCCTCCTGTCACACTCCACTTCAACCAGTATGTCAGCCTGCGATAATTAATTACAAAAGTATTACTCTCTCGAGGGACAGCACTGGGATAAGTATCACCGGTTGCGCAGGCGAGCGTTTTGGAACGTGTCAGTCGCCTGAAAGTATTTGGCACAATAATACACATACCTGATTGTCGGCTTCGGACTTCCTCGATTCGATATGAAGAACGTTGACTCCGAGGTCCTGGAAAACGTTCAGGACCTTGGCCAGACCGCCTATTTGGTTCTTCAGCGAAAACACTATGGATGTGCGCTCGCTGTCCTCAGAGCTGGTGGTGTCCACAGTCGTAGTCGGATGTTTCTTATGTACAGGACTTCCTTGTTTGATGGCCCAATCTTCACCACTTCTGTACAACCACAAGCCGAGGAGACCCTTGCCGGAGCCGCTCATGTTGAATTTTGTCACTAAAATACATTTCAGCGGATGTCAAAATGTACATTTTGTCATAATTCGCTCTGACTGGACCTCTGGATGCAAATGTCATTTCACTGTGACATTGAAATTTTATTCGATTACGTATGAAGTACTCTCTGCTGTGAGAGGGGATCGCATTTCGAGCTAGCCTTGGTGTGAAAATCTTAGTAAAATGATACTCTATCCGTAAACATACTTCAATTTGAGATTCACGTATTACATTAGGTTGTTCTATAATAAAATAAATTCGGCAACTGGCAAGATTTATTATTGTCACACTGTACAGTTTTAATTTTTATTTGCTACACTGTAGAGTGTCGGGTGGGGATAGTTCATTCAATCGAATAAAATCGATTTTCTGCAAGCAACAAACGCAATTTTGTATAAAATAAAATGAAAAATCCTCGGTAATATAACACGTACATTCAAATTTGAAATCATTTTTTATTCCAAAACCGATCACTCTGTCCTTAAAATGCAAATTCATAAATACAACAATTTAAACATTAAACAAACAATAGTAGCAATATTTTATAATAATAACAAAAAAACGCATTAATTTATTAATTCTATCAAATTCTTATCGGTATATTTAAATTTAACAACGTTTCAGATTCTTCAACAAAAAAATGCGATGACTTACGAGGGAAATTTTTGAAAATATTGTGAATTGTAAAGATCGGTACCGAACTTATAAATATGAAGTTGCAGTAATATTCATATGTACATACATAGAATCAACGGTTTTTGAGATATAGTAAATTTCACACACGTACAGACATACGGAAATTTTCCTTAAAAAATCATGAAAACACGATCGGGGGACCTGATACCTGATATTCAAATCAGTCGAATTTTCTCACGATCACAATACTTTATTTGTGATATTAATGCGTGTTGATTGAACTCTGTCACGAGACACGTCACACTATTTTAATGTAATTTAATCAACGGAATGCAATGCAATATTTTACAAAATTACAACTGATAACATTAATGCCGATGAAGAAGTGGCTTTCTTTATGTGTGTACGATTGTCTTATTAAAAAATAAGCTTGATGTTTAATATCACATTTAATTTATGTACCTATATGTATGTTCGAGTCTGGGTGGTTTGCTAGTGGATTTGTTCTAACTGAAGTTGAGTTGCACCGGTACCTCGTTTATATATGTACATATGTATGTATGTATGTACATACTTGTACCTACAGTTAAACGCTATTCACAAGCGCTACTTTTGACACTAATAATATAATAATTATCCGTTTGGCAAAAACCACCACCATATCATCAGAAAGAGTATGTCGTGAACTTTAAAATGCACTATTTTTCATCACCATACATAGTTTAATTTTGGATATATATTTTTTAGAAAACACCTCCGGTTTTCTACATAATATCCACCAGTACAGGTACATAGTATACATGAATGTATTGTTAAATTTTTTTTGCTATACATAATTATCGCCCAATTCGCATATAAAAAGGATATATAAATTCGTACTTACATATATAATTTGTTAAAATAATTACGCAAAGTTTTTGATTCGCAATTGATAACTATTCAAGGGCTCGGGTTAAACAAACCTGTTGGTCTCCTGAATGATTTTACGCTTCAGAAATGCACCTCGAACTGGTCGTTGGAAGGATCTGTCGGTCGCAATTTTCCAGCATCCCTTATAAAGCCTTAGTAAAAGAGTGTGGGTGTGGAGAATATCGGAAAGCATCCCCCTACGGACCCACCCTCATTGGCTGAATCAACAGTTTGGAGCGTTTTGTATCAAACGACCACATTTATCGGTGAAAAAGTCTTAAAGCATTGTTTAATCACCGTCAAGTTTCGAATATATTTATATGGGAATGTGTATCCTTTGATTCAAACCTATTTTTCGATTTATATACGAGTACGTCCCCACAATTAATCGATACACGTGTGACAAAATTTTCAGCCGTATTACTTTTGCGAGCATTTTTTGAAGGATAAATTCACAATTATTGACGATTCCTGACCAATCAAGAAAAATAATTAGTAATTTTTGTTTGCGTTTTTTTCACACCAGTCCACTGCACTTTTAACACAAATTACATAATATGAAAACGATAAAATGGTTTAGTAAATAATGCGATTGGAATATCGTAACCCAATCAGGACGTAAAATATAAAGAACGACAAAACAAGCTGTTAAACAAAGTGATTGGAACGATTGAACTTTAACGGGCACCTTACACGGTCAATATTATTGACAAAACCTTATCATATTGACGATAATAATGACCGTGTAAGGTGGAAATATTGATGGTTTCACGTATTTATGGAATCGAATTTTCAAACATCCTATTCAATAATTTAATTGAGCGTGTAAGGTGGCCCCACAGTGTATCAGTTGTAATTTATTGCTTCCAAAGTTATTCTCAGACATTTGTATGGGTTTGTATCACAATATTGATGATTGAATTATGTAGATTGGTTGAATGTGAATGATACTTTGAGGATTTGTATGTTCGTATTTATATTAAAGTTAGATAATAATATGTTACCATCATATTTTAGTAAATTTATTGTGAGAGGAATGGATGTACATATGTATGTGTATATATGTATGTAATTTGAAAAATAAAAATAATTTAATTATAAAAAAAATGTTAAAATTAATAGAAATAGTAGAAGCATCTTGTAAAGAGGGGTTTTGGAGTATAATAGACTGCCGGATGGAATTAGAAGTTCCAAAACTATTCCTGGAAAATTTCCTGGCAGTCTTAAAAAAACATCTCAGTACAGGTGCTTAGTTAAGGATTATAATTAATTAGCTTAAGCTACTGTATTATATAAATAAATAAATAAATAAATAATAAATGATTCGTTATGCGGCGTTTCGCTTTACGGCCAACTTTCTGGGAGCGTATCTAGGCCGCATAACGAGGTATCAGTATACTCGGCTTCGCTCAGGTACTTGCATAATTGAGGTTTTAATAACTTGAGGTTTTTTTAACAATTCGAAAAAAAAAGTGTCTGAAAAATTACCAACGGCGGATCATTGAACATATCTGTGCAAAATAGATAATGACGTATTTAATTTTAAACATACATATGTATGTACATACAATGTACACATGTACAAGTATATTTTACAGTGTGGACATTTAAAAACGATATTTGTTTTCAAAAATGTATATTTTCGAAACTAATAATGCTATGGAGATGTTCTCTCTAAAGCCATTTCAAAGTTCATTTAATCCTTTTTCTAATGATATGGCGGTTTTTGCCAAACAGATATAATTAATAATGAAAAAACAAAGAAATTTCATAAAGTAATATTTTATTTTTCGTTGGTTGTTTCATGTACTTTTAAACGATAATAATTAACTCAATGGTTTATCGCCCTATGAATGGTTTATTTATTTTAGACCTCGAAGCGCAAAAGTTATTATTATTGTATGAAATTCACGAGTGCATTTTTCCGAACAATGAACTAAAAGATAAGAGATTTTATGTCGACCACACATAACAATATTATATTTAATATGGATATTTTTTTTTTAGATGCCAACCCTAACGATTAATCAACGAGAGTTCTTCGCTCGTTTATCCCACATATACGCAGTATGGATAAGGTATGGTTTTCTTTTTGCGTTGACGATGGACGTGGTGCATATTTTTTTTAATTTGCAATTGGGTCAAGTGTAAACACATATTCCAGCGTGTTCCTGGAATAATATTTTTAATCGTTTAATCGAATGTGCGCACATTTTTTTTGTATTTTACTCACCAAAGAAAAAAAAAAACTTTGCTCGACTATTAAGGATATTATTGATCGTGGAGTAAAAATTGGGTATAAAATGGACATGAAATGACATCATGAAAAAATTGAGCTTAAAGAATTATACATATATAATTGCCGAAATCCGTCTGTATTTCTGTCTGTCTGTCTGCTGATAACGCTCGTCTCGGTAAATGATTAAAAGACACGAACCGTCCGCGCGCGAGTGGGATTTGAACCCATGATCACCAGGTTGGAATGAATCCTGTCAACACTATCATCCAACGGAGGCGATGACGGGCCTGCTGCAATTTGACAATATAAATTCTTCATAGGCTCGCGACTTTGCTAAATTGTTACGTGTTGTACTATAACGCGCCATCTATGCAACAACTATAAAAACTATTAAATACACATATACTAACACACACAAACATTCGTTGATATTCAACGAGCTTACACTAGTAACTTAGAAATAGAAATAGTATTACAGGCAAAGTATGAGATCCCCGCATTGTATAAAATATAAAGGGTCTAGTTGCCAAGAATGTATGTAATAAGTAAATATAATGCATAAGCGTTTTTCGCAAAGTATCAAATAAATTAATGTTACTGTTCGAATCATTTATTATGTCACCAATCTGACCAGCCGATCCTGAATATCAATTTGAACCAGTTTTATTCACGCTGTCTTTCTCAAACTTTAGTTAACCAATGTGTGCTATTTCTATTTCAATCTATAAAGCCGTAGTACATTTCGCACTTTGCCTGTAACATATTTATACCTACATATGTATATATGTACCAATTTGTCGCTTCACAAAAGAGACGTTTCTAAAACAATGTAAAAATAATGATAGGAGCCGAAAAGTCGAGTTTACATACAATATGTATGTATGTATGTATGTATTGTGGATTTAGGAACTGGAAGAAAAACCTAATCATTTTTACTTGTTTTTTTTTTTACATTTGTATGTACATATGTACATATATACATACATATGTGCCTATATATAGAGCATCCGTAAAGTGACAGAGTGATGTCTACAAATGTTACTAATTTATGGTATTACATATGTACATATATTAAATTTAGTTTTGCGTACGCTCTATTTCTATTTCAATTTATGGAGCGTAGTAAATTTTGGACTTTGCGTTAACATATCGCGTCCTTAGAGCACAAAGGTGACATGGTCCAAAATGGAAAATTGTTCAGGGCAGCAAGTTTAAAGTTTGTAATGGTCATCATAAATCAGTGGAATTTTATATAAAAATGGTAATTGTAAAAATTGTACATTTTCGCAAAATTATGAATATACATACATACATACATATGTATTGATTTTTTATGAATTTTGCGTGTTACATACATAAAACACAAATTTATAAAGTATTGCGATGGTGCAAAAATTCGACATTGAGATTTTGACTGATTTGTATCAGGTATCATCCCCTGATCACGTTTTCACGATTTCTGGAAAATGTCTGTACGTGTGTCTGTGGACCCGCGTGTAGAATCGCTAATAACTGACAAACCATTCATCCTATTACACCGAAACTTCATATTTATATGTTTTTTGCCGGCCCTTGCAATCCATAAGGCTCAAAAAAAATTTCCTCAACCGGAAGTGGTACTTCCCTTGGAGAGTCGCCCAATTTTTGTGTAATTTTTGGAAGGTTTTTTCAGCAAAACTATGATACACATTAAGTTGAAATTTTTCATATGTAGTACGACCTTCAAAATAATATAATTTTTAAACATTTTTTTTCCAACCAGAAGTGGTACTTTTACTCTTGGTTTTTGGTGTTTTTAACCTTTTCTCCGAAACTATCAAGTTTATCGAGCTGAAATTTCATATTTATTATTTTCACGTAAGGTGTGTGAGATGTTATGATTTTGGTCAACATCCGCCATTCGGAAGTGGCAGTTTACTCTTGAACGAGATTTCGTCTTTTTTTCGGCCTTTTACATATTTGGTATTTTCATATATTTTTGTAATATTATAATCCTCGAAGCAATACCTAGTTTTCTAGTAGTTCCACGGTTAGTAGAGCTTTCTCATACAAAAATCCTGTATACGCGCCCAAAGTACGTGACGTAGTAATTAAAAGTTTAGCTTTCGAGTTCAGCGATGAGGAATCGCAGACACCAGTGACGTACAAAAAAAAAGAAGGGAAAAAAGCAAAAAAAGGAAAGGGAGAGAGAAGTCAATTCTGGGTAAGCGTTCGTGAAAGCTCCCAGAGGCTTCGAGTGCTACCTCCATAAGCAAACAGTGGGGCGTGGGTGTACCCACCCTCTTTCGAGAACCACTGGAGCATCTCCACCGTTTCACCCCTGTAAAGTAAGTACCTATACGTTGCAGTATAAATAATATATTCTTTACCGTTTTATATACATACTGCCTATGTGTGTACATACATATATTATGCTTGTTGAGGATGCTGGCAGCTTCCTCGAGTGAATTTATCGTGTAAGTGCACTGGTGACAAAGGAGCGATCTTAGTTAAAGTCATAATGTACAATTCCCGTTCTTCGATTCCTGTGTGTCTTGAGAAATCTGCATCCAAATGACTCCACACATTATTTTCAATTCATCAGCCCACCGTCCACTCGGTCCACTTTGCTTTCTTTCACATCCTCTCGGATACCATTCCAGTATTTCTCGCGTCCATTTGCCATCCATTCTTCTCGCTATGTGCCCACTTCAACTTTTTCACACTTTGGTCATGTTTCTTATCCACGTATTCCTCTTGCGATCTCTTTTTGTTATACCAAACATACATATTTTCATAACTGGCAGTGCGCATTGGTCGTGTGCCTTAGAAGCGTATAAAGATCATTCGTGCTTTTTCCCCGTGTATTACTCTTACGATCTATTTTCGTTATACCGAGCGTACGTCTCCATGCTCCTTTGTGTGCACTGTATCTTGCGTAACACTTTAATTTAGCATCCACACGTCATAACTGGCAGTACGCATTGGTCGTGTGCCTTATTTTTTACGCATAGCCGAATGTTGGATTTAAAAACAATGTTCATTCTTCCAAAAGTGCTCCATTCTAGTTTAATTCGTGCTTTTTCCCCGTGTATTACTCGTACGATATCTTTTCGTTATACCGAGCGTACGTCTTTAAACGCTTCTCTGTGTGCACTCGATCTTGCGTAACATTCTGTAATTTAGCATCCACACGTCATAACTGGCAGTACGCATTGGTCGTGTGCCTTATTTTTTACGCATAGCCGAATGTTGGATTTAAAAACAATGTTCATTCTTCCAAAAGCGCTCCATTCTAGTTTAATTCGTGCTTTTTTCCCCGTGTATTACTCGTACGATATCTTTTCGTTATACCGAGCGTACGTCTTTAAACGCTTCTCTGTGTGCACTCGATCTTGCGTAACATTCTGTAATTTAGCATCCACACGTCATAACTGGCAGTACGCATTGGTCGTGTGCCTTATTTTTACGCATAGCCGAATGTTGGATTTAAAAACAATGTTCATTCTTCCAAAAGCGCTCCATTCTAGTTTAATTCGTGCTTTTTCCCCGTGTATTACTCGTACGATATCTTTTCGTTATACCGAGCGTACGTCTTTAAACGCTTCTCTGTGTGCACTCGATCTTGCGTAACATTCTGTAATTTAGCATCCACACGTCATAACTGGCGGTACGCATTGGTCGTGTGCCTTCTTTTTTAAGCATAGCCGAATGTTGGATTTAAAAACAATGTTCATTCTTCCAAAAGTGCTCCATTCTAGTTTAATTCGTGCTTTTTCCCCGTGTATTACTCGTACGATATCTTTTCGTTATACCGAGCGTACGTCTTTAAACGCTTTTGTGTGTGCACTGGATCTTGCGTAACACTTTAATTTAGCATCCACACGTCATAACTGGCAGTACGCATTGGTCGTGTGCCTTCTTTTTTAAGCATAGCCGAATTTTGGATTTAAAAACAATGTTCATACTTCCAAAAGCGCTCCATCCTAGTTTAATTCTTCGTCTTCTTTAGCAACAGAAGACAGACAGAAATTGAAGATTGGTGAGGATGTGAAAGAAAGCAAGGTAGACCGAGTGGACGATGGGCTGATGAATTGAGAAGAATGTGTGTAGTCAAGTGGGTGCAGAATGCTCAAGACAGACAGGAATGGAAGAAAATTGAACCGGTCTTCAGCCAGCAGTGGATGGTGAACGGCTTAATGTGATGATGGTACAATTTTTGTTAAATCGGGATTTTCAGCGGCAATGCGGGACTCGGTATATGTATGTAGGATATTTTTGGAAACATCGTAGATAATAAATACCTGGTATTAAAGTTTGTGCCGAGAGTGCAAAAACTCGTAACGTAAATGCGACTTAATGAATTCGTATCGTTTTGAGGTTTAACCGAGACCTTCGACCGGTTACTCTCGGCAGCTATCAAATCGCGACTAATTGACACACAAATATTCAATTCCTACGCTTTTAAAAGCAACGGAAAGTCACTCAGTTTACGTCGGAAAGGTCATAGGGTGTTATTCTATTGTAAAAAATAACAAAGCGCGCGATATCTCTTACAGTTAATATGTACATATGTACAATGTACATACATACATAGTTGCAACAGACAGGCCCCGCATATCCATTTAATTACGTGCTGAGCTGATAAGTATCCAGGGTCGGTCTGCCCTTTGGTTAAACGATGGTAATGAATACGATGACCGACCTGTTTAACACCCTGGCCACCCACAGGAGAGATAAAACATTTCCCCTCCTCTCCACAACCACAACCCAGTTTGAGAAAGATCTGTCTTTTTGGATTTCAGCTTGTGCGATTCGGTCGCGATATGGCTGAAATTATTGTCGTAGCTAATCAATTTGGTGGATTTTTACTTTATCCTAATCGGATCAAGTATTGTGATCGTGCGAAAAATTCGACCACGAGATTTTGACTGATTTGTATCAGGTGTCATCCCCTGATCACGTTTTTGTGATTTCTGGAAAATGTCTGTATGTCTGTATGTGTATTTTCTCAGAAACTATCAAGTTTATCAAGCTGAAATTTCACATCTATTATGTTCACGCAAGGTGTGAGAGCCATAAGGAATTTGGTCAACATCAGTCAACTGGAAGTAGGGTTTTTTTCGTGAACAAAATTCAATAGTTCCGAAACTGCTCCGGCGATTTCGTTGAAATTTCATATCTATAGTTTTCACGTTATTTCTTAATGTGTTAAGAAAAAGGCCAACATAAAGAGGCGACACGTATTAAAATTTCCAAAGAACCATATGAATGCTGTAGATAAAGTGTCCCACATTGTATAAAATGTTCAATACTTACAAATACATACATATTGTATGTAGAATACGTCTAGACATTTTATGCGATGCGAGGATTTCACACTGATCGAATCATTGGCTTCATGAAGCATTATCATCAGGGTGGGCGCCGTGAAGCGGGGCGCCTTTTTCATTAATTTTTACTTTATCCCAATCGGATAAAGTATTGTGATCGTACGAAAATTCCATTTTGAGATTTTGACTGATTTGTATCAGGTATCATTCCCTGATCACGTTTTCATGATTTCTGGAAAATGTCTGTATGACTTTGTGTCTTTGTGTCTGTAAATCTGTGTACCTGTGTGTAGAATCGCTAACAACTCAAAAACCCTTTATCCTATTACACTAAAACTTCATATTTATATGTTTTTTGCCGGCCATTACAATCCATAAGGCTTTCAAAAATGTCCGTCAACCGTCAACCCTTGGTAAGTCACCTAATTTTTGTGTAATCTTTGAAAGGTTTTTCCAGCAAAACTATGATACATATTAAGCTGAAATTTTGCATATGTGTAACAACCCTCAAAATAATATAATTTTTAAATATTTTTTTCCAACTTTTACTATTGGTTTTTGGTGTTTTTAACTTTTTCTCCGAAACTATCAAGTCTATCATGCTGAAATTTCATTTCTATTATTTTCACGTAAGGTGTAAGAGATATTAGAACAAGATTTATTTGTTTCGGCCTTTTACACATTATGTGGTATCTTCATAATATTGTAATATCATAACCCTAAAGCAATACCTTGTTACGAAAAATTAAATCTGTCAACCGGAAGTTGGTTTTTTTCTTGTGGAAAAATCAAAATTCTGTTACCACGCAATATTTCCTAAACTACTTAGCCGATCAAGTTAAAATTTCATATCTATAGTTTTCACATAAGGCGTAAGATTTGATAAGGTTTTGATCAAAATCCGTCCATCAGAAGTGGTAGTTTACTCTTGCATGATTTTTTTTTTTTTTTTTTTTTTTTCCGGCCTTTTATATATTTTGAATCTTAACAATATTATAAAATTAGAATTCTTATAGCAATGGTGAGTTTAAAAAAAACTCATCAAAATCGGTATGGTAGAAGTGACGGTTTATCGTATTTTTTCAAATTTTTCAACCTATTTGCATCTCGTTTTATTTTATTTAACGAAATAATCGAAGTGTTTACCAAAGTCCAGAAGTAATTTTTTTTACCTAATAAAGGTATTTAATATTATTTTGAAAATAATATGTAGGGGGGGGGCGCTTTAAAATATTTTGCGGGGGGGCGCCTGGAATCCACGCTACGCCACTGATTATCATCATATCATTTATACGTACATATAATAGCCATATTCCGTACGTCTGTCTGTGTGTGTCTGTAAATAATTAAAAGACACGAAGCGTCCGCGCGCGAGTGGGATTTGAACCCGGTATCACTGGTTCGGAGCATTGAGCGCTCACGCTATGATCCAACGCCAACAGTGCGAGATTCCTTATATTTCGAAGTTTGCGACTTTGCTAAATTGTTACGTTGTTGTATTATAAAGCACCGTATATACAAAAATTATTAAATACACATACAGTACTCACAGCACGGGTGATGAGAAACCACTCCGTTGATATTCAACGGGCTTACACTAGTCATATACATACACTAGTCATGTGTGTGTGTATGTCTGTCTGCTGATAACGCTCGCCGAGGTAAACAATTAAAAAACCAGAACGTCGCGCGAGTAGAATTTAAACCTGAGATCACCGGTACGGGACAGAGAGCGCTTACGCTGTGATCCAAACGGAGGTAATGGCGAGCCTGCTACGATTTGACAATATTAACTGTCAATAAGCTCGCGACTTTGCTAAATTGTTACGTTGTTGTATTATAGCGCGCCATCTATGCAACAACTGTAAAAACTATCAAATTTAATATTATTTTTCAGTACGGGTGATGACAAACCGCTCCGTTGATATTCAACGGGCTTGCATAATAATAGCAGGAAGAAACGATGTGTTAATATTCCGTCTAAATCTGTGTTTTTCTATGGTATTTATTTATTTAAAACTAGCCGATTTATACGTAATATGACGGTGAAGTATTATAACCCGACTCGTGCGGGCCGGTTTGTACAATAACAGTACAGTCCGTAGCCCGTTTGAACCAATGTACATGAACCAATCATATAGGGTACCGTTGATTGAGTGGGTGTGTGGTCATAAAATCGCGTCGTCGCGTCGACTTAAATCAGCTTTGTTGCCAACGCACCACTAAAAAAAAATTGTTTGTATGACCGCAACGACCCAGACAGGCAGGCAGCAGCTTACGTAATATATAAAGTTTAATTTTTAATCTGTTCGTTCGTTTCTCATACAGGTTATTTTGCTATGACTGTTGAACTACGCAATAAAATTCACTAATTATGAAATATTGTATCGGCGTTAATATTCCCCATTTGCTTTCGCGAAAAGGGTACCTTTTACTCTTGTAAACCACGTTTCGGTTTTTTGTTTTTAGTTTTGTATTTTCATAAACAAGTCTTTCGAGGTTCATAACGAATTGTTTTCACAAACTAGGGGCGAGAAAAATTTATTAATTTTCTTTATATAAGTGGAACAATTTGGTACGCAATGGTGAAAAAAATTTTTCACTGGACATAACAACCTGTGCATTCCAACACCGTTTGACTAACATTTTATATAACTGACTATCGAAAAAAAATTCTACAGTAATCACCATCGAAGTTTCTACAAACTGTATCTCAGGCAAAGCCTGGTACTTCAATATAATCGTCTCATACTACATAGACTAGTAACGTTTTACACTAGAATGTTCTATTTTGCTCGACATGGTTGATGATGAGCTTTTGTTTGTCGGTCACGTGTCGTTAAATCGGTTCATTTTCTCAGTTCACCCGTTCTCAAAGTAAACTGGGTATACTATTTTATATTTAAATTTAGCTCAGTGTGATAGTAGAAGAATTTTCATGTGAAAATTAAAAGAATGGGGCGAAACGATTGTGCTTGAGTGTGGTCGAAACGCCCCTTCGGGATTTATGTATGAGCCTGTTGAATTCCAAACGAAACATAAAAGAAAAATGTAGGACGCGTACCTATCTGTGTGTACTGCTTTAAAAGTAATTGGAAACCCGACACGGAAAAATAACTTACAGGGTAACTTTTCGACAGTCGACGAAACGCTTCAAATACTTGTGATTTACTGTACAAACTGTAGTAATGATAAAATTTAGTAGATATTGTCAATTCGTTTTGTATTATATCTGCAATGTATGATTAATGACGTTTATAAATCGTTTCGTATGCAAATTGAATTATTATCTTTATTATATAATTATTAATGTTCTCGTGCTTGGTTCTGAAGAACGTACCGATTCCGCGAAACACTTGTTTAATTTACACGCTAAATTTTGACACTTTTGAACTAAGGGATAGATTTTATTATAATCAATGATTATATTAATCATAAACACTTCTAATAGCGCTATGTTTACCTTTATAAAAGGAAAGAAATTTAAGAAAACAAAATCGCCACTAACACAAATGAAGAAGCCGTGAATTTCAGTGCCTATTTCAATGACAAATATCTTTCAAACTATGTACAAAACTAAGGACTGATAGTACTCTGTGTAATATTAATCTAAAAAAAATAGTCACAATATGAAACTAGAACAGTGTGGTAATATTTTAAGAAGATAATACTTCGTCGTACCTTATATAAACGGAAATTTTTATAAAAAGCATAAATAAGCGTGTTTTACGTAAAATCGAAATAACCCGTAGTTGTGTTTACGAGCACGTGCTTTTATGTGACTCATTGACCAGAATCTTGTATGAAACGAAGGCGATGTAAAGGTCAAAATGAAATCAAACATTGGACCATTTAAAATAATAAAATTAAATTACATAATGTGTACATATGTATGTATGTATGTATACATATACGATACGCTGGGTATATAATAAGAAAATCTGATCTTTTATTTATATAATATGAAAATCTGATGTTATAATAATAATGTGATCTTAAAAATATAAAAAAATAAACGCAGTATACTAATAAAGTAAATACGTAATCTAAAAATTGTTTATATCGGACTTGGTGGAAGCTTTTTACATTTTGGAAATTTTATAACAAAGAAAAGTTAATGGATATTTTGTAAAATGCGTTTTACTTTGTTCAATATCGAAATTTCCGCACAGATGTGCAATAAATTGCGGTTTTTTTTTTTTTACGGAATTTCAATCCTTGTACACCACTTTTGGTTTGTTGTTTATATGAAATTAATACTGTATCAAAAGATCATATAAACTAAAACGAAAAAATATCATACGATTACAATGAGCATCCCATTCGAATGTAATAGATTATCTAAAATTAAAATATCATCGAAAATTCTAAATTTAAGCAGACTAGCCGATCTGTTGCTCTCACCAATACACCGATAATACCCAGAAAATAAGTCTATAATACGAGTGAAGTGGTTATGAACAAGCAGAATTGTCAGTGAGTCACGTGGCGATATGTCCGTGCAAAATTCACCCTAGAGCCCATTCAAATTCGCACTCTTCAAGTCCATTTTCCGCCGAACTTGTCTTATTGAACCGTTTTCTTCGTGGCATCGACAACAGTTGAACAGCGAGCGGCATTGGGTCTTCGATGAAATTAGTACTATCACTACTTCATCATCGCTTTCAGTCAATCCGTGAAGAAACACTAATACATAAATCATTATGTATTTCTTCCTGGGTCTTTCACTTTCACCCTCTAACATTCCCTCTATGATGTCGGTTAATCCAAACTGGTTAACGCCAAACGCCTGACGCCACAACCACCTCTAAACGCGACTTCAAATCATCTACAGTTCAAATTTGTACGTTTAGATAAAAATAAAA
Source organism: Parapsyche elsis (assembly GCA_022651745.1). Taxonomy (NCBI): domain Eukaryota; kingdom Metazoa; phylum Arthropoda; class Insecta; order Trichoptera; family Hydropsychidae; genus Parapsyche; species Parapsyche elsis. Next base: position 180,491 of record JAGVSN010000071.1, on the reverse strand, counting down.
AAAAATACTGACATAGAGAACCAATCTTTATAAATGCATTTAAATAAAAAAAACTAGCCAATCTAACAATGGAACACACCGGGAAAAAATCCGAAAGAAAAAAAATATTTTTGACGTTTAAAATTTGCTAGACGATTACGTATAAGTATTTTGAAACTTTCAAATATTACAATTATTAGCAAAAATAACTGACTATTGTTTCCAATACTCATTTTGAACAAAAAACTACTAAATTTTGAGTTACATACCGCAAAGGTAAAAAAAATGTAAAAATTGTTCGAAATTGAACGAAAGCTAACCAACAACTCTCATTATCATTATATATATGTATAATAGCCGAAATCCGTCTGTCTGTCTGCTGATAACGCTCGCTGAAGAAAAATAATTAAAAACCAGAAAGAGTGGGGGATCGAACCCAGGACCCCAGGCTCGAGAGAACTCGCACTAATGCTATTCGCTATCGCCCTCGGTCAATTTAGTCCTTTTTTTTTTTAAACATTACCTATACAAGGGATCGTGACTGCTTTACCTACAAAAGGGATCGTGACTATATAGTTGACGCTATAAAAACTATTATTTTTTTTGTCACTTACAACCGTGCGATCAATTAGTGGGGATCTCTATTAAAAAAGCGCTTTACGTAATTTAAAATTCAGCGGGCGTTGATATTCAACGGGCTTACACTAGTATAGTAATAATTTTTGTGTCTCCGCTCGGGTAACTCAAAAACGTGATTTTTTTGTTGCTCAGTGCTATCGACGATGTCGGCTATCTTCCTCGGCAAGTTTTTAATGTTGACGAGACTGGGCTTTTTTTGGAAACGAATGCCTAATAGAACATTTATGTATATCACAAGAGGAGAATTCTGTTTCCGGATTCAAAGTCTCAAAAGAGCGGATGACACTTCTTCTTGGTGGCAATGCATCAGGAGATTTTAAAATAAAACCATTGGTGATATATTTTTTATGAAAATCCAAGGGCCTTTTAAGGCTTCGATGAATTTAAATTTACTGTAATTTGGAGATCAAATAAGAAGTGATGGATGACCAAAGTTATATTCGAAGATTGGTTTAAAAATAACTTCGTTGCTGAAGTATGTAGAAAAATATTTTATATGAAAAAACCAAGGACCACACAGAGAAGCATGGAAAGATGTACGTACGCTTGGTATAACAAGAAGAGATCGTAAGAGGAATACATTCCCATGTATGGATGTGAACCGTGGAAGCTAAATTAAAGAATGTTACGCAAGATCTAGTGCACACAGAAAAGCATGGAAAGATGTATGCTAGACATAACGAGAAGATATCGTAAGAGGAATACACGGGGAAAAAGCATGAATGAAACTAGGATGGAGTGCTTTTGGAAAAATGAACATAATTTTTAAATCCAACATTCCGCTATACTTAAAAAAGAAGGTATACGACCAATGCGTACTGTCAGTTACATATGATGTATGAATGTGAAACTTGGATGCTAAATTCAAGAATGCTACGTAAGATCTAGTGCACACAGAGAAGCATGGAAAGTGTACGCTTGGTATAACAAGAAGAGATCGTAAGAGGAATACATGGGTAAGAAGCGTGACCAAAGTGCCAGATATAGCAGAACGTGTGAAAAATTCAAAGTGGACACACAGCGAGAAGAATGGATGGCAAATGGACGCGAAAAATACTGGAATGCTATCCGAGAGGATGTGAAAGAAAGCAAGGCATACCGAGCGGACGATGGGCTGATGAATTGAGAAGAATGTGTGGAGTCAAGTGGATGCAGATTGCTCAAGACAGACAGGAATGGAAGAGGATTAGAAAGGTCTTCATCCAGCAGTGAATGTTGAACGGCTGAACATGATGACGGTATCCATACGTCTATTCGTCATAACGTTTCTGAATTCAAGAATATTATGTAAGATCCAGTGCACACATAGAATCGTGGAAAGATGTATGCTCGGTATAAGAAGAAGATATCTTAAAGGGAATACATTGGTAAGAAGCATGACTTAAGTGGCAGATATATGTAGCAGAACGTGTGAAAATGTCAAAGTGGACACAAATGGATGGCAAATGGACGCGAGAAATACTGGAATGCTATCTGAGAGGATGTGAAAGAAAGCAAGGCAGACCGAGCGGACGATGGGCTGATGAATTGAGAAGAATGTGTGGAGTCAAGTGGATGCAGATTGCTCAAGACAGACAGGAATGGAAGAGGATTAGAAAGGTCTTCATCCAGCAGTGAATGTTGAACGGCTGAACATGATGACGGTATCCATACGTCTATTCGTCATAACGTTTCTGAATTCAAGAATGTTACGTAAGATCCAGTGCACACAGAGAAGCATGGAAAGATGTACGCTCGGTATAACTAAAAGAGATCGTAAGAGGAATACATGGATAAGAAGTGTGACCAAAGTGGCAAATATAGCAGAACGTGTGAAAAAGTCAAAGTGGACACAAATGGACGCGAGAAATACTGGAATGCTATCCGAGAGGATGTGAAAGAAAGCAAGGCAGACCGAGCGGACGATGGGCTGATGAATTGAGAAGAATGTACAGACAACTTTTCAGGGACGGATTACTTCCGTAAATCGAGGGATGGGTGTGCTCGTTAAGTGTTTTTAACCACTGGAATCAGACATAAAAAATTAAATAGAGGGTGAGTACCACTTCGTAATCCAACAGTGAAGTACCCCGACTGCACCAGTGCCCAATGCCCCATGCGCACCCCTAGCAATCAATAGGGTGGAAGCGGCCATGTTGGCGCACGCGCCCAGTTAGAAAAGTTCTTCAAGAAAACAGAAATGGCTGACAGCGAGTTCGAGGAGCTGCGACACATCTTCAACAGAAGCAGCCAACAGATTAAGAATACCTCGCCCTTCTATTCGTGAGTGAAATCCCCCAATCTAAAAACCCCTGAAAATAGAACCAAGCATGGCACCCGTCGACCGACGATAACCCACGACGTGTCCAATTCACATACGGATCAATCCACGTCGAAAATCATCATCTCCATACCTAGATTTCCCATTTCGAAACGTATAAATCAATCAAAGAGTTTGCGGCGAACGGTATTGCTCAAACTGATGTTGATGTAGTACACTGTGGTTAATTATAATTGAATTTCTGCAGGGTGTGCTTTCCGACGTGACCCAATTTCATTAAGCACTCAACGTGCGGGAATCACGAGTGCACTTGCATTTTCTATTATTAAGTGCCGAGTATTTATTTTGTCGTATATGAATGTGGAGTATTTCAAAATGCATCAAATCACCCCACCACTTATTGATTGGTTATAATTAATTATACAGTATATTTTTATCAAGATTATAATGTTTGCAGGAGTTGAAAGTATAGCTTCGGTACTATTATCGATTGAAAAGTATCGAATTGACTGTGACATATTGTTATGTATTCTTACAGTGTTGTTTATGTATATAAAGGTGCTTTATTCAACGAAAAGCATCCACTTATCCGTTCAGCTGTGAATAATACATATATTGGCTTGGGCTAAAATTGTACAATACTTGTTCGTATCGTTCTATGTATGTACATAATATGCAATTTTGTAGTAGTGTGTCGAATCGCTTATATTTAAATAAACATTGAAACGTTTCGACGGATCGTTTGAGGAATTTACGCTTTTGGATGCGTTAGAAAGATTTTTTTTATGGTTTCCAGTACGGCTATAGCTGCTGGAAACGTTTCAATGGTATTAAAATACAAATTGGCTGTATTCTGTCAGAATTTTCATATTCATTTGACAGTTGATGAGATGGTTTCATACCAAATTGGCACCACCCAACGTTCTTTCTACATATGCAATTTCATCACGCTTTCCTTACATTCAATATTTCCTCTTCAGAAGACAGCGGGGAAACTACAGTAGAATATCATTTCTTTGTTACTTCAATGTGACAAATGTCTAACCATAAAAAGTTTGCCTAAAAAGTGATGAGTCAACATATAAATATCAAGAAACACACTTTACAAACATGACAGGTTTGTAAAGTGTCCGAAAGCCGTCAGAGTTGCCGGGAAACTTTTTTTGGTCAAAACTTTGGTATGTTTTTATTTTGCTATGGTATATTACGAAGGGCTCTGTTTCTTCTAATGTCCAACCACGTGCGTTAAAAAAGGATAGAAATGCGAGTGGCTACAACTTTTATTTGTAAAAGCTCCAATGGAATCCTAGTGACTTCATCTAAAAAAAGACTATTTAGTATATGTCTCGTTTGGATCAGAAAATTATGTAATTTAAAATGTTATTTTCTTTTTGTTTGATAGCTTGGTGCCAAATGTAGATATAGAAGAAGTATCTCCAACTTCGTCTCAGAGTGGAAGCTCCTGTGCTGGTGATACGAGACCCATCACCCAGAATGGTCCTGCCATATTAGACCAGCACACTAGGGCGAGCAGTGGAGAAGATGACGAGGACGATGATGGGCTCAGGATCACCAGGGTCAATGGCAGAGGTACTCCAACTTTGGGCTGGAACGGCAATGGTGAGCGACGGCGACGGAAACTTCCAGAAATACCCAAAAACAAGAAATGTAAGCTCAACGAAGCAGCAAACACCACTTACCTAATACTAAAATGCACACATTCGATATGGAAGAAATAAATAAGAAAAAAAAAACCACATAACTCTCAATCTCTAACACAATACTTACATACATGACGAATGTACACGTGTTCTGATGATACATTTCGTTTGATATGTTTTTTTTATTTTAACATGTTTGTTTAAGATTGAAAATATCACCCAATTACGACGATGAATGAAAACAGTGTGTGTAATTAACCTCGAGCTTCATTGGCGAGCTTGATTAAATTATCACAGTTGTAAACGGTCTGATGATGTTTTCAAGTTATTCAAATATACATAATTGAAACGTGCTTGATTCCCCTGCTTTTTTTTAATCCATGCAATGTTAAATATTTACTAACGCTTTTAACGTCACTAAATTAACATATGTAGGTACATATAATATTTGACAGTGGATGGATTGAAAATTTTGTTGAAAAATGATCGATATTAAAATATTTATGTATTTTGTACAATAATTATCTTATTTTACAGGTGTTGATTTTAATTGATGAAGATTATTTTTATTTTATTTTATGAGCGAAATTTTATGCGAATGTTAATTATTTTTTTTTTTGGCGTTTTTTATTGGCTTTGCGTCTCATTTTCAATCAAAAATAAATAAAAAATGATTTTCTTTAAGGTTTTCGGTCAAACTAATTTGAAGCAATATGGCATAGGCAAAAAAAAATTAAATTAAATAAACATTCTATCATTGGAAATAGATTATGAACATAAGAATATAAGTAAGTATCATCATGTAAATGCAAATTTTATACTTGCATTTTATTGTCTTTTCAAATCACTAAACTGTATCAAATTATGTTTAGTATTATACAATAACACTGTATTTTATTTATTATTTAATATATAAGATGATTTAAGCTAAAACGACGATGAAACCATTTCACGAGTAAGTTTAAACAGTAAGTATTTCATTCAAGCCTTGTTTTTTTTTTTTAAGTTGCCTTGCGTTGCAGCGATTGCCATCAAATATAATTTCTTAAAACATTCATATGTACTTATTTGATTATTAAAACCAAAAGATGTCTTGTAAGTTAGCATTGCAAATATGCGGCGATTTTGCAAACAAATTGAATTATTATTATCTTTTTTTAATTGTCCGTGCTTTAAGACAAGTTGTCAATGTGGTTAAATAGGAAATCTGAGAGCGAAAGCTGCTGCATGTAAAGCTGATTGATATACAATGGATAAGCTTAATTATATGATGACGTGGATAACGCGTGATTCCAACCCATTGACAATTCAGGTAATTTTCACTTTAATATTTACAAACAAACGAAAGCGGGGAACATGCACGTGAGATCAAATACTTTTACTTAAGATTTTTTTACATAAATTGAAAAGTACAATGATTTTTGCAAATGGAATCAGTTAAGATTGAAACTAAATCACATAATAATTTGCATCTCACATTATACAAATTCCAATTTTGTAATACAAATTTCATTCAATCTTTGCCAGAAACATTGTTCTTTCGTTAATATTCTTTCTATCGATTGTTGTTGGATTCAGACGGTTAGATTATGTTGAAAAATGATGTGTTTCGTTGTGCAGCATCCGTTATGTCAATGTGCGGGCATCCCGCTTCCTTGGCGGAAGAATTGGGCGCGTTGGCAGGACCGCTCACCAGACCGGGATGTCAAGGTAGACCGCTGTTGGTTTTAAAGTGCGGATATTTACTAGACGAAGACTCAAGTCCTGACTCAGACCGACTTCATAGCCTCGGAGATGTGGACAGCGGCCATAGTACGGCTCATTCTCCGGCCGACACTGGACCGAAGAGTTTATCACCGACGCCTATGCAAATAATGCACACAGGTATATACAACAACATACCCTGACAGATTCTCAAACATAATCGTATTAAATATCACATTGTAATCAATCGCATTAGGTTCTCTGTCACCATCGTCGAGTTGCAGTACTAGCAGAGTGCCGTTCCCATGCGGAAACAACGGTGGTGTATCGTTCAGTCAATTGGAAATGCTAGAAGCAACTCATCGGGGACTTCATAAATTTATATCGAGACATCGCGATGAAATCGATTTGGAAATAGGAGATCCGCTCTACGTTCAAAAAGAAGCCGACGATCTGTGGTGTGAAGGTTGTAATACATTTATATTTGCAGCACCGAATGTAACTATCAAACTGCTTATATAATGCATTTGATCAAAAACTAGCTAAAAAATCTGATCCAGTGGAGAAATGTATATAATTTAATAGCAAAAGATATAATTATATAAATAAATCTGTCTTCGTACAGTGCTTAAATATAATATGTATGTGAAATTCAACGGAATACATACAATTTGAACATTTTGTTCAAATGTACATAGATACGCAGTTTGATTAGTTAAGATGATGATATACAGAAGCCCAGCCGGCCAACTGCCAACTGTTAAAAGTGAAAAAAATTGTTGATTTTATAAATAATCTTCTGTAAATTCTGTAATAATCAGTTTGCTTGGCTTATAAAAGGTTCATACTTGTATAATCATCTCGTTGATTATATATAGAATAATTCAACATACAATTTATGATTCAGGAGTTAATTTGCGGACTGGGCAGCAAGGAATTTTCCCCTCAGCTTATGCTGTCGATATAGATTATAATGATTTTGATCCGGCAAATGTGCAAGTAAAAAGGGAACGCTATTTGTTAGGGTAAGTATTTCATCAAAATATAATGTTACACACACACACACACTACTGTAAAATTAACATCATTATTCAACACAGATTGATGCTATTGATTTTAAATCTAAACAGATACTTAGGTTCAGTGGAAACGTTAGCTCATAAAGGCACCGGAGTTGTATGTCAAGCGGTGAAAAAAATCGTCGGCGATCCAGGAATGGAAACCAGGGCTCAACCGTGCATATTAGAAGTATCAGATCAAGGATTACGCATGGTGGATCGATCGAAACCAGGAGTGGGTGCTATCATTTGCTATGATATGATATTGTTTTGTATGCATAATTGATGCTTATAGTGTAATATTGGAACTATTGCAGAGGCGGGACAACACACCGTGCATTGATTACTTTTACTCGTTGAAAAATGTCTCCTTTTGTGCATTTCATCCGAGAGACCATCGCTATTTAGGATTTATTACGAAGCATCCAACCTTGCAAAGGTTTGCTTGCCACGTTTTCCGTGGGCAAGATTCGACTAGACCCGTAGCTGAGGCTGTCGGGTAACGTATAGGAATTTGACCGTAGACATGAAATTACTCAAGCATCACTATAAAATGGCTTTTTTTACTTTTAGGAGGGCTTTCCAAAGATTTTATCAGAAGTTTATTGAGACTGCATATCCTATTGAAGACATATACATTGAGTGAGACGTACAGTATTCGATTTGATACGTATTAAAATTGTTTATGTTGTTAAATATATTTGGCATACTGTACATGAAAGCCGCATTTGGTGGATTCCATGATTTTGATGTTTTTCTGTTGATATTAAAACTTTAGATTAAACGATTCTAGTGTGAAATTCAAAGGCATCTACCTCTATATAATACAAAAAAATTGTACAACTCATATTCATAGCGTGCCTGTAATATTTTGTATAATGCGTACAGTTTGACTCGTTTATAAATGACACGAAAAACAGTATTATTAAACGTTTAAGGTTTCGGCTTCATAATCCAGTGCCGATGTGTAAACTAAGATACTGTTTCCGTAGTCTTTATAATTGGGTTACACTGTGAATGTTTTTATGTGAATGAATATGTACATATGTGTTTTATTCACAATGCAAATATGTTTTTATATACATTATATTATTTGAAATGTGGTAAAAACAATATATAAGTGCTTTAGGCAGCGTGTTACGTTGGAATTGTGAAGGAATTATTTTTAATATTACAAATGTAGTCTGTTTTGTGTATTGTTGAAAAGTACAAACGTATGTTTATTACTATTTTATTTTAATTTTTTTTTTTTAAATTAAAAATACGTCTGATTTAATTGTATTTTTGCTTGTCATCACCAAATATGACTTTTCTTACGTTATAAATTAAAATTGAATTCCTTACTTATATAGTTGAGATGCCAGAAATAAAATCAAGCTACGTACATATATAGTTTTTATATTTTATATATATATTTTTAGAAAAATAAAAGCAATGTAAAAGTATAGGTATTTAATTGCTTATATTTTTAAAAGGATAGACCTCAAATAATCAATCTAAAACAAAACAAATAATTATGTAAACAGTGTTAATCAATGTAAAGAACAAAGAAAATATATATTAAAATACATTAATAAGATAGTAATGATAGTTAAATATCTTGTTTTGTTTGCATTCGTATGTAAATTTCAAAGTACATAATAATCTATCTCGGGAACTTTCGTTTAATAATGAAAAGTTTTCCATCTACATATAAATATATTCAAATACAAAACGCTAATTTAAGACCATTTCATCCACTGTGAAATCAAACATTGTTAATATTATTTGATTATTATTATTTTCAAAATATGTAGTTTACTGATACAAAATAATTCCAGAAAATCCAGATATACAAATGTAACCCACTTTCTCTATGTACAAGTATTACATTAAGCAAATGCATATACATATGTATGTATGTACATTGTGTACCAAAAGTATTATTTTAATGTGAAAAATAATTATATTCAGAATAGTTTTAGATTACTAATTGTCATCTCCAATTTTATTGCTGAAATGGATTTATTTTTCTAATTACAATATATGTAATACAATTAGCAAAGTTTTAAATTCTATAACTTTAAAACAGAACATGCTAGTATCAAATTTTTTTACAATAAAAATACTTTGTATATAGAGAAATAAAAAATGTGAATCTTAGCTTAGATATGAATCTCTTCTCTACGCTGTGATTTTAATTGTAAGAATACAGTTTAATAATAGGAAAATAAATTTAAATTTATATAGAGCATTAAGAATTCGGAGATTATTTTCGGTTCAGTGTGAACTTTCAGTTCTTGTTCAGCTATTGAATTTAACACCGCACAAGTGGAAAACACAATAAAATCATATACTATAAAAAGAAAAGCATATAATATTGTGCACTTCCACGACAAAAATTCTGTATTAGAATATTTAAGTACTTTGTCGTAAGAGACATTATTTGTTTAATCTATTATAGTATATTTCAAATCAAAATAATTACTTATTAAAAACATCATAGTTCTCAATTCTCATACAAATCTTATTTTTTCTATGCTGCCTTTATTTGTATAGATAGACAATAATTTAATTTGGAATAATTTAAAATACATTATATTTTTATAATTATGATTTTATCAGGTACAAAATTACATAAAGCTGGTTTTTTTGCTGTTGATTATTTATTGAATGTTTTTACAATAAAAAAATCTGGTATGAAACGACTTTATCCATAAATTAATAGCCTTAAACATCTTCGAGATAATGATTGTTCTAGTATCTACAGATTAAAATTAGACGGTGCTATTTTCCTACAATAGAAATTTATCAAAACCCCATCATTGCAATCCTTATAAAAATTAGACCTGAAATATAGTACACATATAAAAATAATAAAAAAAAAACACAAATACTGTATTAATTAGGTAACGCAAAGCTTCACGATCAAATTATAAATACCATAAGAAAAGTTGGAATTTTTGTAAGCACAGAATTAAATGGATAAAGTATCTGATGAGATTGTTGTTATGTTTCCTTACCATTTTTAAACATCTAAGTGCTTTTGTATGCGTACAGGCTCGTCGTGGAAGCAACAATATGTCTCAAATACTTATCTTTAGAAATAATAATAAAAAAGTAATACTCATAATGCGTTTCGTATTATTTTATTTTCATTCTATTTCTTTTGGTATGATAAATACGATACACGATATGTTATTTCCCCCTTTATATATGTACAAACATTGCTTATTTGTTCTATGTATGTATAATGAGCAACTGCCAAAGTCAAGATGGGTTTGTAAATATCTTTTTACTGATTCTTTTAATATACAATTTGAGTAAGTACATCAAAATTTCCCATGATAAAAACATGTTTCGGATTATGTCATTTCTAAACGGATACATTTTTATGAAATAAACATTTTTTTTAAATAATTTTTATTTAGTAATATATTAAGTATTTATATATCTTTACCTACAATACAAATAAACTTTACATAATACAAATTTCAACACAAAGATAAAATAAAACCATTTTAATTATGAAATATTGAGGGATTTTATGAAAATATTTAATTTTTGTATGACATTAATCGACTAATTACATGGAAATGCAATTAAAATACTGAATTAATCATTCATCATTTTATTTTTCAAATACATAATAACATAAAAAAATATATTTTATAATCACAGTGAATATGAAAATAAATTATGCAGATAATTATAAAAATTATATAAAATAGACGTATACAAAAAATTTACGCAATTTTTACCTAAACACCAATTTTATATTTAAATTAACTATATTGATATTAAACCACCTAAAAAGCACACGAAAGGTAAAAATGCATAAACACACACGAGGTGCTTGAAATTATTTATATATAATAGTTTTTTTAAACATTTAAAATTTCCACAAACCAAAATATCTCTTCACAAAAATTGAAGAAAATTTCGACAACATATACTTGAATGTTTCTAAATTTGTTTTATTAAGTAATAAAATGTTCAAAATTCTAATTTAATGATATGTATAACTAATGAGTAAATTAAAAATTAAATATATATATTTAACTAACGAAATTTACAATTTTGATAAGGTATGTATGTATTGCATGTACGCTAAAAACACCTGTTGAAGTCAAATACTATCACATTTGACACGTTAGAAACAATCTCGCGGATAAGTAACTCTACGTGAACTTCGCTCTGACTTCTCTCCTCAAGATTTTACCAGCAGCACTCTTCGGGATGGCTTCGACGAACATCAAATCGCCGAGTTTCTTATAGCTGGCTACTTTTTCGGCGACGAAATCCATTATACTCTCGGCCGTTGGCGATTTACCATTCTTCTTGACAACGAATGCTTTGGGCGTTTCACCGTGATACTGATGAGGAATACCGATCACAGCCGCGTCAGACAGCTCAGGATGCGATCTCAGAATGGCTTCCAATTCAGCAGGAGCTACCTGGTATCCTTTGACTTTAATCAGCTCTTTCAATCTCTCCGTTATGTAAAAAGCATCGTTCTCGTCGTAATACGCCATATCTCCGGTCCTCATCCAACCGCCGGGTCTGAATATATCTTCGTTCGCTTTCGGATTCTCGTAATAGCCTTTCATGATCTGAGGACCTCGAACCAAAAGTTCACCCACCTGTAATCATCATCAAAATTTGGCTGATGAAAATTTAATCATAGTCTTACATTGTCTGCAGTAGCGGAACCAGGGAGCAGACCCCGCAGTGCGGGGGGGCCTCTCTCCAGAGGGGGCCCATTTTCAGTCTAATATAATTTTTTTTTAATGAAAATAAGCGTATTCTATCTAGGTACATGCAATTTGCTAAGCGTCATTTCGATGAGTTGGCGAATGATTATTATCGCTATATTCACAAGCGAAGATAACTACCGAGTAAATGTCTTCGTCAAAAATTTGGATTTAGTCAATAGTCAACTTAATATTAGATTAAACGGATTAAAGGAAGTAGGAATGGTATTTGCATTTCTGCAACCTAACAAAATATTAAATATGGAATATTGTAAAATAATTAAATCGGCAGAAGCATTTCAAAAAAATATAATAAAGATATATTAGAACATTTTCCCCTTCAAATTATTATGTTAAAATCAACGCTCAAGACGGAAATTTCCAAAATTTCTTCAATACGAGAATTCGCCGAACTCCAAATTATTGAATGTTCAACCTAGCGTCTAGTTTTTTGTCAAAAAATTTCCGTCAAAATTGAATATTATAAAAAAATATTTACGAAATCTCAATCTCAGAATCGTTTACATGATCTTTCATTATTGACAATAGAAGCAACAGTGGCGAATAAAATGGAAACCAAGACTTTGCAAACATGAAGAGTAGGAGGAAAAATTTTATAATTTTAAGAATTTTCTCAATTTATGTAATTTATGTAATTTAAATAAATTTATATAATTATGCCATGATTACTGTGTTTTTCTCCATCCACCATCCATACTCATGTATTCCTCTTACGATCTTTTCTCGTTATACAAAGCATACATCTTTCCACGCTTCTCTGTGTGCACCGGATCTTACGTGACATTCTCGAATTCAGCATCCATACGTCATAACTGGCAGTACGCATTGGTGTATGCCTTATTTTTTTTTTAAGTATAGCGAGATGTTGGATTTAAATACTACGTTCATTCTAGTATCATTCTTCGTTTTAGTTTGACATAGCATGTCAAAAATATCAAAGGCAATACGTGGTAGTGCGAAGTACAATATTTTGTGACTTTGTTGTCGAGATATACTTGTGGGTCTGATATACACATGTGGACGAAAACTAAATCAAATACCTTATTAGGTCCCAACACATTGTTTTCATCTTGCAAATCAACAATTTTAACGTCGGTATTTGGCGTTGGACTTCCCACCGATGCATAATTGTCAATGCCTCTCTCTTGCATTAAAACGACCGGTGAAGTTTCAGTAAGTCCATAGCCTTGCATGAACGCCACATTAGTCTAAAACAGATATAAACTCTTCGATAATACTCCTTCTTTATGTTATCATCGTCGAATACCTATGTGTGTACACATATCATCTGTACTTACTCTGGTCTTTTCTAAAAATCGGTTAACGTCACTAGCGGCTAACGGGGCCGCTCCAGACATTATAGAATGGATCGGATCCAAATGTTCTTGAGTTACGTTACGATGAGAACTCAAGAAGAGCACTGTAATATTGTATATTGAATATACCAACGGTCAATGTTAAAATACTATATTGACTTGACTTACTACTCACCGATCGGAGGAACTACAAACAATACATTTCCTTTGTATTTGGCCTGAGCGTTCAGATATGTCTCCGGTGTGAATTTCGGCAAAGTGACAATTTTCACACCCATTGAAAGTTTACTCAAAAGTGTCACGACTAATCCGTATATGTGAAAGAACGGAAGTACGCACACCGTCACGTCTTGATACGTATCTGAAATTACCATTATACTTTGTGGTGTACTGGTGTTTTATTTGCACAAATTAAATTATATAAATTACATTCAAAATTACCCGTCGTTGGATGTATTATAGTAATTTTCCCCGATTGCATTTGGATACAATTCGCCAGGATATTTTTGTTGGTCAACTCTACCCCTTTGGGTAGGCCTGTAGTTCCGCTCGAATATGGCAAGAAAACTGTATCGTTCACGGTCCTTTTGACATTTCTCAAACACTCTGTGTCTTCGTTGAAGTTTTCGACAAATTCGGCGAAATTTATCGCACCTTCCGGCAAGTCGTTGTTCGATTCCGTCAAAATAATCTTAATTGGTTGTTTCAATTCGTTTATTGCTTTCTTAACTTCGGGGTAGCATTCCTTGGTAGTCACGATAACTTTGGCTTTTGAACTAATCAGTTGTCGGCTCACTTCATCTGAAATAATTACAAAACAGTCACATGTAAGTTTTCTTTAGTTTTTTTAAGTTGACTCTATAGGGAAAGGTACTTTTCTACAGTGGTTTCCTCTTGGCCTTTGGCTCAGAAAGGGATAGGACTCCTATCCCTTTCTGAGCCTCATATCCTTCGTTCTTCCTATCATGGAAGGAACGGACACTCATTTGTTATATGTATAGAAAGGAAATTTTTCCAATTTTGTGCAGACAAATTGACAAATTATAACAGTTAGATTTAGCAATATCCAAATCTTGTTAATGACGATATTTAAGATCAAAAACTATCGAGAAAGTCTCAGGAGGCAGTACGTACGATACTTATTTATATATTAAACGCCTGTTAGGACTTTTACATATAAAATACTAAATTAGAAAAAAACAAACTAATAAATTATGTTCAATTAATGAATAAAATAATAAGTCGTTTGCTTTAGGGGCGACGGATAAATGTAAAAAAAAATCAATAAATTCGGAGTATTTATTGCCATATCTACGTGAAATACTTTCACAATCTAATGAAAAACGAGAACGGGTAACGCGTACTGGTACTATTAAGCGAATGAATAAGAATATGACTATCTATTGGAGAGTTTAATATTTTACATATATAAAAAAATTGCATCGAATATGATTCTTCAATTACTTAATTTTATCATTTTCAAGTTTGACAGAAGAGAATCATAACAAAAATATTCAGTAGGTTTATTAAAAATAAAGTTGATGTATCTGAAAAATTTATATTGTATATTTTCATTAGAATACGAATGAATGGCAAAATGACGTGACCAAATTATAGAATTATATTCTAGTTTGCTTCTAACTAGTGAACAGAATATTAAAATTTAAAAGTATTAACATTGTGAAAACAGTTTTGATATTGAAGCCAAGCAATCTGTTCCCATCCTCAGATATATGATTATATTAATCAACAAATGTTCTTATGTACATAGATCGAATTGGGAGAATGAGCCTTACAGATGGTACAAAAGAGCAAATAAGACAAAGAATGAAATTAGAATTGATTACTTTTGCAAGAATAACTTTAGTTTTTAAATCTAATATCTCTTTATGTTTAAAGAATAGGGCTGATGCATCGGTCAATGATGACGTATGCAACGTACGGTTTAGAAGTAAGGACAAATGTATGCATGTTTGGAATAACGAGAAGGGATCGAAAGAGGAATACATGGGTGAGAAGCAAGACCTGGTTGATGGATATAGTAAAACGAGTGAAGATTTTAAAATAGTAGTGATATGTGGCCAGATAAAACCAATGTTGGATAAATGCAACAAATACTAGAATGGTTACTGAGAAGATGTAAAAGAAAGCTAGTAAGACCGAATGGACAGTGTGTTGATTAATCTGCATAATTCAATGGATGAAAGCTACACATGATTGAAAATAATTGGACAGTGGATTGTGAATGATTATATTGTATACAATAATTAATATTGTATTGTAGTACCTGCTTTGTACATAGGATTGACCGTGGTGACGATACAACCGGCTTGAATAGATCCCATTGTAGCTAATGGAAATTCTGGACAATTGGGCAACATCACAGCTACACAGTCATCTTCTCGAAGCTTTAATTTGTTCCTAAGACAAGCGGCGAAAGCTGTGCTCATTTTGTGAGCTTGAGCATAAGTGTAGCCTCGTCCCGTGATGCCGCATACCTTTAATTTGCAATACAATTGGTTACTGAATGAGTTTTTTGCAATGAAATATTCATATCGTGTACTTTTCAGTTTAACTACAATATTACCCGTTAACGATTAACAGGGAGTTGTAACAAAATAAGTGTGTAACTAAAATATTTAAGGTTTTTATACATATGTATATATGTATGTACATACAAATATAGTCTAACAGGCATAATTCGGGCATTTAATTATAATATGTGCAAATCAGTTTAAAGTTTGAGAAAGTAGTTTGAGTACAGGGTTGCAAGACGTCCCGAGTTCAACAGATAAATCCCGAGTCCCGAATTGCCTCTGAAAAACCCGATTTAAAAAAAAAAATTTGTATCATCATCATTTTCAGCCGTTCACCATCCACTGCTGGATGAAGACCTGTTCAATTTTCTTCCATTCATGTCTGTCTTGAGCAATCTGCATCCACTTGACTGCACACATTCTTCTCAATTCATCAGCCCATCTTCCACTCAGTCTACCTTGCTTTCTTTCACATCCTCTCGGATACCATTCCAGTATTTCTCGCGTCCATCTGCCATTCAACTTTTTCACACATACTACTACATACATATATCTGCCACTTTGGTCATACTTCTTACCCATGTATTCCTCTTGCGATCTCTTATTGTTATACGAAGCATACATCTTTCCATGCTTCTCTGTGTGCACTGGATCTTACGTAACATTCTTGAATTCAGAAACATTATGACGAATAGACGTATGGATACCGTCATCATGTTCAGCCGTTCAACATTCACTGCTGGATGAAGACCTTTCTAATCCTCTTCCATGCCTGTCTATCTTGAGCAATCTGCATCCACTTGACTCCACACATTATTCTCAATTCATCAGCCCATCTTCCACTCAGTCTACCTTGATTTCTTTCACATCCTCTTGGATACCATTCCAGTATTTCTCGCGTCCATCTGCCATTCATTCTTCTCGCTGTGTCCACTTCAACTTTTTCACACGTACTACTGCATATATCTGCCACTTTGGTCATACTTCTTACCCATCTTTCCATCTTTCCATGCTTCAAACCCATCATCTTCTACCATTCATACCTTTCATACTTCTTACCCATCTTACATCTTTCCATGCTTCTCTGTGTGCACTGGATCTTACGTAACATTCTTGAATTTAACGTCCAAGTTTCACATTCATACGTCATAACTGGCAGTACGCATCGGTCGTATGCCTCTTTTTTTAAGCATAGCGGAATTTTGGATTTAAAAACTCTGTACATATATATTATAATTTAAGTAAAATTGGTTCATTAATCGTTCGAAATGGTGACTGTTCCGATCTGTGATATTGGAAATCTGACAACCCTTTTTGGGTACAAAAGGGGTTTTAGACTGTTTTTTTTTTTTAATAATTAGCATTGTAAGCAAAACTTTGACCCAAGTTGACGCTATCGTACATACATACATGCGTAGGTACGAATTAGCTTATTATCATCTACATACAAAATGATATGATCGGTAGATTTCAACGATTGACCGATCAATTGACTGTTTGATTAAACATTATTCATTGTCTTACCACAGCTGTTTTATCGGCCCATCTATCGAGATCTTTCCATATGTATTCGGCTATCGTGCAGTTCGGTATGACGATATCGGGATAGTTCGACGACACCACATTCTTTTCGGTCGGATGGTGAAATTGTCTGGTGAATGTGTGTACAATTTTCGATTTCTTCTGCAAAATTCCACCGCAACACTGTAATCCATAATGTCGTAAGAGGACAACTCTCGTCAGTGCTCGCGCCGTGCTAACCACAGGTTTAATCATTTCGAGCGTGATCTTTTATCCAGAATCTCCACTGTAATCATCATATAAAGGCAAATATTACATACATATAACCGCACAATCGACCAGTCATCACAGTGCATCGATTTTTTAACTGCGACAATCGCAACATGTCATTACACTTGAGATGATTCGCCTGAGCAAATAGTCCAAGTCGCTATTACTGCAATAATAAATTGTCAATAGTCAAACATAAAAAGAAAAGGTACACACATAGAGCTACGATAGACATTGTTATTTATTATAGGGAATTCGCCGAGGATTGCACAATATACATACATACATGCATAGTATGAATCATTGTATAGTCACATGTTGCAATTGCATTGTACAAGATGTGTAGTCATTTTATACGAAGTATGAAGTAAACGAACGTTGCTGTGCGAACTTTTTCGACGACCAGCTGATCCTGAAGAACAATTTGAACCAAGTTTTTTCTATTTAATTTTATGAAGCTATGCAAATATCATAAACGTTACACACATCAATCTACATTAATTTAAATTACAGCACTAATAAGTAGACTGGTATATCTGTCTACGTGTAATAAATCATCAACTTTACAGAGTGTCACACGCGATCCAAATGCTAATACGTTTCAAGTGGGACAATTCAACTTTAAATTTTACTCGAAACCAAATTCGCTCCTACGCTGTTATTATCTAAACGTTTTAAAAATTGACCAATCGTTGAAAATATGAATTAAATGTTAAATGCCATACTTAACAATAGATTATGTTATCCCGAACATATAATCAGATATATGTACATACGTACAACATACGATTATTTTGTGATTTGAAAATGGTTAATCTTTATTTCGTCTGTGTGTTTTTTTTTCTTCTTTGAAATCGGATAATCGATGAAATTTCAATATCGTACTACAGTTATTTAACCCAGAGGTGACCTTTTAAATGACACGTGTCCACAAACAGTGTTTGCATGTAAAATATTATATACCTACAATTTTTTGATATTCATTTCAAATAATCTATTGACTATGAACGATTACAAAAATCCATTTATATTCTGTATAAATATAAATCTGTTTAAAATATGAATCTGTATTAAATAAAATATAAATTTGTTTATACATCATCTCGACAAGTTTTCCAAAATTAAAAGTTTACAAGCGGTTCCAAACTTCAACCACTTTATTTGAAAAGAACGAGTCTTTGACAATATTTTGTTCAATTTATCTTTTAAGAGTCTTAGAGTATGACCTCCGAGATGAGCGTTTTTATTGAACGCGAAGAGGTTTTCTATTGATTATTTATTATTTTATACACTTCTATTAGATCACCTCTCAATCTTCTCGTCTCCAAAGAGGTGAGACTCATTCGCTTCAACCTTTCGTTATACTATAACGACCCATTGGTGGGTCGCAAAATAAATAAAACGATTCAAACGTTGCAAATGTTGCAAATGTTATGATTTCTTAGAATTTGCGAAAGGACCGTTCGCATGATTGTCAATGAAGATATTTTAAACTGTTTTCCAGTGCAGAAATTTGAAACTGTAAAGAAAATCATTTGGATAAAAAATCCATTTGATTTTGAAAGGCTTGAATCAATAATTGAGTTAAACTTTGATCCCGAAGAGGATGCTGAATTTCTGCACCTTAAAATTTTTCTTAGGATTAAGGTTATAGGAGAAATTCCACTTTTAAATTAAAAAGCAATCTTTATACTATTACCTTTTACTTACTTATGTGTGTGAACTAGAATTTTCCACAATCTCAATTTTAAAAACAAAGTTTCTAATTGAAAACTAGTTTCATCCATAAATAGGCATATATAATGTGTCAAGTAAAGGAACATAATGGACAGAGTTTCTGTTTGATAAATTATTATATAGGCATACTGGGTTAATGCATATAAAACGCTGAAAAACGCTGTATGTATGTACATACATATATGTATGTACATATATAGAGTAGTGATCAAAGTTCAGATGAAGAATTGTAAATAGGTTTTTGAGCTCTTTCTCCTATTATGCTTTAAACACTAACATTAAAAGAATCCTTATAAATACTAACAAAATGAACAATGTGTAAAATAGATAATGGTCACTGGACCAGTAGCTATTAAAATAGATTTAAGATGTATTGTGAATATAGTATAAGAACAATAAAAAAGCTTTTTAAATAAATAAATAAAATAAAGTTCAGATGGCATTCTCGTAATCCTTCTTTGATATAATGTATTTTTTAAAGTTAGTGTACCAAACATTTACAGGAAACTTTAACTCACGCCCAATAAAAGATTTGTAAATTTTTGACAGCAACTGGATACTGGATATATGCACATATGTATGTATGTACATACATATTGCATGCCTAGCAATGAAAATATAAAGCATATGCGATGCAGAAAAAAACAAAACCAATACATCGTACCATCGATTGCTTATTATTGTTATGGAGATTATAACATCACATGATGAATAAATATTTACCAATGTCACCGGCTATCGACGAATCGAGTTGTATAATTTTTGTCACGGTGATAAAATATCGAGCGCGTGCATGCAATTGACCAAAAATTTTCGACATTGAAATTCGTATTTGTCAATGAAATAATTGGAGTTTTGAATTAGTATCTATGTATGTACGTGGTGTGTAGCTTCGGACAGAAGATGCGGGTCATTTTGATTATTTCTTATTATTAGGGACGCGATGACCTCAGAGAGCAATCTGAGGACTTTGACCTTTCGCGAGGGTGCTGGACTCGAGGTCATCATGAAAATTGTCGCAATTTAATGAGGATTGCATAACTGGAGTGGCGATAGAATGCGATTGTATACATAGGTAGTCGTGGCTTGGTTCTAAAACGACCAATGTCAAATTATGCTGTTAGATTATCACTGAGCAACAAAAAAAAAAATACCCAGAGCGGAGATTAGTCAATATTCACTAAGTTACTATATAAGTATTTTAAAGTAATAAAAAATTACAATCAATAGGAAAAATATCTGACTATTGATTTCAATACTCACTTTGAGCACAGCGATACTATATTTTGAGTTATAGACTGCAAAAGCCAAAAAAATGGATGTTTTTTACATTTTTTTAAATTGCGAATATCTCATAAACGAGAGCATATCAACAAAAATTATTATCGGATTCGAATTCAGTGGATTAAACTTAGTAAAGATTGACTAATCTCTGTGGGTTTTAAAAAATGTGATTTTTTGTTGCTCAGTGTTATGGCATATGATTAACTGCTCGGTACAATTGGTACTTTTTCCAATATGAATCTTTGACACCTTGCTGGAAAGGTCAACAGACTATATTCGTCGTGTGGCCTCGTGTGAGGGTCTTGGGGAGAAAGGGCGTGGAAGTGTTTTACATCAAGGCGGCGTATACATATATATAATAGCCCTATTCCGTATTTCTAAGTGACTAAAAGACATTGGGGTATTACAGGGGGATAGTTTACTCGCTGGTTTGCTGGTCGCTGGTAAATAGCAGCGTGTAATAGGGGCGAAGTTAGTAAACTAGCAGGCTTTTTCGGCCGCGCGAGTGAAGTTCGAATGTTTGAACTTTACTCGCACTAGCTACATAGCTGGCTCGTGTCTGTCACTTCAATGACAGTTTGAGGTTAAACGTTTAATTTTCAGCTCCCAACACACAAACACACAGTACACTTCAATGGACATGATACATTTACGATATTGAAAACATTTACGGGCATTATGACAGTGGGCGCAAAACACAAGTTGATGACAGCGCCTCTAGCGGTAGCGAGTGGCGACATTAGCGAGTAAACTTAACACGTGTAATAGGTTTACTAGCTACTCGCTGCCAGCTCTGCGTGCCGGTCAGTAAACAAGCGAGATCGTAGCGAGTAAACTATCCCTGTGTAATCCGCTCTACACGAACCGTCCGCGCGCTATTGGGATTTGAACCCGAGATCACCATTTCGGAAGAGGGTGCGTTTACGCATTCATCCAAACTAGATAATGACGGGCCTGCTACAATTTGACAATATTGATCCTCAAAAAGTTGGCGACTTTGCTAAATTGTTATTATATATTATTTTTCAGTACGGGTGATGAGAAACCGCTCCGTTGATATTCAACCGGCTTACACTAGTATAATAATGATATTCGAAGCGTTTTGTAAACAAAAAAGGCATTTTTGTAGTTATTAAGTAATCCGAATTACGCTATAACCCGTTGGTGACATTTGAATGTATTAAAATACTGTCAAAATGTATCAATCTGACTTATGTACATATGTAGTTGTTGAGATGATTCCTAACATTCCCTTTAGAAAGGTAACGGGAAACCACTCACGAGTATTATTCACACAATTAGATTTATTGAAAACTAAAAAGGCTTGATATCATATTGACAAAACACAAGCATCTAAAATTTCGACTTTTTGACCATTTTGGAATCAATCCACGGTTATCTGTTGTTTTTTTTTTTTTTATGTAATAGATAAGGTTAGCCGTTAGCCGATTTGAATGTGCCACGAATGCCCTTTATATTTGATTTTATTTGCGGACGATTCTCACCTTATCGCGGGAAATATTCGCGTTTGTATTTTTTTTTCCAGCTATCTGATTTTACAAGAAAAATGAGCGTTCAAAGTTTAATAGCAGTCGCGTGTTCGAATTTTATTTCGGTACTATAATAGCAAAAGTTGAAGTTCAATAAGAGACATCTTCCACGTTCTTGTGTGCCTCTATTTCAGGGTTCGAATTGGATATGAAGGCCATCTCACAGTCATGATTATCATCATCATCATCATCATTAGCGTATAGGAAACAACAAAGTTATCCACCTACTTAAAATTTCAATACAAAGTCTACGTACAAAAAATGTATGATATTTCTGTATGTATGTATTGTACATACGCACGTGTATGTACACAGGTTGGTCAATAAACAAAGACAATTTATACGTACTATACTATGTATATATATTTATGTATCCAATTAACATAATTATCTAGTCATTATGAACTAGTATGTATTAATTACTATATAATACACATTTTTATTAATCGATAGATTAACTAATTCACCTAATTTATGTATGTATGCATAGTTTATGAACTAAAATTTATATCTGACTAATGCACATATGGACATACAATTTTTTGCAATGATCAACTATCAGTTTATCTTATGAGGTTAAAATTCTACTCAGTACATATATATGTATATACATATATACATGTAATAATAATCGTTTTATCGAAAGTTCACGTCAAACATGAATAATTTTGACACTTGTGAATAAAAAATTTACTATACAGTTTAGTCTTAGTGGATAACTTTTATTATAATTATAAACCGTTGATAAATAGTTCTATATAGATTGTAGTAAATTCAAGAAAACAAAATCATCAAAAGTCGTACATTTCAGTACCAATTTCAATCACAATTATCTTTTAAATTACAAAACGTTATTGGGATAAGCAGTAAAATACAAAATGCTATTGGGATAATTAAAATAAATTAAAAGATCTATGTATTTCCTTATGTGCAAATTAAATGCAGGATGCGTATTAATGCAAATTAAATGCAAAATGCAGGATAACACATGCAACTTCATACAAAAACAACTTTTCGTAAAGGCTGACAGTACTAGTTTATTGCGGTTTTACAAATCTAAAAAAAAATCACCGTACGAATATATATGTATATAGGTTATATATGTATCCATATAGATTTCGATTGAATTTGATGCATATTTGACAACCGACAATGGTAAATTTAATTGAAGCAAGTCAATTATTTTACAATTTCACATCCGTCAGTTGCAAGTACAATGCAATTTCAATTACGATTATAATTTAAATCGACCTCGGAATCTAATTTTATTGTTCGTTTTGCACGCACAATCTAGTCTCATTAGTCGGCATAAAATTACGAATGAAACATTCTGTAAAAAAAACAACAGTATAAATCGACATTCGATTATATGTATAGGTATAATAAAATCGTATAAAAACTTTTCAGAATTACGATACGAGTAGGTACTAGGTTTTATTGACCGTAGACTAGATTAATTGCCCGTAAGCTCTCTTAATGATAACCTACATTTGTGATATACGATTCGGGAATTTATTTAATTATCGCAAATTTCCAGTTATTACTCGTTTTTAATCTGCGAACTTATCGTACTAAGCCGAATGAAACAATTTTACATTCACCGACCGTGAACATTGGAAAGTACACTTGAGATATTCATCGCAAGTTCAGAGTACATATGTACATACAGGTGCATTAGTGCGATGTGCACATTTTATGTTAAAAATAATAGATTAAGTTTATAAAAGTCATTCGATTTATTAGTTGCCTTGTGTGTCTCAAAGTTCGAGCTCAATTTCACAGAAAATTATATGACTGTCCATTGTGAATTTTTCCCGTGAAAGGTAAACGAGCAAACAAATTGTACAACGTACAATTTTCATCTTGCTATCTTATCGCAAACTTATAAATTGAACTAAAAATGTACGAATTTAGTGATTATAACACTGTACTGTCTTACAACAGAAAATAAAGTGTCTTTACTGTTTTTCAGTGGAAAATTATGGCCATTGAATCAAACAAATGACAATAAACACTGACAATGGCAATGAGTGGTATCAGATCGGTCAGTATCGGTCGTTGAAATTGATGGATTTATTGCTTTTTTAATTGCGACATTTTTTACAACTTTGATGCGACACGAGAAATTCATAATTATTCACTTTGTAATCCAAAAAAAAAAAAAATTGGAAATTGCAACAAAGTGCTACAATGTCCATGACCGTCACTACATATATTTTTTAACGTACAATTTAATTTGCCTGAAATTGCTACATTACTGAAATACGTATACAACAGGCAGTGTTTAATCGCGCGTTAAAAAAAAAAAGTGACACTGGCCAAAGTGCAAAATGTATGTACAAACGCTTTATGAAATGAAAAAGAAATACATAGCACGCACGAACAACTAAAGGTTGAGACAGACTGCACTGCAAAAAACTTGTTTAAATTGGTCTTCAAGATCAGCTGGTTGGACTTGTGCGATAAAAAATGATTCGGACAGCGAATTCATCTGTTTCACACTTTGCCTAAAACGCTTTGGCATTATATAAAATGACTAGGCGTTTTATACAATGCGGGAATTTCACACCGTGACATGTACATGTTTGTTTCCATACACGTAATAGTATCAAAGTTATCAAACTTTGCATGCCATCTGGTCTAATGGCACATAAATAAATAGGTATACTTTTTTGTACGAGAAAAGTTTTCTGTGCTACATACATACATTAATATATGTATACATAATAATATACATAATTCAATAATGAATAAATGTGAGCGAACGAGTTTTTTTTTTTAGCAGTCATTGTATTACATACATTAACCATCGACACGTACAAGATTATTTAACACAATCATTTTTCGAAAACGAGGTACATATGTGAGATAAGGTAACATTAGAACGGTTCACTGCGGGCAAGTGAAGCGAAATGTTAACTTGACATTATTTCACCTTTGTTGAGATCGGTGATCAAATAACCATTTGCACGTTCACTGGTTCAATGTTCGCTGTGAGAGTCAACAATCAAAAGCTTCACAATTGTACAATGTATATGTATGTGTGTATCTAAACGCATTGAAAAATTTCAAAAAAAAGTTGAAAAGTGCAATAGTGCAATAACCTGTCGCTGTTTGATAACAATATTTATTTACATTATAATTGTCGCATCTAATAAACGCACGCACAATATAAACACACATCCTAATGTGTGTAACATATAATTAAATCGCGTACATAATAATTTTAAAGTGTGTGAAATTTAAATGGATAAATGATTATGTTACAAGTTATTAACATGTAAAACACGTCGCTTTAATTACTATTTATTACACACTGCTGGCGGGAGAATCAAATGTTCGCATTTTGATGGCCGTTTTGCAAAAAGCCAAGGACGCATATGTGAGACTTTTTCGCACGTCAAAAAATGTAAAAGGATACACGTTTAAACACGGCGAAGTTAACTGTATTTGAAAATGTTTCTATTGCGAGTTTTCATATGAAGAACTATGTACATTTTATATGTAACATAGTTATATTTCTTATTTTGAATGGTAATTACAGGTAAAACATTATTTTTAATTACGAAATAATAAAATCAAACAAGCCGCATTATCATCTCGTTAAAAATCTGTAGTTTTTTTTAAGATTGAGTTAAAATTTCGGTAAAAAGGTAGTGCTAAACCTTGCGAGTATTCAGTGAAGAGCTTTGATGGACACTGTATGTATGTACATATATTAAGGAATGCATTCAATCGACTAATATTCCCGTCAGCAATGTGTTAACGCATCGTGCACATACATATGTATATATACATATGTAGGTACTATAATAACTCGACTTGCAAGTACATATGTATATATAATGGGTACCTATGGAATAGCTGCGCGTTTACTGGATCTGTTTCGTTAGCGTTCGGTATAAAATATAGGTCAAATTTGAGGAGCCAGTGGAAGTTTTGAAATCCGGTGAATTAGTGTAATACGCCAAGAATGTCTGCATATTATGTACACAAGAACACAAATATAAACAGATAACAGTTGAACCGCCGACTTACCGGTTTGTTTAGCGTCGCTTTCGAACCACTATCAAGGCAAATGGTTCGTTGGAAGGTTCGCAGAGCACTGACTGTGGCTCAGAGCTCGTATGCTGGTCTACCTTAGAGCCAGGGCTACTAAATCGACGGTCCGAGTAAAGTTTCGACACCTGGATGTGAGCACAAGGGGGGGAAAATTTAAAAAATCACAAAGAAAATAAATTTCAAGTGTTAATTTCCTTTCCTTTCCAGAAGGCAATGGTAAATCACTGGAGAGTACATTTCCCAAAACGTTCAATTGTGAATGTTGTGTTGAAGAAGTGAAAGCGTTTGTAGAAGCTGTATGTATAATTATTTGTCAACGCACAGGATGGGTATGAAAAAATCGGCGTTGTTTTAAAAACATTATATATCAGATACTAATGACGATACGGTAATAAAAAACTAAAGCATTTAAAAGTTTATTTTATCTTTTTTTCTTATGATTTCGTGATTTTTGGTAAACGGATAAATTACACTGTGCAACAAAATAATAACATAGAGAACCAATCCTTATAAATGTATTAAAATAAATAAAAAATGCACATAACGCATAATAACACCGGGAAAATATCTGAAATAAAAAAAATATATATAAAAATTTGTATTTTAAAGCTTTCAAATATCATAATTAATAGCAACAACATCTGAATTTTGAGTTACAGACCGCAAAAGTAAAAAAAAAGGAAAAATTGTCCATTTTTTTTAAACGCTCATATCTCATAAACGAGAGCTAACCATCAAATTTCATTATCATATTCGGATTCAATGGGTCATAATTAGTAATAATTTTTGGGTCTCTGTTCGGGTAACTTAACGTGATTTTTTTTGTTGCACAGTGTTATTAATGCCAAAATTAGCGCTTGGAAAAAATTTACAAAAAAAAAAACGCAGTTTATATATGGGATTTTCATATAATAATATTTTATTTTTCTGTAGACTTTTTTTTGAGTAAGTTTCAAAGTTGCAATCATACGTCAGTAAACCATTAAGTTGATTGTTATCATTTAATACATTTGAAATATAAAAAAATATTAAATGTTAAAAATTTCATCACGCACCGCTATTAGTTTCGTAGATATAAATTTTTGAAAACGACACCGCTTTTGTTGTGCCATCCTGTTCCTATACGATTATTCTGAACATTTACATTGCTTGAATGAATTAGAATTGGTGATTACGGTTGGAAAAGTGCTTTATAAACACAAATTTCATATTATATCACTGTTACTCGATCAAGGTTGACTACTTTTCTGTTGAATTTCGTTGTATGTATGTACATATATTGATTTAGCACTTGTATGCTATTGAAATATCAGCATGCCGAATTATTGCGATTTTTTTAAGCCGAAAAGCACCTTATACTTTTGTTAAATGATTTTTGAAATATAAATAGCGTTTATACGACAAAATTTTGATAATTAATGGATACTTGCAATCAATCGAAAAAAAACAAACATGATCATTTTAGTAATTAGTAAAAAAATTTGCAAAAATTGCAAAATAAACAAAAATAATATTTATAAATATTTCGTTTGAACTTGACACAGCTGGAAGAATTACAGTAATAATCTATTATCAATCCGGTTTAGTATATCTGATAAGGGTCATCAAATAATGTCACTGTATGTACATATTTATATTATTGTTCACGTGTGTCTGTGTCTACTAAACAGCTTTTTGCTTACTCTATTTTAACTGTTGTATTTTTTAAATGACACTTTAAAATTATCGAATTTGTACAAATGACTTTCATAATACATTCATAAACTTGAACGTTGGACTTACTTTTTTAATTTTATCCTGTTGTTAAATATTTATGATATTGGGTAGTTTCACAGTAGTAGCGACTTCGTATTAAAGTATTAATATATTACTACAGTGCTCTATTTTCATATGGTTACTGTTTTGCATTTTATGTAGATTAATAGCACTGAGAGTATTGTTAGTGTTTTTCAATGAATTTTTGTGAAAGTTATATGTGCAACGAAAATATTCTACATTTATTTTTAACTCAAGTCATTTTTTTATCTTTCGATTTATTACAATTTTTTTAAGAGGATTCTGTATTTAACTGTTTTTATTACAATTTTCTAAGTTTTGTAATTTGAAAGATATTTGTAATTGAAGTTGGTACGACGTCTTCAGCTGTGTCGGTGACAATTTAGTTTTGTAAACTTTTCTGCCTTCAAAACAAACTTTCATCAAAATTGTTTAATATTCTAATTATAATAATAGTTATCCACTAAGCTGTTTAGTTATATTTTTATTCACAACAAAATTTTCTGTAAATGTGTGACATGGAAATTCCCCAGTTTGAACCGATAATGCGTAGATCAAATATAAAATGACAAAAAACTTTATTATATTCATTTTGTTATACTTTGAAACCTATTAAAGTCTGACGATATTTTTTTTAACAACAATAGCGTATTGCATTTTAAATGCTTTTTTCATTCACGATACTATTTTTGCACCGTTGTAACATAGCACAGTTATGCAAAGTTTGATTATTATCTATTCATGAGATGAAAAACTTTTATCTACGAAACGAACAAAACCACGTAAAAGGAAGATATTTTTAGGTTAAAAGTCAGTCCAATAAGCTATTTAAAATACGTACACAATGTCTTCATTTGCAATTTTCGTTTGGTCTATTTCTAAAGGTAAAGTCAAATCAATAACACGGGCATATGTATGTATGTATGTACACAATCATTAATAATTCATCTTCGTAACGGTGTAATTTTTCAACCTCGACAGTAAATTTGACATCGCAGTAATGTAAAAATAAACTTAAAATAAGTACATGTGTATAAATATCGCTATATTTGAGATAACCTCTATATTTTTATTCATAAATTGGAAAAGATAAAAATTATGGAGGTAAATTAGTTTTAATGGCTAACAAACAAAATCATAAGTGATTTATTTATCGATTTTTATGTGGGTATAAATTATGTTTGTAAGTACATATTGTAGTTGTAGTATGTATTACTCAATATATAAATCAATCTGAATGAAATGTGATTCGGTGATAATGAGTAACAAAGTAACTGAATAGATTTATTAGATTTGAAAAATATGTATGTCTATCATTTAATTCTAAGATAAACTAAGCCCTGTACCTCTGCTAATAGCTTTTGAAAAATGTAATAAATACACAATTCAAATGTTATCAAATATTTACAGATGATAAAATTATGTACTTACCACTCTATGTTTTGTTTTTAAAGGGGTTATGTTTTAATTGTCTTGTAATTATTTCAGTTACGAATGTTATATAAAAATAAACACACACGTGCATTGAAGAGGTGAAGGTTATCATATTCTTTCTAATACGTATACTAATATATATTACACTGAAAGTCTATTCTATAAAAAAACCATGTAATTCTTTTACTTTATTTTCTTGAAAAATTATAATTTTTATTATAATATATCATATCATGACCTCAGTCTGTCTATATGGCTTCCGGAGTATTAATGCTCAATGTACTTGTTATATTTATTTTTTTATCTGATAAAACATAGCTTACTTGTCAATGTTAATAATAAATATTCGTTGATTGTCAACGGACAATACCCTATTACTATATATATAAAAACCTTACGCGTACCTATATGTCCGTCTTTCCGTCACATGGATGCTTACTGCTATTGTTAGCTCACTCGTGAATGTATGTATGTATATGTGAATAATAAACATCCGTCAATCAATTATTGTCAACTGGCAATATAATTGATACTATAGTAGCCTGATAATCACATAATTTTTCAATTCAAGTTGAAATAAAGTAAATTGCATTGTTTCCAATGGTAATATTTATTTATTTTGGGAAAGTACAACAGTGTTGAAACATATCAGTGGTAAAATAGACAAAATTGAAATAAAATTACAAAAATGAAACTACAAGTGTGTTTTTGCATTTGCGATAAAGTATCTATGACAAACTTAACACAGAAATCCATACAAATTGACATTTTGTCATACAATTTTATCGCAAGTTCAAAAACGCACCAAGGGAATGAGTAAACGAGACGCCATTGCATTGAAAAACATTTCATTTTAAAATACTCATGTGCGAAATATGACTAATTCAATTTATTATGAACAAAATCAATAGTGAAGGAGTCAATTAAATTAGACAGTCATTTTGAAACAAATTGATCAATCATGTATCATGAAAAGATTACCTTGAAAATATTTCATAGTATTAACTTCATATACACATAGTAAATGTATAAATGATGAAAAAAAATTAGTCAATTTTCGCACACTAACATAATTCGAAAAACATAACAAATTCAACGTCAAATAAAATATTCACAGTACAAAATATCAATAAAAATAAATTATCAAACAAAGTGTCGAAGTAAGAAGAGAAGTGGTGAGAAATTAGACCATTAATTTTTTTATTATTATTTTTAAGAACAGATAACACATACATATATTATATAGTTCACAACATGAGTTTACATTTTTAAATAGTATATTAATATGTATGTAGAGATTTCTTTTTCATATGCCCTTTTCAAAAATCGTTGATTAGTTTTTCCAGACGCGTTGACTTAGAATTGATAGAACTTCCCATTTTCCCGACCGTACCCTATGGTTTTATACAAAATGTATACACTTTTTCATTTTTCACTTCATTAATCGTAAATTTTCGTACATAATATAATTTTTTTCCAACTAAACGATGATACAATTAATACTCACATTTGTTTGGCATTATCACATCAATATTAATTTAATATACGCTTAAAACATCCTAAAAATTCATGATCCCTTGGGACAACATTAATATTGAGTAATTTTACATGTAAAGCGATGGGAAGGGGTATTTTTTCTTCAAATCATAACATAACGCATGCTAAAACTAAAACTTTTTTATAATTGGGAATTTTTGCAATACACTCAGAGAACACCAGATATGAATTATTGTAATATTAATTATACGTAATATACCTACTGTTCGGTGATAATGAAAGGTATATTGAACACAGAAATTTACTTTTTACTTTAATTAACACTTTTTTTTCTATAACATCCATTATACATTATGAATAATATTGTATTTAATTATTATTTTAGTATGCAATGTTTATATTTATATGAAATATCAACACATATAAATAGAATGCAATGTAGTGCAAATGTAAAGTATACAATTGGAACTAGTATTATTTCAATATTTTATAATTGAAAGGGAAGGGGGGGGGGGGGGGGGGGGTTTTCATTATTTTTCATTCTAAAACATCAATTTTATACTATGCCGCTAATAAATGGTAATGGACTGTGAGTCTAATAAATGGTAATGTTAACGTAATGCAAATATCATGAGCGTCTTATAAATGTAAATATGAATATGAAAAACGTAACCATCCGTAACGTATCAAAAAAAAAATAAACAATATCGCGAATTTATAAAATAAAATAAAAATAAATATATATTTTCTATACATTTATGTTAACGCGTTTATAATAAATACGCGACGCACATCGGATATACGATTGAACGCTTTAATTATTTTTTTTTTAATATTTAGAAAAAAAAATTAAATTACATTATTTTTTCATTGAAAATACGATAGATTTTTTTTGTATGGATATGGACAAAATTAATGTTCAAGGATTGATCCTTTTTTATTATTATTATTTTATTATTTAAAAATTACTCGTCGCGTTCCGAGTCGACCACTTCGCCGAATTGGTCATTTGGATTTGAAACTCTACAAATGGGGTTGTTTAAGCCACATTTATTATTAAATTTTTTTAATATGAAAATATGATTTTCTTAAATATGTAACTTTCAAAAGGAAATAATTATTACCCTGTGGGATTTACGTTACGTGCGAAATTATGAGACTTGATTTTGATGAGGATGTTCTTATATATAACATGTATGTATGTATGTATGTTGTGTATGTGTGTATAATATTTATGCATTATAATATCTATAACATACATGGGCAATGGTATAAGTGACATATAATTACATATTTTAAATGTTTATTTCGATAGAATAATTGACGCATTTATACCAAAGCGTTTTAAAACATTTACACATTTAACATAGATAATCTATAATATGTATTTATAAGTCAAAAATCACTGTAACACACTGAGACAGAAATAGCTACTCGTGGAAACAAATGTAACTTTTTTGTTCATCCTTATAAAAAAAAATCATCCGATTTGATTTTACCTGTAACTTTTGAACAATACTATCGATATTACATCAAATAGTTGAAATGTTTAATACAATATCAAATAAGTGACATTTGCTAAATAGCGTTCACAAAATGACTTGTCCGAGTTTACTCATGCATCGTTAGTTAGTATACACAAATATTTCAAATCACACAGTTATTTATGCATTATTCTGCCTATAATTGCGAGTGCAATGAACAATAAGGGTTGACATTGTGCGTAAATCGATCAATAATAATATTCGATGGATCTTGTGCGATCCGTTGTCAAGAAATTTGGTGACCTACGTTAGGTTTTTCCGTATTAGGCCGATTGAAAGATATAACGTGTCGCATAGTTCATATGAATTCGCAAACATACAGTTTTGTGTCATTGTTTTATTTTTGAAAAATAATACTGAATATCAAACGGTAAACAACCTAGGTAACTTTTGAACGACGTTGTTGTCAATTCGCAGCGTATCGATGTAATCATAATTTAAATAAAATCATAGTATACAAAATATCCATACATAATAAAAATACATAAAATTTAATTTCTCATAATGATAATTATAAATATTATAATAGATCTGTAATTTAATAATATAATTTCAATAAAGTCAATTTATTAAAAATAGCGTGTGTGTGTGTGTGTGTATTGGTCGAGAGCACAAAATACAACATTTATATAATAATAATTATATAATTGATTAAGTATTATCTCACTTTTATTAAAAAATTGACAAGGATAGAAAATAATATTATAGGATTCGAAAAATTAGTTTGCACAGGTTTTACAGTGTATCTTACATACTTTTTTATTTTTTTTAAATACATTAATCTCGCCAGATGCGACCCTCAATTCGTACCAAGTTCAATATGTCTTATTTAATGTTTTGATACCTAATTTTTGTATAAATTTAAACAAAGCAGTGAACCAACCCTTACCTACAAAGTCGACAATCGTTCATTTACCGAAAGCCCGATACTTAAAAAGACATCACCCGTGCAAATGTCTGATGAGATTAATGTACTTTTGAGTGGATTATTTATGTAATCGCTTGTCAAAGTCAACAAATATGTATATGAATATGCTTTGATTTTTATATAACCATTTTATAATATTAGATTAGCATTTTTTCAATATTCTCTATAATGTTTTTTGGTCTCAGGGATAAAGAGATAGTATACAAAAATAGTTTATTTATATATATGTATATATATAAAATAACTAAGACTAATAAAAGGAATGACATTTTTCATTTAAATGTTAATGTTTGTATCAATGAGTGGTTGTTTGTATATATGTTCGTATGCGTTGCGCATAATATTTATGCGTACTGTGATCTGATCGTAACAAGTGTACAAATCCAGAGTGTCTATTTTCAGAACGAAATAGCCAGGGCTCTAATTGAGAATAGTACTAATTCAGTCACCGTGATGAAATTTTAATATTAAATTGATCCACCATTCAAATTGTATATTATAAGATTTAATCGTTACACTTTCCGTCTAAATTGTGAGTAAGTTTACTTTGTGAACAGACACACTGAAACGACTGTGTGAAGTTTATGTTAATACTTTCTATATTGTATAATATCCGAGAAATGTTTAACAGTCTGAACATTGCACGCCGAGAACAGTGTAGTCAGTCCCTGGCTAAGTCGGGTTTAGAGTGGTCACAAAGTCGTTATGAATGCTAATTACAGATTATCTGTACGTTCCTTTTTATATTCTGATGATACAAATGAGCTATCAGGAACTTTAAAATCAACAAAATGGATGATGATATGCATTTATTTCAAAAGGAATGTTAAACCAAGTGGTCTTACGGACCCAATGACAGGTTAACATAGGAGTTTTTGTTGAACCGTCTTACAACTGTTGGATAAATTGGAAAATTTCAACAGGGACAGCTGATTTGTATAAATTTTGCCAATTACAATAGTTGAGGTTGAAAACTGTCGACATGTGTGAATATGCAGAAAAATATGGCAAAGCATTAAATTTTGTAGGAATAGGAACATACAAATAATTTTTAACTAGTGTGCATACGGATGTTGCGACCGTTTCGATTATGATTGGTGAGAGTCAGTTTAGATTTCCTATTCAAAATTGTCTTTTATAATTATATCATCATTTTCATCGTCCATCGCTAAGGGATTTTCAATTATGTGCGTGTTGGAGTCCAGAGCCAAGCTCGAGTACTTCTTGTAGTGTCCGTTGACGGGAGTCGAAGACATTGGCAACGACTTTGAAGTCACTCCATTCAAGCAGTTTGAGGGACCATTGACCATTGTGACGTAATCCAATGCGTTTGCTGAGTAACGACCCAAGTGGTCGTCCACATTGGTGTTTTCAAAGTGGGATGATGTAGCGTTGTTGGTGCCGATGTTGTTCGGTGTGGAACGGTAGCTGTTCTTCAGCATGTTGCTGTCAGACGTGAAGTTCTTCTTCTCGTTGGTTATTACAAAGTTTTCGTACATCGATACAGGTCTAGAGGATTTGGAAATTTTCTTCATTTCGAAGCGTCGTTCGAAGGCCGTGCGAGCGTTCTTAGTGTCGCTCATTTTGCGGACAGTTAAATCTGTAATTATTATTCACAAAGTTTCAGTTGTATTCTTTTGTGGACGTTATACAATTGGTAGTTATTGTCAGAGATTTAGACTTGTTTTGAATTGAACTTGCAAAAGTCAGTAATTTGGGTGAAGCAGAGCTTAATTAATGAGCGATGGAACCATAACCGGTTACAAGTTTATTTTTACTATGTGATTTTTCAACATAATCAAAAAAATAATAAGTACATTTTACAGGTCCAAAGAACTTCCTCAACTATGAAATTGATTTTATATCATATGATTTGTATTTTTTTTTTTAATATGTGAACCAAAACTTTTTTCAATTCAGTTTTGATTTAAGTTTTTGAACGCAGATATCTTTGAATATAAAAATGATGCAATATAAATGCTGTAAAGATCTTTCAATGAGTTGATGTAACAGATAGTTAACAACAAACCATGATATGAGCTGGATTCGATGAGGTATGTCTCGTCTTCACTGTTTTCTGATATCTCTTCTTCTATTTTATGTTTATTATTCAATGCTTGGTCAAAATTATCTTCGATTTCTTTACCTGCAGTGGACGACATTGCTTGTGCATTTTCAGCAGTCTTTTCCTACGGAAAAAAATCTATATCAGTACTTAATATTAAATTAGTATAGAATTTCACAACCAGAAGATCATCTTCACTGTCAAATATTTGTAAATAATACATATACATATATAATAGATATAACCTCATCAGCTTCCTTTGGAATCTTAGGAGACTTCGGAAATTGATTCTTAGAATGTCCATTCAGAAAATATGTCACCATTTCACCTTTTCCTTTAACATTGATCGTACCGCGACATGTCAACAAGTATCCCCTCTTACTCAGAATCTGATACACTTCTTGGGTGACCTAAAATAAATATTTACACACAACGAGTCGATTAACATTCACGTACAACATTCACCAGTGGAAGACAAACACATCATATTATACATATATTTAATGATAACTCACCTGGATTTCATCCAGCATTCCAGTGGAGTCCATACGACTCGCAACGTTCACAGCATTTCCCCAAATATCATACTGCGGCTTACGCACACCAATCACTCCGGCAACGACTGGACCAATATTTATACCTAATGGACCAAAACAAAAAATCTCCCATATATGATAAATATAATAAATTAACATAACAAACGTTCACTCAGGGGGGTTAACGTTTGAACAATTATACTATCGACGTATAATATTTTATTCAAAACACATATTATAGTAAATGTACATATTTTATACAAAATAGGCGCT
Source organism: Parapsyche elsis (assembly GCA_022651745.1). Classification (NCBI taxonomy): domain Eukaryota; kingdom Metazoa; phylum Arthropoda; class Insecta; order Trichoptera; family Hydropsychidae; genus Parapsyche; species Parapsyche elsis. The sequence continues at coordinate 144,106 of JAGVSN010000071.1, read as the reverse complement.
GGGTTTATAAATAAAACATTAAAAAATCGCAAGCGAAACTGTGCAATGACATGCAATGTACATGTTTATATATTGTATAATTCGCATCGCAATGGCAATTTATGTAAATAATTTGAAATTTTAGCAACTTTTAAACGTGTATTGATTAGTATAGCATATTTTTTGTGATATTTAGTCGTATACTATTGTATTAAGGCAAGGTTAACTTTTACAAAGTGGTAACGGAAGCGTCCGCCGTGAAACGCTCCATAGTAAGTACAAAGCACAAAGCTCAGCGCGTACACATTAAACATATCGTTTCGTTTTGTATTACCTATTCTAATTCTAAAGTTGTTAAACGAGTGCTCGTTCACGTTGTTCAATAGTTCTCGGATTTTCAAAGCGTAGTCGGCCATTGCGGTGACATGCCGGTATCCCAGCATATCGCGCGATTCTTGAGTCAAACCTGTAACCAATTGATTTAATTTTAACCAATTAACAAGTGTAACACAGAGCGAAAACATCACATGGGTAAGAATAATCAAACGGGGTGTGTAAAATAAATTCATAATAACATGAACAGTTACGGCAAGTATGATGATCTGTACTGCGTTTTGGTATACCTGAAGCGGCCATGTACGTGGCACCAGTACTCTTTATTTTTTCTATACATTGAAACCGGGTTTCCGACAGGAGTTCATCAAAGTCAGCGATGATCTCGTTGAGCAGTCGGAGACACTCAACGCCCTCGTTGTTGCCCTCGAGTTCGATGTAAAACTCGGAGAAGTTCGGTATGGACGCGAACAGTATGCACACGGATTCGCATTGCTCGTGGTACAATTCCTGAAACGGTTTAAAATCAACGGTTAAATTTCATCTACTACAATAGAAGTTTAATGTGGTATTCGTTCGCGGAACTTTGCTCACATCATTGTTTTTGTCGTTGTTCAAAAAGTGTTTTGCTACGTGTGACGGTAGTATGTTGCCGAGTAGTTTGCGATTGTACGCTTCCAAATTCTCCATTTCGTCCTTTTCCTCTGAAATATACAATAATGATGACTCAATATTGAGACATAACTCATATTGGAGACTTTTTAAAAATGAAATTTAAATAGGAAAATATTGACACAACAATATTTTATAATAGGATTTTTGAGCGATAATTGATCCATTGCACACAGAGAAGCATGGAAAGGTGTATTCTTGGTATAACAAGAAATGATCGCAAGAGGAATACATGGGTAAGAAGAGCGATATAGCGGAACGTGTGAAAAAGTTGGAGTGGACACATAGCGAAAAGAATAGATGGCAGATGGACACGAGAAATACTGGAATGATATCCGAGAGGATGTGAAAGAAAGCAAGGTAGACCGAGTGGACGATGGGCTGATGAATTGGGAAGAGTGTGTGGAGTCAACTGGATGCAGATTGCCCGGGACAGACGGTAGTGGAGGAGGATTGGAGAGGCCTTCATCCAGCAGTGGATGGTGAACGGTTGAAAATGATGATGAATTGAATGAAACCATTAGGATAAAGTGATCACAAAACAGGGCATTGTCGTGATTGAAAGATAGAATACATTTTTTGTCTACAAAATTGTACTCATTCTGTTATTTTATGTGAAGTTTAGTTTGGCTTGGTTATATATTAGGTGAAGTTAAGTTTGGCTTGGTTAGGTTAGGTTAGATAAGGTTGTCCGATTTTATTTATTAAAATTGATTCAAAGCTCATTTCTGTCATGTAAAATATTTTCCAGTTTCTCTTTTGTTCTTCAATTCTTCACATTTTTATACATTTTATAGTAGTCATGTTAAAATTAGGTGATAAGTGTCAAACATAATCGATACGGTAATTTGTAATTTTGATCATTTGAATAATTTACCTGCGGCTTGAAGTTTCCAGACGAAATCTAATCTATGAGACGTTTCTGTTTGTTGCGAATGCATTACCAAGGCTACCAAAAGGGACAATATAGCCGTCACACTCATAAAAGTACCGCCAGCTTTCAAATTCCAATGGAAAATATCATCTCTGCACAGTTTCCAAACAAAAATAACAACAATTAAGCATATTTTCAATATTTCATTAGGTTGATGGAAAAGTGATATAATTCAAAAAAGTGTTTTCTCCAGTGTGATTGATTATATTGATGTGAACATACTCGCACGTGGTGAAATTTTAGCAGTTTGCTCCAAATATGTATCAATATAGTTAATTGAGTCTACTGAAATTGATTTGAAATTGATAAAAGCAACAAGTGTCTCTTATATTTTTTTTCATATTTTGATTTGTGTCACTTTTCCATCAACGTAAAGGTATTTGATTATTTTTTTTAAACTTCAACATACGTCGAGGGTTCACGGTTGATTGGAAATTGAACTCGCAAAACGGAAATGGTCATGTATAGACTGCACACGATGAACAGAATGATCGTTCTCAGATTTGTAATGAGGATTTGGTGAACGGCGCAAGCGCACATCACCAAAAGAGTCATCGATAAAAATACCTAAAATAAAAAAAAAATCATACTATAACAATGAAAAAACGAAAAAAAGAAAACAACAATTAATTCACTCGAACGCTAACTTCGTCGGTCAAATTCAAGATGCAGCTTAATTGAAGTTGGATGGATTGAAATCCAATTTGATTGTTTGCGATCGTGCCGTTTGATGAAGAAGCGCAGGGTTTTTCCACTAAAGTGTCCAACTGCAATGAAAAAATAATAGATTAAATACACGCCAAAGTTTGCCATTGACGTAACTTCAATGTGAAAAGTTACCGTGAGCGAATCAATGAGCCAGTTAGTAGTCAGTATGGCGAATATAGACATCATTTGAGCAACGATTCTATTGTTGTCCAAGTGGAACGCAAGTTTTTTCAGAATTTTGGGAAAGTAGGTCTGCAATGAAAATGCACAGTGTATTGCTTGTTCAATTTGCATTTGTCGATTATAACAATGTGGCGTTTTACAAACCATTTTCTTTCGATCAAATACGGTGACGCTAATCAGTAGATGAATCACGGTGAGCACAGCCAGCGTCATCAAGTTGAAGTACGTCCTGAGGTGAAATTTTTTCATTGTATTTACAATAATTAAATTTAAACTATGAATAGATTAATATGTGGTACTTGCATGGGAAATACGATGAGTTGTATAAGAGCGAAAGCCACAAACACGACGAGGGAGCACCAAAAGTAAGATGAGACCATGGCGTTCCTTTCCTGTATGAACTGAAATTGACAAAAACATCATCATCATTTTCAGCCTCTCCGATCCTCTTCCATTCCTGCCTGTCTTGAGTAATCGGCATCCACTCGACTCTACACATTACATATTCTCAATTCATCAGCCAATCTTCCACTCGGTCTACCTTGCTTTCTTTCACATCCTCTCGGATACCATTCCAGTATTTCTCGCGTCCATCTGCCATTCATTATTCTCGCTATGTGTCCACTTCAACTTTTTCACACGTATTACTACATATATCTGCCACTTTGGTCATACTTCTTACCCATGTATTCCTCTTGCAATCTCTTCTTGTTATACGAAGCATACATCTTTCCATGCTTCTCTGTGTGCACTGGATCTTACGTAACATTCTTGAATTCAGAAACATTATGACGAATAGACGTATGGATACCGTCATCATGTTCAGCCGTTCAACATTCACTGCTGGATGAAGACCTTTCTAATCCTCTTCCATTCCTGTCTATATTGAGCAATCTGCATCCACTTGACTCCACACATTATTCTCAAGTCATCAGCCACTCTTCCACTCGGTCTACCTTGCTTTCTTTCACATCCTCTCGGATACCATTCCAGTATTTCTCGCGTCCATCTGCCATTCATTATTCTCGCTATGTATCCACTTCAACTTTTTTTTCACACGTACATATTACTACATATATCTGCCACTTTGGTCATACTTCTTACCCATGTATTCCTCTGGCAATCTCTTATTGTTATACGAAGCATACATCTTTCCATGCTTCTCTGTGTGCACTGGATTCACATCCATACGTCATAACTGGCAGTACGCGCATTGGTCGCATGCCTTCTTTTTTTTTTTTTTAAATAATGTCTCCATAATGTACACAAATAATACTACATTGGGTTTATAAATAAACCTTAATTTCGATTTTAGATTACATCTCCTTTGTATAAAAATCATTTGTACTACGGCTTTTTAGTCTCAATCGATAGAATTTCGAGAGGCGGTTTTAAAGCTTCTCGCAGTACATAAAAATCAAATACAGACTCACCTGATTTTCCTTATTTTTATTCCGGAACGCGATAGCGAATTGTTCGTTCTTTTGCTTGTGTATGGAGCGTGCATCGATGGCTCTGATCAAATATTCGTTGACCTCATCGTCGGAGTCTTTCGACTCCATCGACTCTCCGAATCCGATACGACTGCAAATGTGATCACATAGAGTATGCACGCTTTACAAATGACATCACATGTGCATTTATTATCGTATAATGTATTATTAAACCTGTTGGTTTGTCGTCCGTGCTGCGAGCCGTGACCCATCATCCTAAGCTCCTTGGCAACGCTTCCGGTTCCGTTTCCGGAGAATCCTTGCTGTGGTCTCAAATCCTGCAAATGCGTGACACGTTAAACTCAATTATTATATATACATACATATGTAACGTTTTGTCTGTGTGTGATTGCTCAAGGAGCGTAACTTACGGCGCGGCACGCGCCGTCTGGAACTATGAGGTACGTTTCGATGTTGTGATCCTTCAGGTACGTGTTCCTTTCGCCTCCATTTCCTGGCTCCACTTTGTAATCGTCCCCTAGGCACATGAGCGTCTCCTTGGTTATGTGCACTCGTCTGGAAAGGGTTAAAACGAAGATTTGTCAATGTGATTCAAGTGGGTCAAAATGAATCACCTCATTTTGAGTGTTTGTAACTTTTTTTTTTGTTGTGCTTTCATCTTGTATAAGAGAGTTTGTTAATTGATTTTGTATACAGGCGACAAGTGTAAATGAAAAAAAACTTAACGATAAACTGATATGAAAAAAATATATATAAATTTCTAGAGTATGTACATATGTACATATGTACCTGTGTATATGTACATAACATTTTTTCATCATAAAGTTTCCGTCTTAGTGTGTTTGAAGTTTTTCCATTTATATTTGTAGCATTCTGTATACTTTTTTTTTTTTACTCGATGGAATAACTTCCTCGTTCTGTGTCCATACATACATATGTATAGTAATTAAACCAGCGTTTTTCAAACGTTTTTTTACTACGACCCACTGCAAGAAATGCATTTTGTATTGTGACCCAGTATGCCTATATAATAATATATCAAACACAAAGTCTGTCCATTATGTTTCCTATTGATACATGACATGTGCATATTTATAGATGAAAGTAGTTTTCGATTAGAAACTTTGTTTTTAATTGAGATAAAGTGGAGAATCCTACATAGTTTATACAAATAAGTTGGAGTAAAAGATTGCTTTTTTACTTAAAAGTGAAAATTCTCCTTTAACCTTAATCCAAAATGATGACAAATTTAATTATTGAAAATAAGCCTCCTCTTCAGCATTAAAGTTTAACTACATTATTGATTCAGGGCTTTCAAAATCAAGTGGATTTTTCATTCAAAAACTTTTCTCAAATGTTTCAAATTTCTGCACTGGAAAATAGCTTTGGGATAGAGAAGTAAAATGTTACAATATTTTGAGTTTTAATTTTTTTTAAATATCTTCATTGACAATGTTAAACAATGATAGAGAAAATGACTATTCCGAAACTGACATGCGAAATTCTATGAAGTCATAAAATCTAGGTAAATACGACTCGTTCCATTCTCAATATTTGCAACGTTTGACGAAACCAATTTTTTTTTGGATTTTTTCCGTCTGTCGCGACCCATTTTTGTATTTATTTTGCGACCCACCAATGGGTCGCACACACTTTGAAAAGCCCTGGATTAAACTGTATCACAATCACACTTTTATTTTATGCATCTAAATTATGTTTGAACGTGATCGTTTGTGTTTTTGTATTTTATTATAAAATTTAACGGTTCAATTAATACTATTCGATTAAAACATTGTCATATTTAAAAAAAAAGTTACAAGCAAATAAAATTTTTTCCCACCCCTAAAACGGCACATCTGCAAATCGATTACATTAGTGAAAACGATGTTATATAACAATCAAAGCCTCATTGAATACTCACCCTGGAACACCACCACTCTCCATGTAATTAGCCAGAGTTACGTCATTGGACCACACGTCAAACTGCCACTTTCTCAAGCCAAGAACTCCGCAATGAACTCTACCAGTGTGGATACCGACTCTCATGTTCACGTTCACGCCCATCACTTCCCTGACGAGACTGGAAAGCCATTACAAATCAAAACTGGAAAATTGACGACAGTAAACGACACGTAATAGTTTAAACGATGTATCTAGTCTCTAGTGTCACAGAAACATCACAAGCTTGAAACGTTTGTGAAGCGGCGTGAGTTTAGATAACTTCTCCGCGATAAACACACTCGAGGTGGTCGTGTCTCGTTTCGATGTAATAATTCGCGAAACGTTACACTTGAAGTGTTACACCTTTATGTGTCGTATGTGTGTGTAAGGATCCCAGAGTGTTTAGTTACCCTATGGTTTTTGAGGGTTTTCCGGTCTAGATTTCGCTTCTGTAAATAAACCGAACGATGCTGAAACTTCGTCGTCGTTCACAGTTCACTGTGACAATCGACATGCTAATAATAATTGTCAAAGCCTATACAAAACTCGTTTGAAATTTAAAGTATACGATCTATTGGTGATTTGGTTCGCAACGGGTGAAATTCTGTGTTAATTTCCTGCGAAGGAGGCGATTTTACGTAAAACCGATATTTTGATGTATTATTTTAACGTATCGCGGAGTATTTGATCAAATCGAAATATCGTTTTATTCGTTTCAGATTAGTCTTTTTGAAAATTTGTTTTTAGGGTGAATTTTTGTGAAAGTTGGCGTCCGGGACGAAAATAATCTACATTTACTTTTAGATTTTTTTAGTTTTGTTTTGTTTTATTTTATTTTAATTACTCCAAGTGAATTGTGTATTTATTTTATTGTTTATATTACGGCGTCTTAAGTTTTGTAATTTGAAAGACATTTGCGATTAAAATTGGTACTGAAATAGACGACTTCTTCAGCTGTCTCAATGACGGTTTTTAAATTTTCCGCTTTCAAAAAATCCTTTCTTGACAGTCTTTCTATAGGTACAATTAATATAGGTATATTGCGTATCTCTCAAAAACTATTGTTGAACTTTAAGACCCATTTTATAATGCGACAACTCGCGTGATTATACTGAAAGCTCTATATCATACATAATTTAATCAACGTGTGCCAAAATGTATCGAAAGTAAAACAGTTACACAAAGTTTATTTTAATAATGCAAAACAGGACCGATCAACGTCAAATGTTTACTTGGAAAAAGAACGCTCTTAGAATCAACATACAAACATACATATATTCATCACATTGCTCTATTGTTCATTACAATGATTTTTAATAAAAAGTTTTCCCCACTCAATGTTTTATAATATGTACACAATAGTACGTGTTAGTAAAATTTTTGCGTAGATTATTTTTACATTATAATTTTAATTAGAGCACATGTCTTGCCTACGTGGTGCCGAGTACTCGAACGAGTGATGCAAAAACTTGGCGCACTCGAGCACTTAGGCGATCTTAAAAAATTTAACGTTCGTACACGTATAATCTGCAGACTTTTCCGCTTGAAAACTCAACGACCGGAAAAGCGAGTTTTCAAGCAGCTACGATATTCTACGCAATAAATTCAGAAAATTTCAAAGCGAAACTTTCGAATCGAACCGGCTAACGAGTGCTGCGGAGAAAAAAAATACACAACTAAACTATGTTTACGTGACGAAGAACTTTACGTGGTAGTACACTTCACGTACAATACTCAAAAGTGAATATAACTATGTATGTATGTATGTATGTATGTATTCGAGAAGGTAAAGCCCTCTCTTACCATAAATTTCACGTTCACGTGCTCTTACACCGGAGATTAAAATAACTTTGAAAATTCAATCAAGCGTCGTTTTTTTTTTTTCAATGTCAAATTGTAAAGTAGAGTCGAATACTTACGCTATGGCGTCGATCATGTCAAGCGCCATCTCCACGCAGCATTTCGCATGATCATCTCGAGGTTCTGGTAGACCGGAAACGCAATAATAACAATCGCCCAATAGCTTGATTCTCAAACAGTGGTGTTCAGCGGCCAATCTGTCGAACCTGGCAACAGTTTAGAAAATAACATTTATATACCTATAAGTAGTGGATTGAATCGTAAAATGTGTACTGAAAAATGTGTACATTTTAAATTTTTAGAGCAAATACAAAAAACAAGTTACAAGAAAAATAAACTATTTTTGTACGAAACTGCCTTTTTGTGTTTTTTAACGCACTAATAGTAATCCGCTTGGCAAAAATCACCATCGCTATATATAATAGCCCTATTCTGTCTGTGTGTGTGTGTGTGTGTGTGTGTGTGTGTATGTGTCTGTCTGCTGATAACGCTCGCCGAGGTAAATAATTAAAAAACCAGAACGTCGCGCGAGTGGGATTTGAACCCGTGATCACCGGTTCGGGACAGTGAGCGCTTACGCTGTGATCCAATCCGAGATGATAAAGGGTTTGCTGCAATTTGACAATATAAATTCTTAATGCTAAATTGTTACGTTGTTGTATTATAACGCGCCATCTATGCAACAACTATAAAAACTATTAAATACAAATATACTCAACACAAAAAATTGGTTGATATTCATTGGATTGAACGAACTTTCAAATGATTGTTATTTTTATTACAATAGCATTTATCAGTTTAGAATATGTACATATATATTTTTGAGAATAACAATGGAAAATTTTACTATTTTAATGTTGAATAAGAAATAAGACAGTAAAATAATATTTGAGATTCAACATATGTACATACACATGTCAAATACTGAAATAAAATTCAACAGATACTCGAACACTTGTTTTAATTCCGTTGATAAATGTTTACTAACAAAATTGATGGAAGTTTTACAGTGACTTAAAAAAATATGAATGTTATTAATGTGTATCAAATGTGAGACTTTTTGCCATAAACATTACGGTAATATACGTAAATAAAAACATGTATCCTTGAAGTATAAAGTTTAACTCATATTAAAAAGAATTGTGGGAAACTGCCATATTTCCAAAGAACTTTCATGAAAAGACAAGACCATCGTTAATACTAAAGTGACACGATCAATTACCTATTATATAACGAGGGACAGTCGTCGATAAGACTACTTTCCAACGATTCGTACGAATCAAAAGAAACTAATTATAGAATCGAATCGGGATAATCTAGGAGCTTGAAATTCCGCCATCGAGATCAAATTGAATCTTCATGTTTCTCACGGAAAAATTCAATTCCAATGAATAAGTTAATTGAACGATCACAATAGAGAAGATATGGGTCACTAGAGGTGGAAAGTTCATTATTGTTATTGTGAGTGTTGATGGTTTCATGTTCGATTTATTATTTATTACCCATGGTGGTTTATGACCATTAGCCGGGATTGTGTAATCCATATGGGGTCAATATGAACAGTTTGATGTACATAAAACCGTTCAAATGGTTGCATTGAAATGCAAACAGGCCAACAAATTACGTGTTACATTACTAATGATATGTGAACAACATGTGCAGGTAGAGTTTATCGAAAGTACATATGTACATAAGCACATACGTACATATATATATATGTACATATTGTACTATTCACTTCGATAGGTGTCTATTATTGACTGAGCTTAACAGTAATACGTTAATTCTGTAAACTTTTTTCGAGTGCTAATTTTGGCATCGATGGTCATCCGTTTGGAAAAAAAATACAATATCATTAGAAAGAGGATCAATGCCCATTGTGTACCTTTATTTTTACTATTGACACCATGATATATGCATATTTATATCGATGAAACCAGTTTTTAATTGAGATAAAGCGGAGAATCCTATATAGTTTACGCAAATAAGTTGGACTAAAAGTACACCAGTGGTCGCCAACCGGTGATCCGCATTTTTCACAATCATCATCACCATCCACTGCTGGCTTCCATTCCTGTCTGTCTTGAGCAATCTGCATCCACTTGACTCCGCCCATTCTTCTCAATTCATCAGCCCATCTTCGCCACGGTCCACCTTGCTTTCTTTCACATCCTCTCGGCTACCATTCCAGTATTTATCGTGTCCATCTGCCATTCATTCTTCTCGCTATGTGTCCACTTCAACTTTTTCACACGCACTGCTATATCCGCCACTTTGGTCATACTTCTTACCCATGTATTCCTCTTACGATCTCCTCTTGTCATACCAAGCGTACATCTTTCCATGCTTCTCTGTGTGTACTGGATCTTACGTAACATTCTTGAATGCAACATTCACGTTTCACATCCATACGTCATAACTGACAGTACGCATTGGTCGTACGGCCTTCTTTTTTTAAGTATAGCGGAGTTTCCTAGTTTCATTCATGCTTTTTCACACGTACTGCTACATATGAGTCGCCTAGTTCCAAATTCCGATAAGTCCACAATATACATATAAAAAACGAGGATAAAATATTTTCTGGTTCTAAGAATGTTTTCAAACGATGCCTCATACTTGAATTATTCCAAATACCGCCAAGTGCGCCGTAAAAAAAAATTGAAAATCAGTGTTAGTACCAAAAACCGACAATTGCCCTATGATAAAAGCTAAATAAAAGCCATATTTAGAAATAAACAACGATAAGTCCATGTTTTTAATCTCAATATTTTGTTTAATATCAACAAAATTAAGTTTAAATGAGTTTTAAACGCCATCAAGCAAATAAGTCTGTAGCAGAAAAACCGCGTTTGCGAACTGAGTGTTATGGATAGAGATACGTGATTTTCGCATCTATTTTTATAAAATTTCGCGTTTTGACTATTCAATTTCGCATTTTGGAGCAAATAAAATAACAAATTTTCGCATCTATTTAGCGTTTATTTCTTTTCACAAATTTGAAGTTAACAAGTCCAATTTAAATACAATTAATAGAGAAACAAAACAAAACATGGATACAAAAATAAAATATGATTAAAATTAATTAAAACTCAGCATAGAACATGTTTCTATAGATGATTGTTAAAATTGGCGGCTCCGTTTATAATCCAACACTTCGTAAAATAAAATAAAAAAATGTAAATTAGTTTGTTTTGACCCTAAATTTACTCGCGTCTTATAGAAATTAAAAATATAAGTATTTGAACTGAAAAACTAACGGAAATGTTTAGACAAGTGAAAATAAATTTAACCACCGAAGAGAGCACGGCAAGTGGTATTATATTCAAATGTTGCCAATCATTTCCAGCCAATTATTCGTACGTCAGGAAGCTTCCATTTGCTGTCTTGACGCTTTTTGGTTCCACATACAATATTGTGAACAATTTTTTTATTCGATGAAATTTGCGAAAAATTCGTACCGTAATCAATCAAGTTTTAATCCACTGATGCAATTGACACTAAATACGTTCCAAATTTATATAAATTTTCCGAAAATGTACAAGTTCAAAAGACGCATTAGCTTTTAAAAATAACATTAAAATCCGTTTTCAGACAAAATATTTATTTTTAGGGCTGAATTGTGTAAAGTTAAGTAACATCTCTACAGCCTGCAAGCGAGTAAAATTTATTTATATACATACATATACATACATATATATATGTATATATATATTTTTTTTTTTTATTAAATTGTATAATATTTTATTAAATATAATTTAATATTTTATTAAATATAATTTAATATTTTATTAAATATAATTTAATATTTTATTAAGTATAATTTAAAGGTATAATATTGGATAAGTTAGATTTTAAGTTACACGGTCAATTTTTAATAAAAAAAAGTAGCTAAAAAACATACATTGAAGATGAGAAGTGATATTTGTGCGAGATATTTTTCATTTTTCGCATCTATTCGCATATTTTACTGTTTTCGCATCTATATCGCACTTATCGCAAAACGCGATAATCACGTATCTCTAGTTATGGACTTATAGTCGGGATTTGGAACTAGGCGACTCATATATCCGCCACTCGGGTCATACTTCTCTGATATCTTCTTGTTATAATAACCAAGCATACATCTTTCGACGCTTCTCTGTGCGCACTGGATCTTACGTAGCATTATTGAATTTAGCATCCAAGTTTCACATCGATCGACACGTCGTAACTGGCAATTTTCACGGTGAATATTGAATATATCGTTTATTTAAGGTGATATCCAACCTGTTGCAAATAACCTGCAGTGCAAATACAAGTGTGATTACCGTGTCATATTTAGAATGTTATTTTTTTGGAAAAAATCATGGTTAGTGGTCCGCGGGTTTTGTTGGTACGTGGGGTCCGAAAGGTTGGCGACCGCTGATCTACGCCACTGGTATCCACGTAGTCAAAAATTAACGGCCTAACAATTAATACTCGCTAGCTTCCTATGTGCAAAATTAAACGACCATCAATCACTTTAAACGCCCGGCCCGATGAGAGAGGAGATCGATAGGGGGCTGGGGTTAGATACACCCCATAAATGCACATGGAATAAGGGGTGGGTAGGGGGTAGTGAGTCACGAAGCACACATCGTTCGCGTATTAATTGCAGACAAAACATGTAACGTATCCAGAAATAGGGCGAACTGGGGCGCTCGGTAATTGGATTTCTCCACACCGTCGGTTTTGGATGTTAGTCCTTCCCGCCCCTCGTTCCATTCCCATCCATCGAAGGGGTTGGAAAATTCGCTTTGGGGAGGGGGGGGGGAGGGGTGCTAATTCAACCCCTATCTCTCCCCCCCCCCCCCCTTCACCCTCATCGCTCTCCAAAGAGATGTGGAAAAATTCACCCGTTAAAGGGTTAAAGGGTTAAAAAACATTATTATATTATTATGTATCCATATGTATATATTCGAAGAATGAAACTAGGACGGAGTGCTTTTGGAAGAATGAATATATGTAGTTTTAAAATCCAACATTCCGCTATGCTTAAAAAAAAAGGCATACGACCAATGCGTACTGCCAGTTAAGACGCACGGATGTGAAACTCGGACGCTAAATTCAAGAATGCTACGAAAGATCCACTGCACACAGAGGAGCATGGAAAGACGTATGCTTGGCATAACAAGAAGAAATCGCAAGAGGAATACATGGGTAAGAAGTATGACCAAAGTGGCAGATATATGTATGTAAGTAGTACGTGTGAAAAAGTTGAAGTGGACACATAGCGAGAATAATGAATGGCAGATGGACGCGAATAGTACTGGAATGGTATCCGAGAGGATGTGAAAGAAAGCAAGGTAGACCGAGTGGAAGATGGGCTGATGAATTGAGAAGAATGTGTGGAGTCAAGTTGGCGGATTCAGATTGCTCAAGACAGACAAGAATGGAAGAGGATTGGAGAGGCCTTCATCCAGCAGTGGACGGTGAACGGCTGAAAATGATGATGATATACATATATATTATATATAAATATAATAGCCGAAATCCGTCTGTCTGTCTGTCTGCTGATAGCGCTCGCTGAGGAAAAATTATTAAAAAACCAGAAAGAGTGGGGGATCGAACCCGGGACCCAAGGCTCGAGAGAACTCGCACTAATGCTATTCGCTATCGCCCTTGGTCAATTTAGTCCTTTTTTTTTTTTTTTTTTTTTTTTTAAATATTACCTACAAAAGGGATCGTGCTACTGCTAATAATACATAGATGACGCTATAAAAACTATAATTTTTTTTTTGTTTTTTGATTTTTACAAAATTATAATTATTATACATACATATACATACATATATAATAATTAATAATTATAATATAAATAGTAAAGTAAAAAAAAAAAATACTATCGATTGCTATAATACATAGATGGCGCTATAAAAACTATTTTTTTTTGTCACTTACAACCGTGCGATCAATTAGTGGGGATCTCTATTAAAAAAGTGCTTTACGTAATTTAAAATTCAGCGGGCGTTGATATTCAACGGGCTTACACTAGTATATGTATAATAGTCTGTCTGCTGATAACGCTCGCCGAGGTAAATAATCAAAAAAACCAAAACGAGTGGGATTTGAATCCGAGATCCACCAGGTAAGGAGGAATCGTGCTTACACTATCTTCCAAACGGAGGTGACGACGGACCTATTATGATAATTGGTCAATATTTATTCTTAAAGGGTTTGCTACTTTGCTGAATTGGTACGTTGTTGTTATTATAACGCGACATGGATGGCGCATTATTGCATAGATGCAACAACTATGGAATATATGTAACTATGCATATCATTAATATAATAGCCCTATTCCGTATGTGTGTCTGTGTGTCTGCTGATAACGCTCGCCGACGTAAATAATTAAAAAAAAACCCAGAACGTCGCACGAGTGGGATTTGAAACCGGTATCACTGATTCGGAACGGGGCGCTTATGCGGTGAGCCAAATCAGATGATAATGGGCAGTCTTCATCTTGACTATTTATATGTATGTATAATAAAAAATAGGCTCGCGACTTTGTTAAATTGTTACGTTGTTGTAAATTTAAGTATCGCATTTAAGCAGACCAATTGATTGCGTTATGCGGACTGTTGTTAAATGCGCCGAAAACGCACGGGGGAAGCCGAGGTCGATTGATACGCAATAGTCTTAATTTTAGTCAGTACTGGAATGGTATCCCAGAGGATGTGAAAGAAAGCAAGGTACACCGAGTGGACTATGGGCTGATGAATTGAGAAGAATGTGTGGAGTCAAGCGGATGCAGATTGCTCAAGACAGACAGGAATGGAAGTGGATCGGAGAGGCCTTCATCCAGCAGTGGATGGCTAAAAATGATAATGGTGACGATGAGTTGTGATCATCTCGAGCGATAAATACTGCGGTAAAGTTGAGTTGCACGGTTTTCATATGGTATTATAATTCAAGAATTGGAACGCCGCTGTATAATATGTATGTACATATGTAGTATAAGAATTTTACTTCATTTGAAAGTAAATGTTAAAATGTTGACTTTTCATATTGCATACGATATTTGCATTCGATTAAAATGTTCCAGCATACATATAATGGGTCTTTTATTTTTTATTCTGATTTTCATGATTTATTTATGTATACGTACATATGCATATGTATGTATAATGTGTGTATGAAATTGCTTTATGCCTGCACATTAAACGTACACATGCATACATTCAGCATGGGTTACGTTTGGATGGGTAATGACACGATTGACTAGGAATGCTATTTTATTCGCTCGCGTATACGTCTACGATATATTTATGACCTTGAGTTGGCAGCGTGCATGCGCGAGGCGCGGAGCAGGGGGTGCATCTTCCAACGGCCATTTTGGACGTTTTTGGGAACTTTCAAGCAGCATCTCGTCACTCTGACGTGCTAGCACGGTGATTTTGCTACTAAACAAAACATCTCTTTAAGATTTATCGATTTAAGTCATAAAAAGTGAACGGTGCAAATTAACAAGTCGAAAAAAGTCAGCCTATATTTGACAAAGAGCCAATAGGAAATAAACATATATTAATGTATCCATTTCGATGCTTTCATTTGATTCTCATATTCCAAATAAAATGTTAGCCACTAACGCGGGGACGTATTCGCGGAGAGCCCACGGCCGTGTTCGACACAGCCACACCCCGAATTTTTACTTTATTTACATTCAATTATCGCAAAATTCAAATGTGATCGATCATACGACCGGTTTGCGACAATTTCACAGGTCGCAGCACAACACGAACGTCGCATTTGAACTTATCTCTCCCCCGGGGGAGATAATCTGCCACAAATGTAGCCCGTATACACTGCATATGTACATACATATGTACGTGTAGTGTAGCTTTGTTGCTAATCCCAAACAAAGGTTTCAGGGGAAACGAAGCTCGATATTAAGAGGCGCACACACACACACACACACGATGAGGAAAATATAATAATTATATACGTTACCTGGCGAACAGTTCGTTCAACAGACGGACAAGCTCTTCGGCCGAACATTGAGCTGATAGAGTCGTGAAGCCGCACATGTCAGCGAACAGTATGCTGAAAACAAACATATAGTACATTTTAGTAGTATTATTAGTGCTGTGTCTGAAATGTACAGAGTGTCTAAAATAGGCGGTTGTTAAATTTAACGCCTCATAGTTAAGATCACCGGATGTAAAGAAGAGTAATATTCCGCTGTGCTGATTAAAATAAGGCATACGACTAATGCGTACTGCCAGTTATGACGTATGGATGTGAAACGTGGATGGTGCATTCTGAGAATGTTACGCAAGATCCAGTGCACACGGAGAAGCATGATAATGTGTATGCTTGGTTATAGTAAGAAAATATCGTAAGTGGAATACATGGGTAGGAAGCGTGATCAAAGTAGCAGATATAGCGAAACTTGTGAAAAAGTTAAAGTGGACACACGCCAAGAAGAATGGATGGATGATGGACGCGATAAATACTGGAATGCTATCCAAGAAGATGTGAAAGAAAGCAAGGTAGACCGAGTGAACTATGGGTTGATGAATTGAGAAGAATGTGTGGAGTCAAGTGGATGCAGGTTGCTCAAGATGGACAGGAATGGAAGAGGATTGGAGAGGCCTTCATCCAGCAGTGGATGGCTGAAAATAATGATGATGACGATGAGTTGTGATCATCTTGAGTGTTAAATACTGTGGTAAAGTTGAGTTGAACGGTTTACATACATATTATGGTATTATGTGATACCAGGCGATAAGCTCGATCCCTTTATGTGGAAAGGTTTTCGACTTTTAATATCGTCATTGGCTAAATTTGGATATTATTGAATGCAGATCGGCTGTTTCCGGTTAGAATTTGCCAATTTGTCTAAATTATCCGACAATTTTTTTTCCTATCCACAAAACCATTGTCCGTTCCTTTTATCCCTAAAGAGGGGATTTCAGAAAGCAACCGGAAATCACTGAATAGTATATTTCTCCATTTACTTCACTATAGCAGATGTTTATCAAATAGTGAAGAGGCAACGCTTGATATTAAATATTCTACCTTCAGCAAAAGATTATACGACGTAAATGTGAGTTCATCAATTTTTTTTAAATGAGTGACGGGTATACGAGGTAATTTCCTTCTAAAACTTTTGCAACAACATTTTTATATCCTTTTGAAGTGACTGCAATGAAATTTATTTTAAATTGCCTTCAGTATGTCTGTTATAAGCATTTTCCTTTAAAATGTCGGCCACAACCGTTTTCGAAAGGAAATCTTCTTTTAAAATGTACATGACAACATTTTGTATGGGAAAATTCCTATCAAAGTACACGTAACAACATTTTACTAAAGTAATTTGTCTGAAATATCCTCCGCAATCCTTTTCTAAAGAAAAACTCACTTGAAAGAGTTCACGAAAGTATATTTTAATGGAAAATACTTTTATGTATTCCTTAAAAAGTGTATGTAATAAGATTTTACTAAGGAAATTTGCCTTTAAAGTGTACACTGTAACGTTTTTGGCAAAGGAAAATTTTCTTTATAATGTCTGTGATGACATGTTATTGTGTATTTTCTTTATATGTAACTGCCGCTGTGGCGATTTGGGGAAACCTGTAATGCCACAGCGGTACATATTTTTTATAAATAAATAAATAAATAAGAAAAATCATGAAAAGGATACTCTACAAGTAATTTAAGTAAAAAAGAGTACGTCAGGAATACAGGTTAGAATAAAAGAGGAAAAAACTCCTCAAAGGAAGACTGTCAGTGTCGGTCATAAAAATAAGAAACTCGCTACACATTCGAATTTATTTTCATGTGTTTATATATTTTGATTTACTAAGTGAAATTTCACATTGTAAATATATGTACAGTCAATGGAAAAAAAAATAACGCTATTTAAAATTAGTTCCACCCTCTATATACCTATATAACGATATATTATAGTTCAACATAAAAGACAAAGTAATGACAAAATTAACGCATTTTATAAGGGATCGTTTAAATAAGTTAAAATATCGACCTTTGTATCCATCCTGTATATTATAATTATTGAGCATGTGTATGACTAGGGTAATATCGCTGTATATGGAAATTTGGATTTTTCTTTTAGCTTGAAAACGGTTAATAATAGACCACTCCTAGCCCGAGTGCTTCTTATATGTACCCAGGATGATCTTGCCAATCGATCCTCAAAGTTGAGTAGTTACTACTCACTTGAGACACCCCCTATACAGTGTATATGCACGTATAATATAACTTTACAATCTGGTCAAAGACCAAATGCAACTTTGGTAGTTATTTACCGTGTTGAAATTGAGTAGGACAATTTGCCAATAATGTGATTACTGATTAGAAATACGGCATCTCTGGATACGCCACAGTGTATCCAATTAAATGTGACACGATTCTTAGTCGAGATATCAACAGTTTTGATAATATCTCAGTTGAGATTAATTTACGAAACCACTGTTTTCGTTTCGGCCAAGTGTTGAAAACTCGATTTCAAATTTACTATTCACCAAAATAGTTAATTGCCGGCATAACTTTAAAGTATGCACGATGTTACACGTATGAGATTGATTTGTTAGCCTGTACGTTTGAACGTGTTACGATTACATATGTACTAGGTGAAATATCAATACCGGGTTACGATTGATTACACGTACGTATTTTGGAGTATTTTCTAATACAAATTTAATACACGGGAAAGTAATTAATCATTTTATTTGAAATACCTGTATTTTTTATGTCTCAAAATTTAATTCAATCGTGCAGAAGTTTATATCAAATCGCTATATTTGAGGATTTTTCAAAAATTACATTAGTAATAATACATTAGTTACGTGTTGAATTAATGACAATACACAATACTGGAATTTTATCGAATCAGTATATGTACTCGTATATTATAAAGGAAATGTGTGATATCCACGCATTATATAAAATGCCTAGGTGTTTATGGCAAAGTATGAAGTAAATTGATATTGCTGTCCGATTAATTTTTATTTCACTGATCCTGAAGAATAATTTGCAAAAGTTTTTAAATGCAGTATTTCTCCAGCCATAGTTTTTATACGTGCTTTATACGTTCTATTTCAATTTATGAAGTTTAATGCATTTTGTACTCTGTTTGCATTATAGGATTTCACACATATCTTATAACATATCGACTAAGCAAATAATAATAATAAAATGTTCGGTAGTTCTAACGAAAAAGTTAAAATTATTGTGAATGCAATTTGTTCAATTTTTTTGATCGATTCAATTAAAAAAATACATATTTTATTATTTTATTAAGTTAAACTTTCTTATACAATTTGAATTTGTACTCTGTATTTAGTCGTTGAAATGTTACAGGTAAACTAAACAAGATGATACATTTTGGCCCAATCTTTAAACGGACGCAACGCTACGTTATATGAAAATACGAAATGGAACAAGTCGTGTCGTAGTGCGAGAGTCTCGAAATTCTCGAGAAATATCCAAATCTTGAATGAAGATCGCCAATAATACGAAATTTCGCAGAGCTTTTAAGCCGAGAGAGCAAATTGCAGATTTGGAAATTCGAGAGGGGGCATTTTCCACGCACCTCGATTATTATTAAATTGGCCTCGTTTGCAACGTCGATTCTTCGAATTGTAAAATTTATTGTTTTTATCACATTCAATATATGTATGCATATATGTACATATGTATATTTTAAACGTAACACTATATGTGTTATATTAATCATTGAACAAATTATTAATTCAAATATGGTATCAATAAATAATGTACATAGGTACATACATTAGCGTACATCGTGACTCGGTATAAACTATCGCATTTAAAGCGACTGTAACTTTTAAAATAATATGTACCTATAGGTACATTAAACAAAAAAGTGTAAGCTGTATTTTAAACTACATACATATACCTACGTACGTTTCAGTTTTATAATACTTCGTTGCTAAAAATATATAATAAAAATTAAAGTTTTAAAATCAAATGTAATTTTTGATGCATTCTATGTGCGACTCTTTATCGCTTGTTTCAAAATTGTGCTTCTAATGTTGTTGATTTTATTCTGAAATGCTATTTTTTAAGCATGCAAAGCTAGCAGGTTTGTTTATTTGGACTTTTTCCATTACATAATTTCAAAAAAAGCCCACTAATGTTAATTCAGGCGACCGTACGATTCGCAATGTAACTCACACACATTTTCATGCTAGATGAAGCATACATATGTACATATTTTCGTATATGTTTCAAAATAGCACCAGAAAATCTACAGCCATATGCAGCAGAATCTTAATTGTTTACTATTAAATCGACTTACGTCTGCAAGCTAATAATCTTAAATAATAATGTAGGTGTATCGATTGATTAAAAACAAGTACGTATACGCTTGACCACTTGATTCCACTTCCCGAGGGATCAATTATCCGTGCAATGCATACTAATGAGATATTGTAACTTCCGTACTAAACACAGCTTTGGCTCAAAGCTCACTTTGTAAATATTTTCGTAGCTTCTAGCTAATTAAGTTGTAAACATTCCATGTATTAAAATGCAATGTTGATTATCTTCTTCCAAAGGTAGCATACTTTATATCAAGCGTTGCCTCTTCATAGTTTTACAAATATTTTACCGTGTCATAGTGAAGTAACTAAAGAATGATACTCCCCAGTGGTTTCTCATTCCCTTCTGAAAGGAAGAAAGAGAGAGATGGTAGGTAGAATGGAATTTTTTAGTGTGCCAATTTTTGTGGAATCGTCTCACAATGAAGTTAGATTAATTGGCAATTTCTAACAATAGACGATCGGTCTGGATTTATTAAAGTCCAGTCCAACTATACTTTCAGTCGAAAATCGTTAAAAAAATACACCAAATCTTCGCTCAAGATACTACTCTAAATACTGAGAAATCACCTGGCTTTTTTTTTTTGCCTGATTTATTATAGATTAAATGTATTTTAACAATATTTCGCATTTTCCGACATGTCGATTCACAATCCAATGTAATTGCGTGACTTAAAATTCACACACGCCATACATTAACACTTTTATACGAATTCAAGAATTCAAGAATGTTGCAAGAATGCTTGATATAACAAGAACACATCGCAAGAGGAATACATGGGTAAGAAGCATGACCAAAGTGGCAGATATAGCGGAACGTGTGAAAAAAGTTGGAGTGGACACACAGCGAGAAGAACGGATGGCAGATGGACGCGAGAAATACTGAAATGGTATACGAGAGGATGTGAAAGAAAGCAAGGTAGACCGCGTGGAGTCAAGTGGACGCAGATTGCCCAAGATAGACATGAATGAAAGTGGATTGGAGAGGCTTTGAACGGCTGAAAATTATGATGATGATGATGATACGAATACAAAAAAATTGTATCGGAAAGACACAGACCGTATAAATGACATATTTTTGACTTTGATTCGGAATTGAACGATTAATTAGAATTAATTGAAATCCAGAAAACGTAAAAGTACTGTACTATTGATTTCAATATAGAATAGTTAGATTTTGTGTAGAAGATCGTACGCCTTATAAAAGTCGTGTATATTCGTTATCGATGCAATCTGCTTGACTGGAAATATTGTAAGCTCAATCGCTTTAAGCCGGATATTTCGATTTAAATTCTTTTAGACTTTTAGAGGATAGTCAAAGGTTTTTCAATTACATACCTGACATTTTCATGTCTCTGTATGTAGATCTTGTGAAACTGTTCAATTCTCGGTTCGCCTGCAATATCAGCCTTCATCTCCATGGCCACGTGTCTCGGTATAACTGACAGCAAAAGTCTCTCCTGAAACGATAAAAAATTAATTAATAAAAATGATATGAAGAAGCAACAGTTTCGGACAGTTTCATAGTTGATATTCCGGAACGATCGAGCTTTAGCCCTTGTACATACATACATACATACATATATGTATGTATGTATGTATATGTGGCTAGGTATATTTAGTTTTTATATATTTTTCTAACGAAGTCACAAAAGTGAAGGTACAAAAGGGTGAAATTGAGGAAACGAGTGGGTTCATTAAAACTTTTCGGTCAATTTTGCGCCTCGCTCCCACGCTTCTACCGTTCAAGTTTTGACGTTTTCATTTATTTAATGAAAAAAAAATAAATTCGTCTATGGCGAAATTAATATTGGTAGCGATGCGCAACGTCATAACCGGGAAGATCGCTTAGCAAATTGCTCCGTCGTTTATTATTAAATTTGTAATTTTAAAACGTGGTACGTTGTCTTAATAAATATATCGGTACCCGTTGAAAATATTTTCACAGGATGTACATATAATATATGTATGTATGTTTTTCTAGTTTGAAATTCCGCAGTGTATAAGATGCCCAGATCAATTTATCCAGTGTCCAAAGTGGCCAGATAAGGTGCAAAATGTACTACGCTTCATAAATTGAAATAGAAATAGCACGTGTGAAAAACAGACCGCAATAAAACTCGTTCAAATAGTTATTCAAGATCAGCCGGTTACGTTGGTACGTTTGAAAAGTGATTCGGAATTCAAAATTCATTTATTTCATATATAATGAATGATTGGTGTTTTATACAATTCGGGTATTTCACACTTTGCTTGCAACACGTGTTGTTGTTTTGAAAATATATTTCGACACTAGAACGCCATTGTTGGATATTAAAATTAGTTATGAAATTGAAATTTTTTTTTGTGTCCACCTTTATATTATACTGCTATGTTAAATTGTAATTTTTAGCATATTCTGCACAATCGCCATTGTACATAAGCCCACTGAAACTTCAACAACAAACACCGCAACGATTGTCAACGGGCAACATCCAATTTATATCATCATTTTCAGCCGTTCACCATCCACTCCTGGATGAAGGCCTCTCCATTCCTGTCTGTCTTGAGCAATCCGCATCCAATTGACACCACACACTCTTCTCAAATCATCAGCCCATCGTCCATTCGGTCTACCTTGCTTTCTTTCACATCCTCTCGGATACCGCATTCCAGCATTTCTCGCTATGTGTTCACTCCAACTTTTTCACACGTTTCGCAATATCTGCCGCTTTGGTCATTCCTCTTTCGATCTCTCCTTGTTATAATCTTGCGTAATATTCTCGAATTTAGCATCCACGTTTCACATCCATACGTCATAACTGGCAGTACGCATTGGTCGTATGCCTTTAAAATATCCAATGTGTATTTCAAAATAAAATTTTTAAATGAAAAAATATATCATCATCATCATTTTCAGCCGTTCACCATCCACTGCTGGATGAAGACCTCTCCATTCCTCCTCCATTCCTGTCTGTCTTGAGCAATCCGCATCCAATTGACTCGACACACTCTTCTCAATTGATCAGCCCATCGTCCAATCGCTCCACCTTGCTTCCTTTCACATCCTCTCGGATACCATTCCAGTATTTCCATTCATCCATTCTTTTCGCTATGTATCCACTACATCTACACACTTCATACCCATGTATTCCTATTACGATCTCTTCCCGTTACACGGAGCATACATCTCACGCTTCTCCGTGTGCACTGGATCTTTACGCGACATTCTCGAATTCAGCATCGACAAATTTCGCGAAAAAGTCGTCAAATTAAATACCACCATTTTCAGCCGTTCACCGTCCACAGCTGGATGAAGACCTCTCCAATCCACCACCACTCCTACCTTTGCTGTCTTTCACATCCTCTCGGATACCATTCCAGTATTTATCGCTGTTTTCACACGTTCCGCTATGTCATGCTTCTTTCCCGTGCATTCCTCTTGCGATCTCTTCTCGTTACACCGAGCATATGTATGTATGTACACATTCTCTGTGTTCCACTCTACATACATACATACATACATACAGCGTATAAAGCTTTTAATCATCCCCTCAATCGAGTCCTATCACACTAATATGCATTGCGAAAGCAGACCGATGAAACGGAACCACTCAACCATTATACACACACACACACCACTATTTATTCCGACCCATTATCGACGTTTCGCAGGACTTTAGAGGACTTTGCACTACTGAAAAGCACCCATCAGAGAAGGGGGGAAAGACGAGGGGGGGGGGGGGTATTTCAGAAGCATCTGCTTTTACAGTTCGGAATTATGTTCCATCGGATTTGTAGCAGCACGTACATACTTCGATCCGTGGGAGGGTTAAAGAGGGTCCAGTCGGTCGTCTGCGAAAGCAACAGGTAAGCATCTTCGCTGTGGAAAATCCCACGCCTTCTTGTCCCCACGTGACAAATGGCCTAGGGGAGGTTTCAAGTCCTCCCCATTCAACCCCTAGGCTACCACCTTCCTATCCCACTTATTCCCCTTCAGACCCGTCTGCCAGGATTGGACAGGGACGGGGGGTTTGTAAGTTGATTCACTTAAGCCAGCCGAAAGCTGTCACCCGACAAGGGACGGCTTGTGTTTCAAGACCTCGAAACACATCCGACGTGAAAAATATACATTTACTAGGCGCGAGTGCTCGGCGTCGCCCGGGCGCAAGCTTTCAATCGCAGTGTATGCGGTGGCGGAACGAAAAAATTCGGATGTGGGCCAACGCATGACTTGATCCATATATGTATGTATTATATTTGAGGAATACAAAGAGTGACGAAATTCATTTTTTTTTTAAATACGTAAAAACGCATGCACACCACCACACCGACCAAAATATGTACATACATAAATATCATGAAATTACTATGTTGAGTGCGCGCGCGTATGTAAAATACGATCTTCGGCATATGTTCAACTACCACTTCCGGTCGGCGGATTTTAATCAAAACCTTATCAACTCTTAAATTTTATATGATAATTATAAATATAAATTTTCGACTTGATCAATAGGGCAGTTTCTGAAATATTCTGTGGTAAACTTTTCGACAAAATAAACCTACTTCCGGTTGACTGATTTTAATGATTTATTTTTTTCTAAATAGCAATTTATCTCAGGATTACAACATTACAATATTGTGACGATACTACATATTTAAAAGGCCGAAAAAAAAAAAAAAAAAAAAAAAAAAATCGTTCAAGAGTAAACTGCTACTCGTCAGAAGTTGACTAAAATCACAGTATCTCTTACGGCTAACGTGAAAACTATAGATATGAAATTTCGACAAGATCGCCGGAGCCGTTTCGGAAATATTCTGTGGTAAACTTTTCGACTAAAAAAAAAAAAAACTACTTCCGGTTGACTAATTTTAATGATTTATTTTTTTTTTTAAATATCTATTTCTCTCAGGATTACAACATTACAATATTGTGACGATACTACATATTTAAAAGGTCGAAAAAAATAAAAAACCAAAAATCGTTCAAGAGTAAACTGCCATTTCCGCTCGTCAGATGTTGACCAAAATCACAGTATCTTTTACGGCTAACGCGAAAACTATGTATGTACATATGTATATGTAGATATGAAATTTCGACAAAACGATACGATTCATACGATACGCAAACGAATGCATAAGCATAAAAATAGCTGAAGTACATTTTTTTTTTGCAAATATTCAATGAATCGACATTTTTCGGCAATTTATATTTTTATCAATCAATTCTTTAATTTGAGTCATTGAAGCAATAATTTGTATGGTTCTAATATAAATATAAAACAAAAATAATATACATATACATACATACATAATAGACATAATGAATAAAGCGAGATTTTACGATCAATTCCAATATCGTATGAACCCGTGCAAAGAATGCTTTATGTAGTTTTTTTTTTTTGATCAAAGAGCGCTAGACTTTTGTGAGTTGAAATCGATAACGGTCTTTTGGCTTTTATAATAAAGTAGTTAGTGGGTTGTTTAATTTTTTTCCGTTCCTTTTAATACTAAGCATCCTTTTGAAGGGGATAAAAGCGAGAGGCAACGTGTGTTTGTAAAATGATAGGGCTCGTGCTACAAAATTTAAAGTCAAATGTACATAGCTATGATGACGTGAAACCTTTCGACTTGTACTGCTATATCTATTTTATTCTACATTTGATACATTCAATTGGCAAAAGTTTCATGCAAGCTCTGTAATCTTGAACTACGATGAAATGTCAACGTTGTGTGTGTACAGAACAGTAAAAATCCATCAGAGAATCAAGTTTTATGTTGAAAGTAAATTCAATATTGAATTTTCTTTCTTTTTTTAAGCACGTTAACGCTATAAACCTTTTAGAATTTGCAACGGAGAGTGCTCTCAGATTTAACGACTCACCAGAGGTTTCTATATGGAAATTCAATGACGAGAGCGGAACGGAACGTTAATTTTGATATCAAAAATGTTAATATAGTCACGAACTAATTTTTCAAATCAATATTAAAATGAAATCGACGATTTTTAACGGTCATTTTTTAATCAATTAAATTAAAAACAACACTTAATCCATACTACGTCTATAAATATAGTAATGAGCACTTATAAACGTTTCCTTATAATCAGCAAACATTTCTGTTTGTTTCATAAATTTTTATGATAAATAATTATAGTCTCAAATATAATGTATGTGCATGTGTACATGATAGTACATAAGATCCATTATTTTAAAATATTATTTATAGAATATGGAAAGACAACAAAACAAAAGTATTTTCAGCGCACGTTCAACTAGCGTCACCGTAGAACTTTAAACATTGGAATTTAAAAATATACTTTTTAATGTCATTATTTTGACAACCCTCGTACACACAGCTTTTGCTAGAGCACTCACAAAGGAATGCTAATGTCTCGAATGAAACAAAATGAAAAAAAAAAAATGTATATAAAACGAACAGGAGGGAAATGTACAGTGAAACGTTTCAATATCGTTAGCGTTGCACAAAGTTACAAAGCGGGAATAATCTATTAATATATTTCACAATGACATCGTCTGATTTTAATACGCATTACATTGCGTAATTAACTGTGGACCTAAGCTCGATCGGGGACAGATGCTCTTTACGAATTTATACATATCGATAAAATTATAATGGGAACACATTTTCAATATAGAATTAATCGAATGAAAATTTACAAAAGCAAAGGAATAAACAATAACGCGCTTCATTATTAATTCTGTGTAAATACAAAATTCAGAAGACAAGTTTCACTCGACATTTTTCAAAGACGCGTAGAGGACATCTCTGCTTTGAAGATAAATATATAATTTCAGGCTAAAATTGGTTCACCCAGAAATTGATAATAGTAGCGCTTGAAAATTTTTTAAACTTTTGCGTAAATTAGGACCATAAATTTATTCAATTATATAGTCTTAACACAGATTTTTAACTGTGTTTAAGCTTATTAACTTTTTTGTTTAGCTTATAACGTCCATATATGTAAGCAGCGTTATGTCCTTATTAGCCATAGACTATTCTATACCAACATATGTATATACATATGTATATAATAAATAATCGACGGATTTCTGTGTATTTTCCGCTTAGATATAAAACTGGGTATCTACATATATATTTGGTCAAAAGCGAGTTAAAATGCCATCTAATGCGGAAATTTTAAGTCATCGAATAGCAACGTAGAAGATGTAATTTAAAGAATAAATATGTCTTTTTCTTCTTCTTTTAAAGGTACTTGATATTAAGCGTTGCCTCTTCACTATTTGAAAAACATTTTACAGCCTGTCGTAGTGAAGTAAATAGAGAAAGATACTCTCCAGTGGTTTTATAATACATACAATACCTTCTGAAGGGGAGTGAGGAAGAGAAGGAACGAACAATGATTTGGTAGGAATTTTTGGATGGTGCCAATTTATGTGGAAGCATCTCATAACGGAGTCAGATAAATTGGCATTTTTTTACAGTAGACGTCTGATCTGTATTTAGATAATACTCAGATTTTACCAATGACGATATTTAAGATCGAAAACCTTTTGACATACAGGAATCGAACCTCAAACCTTCATTCTAAGCACAAAGCTATCGTCAGGCTATTTTTTTGTGCGGTGCCATCTTATGAAACCACGTCACAACTAAGTGAGATAAATTGGCAAATTCTAACAATAGACGGCCGATCTGAATGAAACAATATCGAGATTTGGCGAATGACGATATTTAAAATCAAAAGTCGTTAAGGAAATTACTCCTACATATTGTGGCAATATTATAAATTGGGAAGATGTAACAGAGTCTCCTCACAACAAATTTATAGACGAAGAGACTATTTTACAAGCTTTTGCCGATTAATAAGTAATAAATAGTCATTTTATCTCAGATAAGACTTTTCCTTGTCAAACTCAAACTGCACAGTGAAAATAGTGACAGAAGCCTCTGCTACTGTTTGTGGATCCTTAAGGCAAAATGGTTTCATAAAAATAACGAAAAATAGTGCCTATTTTCAAGACAAAAAGTAGTATTTAGTTTAAGTATTTTTTGTGGGATGCTGGTATGATATTTCCTTTGTTTTTTGTTCTTAATCAATAAGTGAAACATATATATTACTTGTTTGCATTGTCTTAAATCAAATAAATGACAAGAATTTGTATTTTATCTGCGTTTTAATATCGCTATCCATTTTTAGCTAAAAACACATTTTTTCTAAAATTTTAACTCCATTGGGACAGTATTACGAGTTAAAATAATTACACAGTTTGTTTTTTATACCCGTGGAGCAACTTTCCCAAGCCCAAGCATTTCGTTTTAAAAAAAAAATTATTTCGCTCCACAGGTAGATTTTACATTTTTTCCCAACATTCAAGCAGCTTGGGGCAGTACTGTAAAATTAATATTTTTATGAGATATTTTGAAGTTATGATGGGTATGTGATAGAGCACTAATCCCGCACCCAAGCTTTTTGATATTACGAAAAAAAAAACCTTCATACAAGATCGCTCCACCCTAATTGTACATACAACGTACCGTGTACAAGTCGTTGAAGCGAACCAACACACACACATTGTGTGTCTGTGAATAGTGAATAATATGAATTTTCACTTAATGTAACAACAAAAACGCTCCGTCTCTTTCGCGCGCGTAAACGTTACGTGTGTAACAGAGACACCATTGTTTTGTATATTTTTATTTTGTAAAATACAGCATGTTCATTCGGTCTTCGATTTTTATATCGTTTGTTGGTTTAGTTAGAGTAGTTAGTTTAATAGTTTAGTTAGAGTTTAGTTTGAATATACCGTATCCAGGGAAAAACACAAAACCCATTTTATATGACGTAATACTAAAGAATAAGCCAAATTACCAAAAATTTGTAGGCACTTGACAAAATCCTAAAAGATCACGTATGTACATAGTGTACTGCACCTACCATCCTACCACCCAGAACTAAACCCTATAGAGTTACTGTGGGGTATTATTAAGGGTAAAGTTAAAATTAAATATTAAAAATCATTTTTGCATCAGTCTGTATACTAAAAATGCATATGTGTTTGTGTGTGGTTGGCTTCAACCCTGGCTGCCCGACCTATACTGCCGTCCTAAGCCCACTTAACGTAACTGACAAAACAACAATATCGAGATAAATGGACTTGAAAGTTTTATTCTAAATTTGTGTTTTTCTTCATATATTACTGATTTATTTAAACTTATTTTTAGTGCATGAGGTTATTTTCTATTGTGTTTTGATAATTCTAAGGAAAAATTAAAAAAAAAAAAGTGAATACTTCAGTAGTTACGTCACTTTATTATTCATTATTAATGGTAGACATATGACTATTCCAAACTTCAACCACTCTATTTGAAAAGAATGAATCTCTAACAATCTTATTTGATTTTTCTTTTCGGAGTCTAAGAGTGTTACCTCTTAGATGAGGGTACTCATTGAACATAATGAGGTTGGTCATTTCACATGAATAATGATTATTTATTATTTTGAATACTTCAATTAAATCACCTCTTAATCTCCTCGCCTCCAATGTGGAGGGATTCAGTCTTTTCAATCTTTCGTGATAAGGTAGTGACCGAAGTAAATATTGGTGATACTATTTCTCTGCGCATGCAGATACGTTAGATTTAATAGCTTAAAAAAAAGTCACTTTTGGATGAAGATACATTAATTTTGATATGAAAAATCGCAAGAATACACTCCCATAACCATTACTAAAAAACACATCGAACTCATTTTCGTAATTTTTGTCAGTTACATTAAGTGGGCTTAGGACGGCAGTATACGTGAAATTCGATTTAACCCATACAAAATTCATGCAGTTGTCAAAACCGCATTTTGACGACTAAATCGATCAATGCAACTCGGATAAAATTGAATTACACATTCCATTAAATTGGAACAACCACAAATTTCAACAACCATTCGCCGGACATTCTATTTCAACGGGGGCCGTTAATATAGTCTTTCATCGAGTATTCAGGATTCGGGTCGCGTGCGCTCCGAACAAACTGTCCGTTCGGCTAGAGGACATCATTAGATATTTAACAAAGGGAAACTTGTGGACAAAGGAAACCGGATGCGATTTAATCCCTTTCAGTCCGACGCCATCAGAGACACCCTGGCCACGATTCGCCGGATAAAAACTGACGTATCGCAGAGCCGACGGGATTACTTCACGTTTAAGGGTATTCAATTTTTCCAGTCCCATTCCCTAGGTCCCCTTTTCTCCGCCGCATATACCTAATCCCATCTACCGTAAACCTTTCGGGGGATTATGCCGTCCAAATCTCGACACTAAAATGTCGCTAAGAACACCGCCGATTCGCCCCGTGTCGACATTTAGACGTTCGCCGTATAATAATAATAAATGTCGACGAAAGAAAACGATCGCGAACGTTTTGCGCTCGCAAAGGTTTCTAGACAAGCACAGGAGCGATCCTTTACGTTCATAATATCATCGATTTAACTGTCAAACTACGTATTTACGTTAAAACACGCCGTTCGATAGAACCAAAGCGGCCGAATGAAATTCCGTTGAATAATTACCTGTTGCGATTCGTAGTCCCTGTACATTATCATATTGTAGAGGTAGTTTTATTTATTTAATAATTACATGGAGAGTCGGCGTAGCCGATAGGCCCATGGGGTTTGGTACAAAAATAAAATGAATAATGGTCCATTTATTAAAGAACTACAAATACCCATCGTTTTTTAAGAATATATCTAGTTGATTTTTTATATAAATTAACATTTTTTAAAGTGACTATTGAATCCGGAAGACTATTCCAAACTTCGACCACTCTATTTGAAAAGAATGAATGTCTAACAATCTTATTTGAGTCTAAGAGTATGACCTCTTACATACATGCATAGATGAGGGTTCTCATTGAACAATATGAGGTCTGTCATTTCACATGAATAATGATTGTTTATTATTTTGAATACTTCAATTAAATCGCCTCTTAATCTCCTCGTCTCCAGTGTGGAGAGATTCAGTCTTTTCAATCTTTCATGATAAGGTAGTGACCGAAGTTAGTTGATAGTTATGTATTTACACCTAGGACCATTGGTGAACGTGACCGGTTGTAAAGAACAAGAAATAAAACGAGGATGAAGTGCTTTTGGAAGAATGAACATTCCGCTATGCTTAAAAAAGAAGGCATTCGACCAATGCGTACTGCCAGTTATAACGTATGGATGTTTAAACGTGGATGCTAAATTCGAGAATGTGACGCAAGATCCAGTGCACACAGAGAAGCATGAAAATATGTATGCTCGGTATTATAACAAGGAGAGATCGTAAGAGGAATGACCAAAGCGGCAGATATTGCAGAACGTGTGAAAAAGTTGGAGTGAACACATGGCGAGAAATGCTGGAATGCGGTATCCGAGAGGATGTGAAAGAAAGCAAGGTAGACCGAGTGGACGATGGGCTGATGAATTGAGAAGAATGTGTGGAGTCAACTGGATGCAGATTGCTCAAGACATCCCGCAATGCTTAAAGAAGAAGGCATACGACCAATGCGTACTACCAGTTATGACGTATGGGTGTGAAACGTGGATGCTAAATTCAAGAGTGTTACGCAAGATCCAGTGCACACAGAGAAGTATGGAAAGATACATGGGTAAGAAGCACTACCAAGTTGGCAGATGTAGCCAAACGTGTGAAAACAGCGAGAATAGGAGTCAATTGGATGCAGATTGCTCAATACAGACAGGAGTGGAAGAGTATTGGAGAGGCCTTCATCCAGCAGTGGATGGTGAACGGCTGAAAATGATGACGATGATATATTTTATCATTTTTTGCATTTAATAACTTTATTTTGAGAAGGGGTCGTTGTTTTCATTTGACTGAAATAAAACTGGCATAGAACAAAACACAATACTTTATCCGATTAGGATAAAGTAAAAAGTTAAGAAACCCCGCTATAATTGATTCTGTTTGAACACGTTTGATTCTGTGCGAAGTGGGCCAAAGGTAATCACCTTACTTTGATCGATTGTAATTTTGCAGTGTATAACAATTTTTAATTTATTTTATTGTTTAATTAAACAATAAGCTCGTTGAAAATGGTTAAATTTATATAAAGAAGCAACGAGTCAATAGGAATAATGTTGACTCAATGAATAATGATTTTTTTTATCCGTATCAAAAGGTCGCTTTGGCAAAGGAATATTCTTAAGTTTTATACAATTATATAGCGAGTTCGTTTTTTTGTCATTTTTGTTAAGCTTTTCAATTCGTTACTTATTAATTCGTTGTGATGAAGAGCGTAGCCGATTGTTTAATTAGTTAAGGTCGTTTATTGAAATCGCACCTGTAATAAGTAAAGTAAAATTGATGAAAAATGCAATAATTGAATAGCGCAATGCAATAGTTGAACCGTAAGGAAATTAAATGCGATTTTAATTTAATCCAATACTTACTATAATAGTGCTTGATTTCACTTTGATCAGAAAAGTCCGACGTGGAACAAAATCGAATAGATTTCCACGGGGAATTTACTCGTAGAGTCAGATATTGTCATTGGGTAATAAATCCATGTGCAAGAAGGATACGATGCGATCGTCTGATCATAAAACACCGTTATTGCTCGGGGCGGATAAAAATAATGAACAATATCGTGTTTCCGTGTCGCGCAAATGAGTTGCGAATTAAAAAAAATATATATGTATGTACCTACAACGCAACGCAACAAAACAAAAATCCCCCACGCAAACATAATAAAAATCGTATTACGTTCTAAATTAATACGCTTTATCATTCATCTTAATAAAATATAATGTATGGGGCGCTATCGGGCCTCCGCGTCCTTTTCCACACTCAGTTAAGTGTGTCGTCCGAATTGAGAGTGAACCAAGTCCGACAGAATTGCTTTCGATTTGGAAATTTTCACGAATGGGAGCGAAAAATATCTGACCTTTTTTTTTTTTTTTTAATTATATGTATGTATGTAGGTACCTATACATATGTATAAATTTATCGAAATGCAAAATCTTTACGAGATTAGTACCGTTTAATGTCTGCAAGTCAACTTCAACAGGTAGATCTAAAAATGGTCTCTGATTTTTTACTATCCTATACACTGTTCTGAAAACTCTTTCAGTGGTTAAAAAATGAGCATGCTGACTGTTTTGAATAAATTGAACAATTTCATTATTATTGGCCGATTTAATTATATTCAACGATTTTATATGGGCGTCAGAAATTTTATGTACGTAGGTGTATTTTTTCCTTAGACGATTGTTGATTTTCTTTCGTATTGCCATTGGGAAAAACAGAACAGTTTTGCCATGATTTTGACAGTCGTAAATTTTTATCCGAATCGATTCCTAAATTAATTCGAGCACTGAATTGTGCACACAGCTCGCGTATCGTCACGTCATATTTTGACTCTATTGCAATTCCATTAATACCCCGTTGCATTGGAGTTATATCATTGCGAAACGTGCGCTAATATATTTACTGATCATAAGCACAATACACAAATGACAAATCCAAATGTAATTGGTAGCTTTTGTCGAAGTGAACCTGTCCGAGTTTGAGATACATTTCAATTGTATCAACCTACCGAATAGATTGCAGTTTCAACGGTTCATTGTCAGAAATATAATACTGATTAGATCGTTTATGCTAAAATAATTCCTCGTACATATGTACATACATATGTATGTATGTATGTATAGTCGAACGGGGGAAATATGCGGCGAAGTTTACTCGAAAGTGCATAACAATATCCAAGTTGGTACAAAGCTTATGAAACAACTATCTATTAAATAATTATAACTATAACTAAGTGAACTCACAAGTTGATGACAGCGCCTCTAGCGGCATCGAGTGGCAACATTAGCGAGTAAACTTAACACGTGAAATGGGTTTACTAGCTATTCGCTACCAGCTCTACTTGCCGGTCAGTAAACCAGCGTAAACTATCTATTATATATATATATAAATCCATCTGTCTGTCTGCTGATAACGCTCGCTGAGGAAAAATAATTAAAAAACCAGAATGAGTGGGGATCGAACCCAGGACCCCAGGCTCGGGAAGAACGTCCTTAGACTAATCCGCCATCGCCCTTGGTCAATTTAGTCCTTTTTTTTTAAACATTACCTATACAGGGGTCTTGACTCTGCTTTATCTACAAAGGGGATCGTGAATCTGCTAATAATACATAGATGACGCTATAAAAACTATTAACTTTTTTTTGTTTTGATTTTTACAAAATCGCTTACAAAATTATAATTATTATATATATAATAATTAATAATTATAATATAAATAGTAAAGTAAAAAAAATAGATCGATACTATCGATACTACGGGATTGCTATAATACATAGATGGCGCTATAAAACTATTTTTTTTTGTCACTTACAACCGTGCGATCAATTAGTGGGGATCTCTATTAAAAAAGCGGTATACGTAATTTAAAATTCAGCGGGCGTTGATATTCAACGGGCTTACACTAGTATATGTATATATAATAGGCAAATATAGTAAACTGGCTTTTTCAGCCGAGAGAGTGAAGTTCGAATTTTTGAACTTTACTCGCTACTATCTGGCTAGTGTTTCTAGCTAGGTCATTTTGACAGTTTGAGGTAAAGCGGTTCATTTTCAGCTCCCAACACACACACACACACATATACATATGAAGGTTTAGTCAAAATTGTATTAAAAAAAAACGCATATTTATTTCTTAAAAATGTATAAAAAAAAGGAAGTAAAACAAGTACTCTAGACTGTGTACAAATTACGTAAAACAAGTTGACGACAGCGCCGGTACACTAAACACGTGTAATGGGAATTACTAGCTACTCGCTACTAGCTCTGCGTGTCGGCTAGTGCACTAGCGAGATAGTAGCGAGTAAACTATACCTGTGTAATACCCGCTTTAGTGTTGTTTCAAATTGATTTTACAATCAAAGATAATGGATCGACTAAAATACAACAAAGCAATCACCAATGTACCCCGCAAAGGGTAATATTGTTGTGAAAATTACTTAATCGTGTAATAAAATCTACTCATTTATGTATTCAAATGTATTGTTTCAATTTTCTACTCGTTTAATATCATACTGAAAATCCTCGATTTCGCACTCGTTTATTCTTATGAAACACTAGCTACGTAAAGCTCAGTCTCTCGGGAAATGTACTTACATACAAATTTTCGTACGACACGGCGACAAGTCTGTCGGTAATTTTGCGATTGCCGTCAAAGACAACAAACAAAAAATTGGCGAATAAAGAAAGGATCGGGTTTATCACGACTATAGACAGCTGTCATTGTCCTGATAGTCCACATTGTCCGTTTGTGTCCTACAGGACAAAAGAGCACGTTTCTAATCATCCGAAATCGAAAATCTCCTAACCGACTGTTCCACGTCATACCTTTCCAATATACCCTTCAGCTAGGCGCAGTGTTGATATTTGTAATACACGAGGATAATCCGGAAATTAATTATTACGCGCAAAAAGGACATCTCATACGGTGTAGTTTAGTGTATTATTTATTATACGGTGTGATGGTTGAGGATCGCCGTTAACCAGCGGTGGTTAATCTTTTCACGCGTCGGCAATTATAACAGTGGCTAGCACTCGAAAGTTAATGAATAAGTTTCGGGTAATAAGTTTACTCGTATATATTATATAGAGAGGGTGGTTCGATAGTGTTTGTGAATTAATTTTATACTCGAGAGCTTTTAAGGGTGTCATTTTCAAACGAATATTTACTAAATCAAATATATTTTCATGATGGTTTCGTTGTTGGTGTAAAGGTTTATTTAGATTGTGTACCTACTCGATTTCAAGCGTTTCCTTTTAATTTTTCGATAAACATTTTTAACGCCCGTCATTCTGAATCAACGGGGGAAAGATGTACTTCAGTAATTTCCTGTTGCCTTCTGAAGTGATTTTGATTTTCCAAATAAGGTACATTTTGATTTTAAGGTACTATATTTTTCCACATTGTACAAATTTCTATACTGAGCACTATATGAAAAGTGTTATACCTTTAAGTCGCCTTTACTACGACATAATACAAATAGAGCAGCCTTTCATTATTTGCACACGTACATAAATGTACATATGTACATTTATGCAGGCAAGGTGTGAAATCTACAACGCAAAGGTGGAAAAATTACAACGCTTCACATATTGAAATATGTAGAAATAGCACGTATGAAAAACTTATGAAAAATGATTCAAATTGTTCGCCAAGATCGACTGGTCAGATTTGTGAGTTGAAAAATGATTAGGACACCAAAATTCACTTATTGTACACTTTGACGGAAACATTAAAAATTACTCACACTCTGTCTGTAATATATGGTTTGCTGTTTGAAGTAACAATTTTAACAGCTTACACTTATCTATCCCAATGAGTGTTAAAACACATATCACAAACGATTTAATCGATATTCTTGATGGTTTGGAAGTTTTAAT
Source organism: Parapsyche elsis (assembly GCA_022651745.1). Classification (NCBI taxonomy): domain Eukaryota; kingdom Metazoa; phylum Arthropoda; class Insecta; order Trichoptera; family Hydropsychidae; genus Parapsyche; species Parapsyche elsis. The sequence goes on along the minus strand of JAGVSN010000071.1, from coordinate 107,295 downwards.
GTACATATGTATGCAGATGACATGAAAATGTATGAAGCCATCTCTGATTCAAACGATTGCTCAATTCGAATCATGCTCAATCGAATTCGTCAAATCGACCGGTGTAAACTTAATAAATTATTTCAAAATCCTGCAAAATGTTATTCTATAACATTCAAAATAATTTCTAATCAATAAGTTCATACTTATTCAACCGAGGGAACAAATTTACATGTTGTCGTATTACATACATATTATGTTGTTGAGCATATTAATCATACAACTGAGGATAGGAACAGATCACTTGGCTTCATCATCAGAACTGTTGAGCGTTTTCACAATCTTAATACTTTTAAATTTTTATTCTGTTCGCTAGCTATGTAGAAGCAAACTAGAATATAATTCTATAGTTTGGTCACGTAATTTTGCCATTCATTCGTATTCTATTTTTGACGTATGACACATCAACTTTATTTTTAATAAACCTACTGAATATTTACGTTCTGGTTCACTTCTGTTAAAATTAAAAATGATAAAATTGAGTAATAGAAGAATCACATTCGATGCAATTTTTTTAATATAAAATATTGAACTCTCTAATAGATGGTCCTATTCGACTCTTCGCTTACTAAAGCTACGACTTATTATTTCTTTTATTAATTCAACATTTATTTATTAGTTTTTTTTTTGTTGTGTTTTTTCTAATTATACATACATATAATAGCCCAGATCTGTATGTATGTCTGTCTGTCTGCTGATAACGCCCGCCTCGGTAAATAATTAAAAGACACAAAGCCGCGCGAGTGGGATTTGAACCCGCGATCACCAGGTTGTCTGAGGTAGCGTTAACGCATTCATCCAACGTCGATGATGACGAGCCTGCTACAATTTGACAATGTGAATCCTTAGTAGGTTCGCGACTTTGCTAAATTGTTCCGTATACTTTATCCGATACTCCGAATATATTGATTTTTTTTTATGAATTTATTCGTTATGCTAAATAAAAATATATTAAAGTATCCACTTCGATGCTTTCATTTCATTCTCATATTCCAAATAAAATATAAGCCGCTGACGCAGACGTATTCACGGAAAACCTACGGCCGTGTTCTACACAGCCACACCCCGATTTTTTTCTTCGTGATTAAATATATTATGTATTTTGTATGTAAAAGCCCTAACAGGCGTTTAATAAATAAATTAATAAAATAAAATAAAAACCACGCATGTTAAGGGATAAAAATTGAGTGGCACCAAAAAGCTATGATTTTTTTAACATCAGCGGTTGAAAGAAACATGCAAACATAACGTGTATGCTCTTTTGTTAAAAAAATTATATATATATGAGTCGCCTAGTTCCAAATCCCGATAAGTCCATAAAACTCACTTGTTCGCAAACGCGAGTTTTCTGCTACAGACTTATTTGCGTTATGGCGTTTAAACTCATTTAAACTTAATTTTGTCGATATTAAACAAAATATTGAGATTAGAAACGTGGAATTATCGTTGTTTGTTTCTAAATATGGCTTTTATCAGCTTTTATCATAGTGCAATTGTCAGTTTTTGGAACTAACACTGATTTTCAATATTTTTTTACGGCGCACTTGGCGGTATTTGGAATAATTCAAGTATAAGGCATCGTTTGAAAACATTCTTAGAACCAGAAAATATTTTATCCTCGTTTTTTATATATTACATTGTGGGTCGATACAACAAGTCTAACTTTAACAATAGCTGTACAAGTGTCGAGCTACGGCCCTACCTACATACATACATACATATGTACGTACATATGTGGTACTCAAGTCTTAATATCGCATCCATTAATGCAGTGAACTTTTCGCTTATTTCGACTTGGCTCACCATTGCTCTCACGCCACGGAGGAAGAGTAAACTAAATAAAATAAATTTGATCCGCATGTGCCCCCTGGCCCGTATTGTGGATACAATAAGGCCAGAGTTCGTTCGTAAGGAGTAGCTTGATTACGGCTAGCTTGCTTACAAATTGAAAGGGACCAGGTTTCACCAGACATCCTACCACCCCTAAGAGTCCCTCTCAGTAGAAAGCAATCAACGTCCGAAAATGGGTTCGCGACCCGAAACCCGAACATTCCCCGGGTCCTTTCCGATCCTTTTTCTCGCAAAAATCCACTCTGTCATTATTCGACGAGGAGAAGTTTCGCGGTCTCTCGACCTTCGCGAATTTCGACTATCTGTGCGCGAGAGGAAAACTTTGTCGGTGATCCCAAAACGGATAAATGAATAGACAGTGAGTAAGTGGGTCTCGGTGTCGTTGCTATGCCGTGGCTGCTGGGAGATTTAAATTTGAAAATTGTGTTTAGTACATTGTAAGTTGGAACCTTGATAGTTATTTATACCCAGGACAATTGGTGATTTAAAGTATGGCCGGCTGTAAAGAAGAAGAAATAAAACGAAGAATGGAACATGGATGGAGTGGTTTTGGAAGAATGAACATTCCGCTATACTTAAAAAAAAAGGCATACGACCAATGCGTACTGCCAGTTATGACGTATGGATGTGAAACGTGGATGCTAAATTCAAGAGTGTTACGCAAGATCCAGTGCACATAAAGAAGCATGACAGAGAGCAAGAGATCGTAAGAGGAATACATGGGTAAGAAGCATGACAGATATAGCGGAACGTGTGAAAAAGTTGAAGTGGACACATAGCGAGAATAATGGATGGCAGATGGACGCGAGAAATGCTGGAATGGTATCCGAGAGGATGTGAAAGAAAGCAAGGTAGACCGAGTGGACGGTGGGCTGATGAATTGAGAAGAATGGAGTAAATTGAATGCAGATTGTTCAAGACAGACAAGAATGGAAAGATACATGGGTAAGAAGTACTAACAAGTTGGCAGATATAGCGGAACAGCGAGAAGAATAGATGGCAGATGGACGCGAGAAATACTGGAATGGTATTCGAGAGGATGTGAAATTTAAGCAAGGTAGACCGAGCTGATGACGATACGCTGATGAATTGAGAAGAATGTGTAGAGTCAATTGGAACCTAACCTAACCTAACCTAACCTATAGTGTTTTTATTATGCCTTTACTTCTAAAAAAGGCACTAAACTGAACTTAATTTTTTTACCGTGAAAGAGCATACACGAAATGTCGATAAAGCGTTGCATTTAGTATAAACATAACACGAAAACTTATTAAACTATTTTTAAACCGTTTTCTTTTAAATTTGTATACTTTCAAGTCTAAGAAAAAAGTATGCAAATGACTGGAACTCGATTTCGTCTTGCGCCGAAATTGTTCTTGCTTTATTCTTAAATTTTTTTAAATGATACGATTTGTATCAATTCTACATAGTAGTATTGGGTAAGTGCATTTTAAACGAACATAGTCCACTTTCATGCAAAAATGAAGCTTATCATATATGTAGTCAATGTTTGATTTTCTTTCACGTACATATATGTATATATAGGTACATATATATTGGAAATCTGAAATTAACCGGCTACGAAAGTGGCACCGAACCGGTTGAAGAGAACGCTAAGTATAATTGAACCGGTTAACTTTTTTAATTCACACACCGCATTTTATGGCAATTTGTATTGTATCAATTTCGACTTTCGATCCTTTTACAAATCAAATTTTTTTGTACACAGATATATGTGTGTAAATAGTCGTTTGTGTACAAACTATTCCCTTTTGAAAATCAACAGGTGTTTATTAAGAGTGATGGTACTCGTAGAAGAACATTTCAAACGCTATCGAGGAACAAACATACCTTTAAATTACGAACTATAAACGACTGATTCTTAGTATTAATTGACAACAAAATACATATATTTCATAATTTTATCTACATATGTACATACATAGATTAGAGCTTTTGAAAGTATCTATACGTAAGGAAATATCACTTTTTCATAAAAAAAAAAACTCCTTTTGATATCAAAATTTATTACCACAAATGATCTCGATATAGCAGTTGAAACCGCACGTTGAAAATCAATCGGTACGTACTTCTAAATAATTACATCCCCCTGAATCGAACCGAAGTGCTTTTGGTTGTACTGGTAGGTACCAGTACAACCAAAAGCACTATGAGAATGCGAGGATTAACCATTAGTCGAAACGTCAACTTACAAATGCACAGGTAGTGATCAACCGATGATTCGAAATCGCAATATGTGCATTTGTGTAACGTTGTTTGATCACCGTGTATATTATGTATGTACATATGTACATACATACATAATCTAATATTGAAATGGACGGTCTGACCTGTTGTTGATTTTCTCTTTGCATGGCGAGTCTTGATTTGATGTAAGCTCTGGTCTCCAAAAATGATTTCCTCTGGGCAACCTCCCTCGGATAGTGAATCATTATACCGCAAACGTTAATACAGATGAACATCAACGTGTTGCACAACACCTGAAACAAATAAAAATCAATAAAATCACGCGTAGTTGTTTTTCTGCTTTTGTGAGATACAAAGACGCAACAAGTGTTAGACAATCGTATGAAACTAACTTATCCAAGTATAACACTAAACATGTACTTGGTTTTAGAGGGACGATACGTCAATACGTCAATCAAGTGACCATTGCAGTGTCGGATCGAGGGTTCCACTATAATTGATCTGATTTATGTAGGATTTGCCTAATTTGACTACACGTTCGGATAATGAATCATTTTAAATGGTTCTATGCTTGTGTTCTAATTTTATATAAGTGTAAATCGTTGTTTGCTAGTATTCAATTTTTAAATAACTGTTAGTATGGTTTTTTTACATTTTATAATTTCCTTATCCAGTCAAGTTTAAAAAAAATATATCTCAGAAGCTAATAGAGCTACGTCAAAGATAAAATATGCATTTTAAAGTTAATATTATCTTCTTTTTAATCATATTGTAGTTCTTTGCCTTTGAAAAAATTTACAGTAAAAGAGCATTTCACAAAGGAATTAATTTCTATATACTATGTATGTAGATACAATAATTTTTCCATATCATAAAATATTGTGATTTTTTTGACGTTTCAATGGTTTAGACTCTAGAGCAAATAGGTGGCCATATTTAATGATAAATGCGCTAAATAAACTATTAAATTGATTCAAGCTATTATAAACTATTATATTAAAAAAAATAAACAAAATAAAAATATTAATATATGAAATTTCCTTATAAAATGTGATTTTTCTGTAATTTTTTGTCAAAGCGCTTATTTTGGCATTAGCAATAAATTTTTTTTGCAAAAACTACCATATTATTAAAATGTATGCAATGAAATTCAAATGCTTTTATTTTTTTTGCTGTGGCGTTTTTATTTTCGGATATACATACATACATATATATTTTTTGTACATAAACTATTTTAATATTATTAAAAAACATTCAATCAAAGTTTTAATGTATTTTTTGTAATGAAAATGCACAGTATAATAAAACATTATAACACAGTATAATGAAAATATTTACACTGTCTCGAATCACAGATCGCCAATTAAAATGCAAAGTTATTACTTTGCATTTTAATTAGCGATTAAATTCAACGTATTAAATGACGTGTCGTCTCGATTCGGTATTTTTCTAATTAAATAAAGTTAATTTAATATTAGATGCACTTAATAGAAAAGCGAAATGCTTTGATACTTTGCTTCATAGTTGCCTTGAAAGCAATTTTCCCATTTTTTTTCTCCCTTTTTTAAGTTTAAAACCGCACCGCGTGGAAATTTTTCTACATCGCTATTTAATGACTTGCAAATTACAAACTCATTATCGTATCTCGACCGTGAATAAATCGAATATCGCTCAATATGGAATTATTAAATAAATCAGATAAAATGTCCGCAAGTTACAAAGTGAAGAGCGGTAATATTATGCATGAGTGCATCGCCGATACCGTGTACGAAACTGCCGTTTTGCGAAATTTCATGTACTAATATCGAAACTTGCCAAGATAAAGCCACTGCGTATACATTACTTACGCAAACCAGTGGTAAATGTTAAATGTAAATCGCGAGAAATTGATACTAGTCAGATTGTTCTATGGCAACAAACTGTTGCAAGTTTCGTTCCGAATAATTATTGGAAATACGATAGCGCCATAATTATTGCGGAACTAACTGACGCGAAACTTTGTTGCACTTTGGCGCCCATCAGCGCTTCTCAAATTGTGAACGTGGTAAAGAGTAAAGTAAACGTGTTTATACGTTAAATAAATCAATTATAAACTACAGGTTAAAAGCTTTCGTACGTACAAAAAATGATCAACTGGTAAAACACAACGCGCGGCATAGAAATGAGCGACTATAAAAAATTACAAAATATTCAAAATCTTGCATTAAAAAAAAATTAACGTATTTTACTATAAACAAAATATATTACATTTTAATATTTTGACAATAAAATTATAAAATTAATTTAAAATTTATACGAAAAAGTTAAATTACAGAACACGCCACATTTGACATGTATAACAGTAGTAGGCACTCGAAATTTCATCTATATTCACACGTTAATAACTTTAAATTAAATGATACATGTATAATAAACATATAAATATGATAAATCAATGCATCTTAATTTAAATTTTTTACGTATTTAGATATTAACGTTTCGTAAACGTCCGTTTCTTTGCCGCATCTCGTGCAAACCGATCGTCAACTATTATCGAGGCTTGCTTTTAAACCATAACGTTTCAACTGTAATGCGGGTATTACACAGGGATACTATTTCGCTAGTTTAATAGCCGCTAGTAGACTAGCTCGTGTAATAGGCGAAGCTAGTAAACTATCTGTCGTCGACTGATGTTCTAATGTTTGAACTTCTACTCGTTACTATCTGGCTAATGTGACGTCCCTTCATTTTGACAGTTTGAGGTTAAAGCGGTTCATTTTAAGCTCCCAACACACACATACGTATGTATATACATAAATGAAGGTTTAATCAAAATTGTATTATTAAACAACGCACATTTATTAACCATATTTATTAAAAAAAAATAAAGTAAAACAAGTACTGTAGACTGTGTACAAAGACTGTAAAACAATTTAAAGACAGCGCCAGTAAACTAAACACGTGTAATAGGATTATTAGGATTACTCGCTACGTGTCGGCTAGTAAACTAGCGAGATCGTAGCGAGTAAACTATCCCTGTGTAATAGCCGCTTTAGTTAAATTACTAAGCTGAGATATTCAAAAAAATTCTATCTTTGGATTGTTTTATTATAATACATATATGTATGTAGACTTTTTGTACTTAAATCTATTACTTCCAGAACGTTCTACATAACTTGCAGTTTAACGAGACTTTAAACGTGTTTTAAAGTATTTAAATGGTGCAGATGACTAATGCAATAGGGCTTGCTTAAATTGAATAATTAAAACGACTATAGAGCAATTGGGGAATGTGGATAATGGCATTCACAATCGATTTCTGTATTAAAGTGTAAATGAAATTTATAACATTACGGAAGTGCATGCCTTAATTATGCATCGAAAAGATTTGTCTTGAAGTTGATGCGACAATTTTGATATTTGAAGTATTGTGCGATCTTTTAAATGTTATTTTTGCTACACGTTATTTATTTTGAGATATTTTAACCGTATAAAAAAACGTCTAGCGAAAAATTCCGGTCAACCTTAACCGTACAATGTAACGTTGGGTATTTTATGCGCGGATTGTGCGTAAACATTTCGCTTGTTTATTAGCTTCATCAAAACATCGGATAGTTTCGTTTCACTTTTTTTTTTCCCTTTCTTTACCTCAAGGAAGTGATCCTTTCGTGGCGAATTTGTGTCAACCTTAGAAAAAAAAATAGAGATACATCGCCGAAACGAACGAAACGTATCACAATAGAGACCCGTGTTCGACGCGCGTACACTATACTAGATATATTATATAATATAAGGGCAAAAAATAAAAAAAAATATTTGCTATTATGATAATAATAAATGGCGAAAGCTCAAAATATTCCACGCAATATATTTATTAGACTGTGTGGGGTACATCCACGTGTACGATAATATTGATCGATTCTTTTGTAATTAAATATTCAACACGTCCTTAAAATTTGCGTATATTCTCGTGCAAATATTCCCTCAAAGTCTATTCTAATGAAGGTCGATGCGAAAAGGCATTCGAGAAAGACTCAAACCCTTCCGCACCAGAGATTGATCTATTAACCCTTTCGTGATACATTTTCGACTTCAAAACTACATACACATACACCTATGTATAAAAGCTTTTATGTACGTAGAAAAAAAAATAGAATATTGATCGCACAACTCAAACGCTACGTATACCAAGATATGTCACTCGAAAATATATACATATTTTACGATTCATTGCAATTAAAATGTTCGCAAAGGACCTACATATGTACAGTGTTAACCGACTGGGCCGAAATTAATCACACCATTTTAATGAACTATAACTTTTCCTACACACAATATTTTTAGTTTTTTTAATACAGATACACCGCATGTAAAGAAGAAGAAATTAAACTAATAATGAAACTAGGATGGAGTGCTTTTGGAAGAATGAACCATACATAGTTTTTAAATCCAACATTCCGCTATGCTTAAAAAAGAAGGCATACGACCAATGTGTACTGCTTGTTATGACGTATGGATGTGAAACTTGAACGATAAATTCAAGAATGCTACATAAGATTCAGTGCACACAGAGAAGCGTGGAAAGATAATAAGAGGAGATCGTAAGAGGAATACAAGGGTAAGAAATATGACTAAAGTGACAGATATAGAAGAACGTATGAAAAAATTGGCGTGGACACATAGCGAGAAATACTAGAATGGTATCCGAGAGGATGTGAAAGAAAGCAAGGTAAACCTAGTGGAAGATGGGCTGATGAATTGAGAAGAGTGTGTGGAGTCAAATGGATGCAGATTGCTCAAGACAGACAGGAATGGAAGAGGATTGGAGAGGCCTTTATCCAGCAGTGGATGGTAAACGGCTGACAATGATGATGATGATGAATCTATACAAATATGAAAAATTCTATATAAAATCAAAAATGTCTAAATTATTAGAATTTACGCAATAAAAATCTACCAACCATATGTATATGTATAAATGTACCCACACATACTGATCCAATAGTACGCGCAAGTGTTAACTCTAAACACACCTGAGTTTTTTTTATACACATCAACTACAAAACACGCATTCAAATTAATTTCAATTAAAACTTAATAGATAAATCTTACATTAAAAATTAAAATGTTATACAATTTAGTAACAGTTTAAAAGTTATAATTTAACTAAATGAGATGATTAGTTTTGGCCCACCCTAAAATTATTTCCAACACTATTTATACTACAAAATTTTTATAATTTTATATTGCAAGAGGCGTCGAATATGTGTACAAATTATCACCAAGCCATGACTATTGACGCTACTGTACACCGGCTAATGAGGGTGTGCGTGAGCGCGTAAAAGTGTAAGTATAGCGCAAAGTCAAACACGATCGTATCATAAATTACATGGCTGACTTGGCGCCCTAATTTATGGCCATTAATTTAATTACGATGAAACGTTAAATAGGTTTAAGCGTTTTTCGAACGTCTCTAATATACCAATACCCTATACATTCATATACATACATATGTACATATAAGGCAGCGATTCTCAATATTTCATAGAAATCTACGGGAGATAATTTGTGTGAAGTACATCGCAATAAAAGTTTCTGTGTAAACAAATAACCCCAATTCAACAAACGATACCACGATATACAACACACCTGTAAATTTTCAATTTATAACATTTTATATGGAGTACTAGTGCGTATCTTTTTTGTATACCTACTGGTACACTGTGTATAACAAGCGATTAAATTAACTCGGATCGCAGGGTATGTACTTCATTATTGCAATAGGACACTTTTCTTTAATCATACAGCATTTGATTTCGACGACTAACACAAATATATTGAAAGTGGTGGCGTACGGTGACTTTATTTATTTAATTAAAATAGCTTAAAAAGCTAATTACAAACAAAAATGTAATTAAAAGCTAAAATTACAAACTGAATTTAATTATCTTGTGTTATTTTAAGGCTGCCTGGAATCTATCAATTCTGTTTATAATTCTAGCACCTGGCAGTGCATTGTATTCAACAGCACCCCTGTACAAGATAATTCTCCTAACTATACTTTCTGTCTAGTTAGGAGAATTGTGGAGGGGATGCTTTGAAAAGCAATTTTTTGTACAAAAAAAATGTAGGTACATAATAAGTACCTACAGCAAAAAAAAGTAGTCTCAACAACGAAAAGAAACAAAATGAAAAATGTTTTGTCTCAGATACGGGTTGTCCGTCCCTCGAACAAATTATCAAAATAGAACGATCGCGATCGCGATTAAAAATATTACTATTAATATTCATTTTTTTTTTGTAAGCCCGTTGAATATCAACGGAGCGTTCTCATCACCCGTACTGAAAAATAATATTAAATTCAACAGTTTTTATAGTTGTCGCATAGATGACGCGTTATTATAATACAACACGTAACAATTTAGCAAAGTCGCGAGCCTATTGAGATATTAATATACATAGTCAAATCGTAGTAGGCCCGTCATCGCCCACGTGGATGATAGTGTTAGCACGATTCATCCCAACCTGGTGATACCGGGTTCAAATCCCACTCGCGCGTGCACGCGGACGGTTCGTGTCTTTTAATTATTTACCGAGGCGAGCGTTATCGGTACGTCATCGTCGCCGTTTGGAAGATAGTGTAAGCACGATTCCTCCCAACCTGGCGGTACTGGGTTCAAATCCCACTCGTGCGACGTTCTGGTTTTTTTTTTAATTATTTACCTCAGCGAGCGTTATCAGCAGACAGACACATACACACGCAGACAGACGGATTTCGGCTATTATAATATGCATGTACATACATATATGTATAATATAATATAATACTGCATAGTGTAAGCCCCTTGAATATCAACGGAGTGGTTTCTCATCACCCGTACTGTACCCGAGTGTTTGTGTGGTTGAGTATACATATGTATTTAATAGTTTTATTGTTGTTGTATAGATGGCGCTTTATAATAACAATTATATATAGGTATAATTTAGCAAAGTCGCGAACACTTGCGAGGGTGACGTCATAGCGTTTTCAACAGACAGACACACACACAAACAGACCAGACGGATTTCGGCTATTATCGTATACTAGTGTAAGCCCGTTGAATATCAACGCCCGCTGAATTTTACATTACGTAAAGCGCTTTTTTAATAGAGATCCCCACTAATTGATGGCACGGTTTTTAGTTTTTAGTAGTTTTTATAGCGACATCTATGTATTATAGCAATCCCGTAGTATCGATAGTATCGATTTTTTTTTTTTACTTTACTTTTTATATTATAATTATTAATTATTATATATATGTATAATAATTATAATTTTGTTAGTGATTTTGTAAAAATTAAAAAACAAAAAAAAAAAAAATAGTTTTTATAGCGTCATCTATGTATTATTAGCAGAGTATAGGTAGGTATTAACTTGTATAGGTAATGTTTAAAAAAAAAAAGGACCAAAACAACAACGGGCCGTGGCGTATGCGTTAGCGCGATAACTCCCGACCTGGCGTCCCGGGTTCGATCCCCACTCATTCTGATTTTTTAATTATTTTTCCTCATTTCCTATTTATTTTAATTATAAGGTAATGTTTAAAAAAAAAAGGACTAAATCGACCAAGGGCGATAGAGCATAGCGTTAGCGCGATTACCCTCGAGCTTGCGGTCGTAGGTTCGATCCCCCACTCTTTCTGGTTTTTTAATAATTTTTCCTCAGCGAGCGTTATCAGCAGACAAACAGACAGACAGACAGACGGATTTATATATATAATATACATATATGAATAATAATTAATAGAGATTTTAGATGCGGTGAATGCAGCGCCACTGATTTGACAAACTATATATTACCAACAATAAATCAAATAAAAAAGCTCTGACGGGCAACTATGCGCATACTAAAGCTAGTTTATAATATATATATATAGATATTATAATGACTTGGTACTGAAAGCGCAAATGTCAACTTTGAGAAAAGCGGAGGCGTGCGTCGCGACGTTATCGTCGAGCTTAATTTTTGGTTGCGTCTTGTGCGCTTTCGCCGAGCTTTCGCGTCGCGAGCTTCCCATAGTGTTTTCCCACGTGAAACTGTTACATATTAATAACGCTTTCAGCGATTTCCATAATACCGATTTCGCACGTGAACGATTTACGTTTATGCATGAAAAAATCCTCTATAAGAGGGTGGCGCGGATCGTGCGTGAATACTTTAAATATTTTCCTTTTCCTTGTTTGCATTTAAGCTACCATTTCCACCACCCACCCCCTCCCCCCCCCTCGATTTCCATTACATATTCCCAAGTGTAATAAAAAAAAGTATGCTCTCGGTTTGAAAGCAAATTCGCGATCGGAAAACGCGACTCGTTGCCGATGCCTAAAAAGTGTACTTGTTTGACGTGAATACGTCTATACGCGGACCAGTATGGGGTACCAGTACGGAAACGGCGGTGTTAAGTTTGGGATGGGCATACATTTCGACACTGTAACTTCGTTGCTAATAACACGATTGACATGAATGTTGTTTTATTCGCTCGCGTATACGTCTACGATACATGTATGACCTTGAGTTGGCACCGTGCATGCGCGAGGTGCGGAACAGGGGGTGGGAATTTTTAAGCAGTATATCTCGTCACTCTGATACGATCTGTTGATTTAAGTCATAAAAAATGAACTGTGTAAATTATTTGTTGGTGAAAAATCAAAAACAAGTCGAAATTTTGTTTAAATTTCACTACATCGGCCCACGCTCGCCGAAAAGCCAATAGGAAATACAAAAAATGCATATTATCAGAAAGAGGGTCTAATCATCTATCGATCAGTACCATCATGTCTGTGATAGAATGAGTGAGACGGTATCGGGAACATCGGAAAGTCTACGTAGCGCGCAGGGAAAACAATGGCGCGAGTACCTCGACGGCCACTGCTTACTGTCAGGCCAATGATAAATAAAATTGTAATCGATTTGTACCAGTTAAGACTTTATTCGTTATGCTAAATAAACATATTATTAGTATCCATTTCATTTTCATATTCCAAATAAAATATTTTTTGCATAATGCTGACCGGTGTATGTACATACATACATATGTCACGGCTTTTCATGTCCACATATGTTTGTGGAATTTCGGTTTGTGTGTGCAATAAATAGCCGTCGATAATAACGTCACGCCTTTCACTTTCACCTCGAACATTTACGATCCACACGTAAATGTCAAAAAAAAAAAAAAAAAAAAGCGCTTACGGGATGATTCATGGTTCACGTTGTATGTTGTAATTAGGGAGGGTTGTTTGGTGCGGAGAAAAGTCATATGAATATTTTTCTTGAATGAGATACTAGTCGACTTTTATCATTTTGAGTTTGTGTGTCGACTTATTTAACATCTGCATAAAATAGCAAAAAATTTTTTCCATATCGTTTATGTTGATTGCTTAAATAAATTTGGCTGTAAGCGGCTTATCGCGATTTTTTTGGAGACTGAAATTATTGTTTCACCAACAACTTAACAACTCGTACGTATTTCGATCCAAATACGTATCGTAATCAAATTGCATATATTTATTTATTTATTTATTTACAGGCAAAACGCCCAAATTAATTTACAAACAAAAAAACAATTACAGGATGATAAAATTACAGTTAAAAATAAACATGATATAAATGATATATGTATGTACGTATGTACATACATATATGTACATTTAAAGATTCAAAACTATGTATTTTGGTAATAAAACCTATTCATTGCAGCTATGACGCTCATTTTAAAACGATAAAGCTAATACGCTCACGTACCTACTAAAAATTAAAAAAATTATGTACAAATCTACAAAAATTATCTATGTACATGAGAATTCATTATTACGAGTATATTTTATTTATTAAATTAAGATAGCTTAAGAAGCTGACAGACAGACTGGCGGATTTCGGCTATTACATATATACATGTATAACTAGTGTAAGCCCGTTGAATATCAACGGAGCGCTTTTTTCATCACCCGTACTATTAAAAAAATAATATTAAATTTAATAGTTTTTATAGTTGTAGCATAGATGGCGCGTTATAATACAACAACGTAACAATTAAGCAAAGTCGCGAGCCTATCGAGAAATTATATAGTCCAATTTTTTGAACTTTTTGCAATTGTGTAAATAATATTCTTTTGTACACCTATGTACATAATAAGAAGTTTTTTTTTTTAATCTCCCAATTTATTGCTGAACACGTAGTCACCCGAAATTTCAATGTTGCGCGTGCTACGAATGCAACGTTTTCGATTGGCAAAATAATATACTAATTTATTAATAATACATATATATCTTTATTTGTTGTTAACCATCATTTTAACAAATGCGACAACTCTCAAAGCGACATTTTCTATAGGCTTTTGCCGTTGAAATCAGCAGATATTTTGCCGATTTCGTGAATATGTTACCGCTTCGTTAGCCATTGCGCGAATTCGGAAAAATATTCCCTTTTTCGCGTAAGAGCCAGTTACAATAATTCGGCGTAACATCATTCTTTACAGTGTGCACTTTTATTATGCGTAAATCACTCTGTGTAAAATAAAAGTTCCAGCGCGTAATTCTATAGCGCATAAAACTTCTAAATATAATATCATCAGTTGTGCACCTTTGGTGTGTTTTTCAATATAATTTATAGATCGTTAAAATATGTTATGCCACAACATAAAAGCATAGTCTGCGAACAAATGACATTATACTGCGAACAAGTAATTATACCAGTCGGTAGCGATATTTCGCCAAGTCAAAATATTTTTGTCGCTTTATCCACAACGAGCCGTAAAATAAAATAAATGTTATCAACATGGAATAAAATCATCGAGCTTTTCACACGGAGCGTTCAACCGGAAGCGGATAATGATCGAACGTCGATTATAACGTTTAATTGAATTGCCTTCCGGATATATCTTAATGGTACACTTACACCTAATGCGTGTATAAAGCAAACGATTGGATTATTATTATCGCACACCCGCTATAATATGGTCATAATTGTAATTTGCGTCAAAAGCGAAGCTGACATTTCCGTCATCTCGTCAAACGTTTCGAATTATACATATGTACATACATCATCATCATTTTCAGCCGTTCACCATCCACTGCTGGATGAAGGCCTCTCTAATCCTCTTCCATTCCTGTCTGTTTTGAGCAATCTGCATCCACTTGACACCACGCATTCTTCTCAATTCATCAGCCCATCTTCCACTCGGTCTACCTTGCTTTCTTTCACATCCTCTCGGATACCATTCCGGTATTTCTCGCGTGTCATCCATTTCAACTTTTTCACACGTTCCGCTATACATATCTGCCACTTTGGTCATACTTCTTACCCATGTATTTATTTTGCGATCTCTTCTTGTTATACCAAGCATATATCTTTCCATGCTTCTCCGTGTGCACTGGTTCTTTCGTAGCATACTTGAATTTAGCGTCCAAGTTTCACATCCGCAGTACGCATTTATTTTATTATAAAAACACCCACCACGACATAACAGATTAACCAAATCGTCATGGTGGGTAAATTACAAGTAGGCATAAATAGAAAAATAAATGTAAAATAGCCATAAATAACTTTTGTATACATTCAAAATGCATACAAATATCATTCGACCCGTAGTATCCGCTCAATCAAGCGACAGCAACATTCAAAGAAAATATCAAACGAGATAGCTACCCGATAGCAGATTAATTGCTCTGGCCACAGAAGAAGATGACACCATATTGGTTCGTGTCTCAGGTGGATAGAAAAGTAAATGCGGCATACATATGCTGCCTGGAATTATTACGAAATTGGCTCAGTACCCACAATTTCATTTCTCTTGGGGATCTGAGGATAGTGCACCAAACCAATCAGCAACTTGTAGATATGTTTTCCTGAAAATAGTTGCCGTCTACATAGACTCCAACAAAGCCCAGGGCATCCTGTAGTAAGGCAGTTGGATATATCCAAGGATAGCGCACAAATTCCTCCATGTACAAGTACCTTAGAAACTTCTTTTGGACCTTTTCCAGCATTAATATATGGATCATATTACTAGGACTCCATATAATAGTAGAAAATTCCAAAACTGTTCGCACTAGTGATTCATAAAGAATCCTTAGTACTATAACAGATTGAAAGGGCCTACTCACCCTTATAATGAAACCCAGCATTTTAGACGATTTTGAGCATACAGCTTCAATATGCCTACCAAAATTCCAAAACCCAAGTCTACAAAACTGTCCACTGCATCCAAGTTTAAGCCATAGGCACAGTAAACAGTCTCTATTTGGTTGGGAGACCTGGAGGATCTTAATGAACAGCATTTTTGCACTTTAAAACTATTAAGAGGCAAACAGTTACTTGTCGACCAGGCAGCAATAGAATCCAGATCTATGTAGTTGTAGTTTAGTAGTATATTCAATAGACTCAACTACTCTGTACAATTTCAGATCATCTGCGAAAAGTAGACATTCAGAGAACTTTATGTTATCTACAATATCATTTATAAAAATTAAGAACAGCAGAGGACCGTAATTAGATCCTCGGTATTAGATGCTGTGTATGTGTTATTAATAGGCACAAACATTCTCTAATTAATTAATCGCCAAAAATGTATACGCATTGGTACTTTTTAGACGGAATTGACCGCAGATTTTTTATTTTTTATTTAATTTGCAATGAAAATACTGTATACGGGTAGATAGACAGACCTGTGCGTATATAATATAATACGTCGTTGAACGCTTTGAAGTCGGTAAACTTTCGCATTCCGCAAACAACGCGAAACACGTAAACGCCATATTATCTTTTGTGCAAAAACACAATGCTCGCCCGTGTAAACACAACACAACGTTTCGCATTATAACGTTCGCGTATATTTATTCATACACCTAGGAGATTTCGATAAAAGAACGGCGACATCAAAAACATAATCGATTAGATCAGCGGTCGCCAACCTTTCGCACCTCACGGACCACTAAACTCAAAATCTCGAATCCCGCGGACCACTACCATGATTTTTTCCATAAAAATAAAATTCTAAATATGAAATGGTAATTATGTACACTTGTATTTGCAAAAAGTTGGATATCACCTTATAATTATAGAAAAATTATAATAAATAAACGATATATTCATTATGCATTATGAAAACTGCCAGTTATGACGTATGGATGTGAAACTTGGATGCTCAATACAAGAATGTTGCGTAAGATCCAGTGCACACAGAGAAGCATTGAAAGATGTATGCTTGGTATAACAAGAAGAGATCGCAAAATAAATACATGGATAAGAAGTATGACGAAAGTGGCAGATATAGCACAAGTTGGCAATGGATATTGGACACATAGCGCGAAGAATGGATGGCAGATGGACGCGAGAAATACTGGAATGGTATCTGAGAGGATGTGAAAGAAAGCAAGGTAGACCGAGTGGAAGATGGGCTGATGAATTGAGAAAAATGGATGGAGTCAAGTGGATGCTGATCGCTCAAGACAGACATGAATAGAAGAGGATTGGAAAGGCCTTTATCCAGCAGTTGATGGTGAACGGTTGAATATGATGATGATTATGACAAATGCGGACCACCAAAATTCTCTCGCGGACCACCGGTTGGCAAACGCTGGATTAGATGGTCGAATTTAATATATTTTTTACTTTGTACGGTCAGTCGTAGCGCTGTTGTGGATTTGCCTTTAGCTTGACCGCTTCGCGATCGGCCGAAATCATATGCTGCGTACACACCGACGAACCGAACAGCGAACGACGAAGGGTCCACACAATGGCAAGCTTTCGTAGCATTATCGAGATAAATATTTGAAACGGTGTTTTTATACGGTATTTTTTAACATACATAAGTTATTTTAACATCCATTGTTTCATTTGAATCTTTGTTCTACTAATTATTCACAAAACTCAACAGATCCTGCTCGTCGTTCAACGAAAATCCTGCACATATTGATCCTTTGCGCAATTCCTAGCCCTCGATTTTCTTTACTCGAGTTCCTTTCCAGTCCTAAAGGCCCTCACTAACACGAGCGAATAATTTGACGCTTGGCGTCTGCGATTGTCGTCCCATTCGCACCGATATAATTCGCATTGGTGCGAATCAACGACGATGGAGGGTGTCAATTATTCGCTAGGGTTTGCGAGGGCCATAACTCCTAAAGTTCCTTTCTTGCGGTGATTTGTTCTTTGTTTGTAACTATTTTG
Organism: Parapsyche elsis; assembly: GCA_022651745.1. NCBI lineage: Eukaryota > Metazoa > Arthropoda > Insecta > Trichoptera > Hydropsychidae > Parapsyche > Parapsyche elsis. The sequence goes on along the minus strand of JAGVSN010000071.1, from coordinate 89,014 downwards.
ACTGTATTGTATTATGTTGAATTTATTTTATTTTATATTCTACTTTATGAGCTGTTTGTTACTTGATATTAAAAAAATAAATTAGAGTGTGTAAAAATATTATGAATAGTTCACAAGCGATCATTAAAACTTAACAATGTACCTACACAATGAAATGTGAAAGAAATGGTACATGAATTGCTCGCTTTTTAACGAAAAAAAAAAAAAAATGACACCGAAATACTTTGAGCTGTACCGTAATAAGAAGCCCATTGAAAGTCAAGAGGCTGTAGGGTGAAAATTATGACCTTGAATTTCAAAAACTGTTTACGAAATTAATTTTACGAATATACAAACTTTTCAATTATGAAATTTCCGAATCGATTGTGTAATTAGCTTAAGTAGCCACCCACTTATTAAATTTACCCGAATTCATTCCCCTAAAAGTCCAAATATAATCAGAAAAGTGTTAAGACGTACACAAGGTTACGTCTACATTATCTTGAAACCCATCAAATCATACTTTAACGGTACCAGAAAATAATACGAAACATTTGCATCAACAAGTCCATGTACATTGATCGGTCATTGTCAATATATGTACATACATATGTATGTATGTATCGATCTATGTACCTACATATAATACGGATACATATCATCGTGAGTTTGACACGTGTTACGTTGTACGGACATGCGTTGACATTTCGAACAATTTAATGGGTCAAATTGTAAATTTACTCGATATATGTAGTTTATTTAACTAGTCTCAGATTATAAAAGATTTTCTTTTACATGAGGGGTGGAGCTTAGGGGATGTATTTATACGACAATTTAAATACGATAATGAAGAATTGGAAAATACCAATCAAGTGAAATAAAAAAGCAAGTTAAAATCATTTGTTTTATGCATGGTAGATAGCATCATTAAGGTAGTTGTTTCCTTCAGTCCCAAACTCATCCTAGATATTATAAGGATTCCTGTTGTTGTTGCCGAGCAAAGTAGACAACACTCAAAGATTTTCAATATTCTGTAAGCACAGTACTTGGAAAACCACGAGCTTTGTAATCTCTTCAAATTTACGTTCTCAGAAATAATAAGCAATCAGACATTAGGCATATATAATGTGAGATAATGATTAAAGAAAACCATCTCACTGTTGCTATCTACCATAAATAATAAATTTGTATGAATTGTATGCATAAATTCCCAATTCCCAGTTATGTCCCAAAAGTTGCATCTCAAAAGTGTTGTTATCTGAAAAGACCTTAAATGGTCTACTCATATAAATTCCTTAGTAAATAAGTGTTATACATTATATATACATATATGTAATAGCCCAATTCCGTCTGTCTGTCTGTCTATCTGCTGATAACGCTCGCCTCGGTAAAGACGAAAAAACACGAACGTCGCGAGTGGGATTTGAACCCGTGATCAACAGGTTGGGTGAGTTAGCGCTAACGCGTTCACCCAACACCGATGATGGGAGGCCTCCTATAATTTGAAAATATTAATCCTTAGTAGGATGACGACTTTGCTAAATTGTTACGTAATCAATTACATGTCCGTTGATATTCAACGGGCTTACACTAGTTTATGTACATATATATGTATATTATCAAACGTGTATTAAGACATTGAGTATCCAGTTGCTGTCAAAAATTTAAAAATTGTATAATTACACCTAAATTAGAGTTTGCTGTAAATGTTTGGAACCCTAACTTCAAAAAAGACATTGTATGTTTAGAAAGGGTCCAAAGAAGGATAGCAAAAATGTAATCCTTGAATTGAACTTCGATCACTATAATGAAAGGTTGAATGAAATGAGTCTCACATCTTTGGAGACGAGAAGATTAAGAGGCGATCTAATAGCAGTGTACAAAATAATAAATAATAAATATAAATGCACTTTCAATAAAAATACACATTTCAGAGGTCATACACTGAAACTACTAAAAGACAAATCGAACAAAATTGTCGGTGACTCTTTCTTTTCAAATAGAGTGGTCTAAGTTTGGAACCGCCTGTCAAATCAGCTAGTGACTTCTGAAAATACAATTCTCTTTAAAAATCATCTCGATAAGTTTTTGAACATACATGGATTTTTGTAATCCTTCAAATAGAAACAATTAATTGTATGTACAAATTTTAAAAAATGTATTTTAAATTAATAAATAAATAAAAATTTTATAATTGATAAAAATTGATTTACAATTAAAAGTGCATCATATTTTCGTTCATAAAAATATCCCCTAACCCTCACCCTTCAGTCAGCTGAATTTTTTTTAACCAAACAAATGTATGTATGTACGTATGTTGTGAGAAAATCTGTTTATTATGTCTATTGCGAATGGGAATGTTTTTTCTAATGCCCATCTGTCTCTCTTCCTCGAATCCGATACTCAGGAAAAATCTGATAAGGGTAGTTTTGCGCGTCAAAGTACTACTGTCCAAAGTATGGTGGGAAAAAAAAAAAAAAAAAAAAGTGGGGTTTGGGGATGAATAGGGTGGGGTCTTTTATGTGGGCGTAGCGAAATTTTTCATTACGCTTGCCTCGTGTTCAGAATGACACATGTACAATATTAATGGATTCAAAACGATACCTGTACCCCATATGTCGACGCGTAAACGGTATTGTATAATATTATATTATATAAACGGACAAAGCTCTTGTTTTTTGTTGACTTTTTTTTTTTTAGTGTGTGGGCCGCGGTGAAAATGTTAATTAGCCCGTTAACGCAATGTGGGCTAAAAAATCGCGAAAAAAATACAATTCGAGTATGTATAAACGTAGTAGTGTATGTATGTTAGTTTGTTGCCAATTTTGATTTCGTATATCAGCTGAAGCTGGCGAACGGAACAGGATTGAACGTGCAAGTTCTGAAATTATACTATGGAACAGTGCTTTATGTACTACATAGTACATACGTATTATTACAATATCGGAATAGCGGAAAAAAATTTTGTGTTCTATGTACATCCGATGTGGTTAAATGAGCTGTTAATTTTGTAAAGTGGCAATTTTTATATTAGTCAATGTATACGTTTGCACATTTTGACAACATTTTATCGTTTATCCATTTGGAGCAAATCTAAATTTTGCTAAAGATGATATTTAAATACTTTTGGTCATATTCGTAATTGAACCTTCGACTCTTGCTTTATCTACATATCTATCTATCTTTAATTAATTACCCTATTTACTAAATTTAAAAATAATATACTACAAAGCTTTTATTTTCATTGCAATTCGAATTTTTAATTTGTTTCCCATAACCCATAGTAACCAACAATAAACACGCTTTAATTGCCAACGGGAAATATACTTGTCCTATATATATATACATATGTAATAGACATAGCTGGGGTACTAGTTTCAATATTTCAATATCAAAAAAATGCAAATGTAATTTTTAAAGTCGTATTATTGCATTAAATCTATGTACATATTACGCGTACAAAGTTATAATACGCCTATTGTTAATTGTTTTGAGTTTGAACCACATACATACATATGTATATTGTATGTAGCTCGACCATGACTGTAAAGTTTCCTCTCATTCCTGAAGGTAACATAATTTTCTACGGTATGCGGTAATAAGATAAAACAGTCAATTTGTTTTGTCGAAAACTCGTACCGAGAAAGCAGTTACAACAATGTTGACACAACCACGACATATCGTTTTCACCGTCTGCTGTGGGAAAATTAATATTGCACATGAGAGTTTTCCGCTTATGGATATTTATATATTTGAACTGCTACCACAATGAAAAGTCTCGAGTTGCACTTCACATAAATGCACTCTTCAACTTCTATTTGTACATATTAAACGGAAAATTTTATTACACTTACATATGTATGTATGTATGTACATAGGCACTACGGCGTAGAAGGTGGGCCAAAATATATCACCTTACTTTAAAAAAATGCCATTTATTTATTTTTAATAGTAAAATTGTTTTTATGTCATAATATGAAACCAAAAACATATAGTTTTATTTATAAATATTAAAAAATGCATTACTATTGATAATAATTAATGCGTCAAATATTATATAATGATTTGAATTGTCACCGCAGTACCGCGAGTCATGAATTTTTTAACGCGTCCACCAAGGTCATTTGAGCAATATTTTTATTTTACAATTAAATAACATAAAATCGAACAATTTAAAGTATGTTATGCAATATAATTTTTGTAATTGTATTCGACGGTTTAAAAATTCCGAGTTGATGCAATGAGGTGATGAATTTTGTCCCACGTGTGGATTGCGCAACACTTGTTGATACCGTTCGAGCAATCGATAGAACTATTTGATCGAATTTGTCGGTCGTTAACTGCACGTCGACGGTTACGGTTAAGCAAACCGTTAAATCGGCGACACGTAGTTTCGTGCAAAATGCTCAAGCAATTAATTATTGCACTTCGACGATTTCGTTGGCAAACAAACGAGCAGACGTAAACATACAAACTGCTAGTTACTGGCACGTACCATTATATTTAACCGTAAAGTGTGAGTTCTACATAGTTCGTGCACCGGATGTAACAACCGGTTGCCGTTCCTAGGTTTTTCCGATTTTCAAACGTCTACGTTGAAAGAAAAACGACTACAGGATGTAATCCAAGTGCAGAGGCGTATAATCCGATTTCTCAATTTGCCAAGGAAAGCTGTAAACAACGTTGCAATTCGCACTGAAAAATTGCATCCCCAGCAAACATTGCGAACGGCGTCGACTCGTATATCCCCATCACATACTGAAAGTCTATTTTTATTATTTACGAACGCGTCGAGTTCTTTAATCAGTCAAAAATAATATTTCGCAAACCATAATGGTCCAAAGCAAACTATACCTACCTTATCCTTAACTGGTTTAACTTTAGATGATATGTTATTTGGATTTAAGGGTCTGAAACCAATTAGATCATTTGGGCCTGACTTCTTACCCGATTTTGTGTTGAAAGGTTGTCAAAATAGTCTCTGGATGCCTTTGCAATTTATATTAAATTTATCTTTATCGACCTCTGTATTTCCTGAGTCTTGGAAGTGTACGATAGTAACACCTATATTCAAAAAAGGTGAAAAGTCGTTCGTTGAAAATTACAGACTAATTGCGGCACTTTCCTCCCCAGCGAAACTATTTGAAATAATACTGCACAGATCGATATATAATCATATAAAACATGTTCTATTAGAGCAGCAACATGGTTTTCGTCCGGCCCGTTCAACGACCACTAACCTCCTCTCTTTCTCTGACTTTATCACTAAATCGTTAGATAATAATGTGCAAGTTGATGTTATCTATGTATACTGATTTTGAAAAAGCTTTTGATAAGGTAGATCACGGCATTCTTATTAGCAAACTGGTCAATCTTGGCTTCTCGGATAATCTCACAAATTTTTTTGTCAGTTATTTGAGCGACCGTCGCCAAATTGTTAAATTCCAGAATACTTATTCTGTTGAGTATCCCACTTGCTCTGGAGTGCCGCAAGGCTCCAACCTTGGACCTCTACTTTTCCTCATTTTTATCAATGACATTCATAATGTCATTTCTAATTCAAATTTTTTGCTCTATGCTGACGATTTGAAGATGTTCCGGTGCATCCGGACGATCTCTGACTCACTTGTTTTACAAGATGATTTAGAGTCGTTATGGGATTGGTCCATTTCTAATTGTTTGCCACTTAGTATTCTTAAATGTCATGTCGTATCGTACACACGTTCACCCTCTCCTTCAATTTTTTAATTACAGTTTAGGAGGTTTTACGCTGAACAGGGTGAATTCTACGTGCGATCTTGGTGTGACATTTGAGAACAGATGGAGATTTTCTTTGCACATATCGAACATATGTAATAAGGCTTCGAAGATGCTAGGTTTTGTTATGCGTAACGCTCTTCAATTTAACAATTTGAAAGTGTTGCGCCTCCTTTTCAACACATTAGTCCGCAGCATCTTGGAATCTGGTTCCATTATTTGGAGTCCCAGTTGCATTACATACTCTATACAGATTGAAAGGATCCAGAGGAAATTTTTGAGATATCTGTATATGAGAGAGTTCGGTTATTATCCCTTTCTCTATCCCAGTGCTTTTGTTCTGGGAGCAGTGGGATATAAAACTTTAAAGTTTAGAAGAGATGCTCACCTCGTTTGTCATTTCCACAAACTCTTAAGAGGTGACATCTCTAATCCTTTAATATTAGAGGAGATTAAACTTCTTGCTCCAGAGCATCCTCATGGATCTCGTTCGAGACAATTGTTCTCTCCGGTCCGGGCGAGAACTGGTGTGCTGTATTACTCGCCCATCGCCAGAGCCATCAGGGGACTGAATGACGTTGCGCATGATGTTGACATTTTTAATATTAGCCCTCAACATCTTACCACATTCCTTCAGCTTTATTTTTTTGATTTTTGTTTTTATTTTTTTTTTTTCTTATTTTTATTTCCTTCTAAATTTTTTTATTATGTATGTTCGTATATGTTATTTTTTATTGTTGTTTTTTTCCTTTTTTTTTTTTTTTTTACTGTAAAGATATGCATCTGCTTTTTCGTGTATTTTCTTTATATGTAACTGCCGCTGTGGCGATTTGGGGAAACCTGTAATGCCACAGCGGTACATATTTTTTATAAATAAATAAATAAAAACGAGTGTACGTATATTGGACTGTAAGCCATAAAATCTTAATATTTATAAAAATGCGTCACACTCGTACAGAGACAAAGTGGCGATGGCTTCATTGTTCAGTTACAAAACGCTCTCCTGTTCAAAACATGGAAGTTGGGAGATATTTTTAAAACGGCAATTAAGAAAGGTGAAAAACAAAATTCAACTGAAAAATACAAGGCTTATTATACAAACAATCCACGACAATAAATTGTAAAATGGCTTCTTTCAGTCAAAAACTCGCGGTGGATATGCTTAAAATGTCTAATTACGTAATATAATTTTCTTTACCGTACATTAATTTGAAGATGATGGCGAGATGTGGCGACACACAAATCTCATAGTGAATATTCATAGATACCCACTGAAGATCATTGAGTTTACCCCACTTTTTTCTGCTCGATCGGGAACAATGACAATTTTTGCATTGAAAGAAACCACCTTACTGATGCTATCTACCAAAAATAATAAAATTGCATGATATGTACGCATAAAACTTGATTTTTTCACGCAAACCTTATAAAACTAGATCCAATTATAAAATTGGATCATATTCTCTTCTGATTGTCGTGTAAATAAATACATTCCGTAATCCCTATCACTCGTACAGGAACGCGTTTCGCAATTGAACGAACGAAGCATCGTACTTCCTGTACATAAATTGATTTGGAACATGTTGTCTTCGAGCTCATTTCATTATATGGCGATACATCCTGCATTTTCACAAATGTGATATGTAATTGATTTCATTCCAGAATATTATTTTTACTACATAATATCCACATACGAATCACAGATAAAGTATTAAAGTACACAGACAAATTTTTCTTCGTGTACAGTAATTCCATGAAATAATCGCACAAAATTGTCGAATGTCGTACCGTTGCAATCTAAACATAAGAAACTACTATAAGCTTTTAAGCCATTTAAGCAGCGTATTCGACATACTGTCAGTATATCGTATATGTAGGTATTATAGAATATATTGGTAGATATAATCGAAATATCAGAAAACCTTTGAGCATGTGTGCTGAAATTCGAGTATTTCGTCTGTGAACGAAACCGATACACGTACAATGTTACGTATTGTTCGGTGGAAACTCGCTTAATGTATGTACATACATACATACATACATACATACATACATATGTATGTATCTGACGTGAGAGTTGCGATCAAAGTCACACCGCATTGTTTTATATTGTCCGTCCGTCCGTCCATCCTGTCTGTCTGTCTGTCTTTAATGTTAGTCTGTGTCAAAATGGCTGACGTGCAGCCACAATGGCGTAAGTTAAATTTCATGTTCCGAGGTATGTACATATTTTTGTGTGTATAATGTGTATTTTTGTATGTATAATGTGTATAATGTGTATTTAAATGCAAACACCCGAGCGCTACAAATTGCACGTTTTATGCTAGTTTTAAGCGACTTTTAGTATCAAAAGTAATATTCCCTTTAAAAAAATAAGTAATATTCACGGCCTCACTGGACAACTCCTGTCTGTCTCTCCCTAACGGAATGGTCAACAGACTATATTTGTTTGGGGGGGGGAGGGTGGCCTCATGTGAGGGTCTTGGGGCATTCTCAAGGCGGCTTATATATCAGAAGTAACTTTTAATATAATGCACTATTCAATTGGCAAAAATGTGACTGAATATGTTGTTGAAGTGTGACGCAGCCAAACTACATTATAAATTTTAGGATTTGACTAATAAACTGTACTTTTTTGCATAATTACAACAATCAATTGTATTGTTAGTTTTAAACGAATCTTAGTATCAAAAGTAACAATGGAAGCTCTACTTTTAAAATATAAGCCAAATTTAATTACAAATTTGTGGATTTGATTCGTAAACTGTACTATTTTTTGATAGGATAATGAAATTAGTGATACAAGCTTGTATTTGATATATGTTTTTTTCTGTTTTTTGTACAAAATTCTTAACAATTTAGTTGATATATTCACCTCCAACCTCTTTACTTTCAAAATTCATCTATGTATGTATGTATATAAACACTTTTCCAATCCCTAATCCTACCCACACTCTTCCAAAATCACTTCCAAATCTCCCTCTCCCTTCACACTACTTTTTTTATGTTTCTTACATTTATTATCTTTCTATTGCTTTATTTATGTTATATCTAATTTTACTTATAGAAACTATATCTATATTATCTTTCTATTTCTTCACCTATGTTATATCAAATTTATTTATAGAAACTACTTTGGTGTATTTCATCTTTATTTTGTATTTCTTTAATTATAACTGTATGTTTCTTTCTCAAATAAAAATAAAAATAAATAAAATACAATTACATGGTAGTAATTTTATTTAAACGGTGAATTTTTCATGAAAATTACTGCTACATTCACGACCTGCAATCACACTTGACGAAATTGAATCAATTATTCAATCAAAATAATTATCTTGACGTTTGACATTCTACCTCATCCTTTGTGAACAGAATAAACATTTTCTTTGGCTCGCTTTTTTATTTTTCTTAAAAAGTAGGCTTTAATTGTTATTTTTAATAAACAGAGGCCATATGCTTGTTTTTGCACAAAGGGTGAAAAACAAGCAAACCTTATATAAACTAAATTAGCCCCGCTTAATACGAATACTTTGAGGCGTAGACAGGAATTTCAACACATTTCTCCCACTGTGAATTGAATCGAGAGTGTGCAAACAGACAAATCTACATATATGTACATACATATGTATGTAGAGTTGAAAATCAATATATGTAATACTCAATTATTGTACAGAACAGTGCTTTTACAATGTCTTACTATTATAATGAAAACTACTCGCAAGACGACCGACTTGTTTAATGCTTAGAAAGCGGTATACGATAAGATGAAAATATTACATATATAAACGTTATGTTTGTGCACTGAAAGCTTCGTCATATTGGATTAAAAGCGATACTGTTGCATCGGTGCACATTACATTACAAATAATATACAATGGACGAGACCCATTCGCTTTCGGTCCATTGCAATATAGATATATATGTATGAATTGTAAATAAAACCGAGTGGAAGATCTTTCAGCTGACTAAATACGACTTTAGCTCGTTGAATATTAGCATGGCTATTATTGTAGTCGGCCAGACGAAAGATAATAAGCCGTAAAGCGCAGTGAGCTCGTCTGGTAAATAATAATATATTGAAATCATTGAAGCGTTAAGTTTCAACAATAAATTCGCATTAGTTTTGTATATAATTATGTGCACATGTACCTACATATTTTCCGAGGAAGTGAACGATTTTCGCTGGTGCTGTACGGTATAGCGATTTGTTATTGGTCCTTGTATGACAATGACGTAAATTAGAATCGTTTAAGTTTTAAACGAATCCTTACTGTGTACGAGGGGTTCAATTCGTTCAATTTTTACTTCGGCATAGTATAGTATAATCGCAATGTAAATTAATATTCATTATGGTAATTTGGTTCGAAGCATGTTCGGCTTGAAAAAAAAAGTAAAATAAAAATAATGTCACCGTGTTACAGAATCGGATTGAAATTGGATTGTGAAAAATTGATCGTTCGAGTTAATGGAATAAATAGCTCACGAAACTGACTTAAATTGTCAAATTATAAATATTGAATCCGTTCTACAGCACGATATAATACCTATATGTATGTATATTATGATGAATCAGTTATGGCTTGAGATTAAATTTTGAATTATGATTGTTGTCTATTTGATTTTTATTTATATATCGTGTCGAACTTTTCGAAACAATCTGCGAAGAAAAATGAGAGGAAAAAAAATAGTGGGTTAGAGTAACTCAATTTAGAGCAATCTTTATCCCATTTTTATCTTCTTCCCGTAGAAAAAATGTATTATTTTTCTTCTTTTCATATATGAAATCATTATAATCGGATGATAACGGTAGGTAATACATTTTACGTGTATTTTAAACAATCAACCTGCATAATAATAATTACACTGAGCAACAAAAAAACATGTTTTTGAGTTACCCGAACGGAGACTCAAAAATTATTATAAATTCTAACCCGCTGAGTTTGAATATAAATGTGATTTTTTTTTGGTTAGCTCTTGTTTATGAGATATGAGCGTTTAAAAAAATGGTCAATTTTTACATTTTTTTTTGACTTTTGCGGTCTCTAATTCAAAATCTAGAATCGTTGTGCTCAAAGTAAGTATTGGAATCAATAGTCAGATGTTTTTTCTATTGATTGTAATATTTTACTGCTTCAAAATACTCATAATTATTTATCTAGCGAATTTTAAAAGTCAAAAATATTTTTTATTTTACAGATTTTTTTTCCGTGCGGTTTTTGACTTTATTTTTTTTTACTGTGCGGTTTTTCTTTCAAACTATGACTACATAATGAAATTGTTTTAATTTAAGCGCATGAAAATTTCACAGATCGCGTGCTTCGATTCGTTTGAGTCAATCTTCACATTTAAGCCTCCTTAAAAACATAACATAATACGGGGAAAACTTTGCGCGTTTCGATCGGCCGTCAATTGGATGAAAATTTTCATCCGAATAAAAACAAATACCATAATAAAAGTAGACTCACCTGAACGAACAGATACTCCGAGCTCCAGTTGAGTAGAAATTCGAGAAATACGTGTATCACAGACATTATTAGTCCACAAAAGACCGCTTCGTGAAGACGTATGGGTAGCATTCCGTAGCAGACGAAAACGAATATGATCGTGAGAGCCAATCCGGCCAAAGTTGTCCTAAAACAATAAATTATGATATACTCTTACGAAGCAATACGAGGTAATTAGATTGCGGCTTGAAAAAACAAAATGTATTATTCTTATTACATATATTCGCTAGCTTCGAGTCAATTTAAAGCTCGCTCTAGTCTACTAACCGGTAAGTTTCGAATGACTTGAAAATAGTTAATGAACCACTCAATGACATATCAAATTACTCTGAGCTTTGTATGATTATACATAACATAGCCCAAATTAAGCATCGATTCTTTGGTATGCTATTTTTTATATCCCATTCGTACTGAAATGTTTCATATACAGGGTGGCTACGCAATCATTCGATTACAAAACACTACTGTTTTACAGTAGTAGTGGCAGTTAGAGGATGTATTTATACGACAATTAAATGGGGATATGACACAGTTTTACTATGTGAAGTGAATTTATAAGTGAAAATAAGATACAAGTTAAAATGATAAGTTTTATCTATCGTAGATAGTATCAGTAAGGTAGTCTCCTTCTGTATCACACTTACATATGTACTGAAGTACTGAAAATCTTTGAACGTACATATCGATGGGTTAGTGCACAGTTATTGTATAAACTGGACATACAATATCTGTGCACTAACCCATCGATATATGTATGTATGTATATGTAGTTCACTTTGCGTTGCTCAGTTTGATAGTAATCAAAAAAGTAAATTAAAATATTCAGGATGAAGTTTGGGATTGAAAGAAATTACCTTACTGATTCTATCTTCCATAAATAATAAAATTTCATCGTCTGTATGCATAAAACTTGTAATTTTCAACAAAAATAATTTGATTTACAACTGCATCGTATCCTCTTAAAACATTCCCTAGCCCAGAAAAGGGTTTTGTAACCAGATGAGAAATGCGTCATCACCATGTTTATCAATAATTAGCGATCGTTTTTCAAACTTTTACGATGTAAATACGTGTATATGGATCCAAAAAAAAAAAAACCGGCGAAAATTTGATACAAATGTGTAATATTAGCACACGAGAAATGTTAAGGAGTGTTTTTTCCAGAAACTTTTATAGCTGCCGAATACTTTTCGGGTAGGAATACTAAATTAGCGTATAATGTGCACAAAATTCTGATCGATGGGGTATTCAACTGAAAATTGCCACATACGTCTCTCTATATACTCAAAATATTCCATGTAAATAAATACATATGTACATAACGGCACTCCAAACGATACAGTCTATAATATTTATATAGCGTACGAGTTCTTAAGACCACACACACACACGAGTTTTATTTTATCAATTCCGTAATAGAGTACTTATTACCGTATTGAACACCGGTTTTGAATTTTATCCACGTAGAAAAGTATCGATAGTTCACCGAGAAGTACAAAAGTCTATTGAGTCTATAAGTCTAAAAGAAGATGCGTCTATTATTCACATGAATGAGAGCTTATCGATGGGTTAGTGCACAGATATTGTATGTCCAGTTTTGTTTTAAAATATTTTAAGTAACATATGTACATCTCCTTTGCATGAAAACTATGGACGAAATGGACATATTATATATTTGAATAGGGCAATATCTTCTCAAATATACTATTTGGACATGGAATACTTTTTAAACATGAAGGTTTGATGCAGAGGGACGTTTTGTGTATTCAATATTTTTTTTAAACTGTACATACAATATCTGTGCACTAACCCATCGTTATGGTGTACACGTATATATTTAACAATACATAATAATTGGCCGCTACTCTTTTTCGTACAAAGAAAACACTACGTACTAAGTTATCTACATTTTTTTTGTGCACGTCTAAGGCTTAAATTCGTAAAGAGTATTCATTGTACCCATTATACATGTAAATGTATTGAATAGTTCAAATACATACATACATACAAACAATGGAACGAAAATTAAAGTTCACGGTGTGCAGACTGGGTGGAGTAAAAGTTTTTTTTTTTTTTATTACACTGTAAAAAGTTTGAGAGATGCCAGATCGATTGCATAGAGAATGGCGCATTTTTTTTTCGTCTCGGTTGTTTATCTAATTCATTGTCAAGTTAAATCTGTCGATTCGCTCGCGTGTGTGCGAACGCCACATACATATGTATTTAGTCTGGTGAGGTTGATTTTTTTTTCCATTGCAATAAACTCGCACGCTTTTATTTATGTTACACAGCTTTAAAGCTCAAAAAAGCGTAGTCGGATATGTAGTGTATTTGATGTGAATTTACCTGGTCTGAATGAAGATGATGAAGGTTATTTCCATGAATCCAAAGGTACCAGCTATGATGTACGACACGATGAGCAAATACACTTCGTTTATGGCCGGCCGGTACAGGAATCCCATTTGAACTGCAACAACGCACACAATCAAAAAAAATTCATGTCGGTTTACCTGTCTATTTGCAACTCAAACATTCCGCCATCGTTTAACTAATGGATTCAATGGATGTAAACCAGTGATGAACAACATGCGGCCCCTACTTTGGTCATGCTTCTTCCTCTTACGAACCCTTCTTGTTATCATTATACGCTTCTATGTGTGCACTGGGTCTTACGTAGCATTTTTGAATTTAGCATCCAAGTTTCACATTCACATATTTTTTCTATCATTATAAGGTGATATTCAACTTTTTGGATATAACTTGGAGTGTGTAAACACAAGTTTAATTACCATTTAATATTTGGAATGTTATTTTTATGGAAAAAAATCATAGTAGTGGTCCGCAGGATTCGAGATTTTGATTTTAGTGGTCCGTGAGGGTGGAAAGGTTGGCGACCGCTGACTTACATAGAGTTACTGTCGGTCGAAATAGTTTTGATTCGTCGACAAACAATTTCCAGTTCAAAATGTGCACATGCAACGCCGGGTACAACAGTCTGTCACATTTTATATTATGTAACTTTGGTTTGCGAAAATTCATACTGTCGCGTTTCTTTTTCTTGGACGTCTACAAACAATCTAAGTTTTCTTTTGGGACGGGTGGGGTAAAATCTACCCCTGAGGCGTTGACTCTTCCATCCCTTACCATTTCATAGATCCCACCCCATCGGAGGAAGAAAAAAAAAAGATGTCGAGTGTTTGTGAAGTGATTCACGACCACGTGAAAAAACACCCCCAGAATAAATACATTTTGCTAGAAATGAACATCGACCCGGGCGAAGAGAACGTGTCGCGTGTTTTCTTCCAAAATATAATTTGGAATAGAATTGTGTATTATGTAGTGTGTATTCATAACAAACATTGACACAACTAGGCTTTAAAAATAAACATCGCATTATGCGATGAAAAATGGGCACGTTTCGCAACACACCCACGCGAAATTGTCAATTCGTACAATAACAATTTTTAACGAGAGCTTTGAAGTATAATACACCCATATGAAGTGGCGGATTTTAAAATAAGCTGTTTTTCCACTTCGTTTCAATACCAAACAATCGTCTCTAACAATAAATTTTCTTTTTTCCGAAGGTTGAATATCAACGGAGCGCGTTCTCATCACCCGTACTGAAAAATAATATTATCTATGGCGCGTTATAATAACAACGTAACAATTTAGCAAGGTCGCCAGCCATATTATATTCGGCTAAAAATAGTCACGTTGAAGCCTGCCCAACACCATCTGGTTTGGCTCACCGCGTCTTTGGCGCTCTGTTTCCAATCAGTGGTACTGGGTTCAAATCCCAGTCGTGCGACGTTCTTTTTTGATTATTTACCTCGGCGAGCGTTATCAGCAGACAGACACACACACACACACACACACACACAGCAAGACAGACAGACATATATATGTATATAATATACATAATCATAATAATAATACTAAGGGGTAAGAATAAGTAGATCCAGGAGAAGTATCTTATAATGGCTTGCCAGAAGTTCTCAAAAATATAAATAAAATTGATAGATTCCTGGCAGACTTAAAACAGCACCTCTGTACAAGTGCGAGTAGTGTGTTTTTTTTTGTAATTAGCTTTTCAAGCGATCCTAAATAAATAAAAAAAAGAAAGTAATGTAGAATAGTGTATAAAAGTCCTAGATTAAATTTTGAACGTAATATTATATTAAATCGCGTAAACTTTGTACAATGATTAGAATTTTTTTGCACGTCTACGTAATTTTTAAGATACCTACATAAATGAGACACTGATCCTTTTTTTTTTACTAAAACAAAAATTCCTCGGAAAAGACATTCGGACAATAATTTATTCGCGAAGGTAACCATTTCCTTCGTATAATCAAAATTTAAACGAACGGCACAGTATACCCCGATTACTGTAACAATATATTTTTGGTCTCAAAAAACTGAATTGTGACCGTTCTATGTTTTCAAACGATTAAAGCCACCCCACATCGGTGTAAGTGCATACATACAAATGTATAGTATTTCGAACGATAATATTAACGTTGTTTTTTAAGAAAAGCTGTTCAAATTCACTCCCACGTCAAAGAATCCACTCAAAGCTCAAGCTACATAGAAAGATCGAATCGTTGGGATACGACATCGTTTTACCGTCAAAAGTGGCATAAAGTGGAACAATGGCCTTTAGCTTAAGTCGACCCAGCCCCCACAAAAACCCACCCCTACAGCCAAAATTCGACAACAACTTTGTCAAAAGGTTAAAATTAACCCGAACGGCCTAATCGCACTCATAAAATACTCTACAAAAGACGGGTAGTTTATAATCAAGGCAGGTGTACCGAATTAATTTTCTATGTACTCAAAACGATGTGTATCTGTTGCTTTTTTTTATTCGACACGAGTCAAGGTGAATGAATGTACATATGTATGAGTGTTCCGAAAATATGCATATACTGTATTATGTTGTTACCGGTATTGTTTCGCTTGCGAAAATCGTGTACGTTTGGATAAGCTGTAATTAGGATATTATTTACATTGAGCAAAACACTTGCGAAGGATAATGCTTTGCCTTTACTGTATCAAAAGGTTATGTGTGTGTAGTGTGTCCATTAGTAGATACATATATTTGCAAAAGCTCCGTCACCAAATTAATGAAATATAACAGTTTGATTATACCTACATATATATAAATAATGTAACGCTCTGATTTTACAAACTATGAGGGCATGAAATGAAATGTCACCGACTGGAAAAAATTAAAGTGGGCCAAAAAAAATATATCATCCAATTTAAATCAGCTGTAATTTAATTTCTTTTTTTTTCAATTGTATTTTATAAAAATGTGAAATAATTTATTTTATTAACAATTCAACTATTATGTTGGTATTATATGACATTTATAGTATGTGTTAATTTATAATATCATAAGACTTTTGTGTAATATAAATATAAGAACGCAAATTGTTCATTATATTATAAATTCACACACACTATGTACAAATGTCGTATAATATCAAGATAATAGTTGAATTGTTGCTTAAAATAAATTATTTCACGTTAATATCATTTTTTTTACTTCAACTCAATTGTTAACGCAAATGAAAAAAATGTGCCAAAAAATAAATTGAACGTATTTACATATTTATCGCCCGATTTTATTGAAAGAGTTACGCAAAGCGCGCGAAACTTTCAAAGCGCCCCATTATCCAATGAATAAAATTATATTTATTTATTGTTTTAAAAAATTTAATATAATTAAGTATTTTATGCCATTTAAATTGGTAACGCTTTTGTAAATTTTTAAAAATCACAGGCAGACCAAATACGATGATTGATTTTGGCCCACCCCCCACACGCACGCATCACTTCTTTTGAACACAAAAAAAAACATAAAATTTATGACTTTCATGCAAAATTTTAACGTCTATTAAGTACATGGATATACCTTACCTATATAAATACCCATGGAAATGAAGAAAGCCACCACTATCGCAATGTATCTGTTTCTGTACGTGGAGTACTGCCTGTTCAAGAATATGGTCAAATCGATCGATTCACTTTCGACAATGCCCGTTTTCATTCGATTGTAAGCGCTAATTTTGATTTTGCTATCCTCGCTCAACAACTTGGACAGTTTGGTCGGTGACATAAATCTAAACAGGTGAGACGTGTCCGATATAGTGCGATTCAGAAGTGCTGTTTCGGCCATGTACGGCTGTTCGGTAACCGGAGTTTGCATATCGCGAATTCTCGTCTCGTACGTGTTCTTGGTGAGTAGCAGAAGTATAATATGACCGGTGGCGATGCATAAAGCAATCACGGAAAGCAACGAGAGGAGACTCGTCATGTTGGATTGGTTCAGACGCAGATGGTAACGCTGGTAGAGCATTTCGACCTGAAACAATTCAAATTTTACACGTGGTCAAACATCGGTTTATTAGTGTACATCATTAAAACATGCAGTCGTTGTTGAGTTTTGCAACGCGAATGTTTCATAACAGCATTGTCTGAAAGCGACCGAAAACGGATGAAAGCATTCCGTTGCTACAATTATGTATGTACATACACACGCTCGTTAGAAAATCAATCACCGTTACATTCGAAAACTTTGCACAGGAAATTATGAAAATTATAGAAAACACAGAAAGTTGGGATTCGTTATGCGTTAACGTTCATAATTTTAATAATATGAAAATACAGAAGACATTTGAGCCATCTAAGATTCGCTGACGACATAGTTATAGTTGCAGTAGATTTACAAAATAGATTAACAGAATTAAGCAACGAGAGAATGAAAGTAGGCCTAAAAATTAATTTTAATAAAACTAAAATTATTTTTAATGAATTTTGCACGCAAAACGTAGTCACAGTAGATAATCATATTGTAGAGATAGTTGATAGTTATTTATACCTAGGACAATTAGTGAATATGACTGGATGTAAAGAAGAAGAAATAAAACGAAGAATGAAACTGGGATGGAGTGCTTTTGGAAGAATGAACATTTTTTTTTAAATCCAACATTCCGCTATGCTTAAAAAAGAAGGCGTACGACCAATGCGTACTTCCAGTTATAACGTATGGATGTGAAACTTGGACGCTAAATTCAAGAATGCTACGAAAGATCCAGTGCACACAGAGAAGCATGGAAAGATGTATGCTTGGCATAACAATAAGAGATCGCAAAAGAAATACATGGGTAAGAAGTTGACCAAAGTGGCAGATATAGCAGTAGGGGTGAAAAAGTTGAAGTGGCAATGGACTGGACACATAGCGAGAAGAATGGATGGCGAGAAGTACTGGAATGGTATCCGAGAGGATGCGAAAGAAAGCAAGGTAGACCGAGTGGAAGATGGGCTGATGAATTGAGAAGAATGTGTGGAGTCAAGTGGATGCAGATTGCTCAAGACAGACAGGAATGGAAGACGATTGGAGAGGCCTTCATCCAGCAGTGGATGGTGAACGGCTGAAAATGATGATGATGAATATGAAAATGGAGCACGATCGAACACGGTGCTCCTTTTCTTGCTGTAGTGTAACACGCTCGCCGCGAATGTTACATTACACATGAATTGATACAAGTCAGTCACCGCCTTTAGAATATGGATGCTTAATATGAAGTTCCGCACACACTCTCTGCGAATCTAAAGAGTGCAGAGGAAGTATGGGTATTATCCCTATCTGTTTACCAGTGCGTTTGTTCATGGAGCTTTAGGTTTTAGTGTTCTGCCTTCTCGTAGAGTTAGTTATTCTTCTTGTATCTCATTTCTGTAGATTAATCAGAGGTGAGATATACAATTCGTCAGTGTTAAGAGGAGATGAAGCTGTGGGCTCCCATTTGCTTCCGTGAACCTTGCACTCGTCCTTTGTTTCGGGTAACCAAAGCTAGAACAAACATCCTTGCTGGTACCCACCCCTATCACTCGCGCCATATTCTTTCTCAATAAACTGGCGCCTATTCTCCTGAGATCGCCTATCATCATTTCTCAATGATTTTAGATTTATTTGAGAATTGATTAATTAAATAATTGCATTAGCATTCGCATCCAAGTGAGTTTTATTATGTTTTATCATTGTAAATTTACCCACCATGGCTATTTGGGTTAATCTGCTATGTCATGGTGGGTGTTTTTGTAATTAAAAAATTACAATAAAATATATTGTTCGAATTGAACATTTTTGCTTTTGTTTGCACGGCGCGCATTAAAATGCATTTATATTAAAATGCGCACATTAATATTAAAATGTTATTTTTAAAGCAAAATATACTGTACCGAGCGTGTTCAACTTTGAATAGTCTGACATTACGCTCGTTAAAAGTTCAATTTTTATTAAAATAACTTTTAATTTTGCATATATTTCAAATGCCAAATTATCGTAAAAGTCTTATTTTAGTACGTGATAAAATATCGCCCAACAAATCTTATAATCTTTGTTACACTTTTACGTTTTTAGAAGACGGTCAAAATTGTACGTGGATAAGTTTTTAAACATTATTAAAATAAATGAAGAGTTTCGCTAGTAGAAAGTATGACCTTAAAACACCTTGTGCGCGTATTTTTGTTTAGAAAGTATTGCGTTTAAAATGCATGCGTTTAAATTCAACATTTATTAAACTGTCAGGTGTCGAATACAATCGAAACGACATTCTGATCCGCGGCATTGTGGCTACATTGTACGTATGTACATATGTGCGTAGAGCGAATTGTGACATTTAAATGTTAAACCCTTTGTGTTGAATTTGAACATTTTTCAAGTTTCGCATCGTGCATATGTACGTGTGTATGTACATATGTATGTATGTATATATGTACATATGTACGTACGCGCGTATCGTGTGCGGTTAAATCGGTCGGAAAAAGTAACGGTAAACGAAACTTTTCCCGTAAAACGTTTAACTTTCTCTAACTGTCGAGGATTCGAAGGGAACATTTTGCATTTTGAAATTGTTCAAACGCGATTGTCGTAAAATTCAATGTTCGATTCCGACTTCGATTCTATTTGATTATTGTTTCGAGCGTGAAAAAATTGGGTCTATATTTATATTATACTAGTGTAAGCCCGTTGAATATCAACAAATGTTTGTGTGGGTGAGTGTATGTATGTATATATATTTAATAGTTTTTATAGTTGTTGCATAGATGGCGCGTTATAATACAACACGTGACAGTTTAACAAAGTCGCGAACCTATTAATAATTTATATTGTCAAATTGCAGTCATCACCTCCGTTTGGATCATAGCGTAAGCGGTCATTGTCCCGAACTGGTGATCTCGGGTTCGAATCCCACTTGCGTGACGTTCTGGTTTTTTTAAATTATTTACCTCGGCGAGCATTATCAGCAGACAGACAGACACACAATAATATAAAATTTAATAGTTTTTATAGTTGTTGCATCTATGCAACAATGCGCCATCTATGACGCGTTATAATACAACAACGTAAAAATTTAGCAAAGTTGCGAGCCTATTTTTTATTATATAAATAGTCAAGTTGAAGCCAGCCCATTATCATCTGGTTTGGCTCAGCGCGTAAGCGCTCAGTGTTCCGAATCAGTGATACCGGGTTCAAATCCCATTCGCGCGACGTTCTGGTTTTTTAATTATTGACATCGGCGAGCGTTATCAGCAGACACACACACACATGTAGACAGACGGAATAGGGCTTTTATATATTACTAGTGTAAGCCCGTTGAATATCAACGCCCGCTGAATTTTAAATATCGTAAAGCGCTTTTTTAATAGAGATCCCCACTGATTGATCGAAAACACAAAAAAATAGTTTTTATAGCACCATCTATGTATTATAGCAATCCCCACTAATTGAACCCTATCGATACCCACATTTTTTTTTTTTACTTTACTATTTATATTATAATTATTAATTATTATATATATATAATAATTATAATTTTGTAAGTGATTTTGTAAAAATCAAAAAACAAAAAAAGCAATAGTTTCTATAGTGCAATCTATGTATTATTAGCAGAATCACGATCCCTTTTGTTGGTAACGCCGAGTCACGATATACTAAAAAAAAAGGGACTAAACCGACCAAGGGTGATAGAGTAAGCGTTAGCGTGATGACTTTCGAGCTTGCGGTCGTGGGTTCGATCCCCACTCGTTCTGGTGATTTTTTTAAATTATTTTTCCTCAGCGAGCGTTATCAGCAGACAGACAGACAGACAAATTTCGTCTATTATATATATAATTTATAACGGAGAGGTTTAACATCACCCGCACTGAAGAATAATATTAAATTTAATAGTTTTTATAGTTGTTGTATCTATGCAACAATGCGCCATCTATGGTGCGTTATAATACAACGTAACAATTTAGCAAAGTCGCAATAACTAATATTTGCCAATTATAGCATCGCCTCCGTTTCGTTGAACGCGTAAGCGCACTCTCTATCGAACTGGTGATACTGGGTGATTTTTTTTCAAATTATTTACCTCGGCGAGCGTTATCAGCAGACAGACACACAGACACACAGACAGACAGACGGAATAGGGCTATTACATATGTATAATTAATAATATTGTGAATTTATACACAGCTTTAGTATGCATAGTTAGGTATGAGGGATCGCAATGTAACACAGCGATGTATACATGTATATGTACGTTGAACGGCTATCCGCGAAAAGCGAGGTGAGGTATAAAAGGAATATGTTAAATCCTTCGGGATGGAGTGAGAATAAAGAATGAATAATCAGGGACTGTTTGAGATTACGATACCCAGGGGATCGGTATACTAAGAAGGAACATTTCCACCGTGTAGAGTCTCGTTTTCACGTTCAAAATATTACATATTATAATAATAAAAAAAAAAATAACGCCCGTACTAGACATGTGCGTATGTTTGCGTATTAGCTATATGTACATATGTATTTCGCTTCGATCGCAAAGGGAGAAACTGAATTTATATGTTGAATTTCCTTTTGCACGCTCACTCGTACAGCGGAAGTTGATGAAGAGACCGGTGTGTAGCAGGTGTGTTCAATGTCCAATACCCTAGGGTATTTGTGTTCAAAAATTCTCAAAGATATATATCTAAGCGTCTTTACACACTTGGTACATATTCATATTGTGCCGAACACATAGACATTACACCAACTTTTATTATTAAAAGTATTCCATTTACTTTTTATCGCATCTGCCTGTCGATGTGGTATACAAAGTCAAAACGAACAAAGAGTGAGGGAAATGGCTGATTTTATAAAAAGATTTCAGTAAATTCTATTACTCAATATGAATTTCGTCGGCTTGGCTATCGAATTGTTCAGGTGAGCAAAACTGCTGAAAATTTCATTAAACTTTACGTGTTATATGTATGTACACTTGTGTAAGCCCGTTGAATATTAACGGAGCGTTCTCATCACCCGTACTGAAAAATTAAATTAAATTAAATAATTTTTATAGCGCCATCTAATGGAATGTTATAATAGCAACGTAAAAATTTAGCAAAGTTGCGAACCCCTTTAATAACTAATGTTGGCAGATAGTGTAAGATAGGAAGTCCGTTTGGAAGATAGTGTAAGCACGATTCCTCCCAACCTGTTGATCTCGGGTTCAAATCCCACTCGCTCAAAGTTCTGGTTTTTTAATTATTTACCTCGGCGAGCGTTATCAGCAGACAGACGGATTTCGGCTATTGTACAACAATATACGTATAATATGTACAATAGTCGATTTGCCAGTCGTATGACTGTGGATTCTAACCGCACACACCAACTGCTCTGGTTTGTACAGTAACAGTACAGCCCCTAGCTCGTTTGACAGTACGTCAAACAATTGTATAGTGTGCCGTTGATTGGATGGTTGTATGAACATGCAATCCCGTTGTCGACTTGAACGAGCTTTGACAGATGGCGGCTTGTTGCCGACACACCGCTAAAAATGTTATGTTGGTTAGCGTTGCGTGACTACAATGACCCAAGAAGGCAGACAGACGTTTACGCAAATTTATACATACATTGATTATATAAAAAATTGATATTAATATTTCTACTTGCTTCCCTACAACAACAAAACATCTCGTAAGTAGCTTAGCTCAATTTTCTTGGAAAATTAATATTTTCCAGTAGCAATTCAAATGGCTCATTTAAAGTATTCGCTGGAAACCCTTTGATAAAGTAAAAAGTTCAGTGTACTGTTTTTTTATGTATTAAAAAGTATAACTACTCAAGTCCTGGGCAAAATACGGCCAGCGAGCTATAATCGTATTTCTGAAAAAAAATTAGCCTTTTTCTGCCTTTTGACGCCTTTTTGAAAAAAAAATTATGTAATACATTGAAGAATTGGTTATTGCCAATTATTACTCATTTTATATAATATAACCCATTTTAAATTATATAACTCGTACATATACATATTTGAATGAGCAATTATTATCGGTATTAGAATCAATAGCTCTCGACGAAAGTAACGACTAAAAGGATTCCGCACAGTTATTAATTTTCATACGTGGAAGTACCTCTAAATTTGAAATTATTGAAGAGCTTCTCTCAATGGAATCTCTTAAAGACCAAAGAACTTGAGCTGATAAATTAAATTTGAAAAGGTTGAAAATTGCTAAACAACATATAATTTACAGTGGAACAAAGTGGTATGCGTAACAATTGCCGGAGCACCAAATTTGACGGGTAAAAATGTAGCATTAAAGAAAATTCGCGATGAAATTTGCGAAAATTATCCTGATTACAATATTAATTGTATGTATTATATGTACATCCACAAGTATTGGGTAAAAATGTGTTGAACACGACACATCTTATATTATTAAACTCGTAAATTTAATACGATCGATGGCCCTTGAAACACAGACAATTCGAGATATTGAATCCGAGTCCACAGATATTCCTTATCGTAGTAAAATTCGATGGCTTAGCTTAGGAAAAGTTCTTCGGCGAGTATGGAATATAAAAGGTGACATAATTCTATTTTTAGAAATTAAAAATATTATGGACTTTCCCGAATCAACTGATAATGACTGACTTTGTGATTTTGCATTTACTCTGGACATCGTGAAACACTTACATAAATATGCCAATGATATGGTGAAAAGTTTGACTATCCAAACATGAAGTTGCTGAAGATATCCACATTTCAAATGTGTACTTGTAAATACCGAATTTGATAATCAAGCCGAAAACTTGTTTCTCTTGACACAAAGACTCATCCCAAGCCTATTTTGAAAATTGACAATTTCATCCATACTCTAAATTTACTGAAATGTAGCAAATACAGTGTTGAAAAAATGTAATAAAAATGTATGTACGCAATGAAAATGCCACAATATTTGAAATTCAATTTTCGAAATACACTTTTATATAAGATTTTTTCGATTGCAGATATACTTTAAATGCCAAATGATTGTAAATGTCTTATTATTAAACGTATAAAAATATTGTCTAACAAATGTTTGTAATGTATGTTATTGGCTATACCATTAATGTAACACGGTTATAGTCGTTATATTTAGATGTACATACATACATACATACAATCTCATTGCCATAAGCTACATAGTTAGTTTATATGTTTCAACTAAGCTACTTGTATCTTTTATAAGGTATCAATTGTGTATGTAATTGGTTTTATGTACATACATTGTAACGAAATGATTTTTATGCAAGCTAAACGTCGTATTATTATTTCGTTGATAAAATATTAGTTATATTTGTATTACATTCTTCAACAAGTTTTGATTGTTTGTGTATTCAACGTGCGAAGTAAAGGGGGAAGAGATAAATATAAGCACTTCAGAAAATTACACCAAAACAATAGAGTCGTTCGTGTATGCGTTTGATTGATCGCCTTTCCCAAAGGAAAATGTGAAAGTTTCTAAAAGGAAAATCTTTTCGCCATTTCGTTTTCCCTCACGCCTAAACTCGACGCTCACTCGTTTGTCACTTACAATTTTTAGGCCGGATTTCAAACGCGAAATTTTTGCAATTTTCACCGAATCCACTTTAAAATGTATTAATTCAAATGCGACGGACACCGATGATTTTTTTTATTGTATTTCACTTCGAAACGAGTTTTAAAGCGTTTGGCGGTTTTTTTACTTAACTTTTTTTTGTGCGTATTTGCAATTCTTTCGGAATGTTATCAACTAGAATTTTGAGGAAAACCGTCGAATTGTTAAATCATTCGTCTTCCCGACAGAGTTTATCGACAAAGCAGCATTGAAGAAATCCTTGAACTACCGACAAAAGACGAAAAAGAAACCCTCGAAAAATAAACAAACGTAACTCTGATGAAGTGTATATAGAAATAATAATGGAAATAATTCCTGTAAGTCATCGAGTGTAAGGCCTTTAAATGTTTTGATTTAATTTAGCGCGGAGGAAACAAGTATTCCTAATGTGGCGTGTTATTATTAATTACAAAATACCATTCAGAAAACAATTTCAAGGTTGCCAAGTGTCAAAAGATTCCATTAAAAAAAATTCAAACAAAAAATAGAAACAATGAAAAAAATTCTCCAGGTTATCGTTAAAAACTGCTTAAAAAGTTTTTTGCATTGTACAACTAATAGAATGAACGTTTAACTTTGTAAGCAAGCTTTTCAAAATCTAATAACAATTTTGACTTTGATGCTGTCGTTTCATATGAAATCACAAAAATTTCAACATCTAATTTCATTTGATTATAACTTTTGAACTGATGTGCGTTAATATCAAAACTGTAAATGGCGAATGAAATACAATATCGAATTTTTTTTTTTTTTTTTTTAATAAATACACAAATGTGATAATGTGTTTAATATACATATGTATGTAAGTCAATCACCAACCATGTAAACATTCTCCCTACTGGAATAATAAAATCAAAAGAACGACCGGTTCAATCATTTAAAAGCTGGCTGTTTTGCAACAGTGAACATACCAATACGAGTGCACCTTATTGCTATTTTTTTTCAAAACCATTCCATGTCTCATACATATAAAATGAAAATATCCAACTTCCATTCGTCAAAGGGTATTTTTCTTAGGGATACGGCATGTGAAACTATTATTCAGATATATACTCGTACTTCGCATGAATTTATTATAGTGTAACTCTTAGAAGGAGTACAGATAGATAGATACGCATTGAATTGTTATTGCATTTTCTCGTTTCAAAGTGTTTTTTTTTTTTGTTCTTCCCATATTCGGTATGCTTCCTTTGAGTGTGTGTGTGTGTTCAGTGTTTTCTTTGAAGAAAAACACTGAAAAATTCACATAGACAAAGTCGCCTATCGATCTGTGAATGTCCGTCGACCAATTCCTACGAATTTATATACTATACATATTTATTACCCTTTATGTACTGAAAAATGAATTCTGGCCCGTCTGTTTTCCGTCACGGTTTGACTAATCGACACTACACTTTGCGGAGGCACTTCACACAATCCAGCGGGTGTTATACTAGCAATGTAGTTTGGAAAAGTTTACACGTAAGGGTTCGTCTTGAAACAGGTAGTGTCATAAGTGGGCGAATAGGGCAGGAGACCCTTCGTATTTACTTTAATCAGTTTTCCTCGATCTTTTTCAGTTAGGAAAACGTTAGGAAAGCGCCCGGGGTAAGGATGTCCCCACGGTCGGACGATTTTCCGGTTCTGAATTTGAATACGTTTTTCCCGGGGAAATTGCGGTCTCATTCACGCAAGATTGAAACGCTCGACAAAAGGGTGACAAAAACGCACACGACCTAATAAAAACTTTGTGTTTGAAAATACGTTACAACGAGCCGGAAAAGCAAGTTCTAAAAATAGAAACGAGATTTCCTTACGCACGCGAATATATGTAACTATGCATATCATTAATATAATAGCCCTATTCCGTACGTGTGTCTGTCTGTCTGTCTGCTGATAACGCTCACCGACGTAAATAATTTAAAAAAAAACCAGAACGTCGCACGAGTGGGATTTGAAACCGGTATCGCTGATTCGGTACACTGAGCGCTTACGCGGTGAGCCAAACCAGATGATGATAGGCAGACTTCAACGTGACTATTTAATATGAAAAATAGGCTCGCGACTTTGCTAAATTGTTATGTTGTTGTTATTATAACGCGCCGTGGTTGGCGCATTGTTGCATAGACAACTATAAAAACGATTAAATTCAATATTATTTTTCAGTATGGGTGATGAGAAAGCGCTCCGTTGATATATGTATATATATATATATATATATATAATAGCCCTATTCCGTCTGTGTATCTGTGTGTGTCTGTCTATCTGCTGATAACGCTCGCCAATGTAAATAATTAAAAAACCAGAACGTCGCACGAGTGAGATTTGAGCCCAGTAGTATGAATCGTGCTAACACTATCATCCAACGGAGGCGAAGACGGACCTACTACGATTTGACAATATTAATTGTCAATAGGCTCGCGACTTTGCTAAAGTGTTACGTTGTTGTATTTATAACGCGCCATCTATGCAACAACTATAAAAACTATTAAATACACATATACCCACTCACACAAACTTACGGGCTTACACTAGTAGGTACATATGTATATACATATGCATAAACACCATTCAGATCATCCGTTTGTCGAAATATATATATGTATTTGTATTTGTATATCCATCGAGACGTATTATTTATATAAATTAGCGAACATTCACCATTTATGTACTGTACACCCACTTATTTTTAGAACAATTATTTTTATTTGTGCCGTATTTTTCTTCGACCTTATTATACGAATCGAAGTGGGCGAATATACATAAATAGACAAAATTTCAATATTTTTTTAATAATATAAATATTTTTATATTGGCGTACTTGCAAAAATTTTTAATTGATATGTTATATGCGAGTACAGATCGTTATTTGCCTTTTTATCTTTTGATATGGTGATATAACGGGAAACGCAAATAACAAAGACGAACTTTTTAGATGAAAAATTCGTTCATGTAAGGGTTGACGTGAAAAAACCATACTTGTTTTACAAAATTTTATATCTCCGAAACAAATAACGCTACGTTGTTAAAATATAAACCATTTGGCAGTATATTTAATATTCTTTCTAATGCCGTTGTAGTTTTTTTTCCTAAGCAGATATGTAACTATTATTGCTACAGTTGGTGAAAAGACGCATTTTATAAGCGAACTTCAAATACATTCATTTACAAGTATTTTATTTTTATTTTGATGTTTTTGTGATGCAATAAAGCTTTAGAGCAAATGGGAGTTATTGGATCATTCGTGTGTCGATAGACTATTCAGTTAATTGTTATCATTTAAGACTACTTGTATTGTTAAAATAAATAAATACGTTTATACAAAGTTGCCTTGTAAAATGCAATTCTTCTGTCAACATTTTTCAAGCGCTTTTGTAATTAATGGTTATCCGTTTGGGAAAAAAAACTATAATATTATTAGAAAGACGATTAAATGAACTATCAAATGATAAATTCTCAAAAAGCAGGTATCACTTTGTTGTGGCCATCAGTACATATGTACATACATACATCATCATATATGTATGTATATAATAGCAGTATTCCGTCTGTCTGTGTGTGTGTGTGTGTGTGTCTGTCTGCTGATAACGCTCGCTGAGGTAAACAATCAAAAGACACGAACCGTCTGCGCGAGATTGGGATTTCAACCCGAGATCACCGGTTCGTGACAGTAAACACTCACGCAACGATCCAAACTAGATAATAACGGGCCTGCTACAATATGACAATATAATTTCTCATTAGGCTCGCGACTTTGCTAAATTGTTACGTTGTTGTATTATAACGCGCCATCTATGCAACAACTATAAAAACTATTAAATACACAAATATTCACCCGTACAAAAATCTGTTGATATTCAACGGGCTTACTAGTAGTAGGTACACGTAATATGCGTACAAAATTTATGTAATTATTCGATAGTACGTAAATGCATAATAGAGGAGATCGCTCACTCTGTCAATTATGTAAATTGTACAATTTGCATCATATTCATTGGCCTTCAAATGCAGCCGCAGATATTTGCAACCTTTTTCCCGATGCACAATATAATACTGATCGGATTCTGCGTAAATGGAAAATCGTGTAATTGTCATTCGATTGACAGCCATTTACAGCACGCACCGAATAATGACGCGCATTTTCACAACGGTGAAAATTAGCTCGGGGAAAATGCGATTTGGTGGAAAATTGAAACCGCAAAAAGCCAAAATTACTACTTTCCATAGAAGGAAACGAACGTTTAAATTTTTTCGCAAGGTAAACCAAGCCAAAGTCAAAGAACGAACGGCGAAACAATTTACGTACTTATGTACGTCGTGTACAACAAAATGCAAACGAGAAAAATACGCGGTCACGTTTATATTATACTAAAAATGTCTACTGTATACACGAAAAGGAGACATAACATTTTTTACGATTTAAATGTAAGTATAATACGTTCCGTCATAAAATGAGAGAATGATACATTTCACTATACGAGTATGTGCGTACGATAGTACTGCTCGCTGTTTATATTCTTATGAGGGTATATTACACAGGGATAGTTTACTCGCTGGTAAAGGCGAAGTTAGTAAACTAGCTTGCTTTTTAGGCGATTGAAATTCGAATGTTTGAACTTTAATCGCATTAGCTGGCTCGTGCGACGTCACTTCATTGACAGTTTCATTTTCAGCTCCCAACACGAAATTAATAATGAAAATTTAAATGATTTGGTGAATTTCGTGTGCAAAGTATCGTCGATAATATCAAAGATTTTAAATTAGCACGTGTAAATTAAAAATATCAAAACAAAATATACCTGGAGATTTTCAAATCGGTTGATGATGCAGAATTTACGAAAGTTCACCCGAAACCAGTTTTTCTTCTCGGGCTCTATAGCATTCTTGTTACCCAACAGACTTTCAGCTTCGGCCTCTTTCACTAAAGGGGAAGAAATTAAATTACATTATAAAATATTTTATACATTAAACTATTTTAATAAGAGTGCATAAGAAAGATGTCTAATATACGATGTAAAATTCACAAAAGAGTTATGAAAAGTGTCGTCAAAAGCAGTCGGAATGTTTGAACGCATTTAAAAATTCAACTAAATCAATATAACCATATTTTATATATACATACATATAATAAGAAATAAATAATGTAATATTTTAAAAGTTACAAACAAACAAAACAGGATGATTTATTTCGACCCACCCGATTCCAACGAGCGATTCGACCAAAACGTTATAGCGCGTAGTTAATATGGAAATTTTATTATTCCACTATAAAATTCACACAATAAAATCTCCAAGGACCTGTTCTCATTAGGTAATTATACGAAAACGAGCAATAGCACAAATAAATTGCAACATTTCATGAATTTCAAATGTAATGAATATCGAATAGAGCATTTTCCCCGTGATCCAATTTAATTTCACCGGTGTAGAATAATATTCCGGTTTTAAATAAATCATATGCACTCAATAGGATTACTTTTCAGTCATGCATAATGTATACGTAAATATCCATACAAACATACAAAAAGCATTTCACTGCATATGACCATGCATTTTATTAAAATCAACCCAGTACGCAGTGCAACAAATAAGGCAAAGAAAAAAAATTTTAGGTACATAAAATTAAAAAAAAAATCACCTGAGTCACTTTTCGGAATTGTATTTCGTCTGCCTCCGGGACAGAGTGGAAGCTGCACAGCAGAGGTTCCGGCCTCCGCGTCGCATTCCTGAAACAAATAAAATTTAATCAGGATATGTGGACGTTGAAGCGCACAATGCAACACTTTCTGTGTTTAAAAGTGGGACTCTTCACTTTTTGACAGTCATTTAATTTTCCGTCGTAGTCTTTTCTCTATTATGTATCGTGTGAAATTTTAATATTCCTCCTAAGTGTAATTAATGTTCATGAATAACTAGTATATTGACCGTTTTGAAGATCAACGCTCGTGTAATATTTATCGGTTACGAGACAAATGGTTTATATTATTAGTGTAACACACATGTAAAACAGCGTTTGTAGCAACGGTAATTAAGGTTACGATTTCAAGATTAAGATTGTGGTCCAACAGAGTCAACAAACAGATGTAATATACTTTATATACGATATAAAATTGGTGAATATGACTGGATGTAAAGAAGAAGAAATAAAACTACATATGTAGAATGGAGTGCTTTTGAAAG
Source organism: Parapsyche elsis (assembly GCA_022651745.1). Lineage (NCBI taxonomy): Eukaryota > Metazoa > Arthropoda > Insecta > Trichoptera > Hydropsychidae > Parapsyche > Parapsyche elsis. The sequence goes on along the minus strand of JAGVSN010000071.1, from coordinate 57,653 downwards.
AATGAACATAGTTTTTAAATTCAACATTCCGCTATGCTTAAAAAAGAAGGCATACGACCAATGCGTACTGCCAGTTATGACGTATTGATGTGAAACTTTGACGCTAATATCAAGAATGTTACGTAAGATCCAGTGCACACAGAGAAGCATGGAAATATGTATGCTTGGTATAACAAAAAGACATCGTAAGAGGAATACACTGGTAAAAAGTATGACCAAAGTGGCAGATATATGTAGTAGTACGTGTGAAAAAGTTGAATTGGACACATAGCGAGAAGAATGGATGGCGAGAAATACTGGAATCGTATCCGAGAGGATGTGAAATAAAGCAAGGTAGACCAAGTGGAAGATGAGCTGATGAATTGAGGGGAATGTGTAGAGTCACGTGGATGCGTATTGCTCAAGACATCCTGCAATGCTTAAAAAAGAAGGCATACGACCAATGCGTACTGCCAGTTATGACGTATGAATTCAAGAATGTTACGTAAGATCCAGTGCACACGGAGAAGCATGGAAAGATGTATGCTTGGTATAACAAGAAGAGATCGTAAGAAGTATGCCCAAAGTTGCAGATATAGCGGAACGTGTGAAAAAGTTGAAGTGGACACAGCGAGAAGAATGGATGACAGATGGACGCGAGAAATACTGGAATGGTATCCGAGAGGATGTGAAATAAAGCAAGGTAGACCGAGTGGAAGATGGGCTGATGAATTGAGAAGAATGTGTGGGGTCACGTGGATGCAGATTGCTCAAGACAGACAGAAATGGAAGAGGATTAGAGAGGCCTTCATTCAGCAATGGATGGTGAACGGCTGAAAATGATGATATACGATATGACCTTAATGTGGTTAAAGGAAAAATGTCAAGTCAAATCAAAAGAAATACTCGTGCAAAGTTTATATCCAATCTGTAAAAGGTTTTTGAAATTTATATAGTACGTATCGAAATTCAGTGTTTTGATATCGGTTAGACATGTGTTGGACAAACAATAGCTGATTTTATGTTGTAATATGTGGATGTCATAATAACCATTATTATTATAGTGAAGTAACAAGTGAAAGATACTCTTTAGTGGTTACCCGTTACCTTCAAGACTTCCAGAGAGAAAATAAATTATGAACAGTGAATTTTGCAAGTCGCCAAAGATTAGTATATTCTGATAGGGTATTCATAAACACAATGAGATATCTCACCGTCACATTTTCAATAAACATTAATATTCATTCGAAATGCGAGAAAACTTTGTGTGCACGATCTCTGTGTGTACAAATGCCGATATGATGCCGCGCAATGAATATTCATTTTCATACGTTCGAACAGTGTATTTTCAGAAAAAAAAAAACGTGACGTAAAAATAACACAATGGGTGTGAGATAAACAACAAAAAAAAATGGTATCCGGAAAATATGCATCGAATATTCGATGATATGTGATACTCCATGGGCAGAAAACAAATTGACCATCGACAAATTGAAATGGATGCGAAAAATTCATCAATTCGATGCAATTCGTCGTGTTGAAAGTTGTCGGTTTTTGTACGGTTTTAAAAATAATACAGCGAATGAACGTTCATTGGGTAAATTTACAATTAATTTTATTATAATGTAGTAGGTAAACAAACTGTTTAAAACAATAGGAAAATTCTTTCGTGCACGCATACAAGATGGGCCAAAAATATCACCCTATTAATAATAGTTATAACGTTTTTTCATATACAATTTCAAATACTATTTTATTTTAAAATTATACTATAAGATAATAGAATTGTATAAATGTAAATAATAATAGTTTAATGTACGTAAAAGTATTATAAGTAAACATTTTGAAACTAATTTTAGTTTGCACTGAAATCGACAATGTGAGTGGGCCTAAATTACCCATCCTATAAAAAGGTGCTTTCATTTTTTTAAATATACTATAATATACTGTTTGTCTATTTTAAATTAAATAATATATTTGTAAAATGAATAACAAATCAAAATAAAATTCGTACAATTTACCAAAAAAGAAAACAAAACATTAATTATTTTCGCCAAACCACAATATTGCCATTGTAATTAATGGATTCATCCACCGCATATGATCTAAACTACGTGGAAAATGAATTAATTATTAAATTCAATCAGCTTACTACTCCATAATGTGTTATTTAAATGCATCTATTTTGTGAGTGTTATTAAATTCATTACGCGCACAATGCCGTCGATTATATTTGGTCTATTTAAATTTATTATTATTGTATTTCCAGTAATACAAAACTACGCATCGGAAAACGTCGAGTCGTTAAAGTTTTATCGTCACATTTGTCAGGTTTTCAGGTCACATTTTCTTTCGATGGTCTCGTTAAGGGGCACCGCTAAATCTGACGTGGCAAAAAAAAAAATCACTCAAAACGTGATGTCTCGTTATTGCGGTATAAAATATTGACAAGTCAGCGTTGAAAAGACTGCCTTTGGATTTTATCAACGAAGTTATCCTCAAACCATTCATTAACAGGGACAACAAAGTCGAGAGTCACGTGTATTGACATATATTATTATGTACGTACACAGGAAATGAACCGCAGCGGAAACATGCAGATGAATTCCTATGTAACTAAAAGAGAATTACTTGATGTATGTAAGTTGCGAAATTAATTCAATCATTAAAAAAACTTTCAAAAGATCGTAAATGTCATATTTTATTCCATACGTAATACCAATGTATATATATTTTAATTCTGAATTGAAAACAAGAAAAAATTCCGATTTCAATACTCAAATTTCAACGCCCATGCGAAATACGTCAGAAATACACACGGACAGATTTTATAAAACGAAAAGTCTAAATATAGATATTTTAATGCCAAATTATTTGTTACATTTGAGAGATTGCTTAAAGATGATCGAAATACGCAGTACGAGCCCTAATTTAAAGTGGTTGGAGAAATTTATGATTTTTTAAAAGCCAGGTACTTTTGTAAATCAAAGTAATTTTCTATATAAAGTATCAAATTAAGTCAGTAGTGCTAACTTTTACGGTTTTGGTGAACAATTTTCAGTCAAACTTGATAGTATTAGTGGCCTATAGTGAAATATGTGACACTAAAATAAAACATAGTGCACCACGATATTATTATGGTTGTATGAAAACTGTCTACAAGTGGATTAGGTTAGAATGTTAGATTACACTGAGCAACAAAAAATCACGTTTTTTAAAACCCAGAGCGGAGATTGTTAAATCTTTACTAAGTTTGACCCGCTGAATTCGAGTCCGATAATTATTTTTTTGATATATTTGTATATGTCAATATATTTTTGACTTTAAAAATTCGCCAGATAATTAATTATAAGCATTTCATTACAATAAAAAAATCACAATCAATAGTATCTGAATCACAAAAATATCTGACTATTGATTTCAATACTCACTTTGAGCACATCAATACTATATTTTGAGTTATAGACGGCAAAAGCCAAAAAAATGGAAAATTTTAAGACATTTTTTAAATTGCGAATATCTGATAAACGAGAGCTTATCAACAAAAATCATTATCGGATTCGAATTTAGTCGGTTAAACTTATGTAGTTAAAATTGACTAATCTCCGCTATGGGCTTTTTTTTTGTTGCTTGATCAGCAACCTTTTTCGAACTGGGCCAAATCAGCAAAAAGCAACATTGGCAATATATGTATATAATTTTTCAATTAAAATGATTTTTATTCACTTATAGACTGGAGAGATTAATGAAAATATTATGAAAAAAAACAGTGCGTCATGCATTCATTATATTAACGTTAAACAATTTTACTACTAAAATCATTATAAAATTAATCCAAGAAGCGGATTTTAAACGTTTTTACATATGCGAGTGTGGAATACATTAAGTATTCTCAAATTAGCTTAGGTAAACTTTGCGCTTTAAATGCCTTTAATGGAATAATTTATATACATCTGAGAGCCAGACAATGAGAACCGCATGTTTTCATACAAACTCCAAGCACACAGATTCCGGAACTGCAGGCACCCAACCGCTGGATTAGATTGTATAAATTTAGAAGGGGTGTGCTTTATTAAGGCAAGCTTGCAAAGCTCAAACTCAAATGCAGTAAGAAATTAACGACGAAAAACCCATACGAATAGCACTTTTTGTAACCGTATCAATACATATATACATAAACGGATCGTCCTATGGACTTGATCCATTTCATCAAACTGTACTGCTATTATTAAAGTTAGACGTGTGTTGTTGACACACCAAGTGGATGTACGTTCAACTATCCATTGGGACAGAAAAGAGCAACGTTTCAAAACTGCGACACGTTCCATTAATGTAATGAACATAGTGTATGTAGCACTCGTACAGATGAAGTGTACTTTTGAGGTATTATTGTAAGTAGGCAATGGGAACGGTTCAAACCGCTGGAGAATACAATATACCTATGTATATTTCCGCAGTTACTTCACCACCACAGACAGTTAAGTGTTCGTCAAATAGTATTTACACACATATATATATATATATATATATTTAGCTCACCGTTGGCTGTTGAGACTTTGCTGGTCTGTTGAAGTGTTCAATAACTTCCCAGTTGGATTTTCTCGGTGTTTGATCGGTGGGTGTGCAAGAAGTTGCCGAATTGATTGGCGTTCGGTCACCAGCTGGTGTCGAAGCACTGGAGACGTCGAATCTTGGAGTCATCTCAATATTCACTTGCTGGCTGGATGCTGCACTGTTGCGCAGTGAAGCACTTCGTCGAGTTGATCGGCTTATCTTCGGAGCACCGCTCAAAGATTGACCGCAAACTGCATCCTGTGTAGCAAAAAAAAAAAATTGATTAAAATGGTGTGCTATGAAATGTTGCACCGAGCCGACTGACACGTTATAGAGTAATTTCCCCGTTCGCGGGGTGTAATGAAGGTTGATTTAATCTTGAGAGTTTACATGTTAAAAGGTTAAAGGAGCTGAGCAGAGTGCGCCAAAAGGTAAACGACATTTAGCGAACGTTTTATGTTTCGTCGTGTGTTTGAACCGTTTACGGGGACAATAAGCTATTGCGTCGATTGTTATCATTTTGGACAATGACACGGTTAAAATGTATTTAAAAGTGGCACTCTTCACCTTTTGACAGTCATTTAATTTTCCGTCGTAGTCTTTTCTCTATTATGTATGTACATACATATGTATCCGGTGAAATTTAAATACATTGTAATGTTCGTGTAGATCAACGCCCGTGTAATATTTATCGGTTACGAGACAAAATGGTTTATGTTATTAGCTTTACACATATGTATGTACATAAAGCAGCGTTTGTAGCAACGATAGTTAAGGTTACGATTTCAAGATGAGGATTGTGGTCCAACAGAGCCAACAAACAGATGTTATCACTTTATATACGGTGACCATACGTCCTTTATTTAAGAGGACAGTCCTTTATTTCACTGCTCTGTCCTTTAGGTTTATTTTTTTTTTAAAATGACCATTTTGTCCTTTATTTTGTAGTGTCGATTGTCTTCCGGTAGATATTAAAGTGATATTAGACACAATCAGAGTGAAAAAATTGAAAGAATTTTTTGATGATGTACATATGTATGTATGTAGATGTTCAATATAGAAAACTACTGGGTTGCAGCAAAACGCGATGGGTAACTTTTCTATCAGCTTTGGAGAGAATATTATAACTACTCGGGTCACTAAAATCGTACTTTTTGAAACTGGAAAAAGGTCCCACGATTCTGAAAAACTTTTTTAACGATGTATTTGCTGGGGCATGATTATTTTTTATTCACAGCCAAGCTTCAACATTTCAACAATATATGTATATTAAAGTTAATTGAACGAAAAAATCAAGGGTTTTTAGATTTTAGATAAAAATCCAATACATATTAAAAGATGCAACAAAATCGAGGAAAGCGTTTTGTTCATTTCCAATCGCTGGATGGCAGATGGATGCGAGAAATGCTGGAATGGTATCTGAGAGGATGTGAAAGAAAGCAAGGTAGACCGAGTGGACGATGGTTTGATGAATTGTGAAGAATGTGTGAAGTCAAGTGGATGCTAATTGCTCAAAACATCCCGCACTGCTTAAAAAAGAAGGCATACGACCAATGCGTACTGCCAGTTATGACGTATGGATGTGAAAATTTGATGCTGAATTCAAGAACCACGCTACGTAAGAACTAAGAACCAGTGCACACAGACTAGGATAAAAAGATGTATGCTTGGTGTAACAAGATCGAAAGTGGAATACGTGCAATAGGAAGAACACGACAGATATGGTAAAACACGACGACGTTTAAAAAAACTGTAAAAGTGTAAAACTGAAGTGTAAAAGAGATAAAGTGGCAGTGGGGACACGTAATGTGTGCGGTGTGGAATAACACGTGTAGAGTCAAGTGGATGCAGATTGCTTAAGACGAGCGGGAATGGAAGTGGATTGGAGAGGCCTTTATCCGGCAGTGTATGGATAAACGGATAAAAATGACGACGTTGATGGTATGACTTAAAAAAAACTAAATCATTGTATGAAATTCGTTTTATCTGTAAAGTGCTAATTTTTCATTTGGAAAAAATCTCCATATCGTTATAAAGAAGATATGGTCACTAAAATGCATGTTTTTGCATCAGTATTTGAAAACAAGTGTCGTTTTTGCCCGCCATTTCTATTCATCCGGCTCGTGTCCTTTTATGAATAGAAAATAGTCGACTGGCAATACTCCGTATGTTGTCGTACACGAAATTTTTCAAACAGCGTCATAAGTCATAACAATGGGTCATTAAAAATATTTTATTTCAAACGTATTAAGTAAAACAATAAAATAAAAAAAAACAACTTTTTACGTTGATTTTCTAACATTACTCTATTTTACACTATGTTTGTATGTGTGATGTACTTGCTTGGGCCCCAGTAACGATTTGGGAAACTGTGAGGTTACTGTGGTAAAATTTTGTATATATAAATAACGCAATCAAGTACCGTACGACATTACCTGGATCGTCGAAAGTACCTCTGTAAAGTTTGGTGCCAATTAGACGAACGAGTTTTCAACGGGCTATACTAAATATTAATTAATTAATAGTATCTACTTTTTAAGTGAAAATTTCCTAGAATGTTTTAAAAAATAATTTGTTTCGAGCTTTTCGGGTTTCTACCGTGTATAAAAATAGAATTTATCTATTTATATTTTAGCAAAGTATGAATTAATATTTTTATACACATTGGATATTTTAAGGGCATACGACCAATGCGTACTGCCAGTTATGACGTATGGATGTGAAACGTAGATGCTAAATTCGAGAATGTTACGCAAGATCCAGTGCACACAGAGAAGCATGAAAATATGTAGTATGCTCGGTATTATAACAAGGAGAGATCGAAAGTGGAATGACCAAAGCGGCAGATATGTATTGCGGAACGTGTGAAAAAGTTGGAGTGAACACATAGCGAGAAATGCTGGAATGCGGTATACGAGAGGATGTGAAAGAAAGCATGGTAGACCGAGTGGACGATGGGCCGATGAATTGAGAAGAATGTGTGGAGTAAACTGGATGCAAATTGCTCAATACAGACAGGAATGGAAGAGGATTGGAGGGGCCTTCATCCAGCAGTGGATGGTGAACGGTACGGTATAAAATATGACCGGGTATAAAAAAGAACAAATAAAACTAGGATGGAGTGCTTTTAGAAGAATGAACATAGTTTTAAAATCCAAAATTCCGCTATGCTTAAAAAAAAGAAGGCATACGACAAATGCGTACTGCCAGTTATGACGTATGAATGTGAAACTTGGATGCTACATTCAAGAATGTTATGCAAGATCCAGTGCACATAGAGAAGCATGTAAAGGCGTATGCTTGGTATAACAAGAAGAGATCGTAAGAGGAATTACCAATGTGGCAGATGTTGCGGAACGTGTGAAAAAAGTGGAGTGTACACACATCGAGAAATACTGGAATGGTATCCGAGAGGGTGTGAAAGAAAGCATGGTAGACCGAGTGGACGATGGGCTGATGAATTGAGAAGAATGTATGGAGTAAACTGAATGCAGATTGCTCAAGACAGCCAATAATGGAAAAGGATTGAAGGGGCCTTCATCCAGCAATGGCTGGCGAACGGCTGAAAATGATGATGTTGAGACATTTTAAGATGCGATTTCTCTTACGTTTTAGTCGAGGTGAATTTGATTTTCGCGAACTTCCATTAGACGATTTGCTCATTTAAACACAGCATCAAAAGAACAAAGGCCTCTCAAGGACGAGAAAACGCTGAGAATGTCAGATGATGGACGTCCAACGAACAGATAGGACACGACTGAAAGCCTGAAACTACATATCTTATACGTGTATAAATGTATTAAGACGTACACATATGTTACGTACGTATTATACACGATACGCCGACACAATGTTTGAGCATCCGTTTCTAATTGAATCTCGCAAAAAAGGAAAAACAAGAAAATTGTATGTAGTATTTTTTTCACAAGCGTTACATTTGCTCGCGAATTATTAGATTGTCTGTTAGATCGCGTTATTTTGTTCCCTTTTCGTTTTGATTTTTCTGTTTGGCGGAAAATGTATGCGGGTAGGAAAATCGAGACTGATTTGCGCGTGCGAAATTACCGCAAACCGTTGCGTCGAAACGTGACGTTGAAAATAAATTTACATTGCTACTACGTATTCCGTGTATGCATACATATGTATGTACACACATACATACATAGATACGTTATGCATTTATGACAAAACTTTAGAAATGCGACGTTGGTTCCAGATAATGTTCCAGACGAACAATAATCGTGTACTATTTGTCGTAATGACGCAATTATTATGCAATCGTTGGGAACTGAACGTTTAAAATAAGGATAGATGACTCATTCGAAGGACACGTGTAACTTAGAATAATATTGCCTCGCAATTTCTACGTAATAATTCGTTCATTTTCCGCTTTGCATTTATTTTCCCGTAAAAGGTCAAATTTTCGGTCTTGAGGGTCAATATTACACTGAGCAACAAAAAAAACAAAAATCCCAGAGCGGAGATTAGTCAATCTTTACTAAGTTTGACCCACTGAATTCGAATCCGAATGATTTTTGTTAATATGCTCTTGTTTATGAGATATTCGCGATTTAAAAAATGTAAAAAATATCCAATTTTTTTGGCTTTTGCGGTCTATAACTCAAAATATAGCATCGCTGTGCTCAAAGTGAGTATCAATAGTAAAATATATTTTTTATAAAATAATAAAATATATATATTTAGTTTAAAATCATTTGCCGCTCGAATTAGTACGTAAAGATAAAATAAAAAAATATTAAGATAGAAAACCAATCCAATAAACTCGTCCAAATAAAAACGTCAAATAAACGTCAAATAGGAAGGGAAAAAAACATGTAAAAAATAATATATTTTTGACTTTAAAAATTCGCTAGATAATTAATTATAAGTATTTTAAAGTAATAAAAAATATCTGACTATTGATTTCAATACTCACTTTGAGCACAGCGATACTATATTTTGAGTTATAGACCGCAAAGGCCAAAAAAATGGATATATTTTAAATCGCGAATATCTCATAAACGAGAGCATATCAACAAAAATCATTATCGTATTCGAATTCAGTGGATTGACTAAACTCCGCTCTGGGTTTTAAAAAACGTGATTTTTATGTTGCTCAGTGTTATTAGTGCGTTCGTTGGTTCGTATGCACAATACGGAGTGGGCAAAAAAAAAAAGTTATAGAACAAAAGAGGATTTGTATGTTGGTATTTATATTTAAGTTAGATCATAATATGATACCATCATATTTTAGTAAATTTATTGTGAGAGGAATGTGAATATAATTTAAGGAATAAAAATAATTTAATTATAAAAAATGTTAGAATAATAGTGTTTTGGAATATAATAATAGACTGCCGGATGGAATTAGAAATTCTAAAACTATTGATAAATTCCTGACAGTCTTAAAAAAACATATCTGTATATGTAGGTGCCTAGTTAAGGATTATGTAATTAGCTTTAGCTACTATATTATATAAATAAAATCCGACTATACACTATTACGTTGATTGTCACATTTGCTGTGAATAAAAAATTAAATGCACAGCTTCGTGGATAGCTTTCATTATAATCATAAACACTTACGCTTGCTCTATATTAATTGTAGAAATACTGTAACGAAATGGTGTTTTGAACGCAACATATCAAAGTCAGTACCTATTTCAATCACAAAATCACTTTCCAATTATAAAACTCAGCACGTTGTTACAGTAATAGTTAAATACACAAGGGCTCACACACGCACTAACCGCAACACGCGTGATGTGATTGCGTAACGTTACTATGAATTGGCACGTGTCGTGGGATGTTGCAAGTGTGTATCTACACCATACAAAACCACAGAAATTGGTGCGTTTATGATTTCGTCAGGTGACGCGTGTGGTAAGTGTGTGTGAGCCCTAATCCTTTTGAAATAAATGAACAAATCCATACCGAAATCAATTTTTCGCCGCGTTCAAAGTAAATACAGAATATTTTATTCACAAAAATTCACACAAAAACACTGATAGTACTTTCAGTGTTAATCTAAAAACAATCAATGTATGTACATACATATGTATGTATATGTACATGTGGAAACAAAAATGTCCGTTTAACCTAAAATTGCATCCGTCGCTTATGTATGTATGTATGTATGTCTTATCGCAATCAAATACAATATTTACATCCATTGAATCGTAGAAAATATGTATGCATAGCTTGGCGTCCATTAGTCAAATGGTAGCGGAATGTTTGAGGTGCAAACAGACTCAAAAACAACTTTTCAAAAAGACTGACCGTACTCTCAGTGCGACTAATGTAAAAAAAAATCACACATTTCACGGGTGAAACTACTCTTTTTTGATTTATTTTATAGCTCCTGAAGAAGTGACCATGTGATAAAATTTTGTTCCGACTTGTTCTGACAATGCGGAACCACTGAAGAGCATATTTCCCAAAACAAGTCGATGAGTATAACGTCAAATAAAGATGTATGGATCACATTATTTAATACACATTTGAAGCAGATCACTAAACTCAACATCATCATCATTTTAAACCGTTCACCGTCCACTGCTGGATGAAGGCCTCTTTAATCCTCTTCCATTCCTGTCTGTCTGAGCATACGCCTTTACATGCTTCTCTATGTGCACTGGATCTTGCATAACATTCTTGAATGTAGCATCCAAGTTTCACATTCATACGTCATAACTGGCAGTACGCATTGGTCGTATTCTTTCTTTTTTTAGCATAGCTGAATGTTGGATTTAAAAACTATGTTCATTCTTCTAAAAGCACTCCAACCTAGTTTTATTTCTTCTTCTTTATATCCGGTCATATTCTATACCGTACCGTTCACCATCCACTGCTGAATGAAGGCCCCTCCAATCCTCTTCCATTCCTGTCTGTATTGAGCAATTTGCATCCAGTTTACTCCACACATTCTTCTCAATTCATCAGCCCATCGTCCACTCGGTCTACCATGCTTTCTTTCACACCCTCTCAGATACCATTCCAGTATTTCTCGCTGTGTGTTCACTCCAACTTTTTCACACGTTCCGCAACATCTGCCACTTTGGCTATTCCTCTTACGATCTCTTCTCGTTATACCAAACATACATATTTCGATGCTTCTCTGTGTGGACTGGATCTTACGTAACAGTATTTAATTCAGCATACACGTTTCACATCCATACATCATAACTGGCAGTACGTATTGGTCGTATGCCTTCTTATTTAGGCATAGCGGGATGTTGGATTTAAAAACTATGTAAGTTCATTCTGTCAAAAGCGCTCCTTCCTAGTTTTATCTTCTTCTTTACATCCAGTCATGTGCACCGATTGTCCTAGGTATAGATAAATAACTATCGACTCTCTCTACAGTATGGCACTGAACTAAACAGTTTTAATAACATATTCGGCCATTCGACATTATCGAATACACACCTGACGCATATCGAACTCGTCGATATATACCTATGTACATATATGTGTAATACACAAAGAGCGTTTCATTGAGACTTTTGTCCTGGCATTAAGTACAGTCCCTGGACATTTTTGCGAATTACGACCACTTGCCTTACGAGTGGTTTGTGCATTTGAAACCTTCAAAAAAAACTTACCATGGTATGTTACGGTTTAATTTTTTTTTGTACGCCCTTCTACATATCGAATTCTATTAATGCACAAAGCTTTTGTGTAAATATTATTCTTAAAAATATTGTAAAACAAAATTTGGGAGGAACAGATTCTCTTCTCTCATTTCTCTTACAAAATTCTTCTGGTGCAGTTCTGTCTTCGTGAAGATTGTTGAGCTTTCGCATTATCAACAAATTTCTTTAATTTTTAACTTTAGGCATCCATATCCATTGAAGGTCCGGGTCTCTTATATTTCGTAGAAGGATCCATAAACAACGCTGTTAAAAGATACTTTTTTTGCCCTCGATACAAGACAAAATTGATAATAGGGTTTGTTTTCACTTCATGCAAGACAAAGCTACCTGTCACACAGCGAAAATTGTTAAAAAAATTATTGCTGACCATAAAATACCTCTTCTTCCCTGGCCAGGCAATTCTCCCGACCTAAACCCCATTGAAAATGTCTGGCATCATTTAAAAACAGAAATAAATAAACTTCCTTGTTCCAATAAATCATCCCTAAAGAAAATATCCTTTTAGTGTGGCAGGGAGACTCTGATTTAAAAACAACAATTGTATCTTGTATCGAGAGCATGCCTAAGAGAGATATTACACTGAGCAACAACACCAACACCAGGTTTTTTTTGAACCTCGACGACCAGATATGTAGATATACAGGTTCAGATGCTGCGTATTACATTATGCGATTCTGAGTTGCATGAAAATTTCTTGGAAGTCAATGTTCGACGAAAAAAACCTTCACCACAAACCCTTTTTCTGAACTTTTTTTTGCATCGTCGTACTCAATTGTCAACGCAACGCAACGTCAACGCAATTGTTTCGAAAACAATGAAATTCAGAAAGAAATACGAGAGGTTGAATTTTATATATTTTCTACGTCTACATAGAGTACCTAGTTTCGTATAGTATTTTTTTTTGTATGAAGATTATGAGATGAGCAGGTAGCTTGGAAGCTTGAAAAGTGGCGCAATGTAATAAGATGCTCGCCACCGCCAAAAAAAATCTGGTGCTCAATGTAATATCGCTCTAATTGTATTGCTCTTTGTATACAAAATAGGGGTGGACCCACTAAATATTAACCCTTCTGCATTTTATTTTTATAATAAACTAAGTAACAAAAAAATTATAAATCTGGTTTTATTTGAGCATCCTAACTATGAAAAATATGGCAATAAATGTCAAATTTGAAAAATTTACAAAGCGGTCGTAATTCGATGTCCGGGGACTGTATGTACATACATACGTGTAAATTACTCCATACAAACCCGTTTCTGTGCGAATATCAACCGTGAACTAAAACCCAACAACGCGGTTGCGGTTATTGGGTTTACATACGTTAGGGTGTTCACTTCGACTCGTGCTCAGAACAACAACACAGAACGAACGAGAGATTTCATGTGTCAATTTAACCCGCATACGACCGACATGGGTCCAATATTACACACGAGTATGTAAATCCGGGTTACCGGCCTTTTTAAAATAAATAAAGTGAAAGCAGTAGTGGATAGAAAGAAAGCGGCGAAAGGTCTACCGCTGGTATGTCACTTTTGCGTATCGTGTGATTCGGTTTGGTTCTGTGTAATTTAATATAAGTTATAATATAATACAGATATGCAAAACTTAGTCACAGTAGATAATTATTATGGTTATTTATGCCAAGGACAATTGTAAAAAAGAAGGAATGAAAATAGGATGGGGCGCTTTCGGAAGAATGAACATAGTTATTAAATCCAACATTCCGCTATGCCTAAATAAGAAGGCATACGACCAATACGTACTGCCAGTTATGCTGTATGGATGTGAAACGTGGATGCTGAATTAAATACTGTTACGTAAGATCCAGTCCACACAGAGAAGCATTGAAATATGTATGCTTGGTATAACGAGAAGAGATCGTAAGAGGAATAGCCAAAGTGGCAGATGTTGCGGAACGTGTGAAAAAGTTGGAGTGAGCACACAGCGAGAAATACTGAAATGGTATCCGAGAGGGTGTGAAAGAAAGCATGGTAGACCGAGTGGACGATGAGCTGATGAATTGAGAAGAATGTGTGGAGTAAACTGGATGCAAATCGCTCAATACAGACAGGAATGGAAGAGGATTGGCGGGGCCTTCATTCAGCAGTGGATGGTGAACGGTACGGTATAGAATATGACCGGATATAAAGAAGAAGAAATAAAACTAGGATGGAGTGCTTTTAGAAGAATGAACATAGTTTTTAAATCCAACATTCAGCTATGCTTAAAAAAGAAAGCATACGACCAATGCGTACTGCCAGTTATGACGTATGAATGTGAAACTTGGATGCTAAATTCAAGAATGTTTTGCAAGATCCAGTGCACACAGAGAAGCATGTAAAGGCGTATGCTTGGTATAACAAGATGATATACAAGCAAAGTAGACCGAGTGGAGGATGGGCTGATGAATTGAGAAGAATGTGTGGAGTCAACTGGATGCAGATTGCTCAAGACATCCCGCAATGCTTAAAAAAGAAGGCGTACGACCAATGCAATTGCTAGTTATGACGTATGGATGTGAAACGTGGATGCTGAATTCAAGAATGTTGCGCAAGATCCAGTGCACATAGAGAAGCATGGAATAACAAGAAGAGATCGCAAGAGGAATACATTGGTGAGAAGCATGACCGAAGTTGTAGATATAGCGGAACGTGTGAAAAAGTTTAAGTGGATACACACAGCGAGAAGAATGGATGGCAGGTGGACGCGAGAAATACTGGAATAGTATTCGAGAGGATGTGAAAGAAAGCAATGTAGGCCGAGTGGACGATTGGCTGATGAATTGATAAGAATGTGCGGAGTCGAGTAGATGCAGATTGGTCAAAACAGACGGAAATGGAAGTGGATCGGAGAGGCCTTCATCCAGCAGGGGATGGTGAACGGCTGAAAATGATGATGACACGATATATGTATGTATGCACAGTGTTACTTAGTGTGCTCGATTTGGTTTTGGTTTGACCTTGACCGGTGTTGTTGACGCGTTTTTGACTGGACCGCTCTGCTTTACCCCGGGCTATTTAATTTTAAGTGTTTTAAACACTTTGAATAAATTAAATAAAGTCGTACTATCGAACGGAAAATGAAGACGTATCTACATACTATACCTTATGTACATACTATTACTTGTTTGCAAAGCGCCTATTCAAATGTATTTTATGTTTAAAACGATGTATTTTAAAAGTCTCCATTTGTTTGTAGTGATTAATTTTAAGTAAAGTAAAGTATTGACTGGTCTAGAACCTTTGAATTCCAGCTTCGCTTATTCTCTTTTCATAAAAAAATCGTACTTTTAGTCGTAATGAAGTTTCCCGGTTAAAGATTTTCTACTGGCTTCTCAAGAGAAAGAAAGGAAAATGAATACGTAATTGATATTAGATATTGCAAAAGTTCGCTTATATTAATTTTCCTTATTATAAATGTGTAAATTAAATGGACAAATAAATTAAATTCTCTTATTAATTGAAAAAATAAATTTATTAAACAGTTTTCTCAACTCAATTCTATCGACACGTCGTTGTATATTGTCGAGTCGAGTTTTGACATGGTGTAAAAATTACGTTTTGGCACGCTTTCGACATATTAAAATTGTTATTAATCACACAGCGAACACGACAGCAACAAAAAACACAGCATAATCCGGATCCGTAGATAATCCGAACGAGCGATGAGAAATGACGTTGTGAAAATATAAAAAAAATAGCATAGAAGTGCACTCAGTTGAAAATCTTTATCCACAATGTATTTTTATACGATTTATAGAGGATAGAGAATAGATTACACTTACGGGATACCGGAAAGAGAAGTTCAACAATGATAATTCACATCAATTTGTCCAATGATTAACCTCAATCACTATCATCAATTAATTAATCAATCGTCTCGGTGGAAATGACAATTTTGCAATTTCCTATGTCCACTGTTACATTGTCTTCCATCGCACGTATGAAAAATTTTATTAGCATTAAAACCGCACTAACTTTCGTAAGTGGTTTTACAATTATCGTTTTTCTTCGCATTCATCTGCATTCGGGGCTATTTTTTTTTTGTATATTTACAACCACCCCTTTAAACGATCGTAAATTTGGACAATTAGTCTCGAAATGTCTCTTATTACGTCCAAAGAATGGTAATTCGTTCCGGGCAATAAAGTTGAGTTTAATTTCTTAGCCATTCGAAAAGAAAGAAAATATTGCACAATTAAGCGCAGTTAAAATTCAATTGAACAATTTTGTTTTATATTATATCTACGAGTGTATATAATAAATCTATTAAAAAAATACATACACAGTTCATTGTATTATATAATGGTTCGTATAATGAAAATTTTTGCATCCAATTGACAATTGTCAATTGGATGTCAATCATCAATCATGTCAATCATAGATGTCAATCAATATCAAATAATTATTTGATATTGGTTATTTGTATAGAAAAATCTTATACAGTTTTACCATCTTTGCAATACGAACTGTTTACCATTCTCAAATTGTGTAAAATGATTACATATGTGTATAGAAAACGTTTTATATGTATGAATAAAACGCTATTGAAAATATTTTCAATCAAATATACGTGACGTCTACAGTGAAGCGAAAATCAATCAAAATTAATCAAATCTGATAAAATTTTAGAACTTTTCAATGCCAACAAAATGCATCGAACGTTTATAATTTCAGTCTTTCATCAATTTTGAATTGAAATTATCAACAGTTATAGTTTTTGCAGGGGTACTTTCAACAATCCAACGTCGTACTGTCGTACTTATGATTCCAACATGACCATATAAAGGTTTGTTTAAATGTTTCCGAATCACAAAATTATATCGCTGAATCTAATTACTCTGCGGTGATAAAAAACAAAGCATCAAGTTCGCATCGTACCCTTTTTGACATGCTATTTTTGGCAAAAACATAATTATAAACTCTAAAATTAGAGATTCAAAAAAATGTATACAATATAATACCTATGTAAATGAATATTATAAAAAATTTTCATACAAATTTTTCTTTTGTTAGCTTATCCCACATGCGTAGTATAGAAATATACATAGAACCAAATGTAAAGATAATTGACTCTTAAACAAATTACTCTAATTTTGGCATCTGTTTGCCAAAAACAACGATATCATTAGATAATATACAGTTTATTGAAAACGATTTCACTTCCCAACCTGCAGAGAATTTTCAGGTGAAAGAGTTCAAATTATATATATAATAGCCGAAATCCGTCTGTCTGTCTGTCTGCTGATAACGCTCGCTGAGGAAAAATAATTAAAAAACTAGAAAGAGTGGGGGATCGAACCCAGGACCCCAGGCTCGAGAGGAGTCACACTAATGCTATCCACTATCGCCCTTGGCCAATTTAGACCTTTTTTTTTCAAACATTACCTACAAAAGGGATCGTGACTGCTAATAATACATAGATGACGCTATAAAAACTATTTTTTTTGTTTTTTTGATTATAAATTATAAATTATAACTTACAAATAATTATTACATATATAAATAGTAAGGTATAAAAACAAATTATCGACCTGGTTATTGATTAAACTATCGAAATTATCGGTACCGTTGGATCAATTAGTGGGGACATAGACGGCGCTATAAAAACTATTATTTCTTTTTTTTTTTTGATTTTTACAAAATCACTTACAAAATTATAATTATTATATATATAATAATTAATAATTATAATATAAATAGTAAAGTAAAAAAAAATCGATACTACGGGATTGCTATAATACATAGATGGTGTTATAAATTTTTTTTTTTTTTGTCACTTACAACCGTGCGATCAATTAGTGGGGATCTCTATTAAAAAAGCGCTTTACGTAATTTAAAATTCAGCGGGCGTTGATATTCAACGGGCTTACACTAGTAATTTATAATTTGCAAACGAAAATGTACAGGACTAACGCCGATACATTCATATCGTGCGAGATACACGCTCGTTTGTATTAAGGCGCTCACACACCTGAGCGAAATCGCTGCGTCCAACTTTCCTCGTCCCATTCGCATTGGTTGCAAATCGACGACGATAGAGGGCGTCAGTTTGGCGCAGCGATTTCGCTAAGGTGTGTGAGCGCCTTCCGACTCGTAAGCGTTGCGACACATCAGCGCGAAATATTTCAATTAAAAACTAAGATACAGGGTGTGCAAAATGTATAATAATGATTCACTGACCGTGTTTTGTCTCCTGCTGCCCCTGAGGCTGAGTCTGGACTTCCAGTCCCTGCGTCTGGTTGGACTGTCCGAGCTGTACGACCTGATTATGTTCGCTTGAGACATGTCGACGACACTGATTTAATTAAATGGAACTAGCGTATCATTATCGCGCACAGTTGCACTTTAATCAACAATAAGAATAAACATATAATTTATCTGATTTAGTAATAATTTCGCATAATATCACATTGGTGGTCCGTAGGTGGAGCCATTTGCGCGACCGCCATCTTAAGCGTGTCGCTTTACATTCGACAGTCCAAAATGTCGTCCTTTAGCGCCTCGTCCTTATAGTCTTTCATTTTTATATTCAAAAGTCAAATCTGAATTGAAATTAATACAAAAAAGGAAAATAAAAAAATAATAAACGATCCTTTTTTTTTTTTGTCTGTTTTTTTTTTTTTTTTAATTGTATTGTTCGTTTCGGTTGTGGTTCAGTTCAGACATGCTCGTTCAAATTATGCACTTGTTTTGAGTTAAACGTTTTCTTCTTCCTTCTATATATAACAAAATAAAATAAAATGAATAAATTGGCCAGAGTATGTACATAGAAGTGACCCAATAATTGTACATACATATGTACATACGTCACAATCGAGTGTGAAATACCCGCATTGAATAAAACGTCAAGTTCCGAAGAACAATCTGATTTTTTTTTTTATAACGTGGTATTTCTCAAACTTTAGTTTTCGCAAAGCTTAGTACATTTTGCACTTTACCATCGTATAAAATTCCCACGCATTTTATACAATGCGAAGCTTCACACTCTGCCCATGTAAATAAAATGCATTTAAATTCTGACGTAGTCATTTTAATTATTATCGCCCACGATGAAACGATATCTCGTATACTAAAATTTTAACGAATATGAGTTAATGGTACATTCGGTTTCCTCGTCCGTGTATTTTAACCCTCAACCCTTTCAGGTCGGGGTCGTAGGTTATCAATGTATAATTTCACGTCTTTAAAATACGCATCAAGCAGAATTTCGTAAACGAAAAAAGATTTTCAACTTAAAAAGGCATGATAATTTTTACTTTACTTCGATACATAATTGTACATAATTCGACCTCAAGATTTTGACTGATTTATATCGTGTACCTTACCCAGATCACGTTTTCACGACTTTTGGAAAATGTCTGTATGTCTGTGTGTCTCAAAATTCGTTTATCTTATTACACTGAAACTTTTCTTTTTTTTTTGTGACGTAGTATACGAGATATTGTTTCGTCACGATTGGTGTTATATTTATATCGAGTGTTAAATTTAGTTGTAAGAACGTGGCGTTCGTGTCATTGTAATAAATGTGTGACGCGTTTTCGCGCATCGGATCGTATGCAGAATATAATCGAAAAAAAAACACGCTCAAGGAAATATTTCAATCGAGAAAGATAACGTTCACGTATCAAAGTTAATACATTCGTATAAATGTACGTTTTGTTTAATAAACGACATTCAAAACGAAATCAAAATATGCTTCGAATTGGTTTTGACGAGCCGTTTGATCGTTGGCTCGAATGGAAATTCGATTGATCATTGTCTAAAAGCGTTTGAAGGGCGCTTCAATATACGTATGTATGTATGTACATAATATGTACTTAAACCTTTTCCGTAACCGTTCGTTTGTCAGACGTGCAGTGACAATCTAAAACAGTGATTAATTTTTATCGAAATCGTTTCATTCGAGCGGTACACACAAAACTGATTAGTTCAATGTTTCATATCGTACAATAGTGACTTAATTGGAAAGTAAGCGTGTCGCACTTGAAGTTCAAAAATAAGACCAATTTATATACATATGTATATACGGGGGAGAGACTTACAAATGGGAAATTTCGTGTTTGAATCGAAAAGTCGCGTGTTGTTCGCTCGACAAATTCTCAAGATTCACCGTTTGGTTCACACACACACACCTAGTCGACAGTCACATATTAATTATTGATCGAAAAACAATTTGGCAGAGCGAGTAAAGAGTGCGGGCGTATCGTGGGCAGGGGCGCTCAACCCTCGCATGTTTGCGAATCCGAGCCAGAACGACGACTGAGCAAATATTAATTCGCGAAAGTGCGCGAGGCCTGTGTTTGTTACAAAAGCGGCGACGTACACAACTTTGCAATAACCCTGTACAAAATTAGAGCCAATGGCGTCTTGACACTCCTACCATACATACAGGGTGTGTGTGTGTGTGTATGTGGAAAAACAATTATATAATTTATAAAGCCGGGTGGATAGATCAGTCGTTAAGCGGATATTACGGCGCGCGCAAAGCTGGTAGTGAGTAGCTAATAAACCTATTACGCGTGTTAAGTTTACTCGCCAGTGGCGCCGTCATCAACTTGTGACTTGTCAACGTGACGACACGTGTTTTGCGCCTACCGTCAAAGTGCCCGCTGAATTTTCAATATCGTAAATCGTATCATGTCCATTGAAGTGTGTGTTGTTAGTTGAAAATGTAACGCTTAACCTCAAACTGTCAATGAAGTGGCGTCACACGAGCCAGCTAGTGCGAGCAAAGTTCAAACATTCGAACTTCACTCGCGCGGCCGAAAAAGCAAGTTAATTATGCTAGTTACACGCGGCTATTTACCAGCGACCGGCAAACCAGCGAGATCGTAGCGAGTAATACTATCCCCGCGTGTAATACCCCCATAATAAGAGTGTCTTTGGCGAAAATTTTTTTATTTAATCTAATAAATTTACATTTAAATTTTAATTCTATTAATTTAATCTATTAAAATTATATTTATTGTTATTAATTGTTTAACCGCAATTGCTGGCACAATTTTTATTAATACTAATATAAATTAAACTAATTTTAAATTTCTACACAGCCATTCTATGTATTCTAAATTAAATTACTACATTAAATATATATCTCGACCTTAATATATCGTCGTTGACAAGGTCTGGATGTTACTTAATCCAGATCGGTCGTTTGCTGTTTGAATTTTCTAACTGCGTAAAGGCGCTCGCACACCTCTGCGAATTCGCATTCGCCTAGCGAAGAAAACGCGCGAATATCGCGCGTTTGACATGGCGGGGAGTTGTATCGCATACCCGCAATAGGCGCTGCCTACACCACTACGGATTTCCTATCGGAAAACGCAACGGAATTTGTTGAACACTAGTTTTTCGGTGATTCGCTCAATTTCGATGACGTTTGTGGAAAAGCTATTGGAGATCTGATTTAATAGGTTATGTCAGAGCCAACGGAATGTACATATAGTCTCAAATATACAAATGTGTGTGGTTTAATATTGCGATAATTTACAGGTGTATATGTTTGTTACATACGTTTTTGTTTCATATAATCCTTTTATCCCTCATAACATAAATTGCAAAGATCTTGAAAAATTCGTGCTCTCTGAAGCCATCAAGTGAATAAGTAATAAAAACGTGAACGCGAGTCCTTCGAAACAATGTTGAAGATTTAAAAGCTTTGGAATTTTCCTTTTATGGTATTCACGGGATCCGTTTGTCACATAGAGAGATGGAAAGCCCCCGTGGGACTAAACCTTAAACAGTTGACACGATTTATTAATAAATCAACAAGAATAGAATAATTATAAAGTTCTGACAGATGTTAAAATTCACACAAACATATGTACATACGATCACTATGTTAATATTTTTAATTATTGTTCGAAGTTCGTGAGACTATTTTGCAATTTTAATACCACACGCGAAACGAATCAGATATTTAATTGAGGTCGCTGCACGCCTATCAATCAATATCGAAATCAATCACTCATTTAATTTGTCACAAATTCAATTACAATTCAATACGAGCTGATTTTCATCATTTCGAATTTTGACGGTTCTGTTTTACAGCATTGCCCATTGGAGTTTCAATTATACGTTTGCGATTTGCAATGCATGGAATGTACATATGTTGACTTTTGGTTATATTTTGCGTATTTTAAATGATTGCTCTAATTAGAGGGAAGGTATCGATTTGCAATTCCGCGAAAAGCGAAAAGATTTTCACTCGGCGAAAAAATTTAAGGAGATTTTCGCGTTGAAGTTTTAGACACTCGTCCGGGAAATGAACGAAATGAATGGGTTAATAAAGCCCTCCTAATAGGCAGCGAAAGAAAAAGACCACTGAGGGGTAAATGTGCGAAGTGGAATTCATCTGTGGGGGTGAAAAAAATAGAGAAAGGGAAGGTCGATGAAAGAATGCTGAGAGAAGAAAAAGAAATCGATCTAGGGGAAGATGAGGGTGGGTGAAAACATCCCGTCAAAAGAGACGATTTCTGATTTGAATTCATACAAAAAATAAATTTCTTGAAAAATATCTATTGTATGGCGAGGCCGTACCTAATTAATTCGGAATTTTCGACTAGCTATAGAAATTGATTTAAATATTCGTATAAAATGAATTTCATGTACACATTTGTGACAAATTCGCTTCATACATACAAAGCTTACATTCATACATCACAACTAAAAAAAAAAAAAAAACAGTTTCAATGGCTAATACCAAAATGTATCATTATAAAATTTTGCATAAATCGAGACAGATACATAAATTTTCACAATCATAAACTTGTCTAAAGGCACACCGCTACGAAATCGCGTATGAAAACCTAGCGCGGCAAACCTAGCGAATTTCGCAAGTCTACCGACCTGCACAATCGTCGGTTTCTGTCACTCTGACATAAGCTATCAAACTACCATCTGTCACCTAGCATTTTCATGTCAGAGTTATTTACATACAACTTTTCCACAAACGTCATCGAATTTGGCGGAAATCCTCCTTGGTGTAGACGCGTATTCAGTTATTTTACTCCCTCATTAATGCCACACACGCGCATCTAACATTATTTATTGCGAATTTGTTTCAATTCTATTAATAATCAATTGTTTTTGCACTACTTTACGTAATATATCTATTATAACAGCTAAGAAATATATAATGGATCTATATAATGGCCTCCGCTACCCCCTACGCCTAAAGTTTTCACCGCGTGGTTATGTCCGAATACTAAGCGGTTAAAGCCAACTTTGCTGTCGCGCGCTCTGTTTGGCTTATTAACTGAATAAATCGCGGCTATGCGATACAACTCCCCACCATACCACCCTTGAGATTTTCCTATCTATTTTCCTACCTTTTCGCAGCGGTGTGCGAGAGCCTTAACCTCGCTTTCTCAGATTGTCGATTTTCAACATTTGACCTTTTTAAAATCGACCTCGAGACTTGTACAATATGTTATTTTAATGTAAGGAATGATTGGAAAGGTCGTTTCAATGTACGCATATAATAAAATCATACGAACACACGCTTGAAATTGATCGCTATCGAATTCCACAAATTAAAATGTTTTCAGATTATTTTCAGTAAGAATAATGATTTGAATTAAATTACATTCGATTTTAATGCCAATTAAGGTATGCAAATGAGTACGCTTCCATTTGAAAGTTGAAAAGTTTATAGCTCGGTAACAGTCAGTTTCGGAATCAATGTTTATTAAACTCGTTTTGATTGCACTGATGCATTCTATTTTCGTTTACAATATGGTGTACGTATTATGTATTTTACTGTATAAAGGCTCCCGCACACCGCTACGAAATCGCGTATGAAAACCTAGCGCGGCAAACCTAGCGAATTTCGCAAGTCTACCGACCTGCACAATCGTCGGTTTCTGTCACTCTGACATAAACTATCAAACTAGCATCTGTCACCTCGCATTCGGAACGTTTGTATTTCCAAGTCAGAGTTATTTACTTACAACTCAAATCAACTCAAGTCAGGGACTCGAGTTAATTACATACAACTTTTCCACAAACGTCATCGAATTCGGCGGAAATCCTCCTTAAGACGCGTATTCAGTATTCATGCGTTAATGTTACACACGCGCATCTAACATTATTGATTGAGAATTTGTTTTCGATTGATAATTTGTTTTGCACTTTACGTAATATATCTATTATAACAGCTAAAAAATATATAATGGACGTATATAATCGGTTCTGCCACCCCCTACGCCCGTTTCAAGGCAAACTAAAGTTTTCACCGCGTGGTTATGTCCGAATACTAAGCGGTTAAAGCCAACTTTTGAATGTCGCGCGCCTGCGCTCTGTTTGGCTTATTAACTGAATAAATCGCGGCTATGCGATACAACTCCCCACCATACCACCCTTGAGATTTTCCTATCTATTTTCCTACCTTTTCGCAGCGGTGTGCGAGAGCCTTAACCTCGCTTTCTCAGATTGTCGATTTTCAACATTTGACCTTTAAAATCGACCTCGAGACTTGTACAATATGTTATTTTAATGTAAGGAATGATTGGAAAGTTCGTTTCGTAATACGCATATAATAAAATCATACGAACACACGCTTGAAATATCGCTATCAGATTCCACAAATTAAAATGTTTTCAGATTATTTTCAGTAAGAATAATGATTTGAATTAAATTACATTCGATTTTAATGCCAATTAAGGTATGCAAATGAGTACGCTTCCATTTGAAAGTTGAAAAGTTTATAGCTCGGTAACAGTCAGTTTCGGAATCAATGTTTATTAAACTCGTTTTGATTGCACTGATGCATTCTATTTTCGTTTACAATATGGTGTACGTATTATGTATTTTACTGTATAAAGGCTCCCGCACACCGCTACGAAATCGCGTATGAAAACCTAGCGCGGCAAACCTAGCGAATTTCGCAAGTCTACCGACCTGCACAATCGTCGGTTTCTGTCACTCTGACATTATCAAACTAGCATCTGTCACCTCGCATTCGGACGTTTGTATTTCCAAGTCAGAGTTATTTACTTACAACTCAAATCAACTCAAGTCAGGGACTCGAGTTAATTACATACAACTTTTCCACAAACGTCATCGAATTCGGCGGAAATCCTCCTTGGCGTAGACGCGTATTCAGTATTCATGCGTTAATGTTACACGCGCATCTAACATTATTGATTGAGAATTTGTTTTCGATTGATAATCAATTTTTTTTTGCACTACTTTGCGTAATATATCTATTATAACAGCTAAAATATATATAATGGACGTATATAATCGGTTCTGCCACCTACGCCCGTTTCAAGGCAAACTAAAGTTTTCACCGCGTGGTTATGTCCGAATACTAAGCGGTTAAAACCAACTTTGCTGTCGCGCGCTCCGTTTGGCTTATTAACTGAATAAATCGCGGCTATGCGATACAACTCCCATACCACCCTTGAGATTTTCCTATCTATTTTCCTACCTTTTCGCAGCGGTGTGCGAGAGCCTTAACCTCGCTTTCTCAGATTGTCGATTTTCAACATTTGACCTTTTAAAATCGACCTCGAGACTTGTACAATATGTTATTTTAATGTAAGGAATGATTGGAAAGTTCGTTTCAATACGCATATAATAAAATCATACGAACACACGCTTGAAATTGATCGCTATCGAATTCCACAAATTAAAATGTTTTCAGATTATTTTCAGTAAGAATAATGATTTGAATTAAATTACATTCGATTTTAATGCCAATTAAGGTATGCAAATGAGTACGCTTCCATTTGAAAGTTGAAAAGTTTATAGCTCGGTAACAGTCGGTTTCGGAATCAATGTTTATTAAACTCGTTTTGATTGCACTGATGCATTCTATTTTTCGTTTACAATATGGTGTACGTATTATGTATTTTACTGTATAAAGGCTCCCGCACACCGCTACGAAATCGCGTATGAAAACCTATAGCAATTTCGCAAGTCTACCGACCTGCACAATCGTCGGTTTCTGTCATTGACATAAACTATCAAACTAACTGTCACCTCGCATTCGGAACGTTTGTATTTCCAAGTCAGAGTTATTTACTTACAACTCAAATCAACTCAAGTCAGGGACTCGAGTTAATTACATACAACTTTTCCACAAACGTCATCGAATTCGGCGGAAATCCTCCTTGGCGTAGACGCGTATTCAGTATTCATGCGTTAATGTTACACACGCGCATCTAACATTATTGATTGAGAATTTGTTTTCGATTGATAATCAATTGTTTTTGCACTACTTTGCGTAATATATCTATTATAACAGCTAAAAAATATATAATGGACGTATATAATCGGTTCTGCCACCCCCTACGCCCGTTTCAAGGCAAACTAAAGTTTTCACCGCGTGGTTATGTCCGAATATTTAGCGGTTAAAGCCAACTTTGCTGTCGCGCGCTCTGTTTGGCTTATTAACTGAATAAATCGCGACTATGCGATACAACTCCCGACCATACCACCCCTGAAATTTTCCTATCTATTTTCCTACCTGTTCCCAGAGGTGTGCGGGCCTTTATACTTAGATTACGCCTAGTTATACGTTTGCAGAATTTAAATTGTAAATTGTGAAAAAAAAAAAGTGACGTAATATTTTCATACAATTTAAGCGACTTTTCCGGAACAATCGTAGTCCACTCGCTCTCAAAGAGCACGTGGATTAATTAATTAACGTCCCGGCTAATAATTTTTGCACAAAACGATTGAAACGAATTAATGGATTCGCATTTTAAAACATAATTTCTATAAACGGATTTGTGTGTATATTGCGCGCGCACACGCTTTTATTTGGCGCAATACGCAGACTTAATTAAAAAATTAAGAGCATTAATCTCGCCCCGTTATATTTTGAGACGATTTATGAATTCAACTTGGATTCAACCGGATTTTGCGGCAATTTTGTGCGTCTGACCAAATATAAGAAAGCGCACAGAGGGAGGGAAAAAAAACCCGATGTAGACGAATTTACACGGAATAAAGGAATAAATCCACGCGGCGGACGAAAACAGAATCGAGAATAAGTACTGGGATTTATTATATCGCGAAAAAATAATATTAAACAAAAAAAAAACGAAGTAATTCGATAAAAATTCGCGATTGATTTTCTGCGTGTGGAATAAGATGAAAGTTAACTCGACTGAAAAATTTCCTTCTACGAATTTCAGCCAAATGTCTACACGGTTGCGTTGTCTCTTCGATTAATTATTATTTCACTCGCAACTAATCCAATTTTCATTAAAGAAAATCCCCACACGTAGCCGAATGCTGTCGTTCAATCTGAAACAAAAAAAAATAACGGTTATTCACATCTAAATATATATTACATAGAGTGTGAGTGAATTAGCTCAATACAAAACAGGTTTATATAATATATTATATAAATCACATACGTATATGTACATATCAAATTACTATCAAGTGCGTAGTTGATAGGTGAATATGACTGGATGTAAAGAAGAAGGAATGAAACTAGGATGGAGCACTTTGGAAGAATGAACGTTGTTTTTAAATCCAACATTCCGCTATGCTTAAAAAATTAGGCATACGGATCAATGCGTACACTTCAGTTATGATGTATGGATGTGAAAATTAAACGCTAAATTCAAGATCCAGTGCACAAAGAGAAGCATGGAAAGATGTCTGCTTGGTATAACAAGAAGAGATCGTAAGACGAATACATGAGTAAGAAGTATGACCAAATTGGCAGATATAGCGGAACGTGTGAAAAAGTTGAAGTGGACACATAGCGAGAAGAATGGACGGCAGATGAACGCGATAAATACTGGAATGGTATCCGAGAGGATGTGAAAGTAAGCAAGATAGACCGAGTGGACGATGGGCTGATGAATTGAGAAGAATGTGTTGAGTTAACTGGATGCAGATTGCTCAAGACATCCCGCAATGCCTAAAAAATAAGGCGACCAATACGGTACTGCCAATTATGACGTATGGATGTTAAATTCAAGAATGTTTCGTAAGATCTAGTGCAAACGGGGAAGCATGGAAATATGTATGCTCGGTATAACAAGACGTGATCGCAAGAGGAATACATGGGTAAGAAGCATGACCAAAGTGGCAGATATAGCGGAACGTGTGAAAAAGTTGAAGTGGACACATAGCGCGAGGAATGGATGGCAGATGGACGCGATAAATACTGGAATGGTATCTGAGAGGATGTGAAAGTAAGCAAGGTAGACCGAGTGGACGATGGGCTGATGAATTAAGAAGAATGGAGTCAACTGGATGCAGATTGCTCAAGCCATCCCGCAATGCTTAAAATATAAGGCATACGACCAATACGTACTGGCAATTATGACGTATGGATGTTAAATTCAAGAATTTTATGCAAGGTCCAGTGCACACAGAGAAGCATGGAAAGATGTACGCTTGGTATAACGAGAAGAAATCGTAAGAGGAATGCATGGGTAAGAAGCATGACCAAAGTGGCAGATATAACGGAACGTGTGAAAAAGTTGAAGTGGACACACAGCGAGAAGAATGGTGGTGTCAAGTGGATGCAGATTGCTCAAGACAGACAAGAATGGAGGAGGATTGGAGTGGCCTTCATCCAGCAGTGGATGGTGAACGGCTGAAAACGATGATGATACATACATACAAATGTACTGTAAATGCTTTTCGAAAGCTTCAAAGTCACCTGAGACAAATCGCCCCCATCGTATGTTTGAATAGGACCACAGAAGTCGCAACCCTTAAAAGTTATCCGAGGGCTAATCTGTCCTAGGCCATCTATCTACTCAACACAAAGTCAATAAGGTCAAATTTAAAGGGACAAATTTGCGAAACGTTCACAATCGGCGAAAATCGCCACCACGATTCGGCCATCATCGGCGAAAATCAAATTCTATTCATAAACAGGGTGTGACTTTCAGTATAAAAATTACAGGTTTTCCCGCAAAAGTATACACGTATGTACAACGCTTGATTTTATTACGACATCAAAATATTTTCGATAATAATAAATATTCTCATAGAGTGACATTTGACTTACATAATTCATGACTACAATTCATTTATGTATGTACATACATACATACATACATACAGACACGTATATTCTCAATATTTAGCTTATCATATTTATTACATTATAAATACTGAGAAATTGCTTTTGTGGGTAAATGTTAAATTTTGATTTGAAGTACTATGTATGTCGAGTATGTACGATTTCTGTGAATGTTGACTTTGAGAATGATTTATAATGTAAAGTGCGGGTCTCGTTTGACTCATCTCTCGACAGAAACCGTCAAAATAATACCACACACGAGTACGTATAAATTAAACGTTCGAATCGAAAATAATGTCCTCAATAACAAAAAATCAATCGTCCTTGTACCGATACAAATTTTTTTTTGTTCATCCTACACATGTCCTTTACGCGTCCTTGAAGTTTGTCTATTCAAACTCGCATAAACATGTCAAAATGTGCGATAAACTTAACGCAACTTTCTAACATATGTATGTACATACCTACGAGTATACACGAGTGTACAAACCCACAATGGAACACTAGTATTACATACATATGTACATATGTATCTGTTGGAATTTTCACTGGTTTCGACCTCGACGAAGCGACGTTTATCTGTTTCGATCCTGGCCCAAATTTCAGCTGGTTTTTATCGAGATTTAAGATCCAATCTGGGTCAACAGAAACGATAAAAGTCATACATGTGTATATACATACGTACACACAACTATACTATTGACCGGAGGACGCGTATGCGTTTAACTAACTACGAAAAAGTATAAGATATTACATCACGCGTGTTTATTATATCACGTGACGCGCGAAAGACGGTAAATATACGTCGTTTGCAATGCGAAATAGTGAACTAGAACCTTGTGTTATATTGATTTGACATACATACATACATGTTTGACTTTACACCCGTTATTTTCATTGTATTAGTAATTCAGAATGTTACTAGTACTGTGTAGTAGCAACGTTCAAAAAAACACATCAATCTGATGGTTAAATAGGAATTTGTGCGTTCGGTAATCAATGATCGTACTGTGTTTAAAATACTAAACTATGTAGTGTTAGCCCGTTGAATATCAACGGAGCGTTCTCATCACCCGTACTGAAAAATAATATTAAATTTAATAATTGTTGCATAGATGGCGCGTTATAATACAACAACGTAACAATTTAGCAAAGTCGCGAGCCCATTAAGATATTAATATAGTCAAATCGTAGTAGGCCCGTCATCGCCTCCGTTGGATGATAGTGTTAGCACGATTCATTCCAACCTGGTGATCACAGCTTCAAATCCCACTCGCGCGCGGACAGTTCGTGTCTTTTAATCATCTACCTCGGCGAGCGTTATCAGCAGACAGACAGATTTCGGCTATTATATATAAATAATAATGCTTGTCTGATCGTTTAACTGCTTTGAACTCGGTACGATCCTTAAATTTTAATGTAAATAATTTTCGCTTTTAAATAATTTAGTTGTAAATTTATTATTATAAAAGCGAAGTGAAAAAACGTGAGAGACGACTTTTATAAAAAAAACATACTAAGTAATGAATTTCAAGTTTTAACTGTCAAAAGTAGCTAAACGTCAAAAATATTCAAGTAATTTCAAGTGTGAATGTTTAAAATCTTCATCCAACCCTATCTTTCCCTACTTTTTATTTATTTTTTTAAATTACACATAACTCTAGTTCTACACATGATAGCTCTAATTTATGTAGATGTGTATAATTAAAACGTGGATCCTTGATTATTTATTGAAAAAAATGTATATAATACGTATAAAGCTACTATATTCTTTGTGAGATTAATTTTTGTAATAAATGGGAGCTGCTTCTTGTAGCCCCGTCATCGGGGTAAAAGTAACTACGATGGGGTAAATTGTAGCATTGATTTAAATGAAACTAAAGACGTCCTACTATATGTATGTATGTAGTTCTTGACATGGTTCACTTTTCTCTAAAGCGAAAAAGTCAAGCAAAAACAACGAAAAAGAAAAAATCGCTTCGCTTTCGTGCAATTTTCGTCAAAATTTGACTTTGAATAATGCGTTTTACGATTGCCTACGACTGTTATAGGGTTAATAAGAAAGCTTTTCTAGTCTCGTACGTCGAGATAAAATGTAAGCGAACAATGGCGTGTGCCATAAAATATAATCTCCCATCATATATCCTCATCCTTTTGCCATACGCACACACAAACAACCGATGTTGAATCGAGACCGTAAAAACGCACGAACGTAAAACTAAAAAAAAATAAATAAAAACAACATACATACATAATAAACCGAAAACCGATAAAATATGTCTTAAACTAAACGTATTAGTATTAGACGAAATTTAATAAAGAACCGCTGGTAATCTTTAGCTTTATCCGAAAGCGGCAGATAGGTATCGTTCCTACCTTTGGGATTAAAAGTCGGAACTTTTTCAGCAGGTCTGTAGATATCTTTTGACAGAAAGAAGCTCGTTTTCGGAATTTTGTCCGCATTGTACCCGTCAGATAATCCAGCATTACTCTGCCACATTGTTATATTTCGCCGCACTAAGTAAGACACAAAGGACCGTGTCTTCTTCAAAAACAAAAGCTCCGCGTATACATTTTAATTAGCCTATTAAAAACTATCCTTTGAAATTTGATACATTCTCTTTGGTCCGCTTGTAGAATGTCGATACGTGCAAAGTGAGCGCAAAAATGAAACAATCCAACATTAATTTAAGTATTTTTGGTTATTCAACTTGATTTTGTTTTAAAATCAGCTTTCTGGTTTGACTGATGTAGTTGATGTCTGTTGAACCGTCAAAATGCATTATTGAAATAGTATCTTACGATACTGTTAAGTATATTATAGCTGATACAGTACATTATGTATATATATATATATATAAGCTGCCTTAAGGAGGAACACCTCCAGGACCCTCACATGAGGCCCCTCCCAACTAACTAACCGTTGGAGACAGACGGTTGTTCAGTAAAAGCCGGAAAAATATTCAACAGTGTATGTATGTATGTACATATCGATGGGATTGTATGTTCAATTTTTACCAAAATTGAGTTATCATACACAAAACGTCCATCTGCATCAAACGTTCATGTTAAAAAAGTATTGTATGTCCAAATTATTCAAATATATAGTTATAATATGTCCATTTTGTCCATATTTTTCATGTAAAAAAGATGTACATACATACATATGTCACTTACAATATTTTAACACAAAACTGGACATACGATATATGTGCAGTAAAACCCATCGATATATCAATGTTAAATATAATGTATAACACTAAAAAGAAAACTTCAATTGTTGTTGAATGGCTGTAAAATCCGTATCGGTATTGAGCCAAACAACGAAAAGTTTATATTGAACAAAGCGACAATGTCATACACAGAAAAAGCCTGCTACATATGTATGTAGTTTAATAACTTCGCCTATTACACGAGCTAGTTTATCAGCGACCAGCAAACCAGCGAGATGGTGGCGAGTAAACTATCCCTGTGTAATACCCCCCCATAAGCGATGTGATTTTTTTTTATGTATATACATACATACATACATACATATGTACATAGTACTAGACAATAAGTTGGATTATTATATACAGTAGTTTAAGAAATATACTACCGAAAAATACAAAAATATTGGTTTATAATGCAATAATTGTTCGTCCTCATTTTATATATCGTCAAACATTTTTAAATTCAGTAAATTGGGTAATTAAAGATAGGTTTGCAAAAAATTCAAAATAGACCTATGCGGAATATTTTAAATGTAAATAGATTAACTAGTATAATAAATACACATGTTGAATGAATTGAATGTAAAGGAAACCTTAAAAATGTGCATGTTAGTATTATTATTTAATCAGGGGATATATGTATGTACAACCGCAAATACATTTCAAACTACAAAACTTAGGACATTAATAACATTAAACCTTCATAATGGGCATGTTAATATATATTTTCGAGTTAGATAATAATTTATTATCAAGATATTTCAATCAGGGGATATAATATACATAGTCATAATACTATGGGTAAGAATAAATTTAAAATTAATTAGATCTAGGAAAAGTATCTTGTTGAATATAATGGCCTGCCAGAAGTTTTCAGTAATATAAATAAAATTGATTCCTGGCAGCCTTAAAACAGCACCTCTGTACAAGTGCATGTTAGTATATATTTTTAGATTGGAAAATAATTTACTACCAAGATATTTCAATAAGTAATTAATCATCATCATCATTTTCAGCCATTCACCATTCACTGCTGGATGAAGGCCTCTCTAATCCTCTTCCATTCCTGTCTGTCTTGAGCGATCTGCATCCACTTGACTCCACACATTCCTCTCAATTCATCAGTCCATCGTCCACTCGGTCTACCTTACTTTCTTTCACATCCTCTCGGATACCATTCCAGTATTTCTCGTGTCCATCTACCATCCATTCTTCTCGCTAAGTGTCCAGCCCATTGCCACTTCAACTTTTTCACGCGTACTGCTATATCTGCCACTTTGGTCACACTTCTTACCCATGTATTTATTTTGCGATCTCTTCTCGTTATACCGAGCATACGCCTTTACATGCTTCTCTATGTGCACTGGATCTTTCGTAGCATTTTTGAATTTAGCGTCCAAGTTTCACACATCATAACTTGCAGTACACATTGGTCGTATGCCTTCATGTTCATTCTTCCAAAAGCACTCCATCCTAGTTTTATTTCTTCTTCTTTACATCCAGTCATATACACCAACTGCCCTAGGTATAGATAATTTATAAACTATCTCTACAATATGATTATCTACTGTGACTACGTTTTGCGTGCAAAATTCATTAAACAAGGTAATTAATAGGGGAATATAATATAGATAGTCATAATACTGATACTAATAATATAATTTAAAATTTAGTAGATCTAGGAAAAGTGTCTTGTACAGGGGGTGTTATTGAAACAATGGACTGCCAGAAGATTTCAAAAATATAAACAAAATTGATAGCCTCTGTATAAAGTGCCGATAGATAATTAAGTTTATTTTGTAATTATAGCTGATTTAAGTCACTTTTTGTTTGTAAAATTAGCTTCTTAAGCTATAATTGAGTAAATAGATAAAAATTTGTTCGATGTGTCGAAAAATCATCAACAGTCGAAGTACTGTAACAATACATTTCGGCCTTTACATACAAAGGCATCGATGATTAATTTGAAGCAGTTCGAGCGTGTCAACGGAGCCCTTCGAGCCAGCGGCGCTCAACATTTTCAATTTTCGGGATGATTCAAGTCACGAACTATGTATGCACTGACTGCTCCGTGGACGCGCACCGTTGTAAGGGTAAATTTTGACCTTTTGCCTGCGATGCGCCAGTCGAGAGATGACTGAACGGCGATAGGCTATTGATTTTGGCAATGTGCCAAACAGCCACCAGTGAAAATGAAACGACCTTAACCGAGGCATACCACATCTGCACACACCTCGAAACTGGAAAATCCGACCGGGAAAAGCCAACTCGCAAAGGAAAAGCCACCTAGCAGAGGAAAAGCGCTCGCGAATCCATTTTCAAATGAAACATTTTCCACGCTGCGTTACGCCGCCATCAAACCACTCCTATTACATTTCATCAAACGCCTTCGCATTATCCACATTTAATCTAACGATATTGCCGAATGACGTGCGTTCGCATTTTATATAATTCAATTTAAATTCTGCAAACGTAAAACTAGACGTAATCTAGGTATAAAGGCTCCCGCACACCGCTACGAAATCGCGTGTGAAAACCGAGCGCGGCACAACCTAGCGATTTTTGCAAGTCTACCTGTCTCTGTCACTCTGACATAACCTATCAAACTACCATCTGTCACCTCGCATTCGAACGTTTGTATGTATGTATATCACTCACGATTCTCAAGTCAGAGTTATTTACATACAACTTTTCCACAAACGTCATCGAATTCGGCGGAAATCCTCATTGGCGTATTCAGTTATTCTATTCGTGCATTAATGCCACACACGCGTATCTAACATTTTTTATTGCGAATTTGTTTCAATTCTATTGATAACACTGAGCAACAAAAAATCACGTCACGTAATTTAAAATCATTTTCCGCTCGAATTTACGTTTAGATAAAATAAAATAATATTGAGATAGAAAACCAATCCTTATAAATGTGGTGAAATAAAAAAATCTCTAAATAACACGGGAAAAAAATGTGTAAAAAAAATATATGTTTTTGACTTTAAAAATTCGTTAGATAATTAATTATAAGTATTTCAAAGCAATAAAAAATTACAATTAATAGGAAAAATATCTGACTATTGATTTCAATACTCACTTTGAGCACAGCAATACTAAATTTTGAGTTATACCCCGCAAAAGCCAAAAAAATGGATATGTTTTACATTTTTTAAATCGCGAATATCTCATAAACGAAAGTATTTCAACAAAAATCATTATCAGATTCGAATTCAGTGGGTCAAACTTAAATATATAATCGCCCCTGCCACCCCCTACGCCCGTTTCAAGGCAAACTAAAGTTCTCACCACGTGGTTATGTCCGAATTTTTAGCGGTTAAAGCCAACTTTGCTGTCGCGCGCTCTGTTTGGCTTATTAACTGAATAAATCGCGGCTATGCGATACAACTCCCCGTCATACCACCCTTGAGATTTTCCTATATATTTTGCTACCCGTTCGCAGTGGTGTGCGGACACCTTTATGCGGAAAGCGAGACGTTTCGCCGAGAGTGCGAAAAAACTAAAAACTATTCGCAAGCACTTTATTACCAAGGCGTTTGAAACCTTTCATGGGTGAAATTGTATGGAAACTCTGCTATTTGAAGCATTCAGCACTGCTTTGAATAAATATACTATACTCGTCAACACGAATAAACCATTCATTGCGTCCATAAAATTAAACTTTGTATGGCAGCTATCTGTAATGAAAGTATCCTGTCGCAATCAGATACTAC
The DNA here is from genome assembly GCA_022651745.1 of Parapsyche elsis. Lineage (NCBI taxonomy): Eukaryota > Metazoa > Arthropoda > Insecta > Trichoptera > Hydropsychidae > Parapsyche > Parapsyche elsis. Next base: position 21,520 of record JAGVSN010000071.1, on the reverse strand, counting down.
ACGAAGGACACGAGCACGTCTGTAAAGTTTAATCTCAATAAATTAGCATAATGAAAAAGCAAACGGAAAAATAAAAAAAATAATTCAAATTTATATATACGCCGGTGTAAGCCCGTTGAATACCAACGGAGCGTTCTCATCACCCGTACTGAAAAATAACGTTAAATTTAATAGTGTTTTTTATAGTTGTTGCATAGATGGCGCGCTATACTACAACAACGTAACAATTTAGCAAAGTCGCGAGCCTATTGAGAAATTATATTGTCATATTGTAGCAGGCCCGTTATTATCTAGTTTGGATCATAGTGTTTACTGTCACGAACCGGTGATCTCGGGTTCAAATCCCACTCGCGCGACGTTCTGGTTTTTTAATTATTAACCTCGGCGAGCGTTATCCGCAGACAGACAGACAGACGGATTTCGGCTATTATATAGGTATATATAATAATATATATAGATATGTAGGTATATGTAATCGCGCATTATGTAAAATAGCCAAAATGTACTACGCTACCTACATATGTAATGTATGAAAAACTATGCGGAAAAAGGTGTTTCATACTTTATATTTTATACAATTTTATACATATATTTTATACATATTTCATACTTTATACAATGCGAGGATTTCACACTTTGCCTGTGACGTACATATGTATGTATGTATATGTTTAATTTTTAGGTTCACGCGTTGCACTTGTTTGAGCTTTGTAATAAACTTTCCAAAAGTTTGCTTCGGTACAACAATCTATTTTAAAAATACTGCAGGGGAAAGTTTTCATCGAATTTTACCCGAGAGCAAAAAACAAACAATCGAGGTAATCGTTTGAAGCGTAAAACTTTTGTTTCATTGTTGCAAAAAAGTCTGAATGCTCTCATAAAAAGTGCTTTTGCGATAATGATTCCTTCTAAGCGTTACGCTTCTGTGTCCGTTTTGATAGTTTTATATCAATCTAAAGATAATGCACCGTAGCAAAATCGCTCTACGCACTATGCTGAAAGTTTTTTTGATAAATTGTCGATCATAAAAATCACAATGGAACCAACCGATCAAGATCAAAGTTCACCCAAGTGGCGACAGACAACTTAATTTTGGTATTAATGATATAATCATCCATTTGCCAAAAATCATTAAAAAGAAGACAGTTTGAAGTTTAAAATGCTTCATTTTTCAACATAGCGTTATTAATTTACAAGTTGTTGAAAACAATACCTATTGATGATCATTGATTCACTCTAGCATACATACGTACATACATGCATACATACATTTACCGTTGACAGAAAGCGACTTAGTAAAAGTTTATTGGATCATTTTTTTTTTATTTTGCACATGATTTCGACATGGCAATTGCTTAAAGCCCTAAAGCTCAGATCCTTAAGTGAATTTAGTTTGATATAAAAATTACACAAAGATTGCGAAAGGTCACTGTGATCGTTAGTAATTCACGAAACGTACGTATAGTTTGCAGTGCTGTAATTCAGTTAGCGTGTGTGCAGTGGCGGTACGCGATGGATTTCCACCACGCGAAAATACAAAAAAATATCGCTAGAACTCTTTGGAGACCCAAAATCGAAAAAAAAGGCGAATTTTCCAAAGGAGCGAGAGAGAGAAAAAAAAAACAGCCAAACAAGACATGGAAAACAAATTTTCTAATGTTTCTGCGGAGAATATCGGATAATTTTACGGTAAAAATAAATATATTATTCATCGTACACGTAAATAAATGATGAAACGTATCGTTTCCGACACACACTTGATTACATATATTTTATCACTTTACGCGCATAAACGTAAATATTCCACTCCGTCTTTAGCCTTAAGTAGTTAATTAAGCACTTGTCAATTATAACGCCTATAATTTTCCGAAACGCGATCGTTTATTATTTACGAACCGCAATACAGATATAATATACCTTGTTATAAATGCGTGGAAAATAAAATACCGATTTTACGTTTTACGTAAGAGTTTGTGGGTATTATTTGAAGAAATTTCCCGGTAAAACGTTGTTTTGCGGTAAAATTGTTTCAAACGCTAATTTTCAAGTTTATAATAATCCATGCGGCAAAAACCACTGTATAATTTTAAAGAGGGTCAAATTAACTTTATTTTGGTACAATATTATATCACCGTAGCGCTATTATTTTCTGATATACTATACGTGTCTGTCTGTCGGTTCATACAATCTATTTATTTGTTCAATTTATTTTCCCACGCCATTTCAATAATCGTTATCAAACTTTGCAATGATCCTGTGGGTTTTACAGAGTACTCGAGTACCATACAAAGTTTTGATTCGTTGGTTCAATTTAGTGACGAAACAGTCGAAACAGATCAACCGTTACCACTTTAGAAAATGGGGACAACACTATAACTAATTAATCATTTTATTTGCAATTCATTCAATTCAAACTGTAGCAAAACACAAAATCAACACAAATTCTTGTTTTTTGTTTATATAAATTCCGCATTGCATATAATAATTTTGAATAAAATTTCTTCCCTTGAAGACAGCCTTAATCTTCAAAGTGATCTTGACTCGTTTTCAAACTACTGTGATACTAAACAGTTGTTTGTTAATATTAAAAATGCTTCAGCTGTATTGTTTGACTTCTCTATTGGGCAGACACGAGTATTGAGAGTTGATTATGTAAGAGACCTAGGTGTTTTATTAGACAGTAAATTATATTTTAATTCCCACATTGATGCGGTTGTCAATAAAGATTATGGGAGCTTAGGATTCATAATGAGAGTATCAAAACCCTTTAAGTCCTTTGATACTGTGTCTCTGCTATACAATGTATTTGTGAGAAGTCACCTGAAATTTTCTAATACATACTACATACATATATGCAACCCGTTTTACCAAGATTTTACCTTTCTTGCTATGATTAATTCATTTATTTTTAACTATTTTGGCCGTATTGTATTATGTGGAATTAATTTTATTTTATATTGCACTTTATGAGCTGTATGTTACTTGATAAATAAATAGATAATGCCACGCCATTTTATACAATGCCCAAAATGGCCAGACAACATACATGCATATAATTGACAATTAATAACATAGAAATAGCACGAATGAAAAATAAAATCAACCTGGCGAGATAAAAATTGATTCGGACGGCAAAATTCGTTAATTTCACACTTTGCCTGGAGCGTGAAGGCATTATAAAAAACGACTAGACTTTTTATACAAAGCGAATTTAACACATGTATGTACATATCTACATACCGATGGGTTAGTGCACAGATATTGTATGTCTTGTTTTGTTTTAAAATATTGTAAGTGACATACATCTCTTTTGCATGAAAACTATGGACGAAATGAACATACTATATATTTGAATAAGGCAACATCTTCTCAAATATACTATTTGGATATGCAATATTTTTTTAAAATGAAGGTTTGATGCAGATGGACGTTTTGTGTATGATAATTCAATATTTTTTTAAAACTGGACATACAATATCTGTGCACTAACCCATCGATATGTATGTATACTCTTTGGTGGTTTTACATAAACGCCTGTAAACGATCAAAATTTTCACGGCAATGTATTGCTGGAAAATATTGCCGGTAATATTGATGCAATATGGTGATGTGGGTCGGAAATATAGTCATGTTTCCCGACACTATTGTTCCACTATTTCTGGTATGGCCGTGTGCTGGCGAGTATTGTTGCCACATTGCCGATGATATCGCTCGGTATACGAAAATACACAATCTGGGCAATAATAAAACAACAACTACTTGCCGGCAATCATCGAGCGACACATTGCTGCGACACGTGATGCTGAAAGATAATTTAAATAGTAACTAATAGATCATTCAAACGAAGAAGGCATACGACCAATGCGTACTGCCAGTTATGACGAATGGATGTGAAACTTGGGTGCTAAATTCAAGAATGCTACGTAAGAACCAGTGCACACGGAGCAGCATGGAGAGATGTATGCTCGGTATAACAAGAAGAGATCGTCAGAGGAATACATGTTTTGTATTCCTTCGCTTTGTTCAATATAAACTTTTCGTTGCTTGGCTCAATACCGATACGGATTTTTCAGCCATTCAACGACAATTGAAGTTTTCTTTTTAGTGTTATACATAATATTTAACATTGATATATCCATGGGGCACTACACATATATTGTATGTCCAGTTTTGTGTTAAAATATTGTAAGTGACATATGTACATATGTATGTACATCTTTTTTACATGAAAAATATGGACGAAATGGACATATTTTACAATATATTTGAATAAGGCAATATCTTCTATACTTTTTTAACATGAACTTTTTTGATGCAGGTGGACGTTTTGTGTACGATAACTCAATTTTTGGTAAAAATTGAACGTACAATATCTGTGCACTAACCCATCGATATGTAGATTGCACTTGTCGGTTCATGTGTTGAGCTCGTTCGAACTTTTTCATAAATTTTCCGATTACTAAAGCAAAACGTTCCACAGCATACCGCAATGAAAGTACACTCGTTGACTGTTTACAACCAAAAATGCACATGGGCAACGCCGGGTATTATAGCTGGTATATCTAAAGATATATGTGTATCCAAGAATATCAGAATGTCTTCGCCCCGTGATTTGGCCAGAGACGCGTTGATCCTTAATCTCGGACGTGAGCTCGTAACCAAACTCATTATCTTGGCATATTCAAATGCACGCCAGGTTTTGGGGGGTGGGTGGGTTGAGTGGGTGGTTTTGGGGTGGTTGGAAAAACTGGAAAAGCGTCTCTTGTGCTCTTGACATCCTTTGTTCCGTCAGTAAGCCGATATGCCAACTCGCCTATAAACTTATTCAATTACGTTTACGTATTGTACGCTCTCGCTATAATATAATGTAATTTACGTAAAATGATTATAATGTGTGTGTGTGCACCCGTGTGCCTTTGAATAGATACATTATCCAATTGACGCGAATCGTTGATACTTGAAATGTTGTACAGTGAAGTGCGAAAAGCGCGCGCGAATGTGTTTGATTGAATTAACTGTGGAAAAATGATGTTCAGAGCGTGCGATCGGCTCGTTTGCGGTTTAATTTCAATTCTGTTTGAAAATTAAACTAAAATAGTTGAGCTGTTGAAACTTTTGGAACGTGTTTGAATTCGTTTGAATGATTTTACGTTATCCGTGTCGGATCCGAGTGTTGTGATCGTGCGAAAATTCAACCTCGAGTTTTTGTCTGTATTACTGTGTGTACAGTATGTCTGTGTGTTCGTATGTCTGTGTGCACAGTACATAGGTTCGCTATTTATTTATTTATTTATGTAACAAAGAGCTTATAATATACAATACAAAATAATATCAATACCACACAATACACAACAGCAAAAATAGTTACAAACGAACAACAGATCAAAACAAGAAAGGAACGCAGGAGTTAGGGCTGGAAAGGAACTTAAGTAAAGATAATCTAAAGGAGGGCAAAGATTAGTGAAAAGGATCAATACTTGCCGGGATTTCGTTAAATGACAAGCGGGATCTATAAATGAAGGAGTTTTGTGAATAGTTAGTGGAACAAAGATTCAAATTAAACAATGGAGGATTTCTGAGAGGTCTTCAGGGGGACAATGTAAAAGGATCCTACTTAGTAGGTAAGGGCTATGTAATAAATTGTTTAAAAGTTTAAATATGAAGATGAGATCGTCCTCCTGGTTTGCAGGGAGACATAATCACGGAAATTTGCAGAAGAAAGACGAAAATGACTCTATGACTCAAAAAACCGTTTATTTTTATTATAACAGTGTTTTGAGCCATTTCTTTGAAACTTTTATATGTACGGTTTAATTTCACTGATCTAAAACTTAAAAAAAGTTATTTAATCCATAATTTGTCTGCCACCATGTTTTCATTTGTTGAATTTAAATTTTCCATTTAAGTTTTATATAAACGTATCCAATGTACTTTTTGGCTAATAATTTTAAAAATTGAATAAAAATGTACATATACCCAATCCTACTATTGCACTTTCATTGTAAATTGTTTAAGTTTTGGACATTAATATAAAATATTAAAAAAACGGATTTCATTGAAATTTCAATCATCGCAAATGTATTTTCTAACCACTGATGATGTCTCAATTTTATTTTACCATTTGAAACATTGTATCGCGCGCTTTTAGATATTGATATATATTGATACATACACATATACATTTGATAGTTACTTATATCTAGGACAATTGGTGAATATGACTGGTTGTAAAGAATAATAAATTAAACTAGGATGGAGTCCTTTTGGAAGAATGAACATTGTTTTTAAATCCAACATTCCGCTATGCTTAAATAAGAAGGCATACGACCGATGCGCACTGCCAGTTATGACGTATGAATGTGAAACGTGGATGCTAAATTCAAGAATGTTACGCAATATTCAGTGTACACAGAGAGCATGGAAATATGTATGCTGGGCATAACAAGAAGAGATCGCAAGAGGAATACACGAGTAAGAAGCATGACCAAGGTGGCAGATAGGCAGTAGGACGCGAGAAATACTGGAATGATATTTAAAAGGATGTGAAAGAAAGCAAGGTAAACCGAACGTACGATGGGCTGATGAGAATAATGTGTGTCTCAAAATGATGATGATGATGAAATTTACGTACATTTTCGCAATAGTAAACTGCCTATATAAAACGTCATACAAAGCTACATTTATCGCAGTGCACAATTTATTGTCAATACTACTGTATTTACATAACAATCTATGTATGTACATACATAGTTCATTCAAATCGATACGCAACTAAAACTACTAGTAAATTCAACTGACTGACATCCTTATTTCCGACTTAGACTAACTAGAACTAAAACCGCATTAATTGAATTATTAAAATCCGCTTTTCAGTTTCACTACTCGTACTTTCAAAAGTGGAATTACAAATATAAAAAAATCATAGGTAAGGCCCACTACTTTGTTTTGTCCCATTTCCAACACGATGGACACGCTTTGAACTGAGTGTGTATTTATTTGCACGGGTTATTTTAGATCGATACACACGGACAAAACGAACTACCTTTTCACTTATCGACGAACCGGAAGCGATCGTTAGACGTGTTTCCGACTCTTTGTGTACATTTTTATATTTAAAAATGTGAGTAGGACGCTGTTTAAAAAATAAAATGAAGCTTCTCGTGTGCCGCATTTGATATGCAGCCCTTTCAGAGTCAATTTATTATTTATTACGTTTCAGTTTTCGACTTCATTTACCTGTAGTTTTCAGTTGTAAATTCGGGCTGGGTTGAACGAGTCTGATATTTTTTTTATTGTTCACTTTTTGCATCCGCACCTGGGGCTTTCTGCCGCAAAAGCTTCCGGTTAATTTTATTCAAGTTAAATATAATATCCAGTTTCATGTTATTGAGTATTGTATTCGATACGCAATACCTACGTATTTGCGTGCTTCTACCTATGTACGTTATTTGTAAAATTTTCTCTGTTGATTATTGTTTTTTATTTTTTTTTCCATTTTAAATAATGCGTTGAAATTTATTTGTTAATTAAAATTATTTTCCTCGAAACGTGCTTTAATTGAATAATTCAATAGAATTTTCGAAAAATGTAAATGTAATTAGTTCGTGCGCTCGAACATCAAAGGATTTGGCCGTTTTTGTTCATTTATATTTAACGATAGTTGTTTTTATTTAATTAAATATATATATTTTAAATTACTGTAAAATTGGTATTAATACATTATGAAATCATTTGTTATAATAATAGACCTTTAATCTAAAAAAGAATAGCTCAAAACAAATCACGGTTAAATCAAAATAGACGGTTTTTGAGCTACACACGTCCGCAAAACACACACACACATACAGACATTTTCCAAAAATCATGTAAACGTGATCAGGGTATAATACCAGATACAAATCAGTCAAATTTTAGCACGATCACAAAACTTTATCCGAGATGGCACACTGTTGATTTATTTTCGCTTGTTTCATAAAAAGTATCGGTCGTCAATTCTTTACGATTCAACTTTTCAATATACATATGTACAGGGTGTTTGGAAGCAATGAAAGCACAAAAAAGTGCAATCCCTTAAGGGTATAATACTGGAAAGTCTCATTGTTTTTTTAATTGCATTTTTAAGGATTTAAAAAAAAAACCAAAATGTCACAGTCAATTCCTAATACTGCCCAAGTTAAAAGTGTTGTGTTAGTAAATTATTATTTTTTATTTTTCTAATGTGTACTCAAGCTAATAAAACCATATACAAGCATCCGTGTCGACAGAAAAAAATACTAGAGACACGATAAGCTTTCGAAAATTTGTCAAGTAGGAGAAAACTGTTTTGTTTGTGGTATTTAAAAAAAAAAAAACGAAAATAGCCATAAACGTTTAAACCATTTTAAAAACATGCCTGCTTATTGCCCTTTCTTTTGAGTTTGAATTGGGGTATAAAAACCAAAGGTATAACGAGAAGAGATCGTAAGAGGAATACATGGGTAAGAAGCATGACCAAAGTGGCAGATATAGCGGAACGTGTGAGAATAATGGATGGCAGATGGACGCGAGAAATACTGGAATAGTATCCGAGAGGATGTGAAAGAAAGCAAGGTAGACCGAATGGACAATGGGCTGATGAATTGGGAAGAATGTGTAGAGTCAAGTGGATGCAGATTGTTCAAGACATCCGACAATGCTTAAAAAAGAAAGCATACGACCAATTCATACTGCCAATTATGACGTACGGATGTTAAATTCAAGAATGTTATGCAAAATCCAGTGCACATAGAGAAGCATGAAAAGATGTACGCTCGGTATAACGAGAAGAGATCGTAAGAGGAATACATGGGTAAGAAGCATGACCAAAGTGACAGATATAGCGGAACGTGTGAGAATAATGGATGGCAGATGGACGCGAGAAATACTGGAATAGTATCCGAGAGGATGTGAAAGAAAGCAAGGTAGACCGAATGGACAATGGGCTGATGAATTGGGAAGAATGTGTAGAGTCAAGTGGATGCAGATTGTTCAAGACATCCGACAATGCTTAAAAAAGAAAGCATACGACCAATTCATACTGCCAATTATGACGTAAGAATGTTATGCAAAATCCAGTGCACATAGAGAAGCATGAAAAGATGTACGCTCGGTATAACGAGAAGAGATCGTAAGAGGAATACATGGGTAAGAAGCATGACCAAAGTGGCAGATATAGCGGAACGTGTGAGAATAATGGATGGCAGATGGACGCGAGAAATACTGGAATAGTATCCGAGAGGATGTGAAAGAAAGCAAGGTAGACCGAATGGACAATGGGCTGATGAATTGGGAAGAATGTGTAGAGTCAAGTGGATGCAGATTGTTCAAGACATCCGATACTGCTTAAAAAAGAAGGCATACGACCAATGCGTACTGCCAATTATGACGTAGGGATGTTTACTTCAAGAATGTTATGCAAAATCCAGTGCACATAGAGAAGCGATGATTAAATGACGAAAAATGATGATGATGATGATGAATAAGAATCAGTAGAAAATCTCGACTTTTATTACATTGAAGACCAATATATAGCACGCGATTAATTATATTTTGACTTTTTAATACGCCTTATTGAATTAAAGAGTAAAAGCCTACTACTTTCGATCAGTTGCAGCCGTGGAAAATATTAATAGAAGCGCGGTAAAGAACTTAAAGATGAAAAAATCAACCACTGCGATTTTAATTATTGATTTTTCTAATTTCTAATTTCACCGGCTAATTTCACCGAGAGCTTTGAAAGATTTGCAAATTAAAAAAAAAAAACAGGTTTCGAGCGTTGGAAACGGAAAGACTCGAAGTCGCGCGTATACAAAGTCACATGCTCGCGTTTCGGTATTAGCCCTAATGTATATTATAAATACATCGTAGAGATTTGTATCGCGAAATTGGAAAATTCACTTTTCATTGCGTACGTGCTGCGATTGTGTTTGTGTATGAATGTGAATATCACTTGGTGGAAAATGAATGTGCCTCATTTTCCACGCGTGTGAAAGAAATTTTCCCGGCCCCGTTCAATACGTCCAATATTTGCGTACGTGTCACATTTGCGCGAACGTGGGAAATTAAATTTGTTCTTTGTCACGCACACACACACACACACAAGCACGTACGTATTGTGAATTAGGGAAAACAGAGGTCCAAGCCCTTATTAGAGACTGTAAAAATTAACTCGTATCCACTGTTTGGATGATGGCCTCGTCAGACCTCTTCCATTCCCGTCTGTCTTGAGCAATCTGCATCCGCTTGACACTACACATTCTTCCCAATTCATCAGCCCATTGTCCATTCGGTCTACCTTGCTTTCTTTCACATCCTCTCGGATACTATTCCAGTATTTCTCGCGTCCATCTGCCATCCATTCTTCTCACACGTTCCGCTATATCAGCCACTTTGGTCATGTGTTCCTCTTACGATCTGTTCTCGTTATACCGAGCGTACATCTTTCTATGCTTCTCGGTGTGCACTGGATCTTGCATAACATTCTTGAATTTAACATCCGTACGTCATAATTGGCAGTACGCATTGGTCGTATGCATTATTTTTTAAGCACTATCGGATGTCTTGAACAATCTGCATCCACTTGACTGTACACATTCTTCCCAATTCATCAGCCCATCGTCCATTCGGTCTACCTTGCTTTCTTTCACATCCTCTCGGATACTATGCCAGTATTTCTCGAGTCCATCTGCCATTCATTCTTCTCGTTGTGTGTCTACTTCAACTTTTTCACACGTTCCGTTATATCTGCCACTTTGGTCATGCTTCTTACCCATGTATTCCTCTTACGATCTCTTCTCGTTATACAGAGCGTACATCTTTTCATGCTTCTCTGTGTGCACTGGATTTTGCATAACATTCTTGAATTTAACATCCACGTTTAACATCTTTACGTCATAACTAGCAGTACGCATTTGTCGTATGCCTACTTTTATACCCACTCGGTCTACATTTCTTTCTTTCACATCCTCTCGGATACCATTCCAGTATTCGTGTCGCTCGTCACTGGCTTAAAGGGTCTGAAATTATTCAGCACATTTAAAAGGAGAAAAATTGCATATTTTGGTCATATAAAAAGGGGAGGAAGATACTCGTTCCAGAGACTGATAATGTAAGGAAAAATCGAAGGAAAAAGAGGAATCGAACAAAAGCGACAGTCATGGCTGAACAAAATCCGCCAATGGACGAGGATAAAGGACATTGGGGGGATTGTGTAGAGGGGCTAAGGATGAAAGAATGTAGATCAGTGGTCGGGAACCGGCGGCTCCGGAGCCGCATGCGGCTCTTTGTTTGAAAACCTGCGGTTCACGCTGTCATCCAACGTTTTGCGTGAAACACAAACAAAATCAAAATAAATTCGATGGCTATAAAAAGCTTTCAGATTGTTTTTCAAATAAAATACTTTTTAGTAATAAACATTAAGAAATATAACTTATATCTTACAGCAATCCATTTCATAGAGGAGTAACGTTTAATTTAATTTTGAATATGTAATCCGAAAATACTATGTTGCAGCTCCATAACTTGCAAATTTTGAAGGTTTTTCCCTGATTTGGCTCTTAGGTCGAAAAAGGTTCCTAACCACTGATGTATGTACATACATAAATGGTCGTCTACGTATTGAACAGTACATGGCACCAAAAGAAGAAGAAATAAATTAGAAAGTGTGCTATTACATTTTATACCGAAAGAAAAGGCGCATTGTGGAAATATGAGATATTTTCGAGTTCATTCTTCAGTGATTTACATTTTGTCAAATTTATTTAAACATTGTATTAAAAACGCTTTCTATTTTTGTGTATAAATATGAGTATTTTTGTGGTTTCATGGTATTTTTGTGCGATTTATAACGTAAACTGTGAAAATGCGACGCTTTCAAGCGTTTCAATGCGTTTAAGCTTTGATCTATGTATATATGGACTTTTTTTTAAGGATTTCACTTATTTTAATTATAACTCAAAGCGCCAAAATGTTACAAAAATAATTCCGATTAACATTTAAGGATACACAAAAGATATATTTATAACGATTTTCATTCAAGTCAACAATTAAGAAACCGTATTATGTAAAATGAGTTTGTCGGAACATTTTTTGTCTGATTGTTTTGTTTTTAATCGTATTTTTTTTAAGATTCGTTTCGTTTCAAATTGAGCAAACTTCAATCATAATGAATCGCGAGATAAAATCATACTGGTTTATTTTCGCTCACATTCGTTGTTTGAACAACAAATTAAGCTTCTCCATTAGCAATAGTGGCACACATTAAAGTATTTATACAATTACACTGAGGAGGATTCGCCGTAATAACAAACTAATCAGTAATTCATCATAGCGCGAGGCACGCGAATTAATTACCAAAATGAACGGATATGTCAAACGGTTGATCAAAGTCTGTCACGGTTAAAAGAACAAATGATTTGTCACGCGTTTGCAAAGCGAAATTCGTTAAATTGCGTTAATTTTCAAACACTTTCCGCGACAGCTCGATTTCAAAGGGAAAACATCGCAAAAATTAAACGCTCTATAGTTGCGTTTTAAATTTCAAGCGAATCCGTTTCAGTAAAAAATTTTGATATTAGTAAGGTTCCTATTTATAATTTTATTTTACTGTGTCCACAAGTGCAGTATATCCGATGAAAGCATTTTCTATTGTACATTTGTTTACCTGGCTGTACTACCCGGCTTTTCTCAAATGAAACTTTTATTTGTATCGAAAATGTAAGCTGTTTATTTAGCAGTACTATCAGAAAACAACTTCGACTGGCATAACTTGATTTGCAGATTATACGGAATACTCGAAACAAAACTTTATGTGGCAATAATATATATGTAGATTATATATTTTTTATTAATTTTGTCATATTGTAATGCTGTTGACACCTGCTGGATCGTAGGAAGCACATGTACAAAATTTGGTGTCGATTAGTGAAACGGCAATGTATAAGAAATTTCAAATTGTTCATAATTGTATTTGCGAGTAGTTTTTCGGCGAAACGTGAAATTTTACGCGTGTGCTAATCGGTTTTTTACCGTTACAGTTAAATTTAACACAACGATAGTACAATATGAATGTTTGATAAACGATCATACGCATCTCATTTACTCGTTACTTTATATTTGAGTGTGGTTTTGAAGCTTGGTTAGATTGAATTTCATTTGTAGCCAAGCTCACCCAGTTCAATTGAAATAATCTAGCGTATTTAAATTCTGCACTGGAGGTGAATGCCGAGCACTAAATCCTCTCAGAGATTTTTTTATAACGAGATGAAAAATACTAGTTTCATATATACTTGTAGCACTTTCAGATTGTAATTGCGTGGGTTTTGGAGTGTGGAAAAAAAAATTCAAATGATGATTTTAATCATTGATTCGTTTAGATATTATTGAGTGAAGCTAAAAATACAACACGTTAGACTGTCATAGTAAAGGTGTCCCAGCATTTACGCAAGAAGTAATTTGATAGAAAACACAGGTTTTTAATTAAAAATTGTATTATATTTTTTTTATTACGTTACTGTCCTGAACCGTATGCTTGTATCGGTTAAGTTCCAGTGATTTGATTCACTCAAAAATACTCACTAGTGCACATTGTCATGAGTCATGACTCATGACAAAGCATAATTTGTGAATAAAAAAGAAAGACCTTCGACTATTCAGAGCAACAAGTTTATTTTGTTCAATTCAAGAGTTGTGAAAGTGTGATTAACTTTCGAATACATGTGAACTTTCGGGATGTGTAATTTTTTTATTTATATGTATATGCTACTTCATACATAACCTTATATGCACTGTATACTTTATGAATCAATAAAAAAATTACAATTTTTAATTAAAAACCTGTGTTTTGTATCAAAAACACTTCTTGCGTAAATTTTGGGACACTCTTTATTCATGCAAGTATTCAATCCAATCATAACATTAATTTAATTTATTTAGTAACTGTCTGAGAAGATTAAAATTATTTTACAACAATACTCATACGTTTTTTGTTTTAGCAAAAGTTCAAGTTAAAAGATTCGGCGCTTCTCAATCATATTTGATTGATTATAAATATTATGCGTATAATTGGCGCTACATGAAACGTACATACATACATAATATTATACATTGTCTTACTTCCAAAGCTGTCAATCTAATTGAAGCGTTTGCGATTACAGTTTCAATTCAAATTTTGACAATATTCCGACACCCCAAGCATAAATTTAATCTTGAAAGCGTTTTTAATGTATCATCATCATCATTTTCAGCCGTTCACCATCCACTGCTGGATGAAGGTCTCTCCAATCCTCTTCCATTCCTGTTTGTCTTGAGCAATCTATTCTCAATTCATCAGCCCATCTTCCACTCGGTCTATCTTGCATTTTTTTCACATCCTCTCGGATACCATTCCAGTATTTCTCGCCATCCATTCTTCTCGCTATGTGTCCACTTCAACTTTTTCACACGTACTACTACATATGTATATCTGCCACTTTGGTCATACTTCTTACCCATGTATTCCTCTTGCGATATCTTCTTGTTATACCAAGCATACATCTTTCCATGCTTCTCTGTGTGCACTGGATCTTACGTAGAATTCTTGAATTTAGCGTCCAAGTTTCACATCCATACGTCATAACTGGCAGTACGCATTGGTCGTATGCCTTTTTTTTAAGCATAGCCTTTAAGGTATACGTTTAAATAATTTGAAAAAAAAACTAGATACAATACTAAGCATACAATAAGCTTGGACGATACGATACGTAGACATTCTTAGCATATTTCAGTGATGCCAAATCCTTTCGTTTGCGATTTTGTATGTACATACATATGTATATTCAATTTATTCGCAAAATGGGCATGTAAACGAGCGTTTCCTAAGGGGTAGTCAGCGGAAGAATAAGATACAGTCTTTGAAAATTACATTTAACGAAAACGAAACCGATCGATCGTTGGTACCTTGCGAGTCGGAACAAAACGTTTCCGGGAAATTTGCGTTTTCTCGTTATAGAGACGCTTTTCCGGTTTTTATTCCTTTCTACTCTGCTACTTGTTTTTTTTTTTTTCTTCTCTTTAACCCTTCGACCGCAAACGGCGACGACGACGACGACTCGTTTGATTCGTCGGAAAGAATTTTACTTCCACCGCAATTTTAAGCAGCCGCAATGCTTTTGAACTCTTTTGCGTAATTCCGATCGGTGAAATTTATTCGATTTAACAACTCGAATGTAAAACAGTACAAAATTGGAAAAAACCCGTGTCGATTTTAGGTCGGTGGGCACTTGGGGTTCGTCGGCACATGATCACCGATAGAAATTCGATATCGCTTTATCCACTTAACACTAACTCGGGTGATTACTTATTTTTAAGGACACGACACAAATAAAAAAATACAATAAAGTATGCTAACAGACAACGACACGTATTTACCTATACATCGTTGAGCTTAAACGTGAAATACTTTTAAATGAACTTTTAAACTCACAGACATGTAATTTTAATGTATAATAATTGCGCTGGCGTATTTCTCATTAATTTTTTAAACGTTTGAAACACTCCCGGGGTAAAAAATAGGCACATTTATAAAAATGCAAAAAATTGTCAATGAAGCACGAAGATTCTCATTAATATTTTCATAAGTGAAATTAGAAGTTTTGCACTAAAATTTAGCAAAAAATGATTCAAAATAATACAAAGCAAAAAAATGTTTTGATGAGTGCTGTATGTACTGAATGTAATGTACATATGTACAGAAATATAGCTTATAGTTTAATATAACGCGAGGGTCTAAGAAGCACAAACAAAAGTTAATAATGTACCTATACATCATAATATGAAATAATTTTTAATCACTGAAAAATTTTCATTAATACCTTTATTTTTTAAGAGTTTGAAATTAGTTCAGCGACGGTTCAAAGTTATGTAGACACCGACATTCTTAACTTCTCATGCTGTAAGCTGCGAGAAAAATTCACGATAGTTAGATTTCAAACTCGCCAACAATCTACGAGGCTATTTTATTATAATATAGACATATGTATGTACATACCTACATATGTACGTGTTATATTGTCGTAACCGTAATAATGTTCCACTCTTGCGAATGCATTTCTGGTTAAGTTTATTTAATGAGAAATATAGAGTCTGATCGTATATTGACATTACTAAGGTTTTTGTTCCACCTTTATCTATTTCTAGAACAGATTCCGGTGTACATAGGATTGAAGAAAAACACAAACAACGCTATTGCCGTTGATATTGTGATACTACATTGTAGATTATGCACATAAAATAATGTTTTAAGCAATGGGTGCAAAGCAATATTGTGCCGACAAAATCACATTCGAGCTTTCAGTTATTCTGAAAAGGAGATTTACTGTGAAACGGTCGAGTGCAAATATTGTGAAATTCCCCTGTAAGATGCGTTTTTATCTGTATTATTTTTTCGACCTACATATAATTTTTCCATTGCTATTTATCCGTTTGCAAAAAACACCGGGTTTGTTTGGTTTTCGATGTAAGTCGACATTTAGTATGAAATTCGATACGTTAACCTTATACAATGCCTGAGAGATCGTAAGAGGAATACATGGGTAAGAAGCGAGACCAAAGTGGCAGATATAGCGGAACGTGTGTAAAAGTTGAAGTGGACACAGCGAGAACAATGAATGGCAGATGGACGCGAGAAATACTGGAATGGTGTCCGAGATGATGTGAAAGAAAGCAAGGTAGACCGAGTGGACGATGGGCTGATGAATTGAGAAGAATGTGCGGAGTCAAGTGGATGCAGATTGATCAAGACAGACAGGAATGGACACATTCTTATTAAAATTTGGAACAGACGGCATAAATGGCATATTTTTAACTTTTACTCGTAACTGAACGATTAATTAAAAATAATTGAAAACCAGAAAATGTAAAAGTTGAAAGAAAAAGTACTGTACGTAACGAGAAGAGTGGATGGCAGATGGACGCTAAAAATACTGGAATGGTATCCGAGAGGATGTGAAAGAAAGCAAGGTAGACCGTTCGGACGATGGGCTGATGAATTTAGAAGAATGGAGTCAACTGAATGCAGATTGCTCAAGACATCCCGCAATGCTTAAAAAAGAAGACATGCGACCAATGCGTACTGCCAGTTATGATGTGAAATGTGTATGCTGAATTCAAGAATGCTCGGTATTACAACAAGAGATCGTAAGAGGAATACATGGGTAAGAAGCGTGACCAAAGTAGCAGATATAACGGAACGTGTGAAAAGGTGGACACATAGCGAGTAATACTGGAATGGTATTCGAGAGGATGTGAACGAAAGCAAGGTAGACCGACTGGACGATGGTCTGATGAATTGAGAAGAATGTGTGCGAGCTGACCAGCTTTTTTTTCATGCTGTCTTTACCAAACTGTAGTTTTTCATGTGTGTTATTGCTATTTCAATTATGAAACGTATGCGGTATATTTTTCACATTGCCTTTTTGCAACTTTTGATCATTGTGTCTAAGTTTTTTAATGCATGCGGGATTTCCCACTTTGGCTGTAACCGACACGGCAAATTTTCACTTCTTGAAATAGCTTTTTCCCGGCACTTAATTATAATAATATAATAATATAATTGGAGCCGTGACAAGCTAGTATCGCGTGCTCTAGCGATAACACTTTTCTCAGAAGTCGAGAGCACTATTTTTAAATTAAAAGGTGACTTATCGCGTCTAAGGAACAAAATTCGCGTTCGTGAATTTCCGATTTAATTAAACTTTTGAAATCCGAACTTGCGAAATGCCCGAGGGTCTGTGGCAAAATTTTGCACCGCGCAATTTATAATATCGGCGCACGGCAATAATTCATCCGACTTGAAGAGTACGTCACGAAATCGTCCGATAATATTTATGATGATGAGATGAACGGCGGCGGCGCACAATCCTAGCTTTTTTATATTATTATTTTAAAGTTCGCTTCAATTTTGATTGTTTTTTTTTTCCGTTCGTTCACGCCGCTTTCGAAACTTTTTTAATATATATTGCCCGTCGAGTCGGATTTTCCCTTCACTCAAATTCACAATTTATTGCGGATTTAATTTTGCACAGGTATAAATATATACGGGGTGTTGTGCCACTCTTACATAGTACACATTGCAAAGGCTGATTGGGAGACCACTTGGATAAAGTAATCATCATCATCATCATTTTCAGCCGTTCACCATCCACTGCTGGATGAAGGCCTCTTCAATCCTCTTATGTACGTACATACATACATTCCTGTCTGTCTTGAGCAATCTGCATCCACTTGACACCACACATTCTTCTCAATTCATCAGCCCGTCGTCCACTCGGTCTACCATGCTTTCTTTCACATCCTCTCAGATACCATTCCAGTATTTAAAGCGTCCATCTGCCATCCATTCTTCTCGCTGTGTGTCAACAAACTTTTTCACGCGTTCTGCTATATCTGCCACTTTGGTCATGCTTCTTATCCATGTATTCCTCTTACGATCTCTTCTCGCTATACCGAGCATACATCTGTGTGCACTGGATCTTGCGTAACATTCTTGAATTCAGCATCCACGTTTCACATCCATACGTCATAACTGTCAGTACGCATTGGTCATGTGCCTTATTTTTTAAACATTGCGGGATGTCTTGAGCAATTTGCATCCGGTTGACTCGACACATTCTTCTCACTTCATCAGCCCATCGTCCACACGGTCTACCTTGCTCTCTTTCACATCCTCTCGGATAGCATTCCAGTATTTCTCGCGTCCATCTGCCATCCATTATCGCTATGTGTCCACTGCAACTTTTTCACACGTTCCGCTATATGTACATACATATGTACATATGTATCTAAAACTTTGGTCATTCTTCTTATCTTACGATATATTCTTGTTATACCAAACATACATCTTCTCTGTGTGCATTGGATATTATGTAGCATTCAAGATAAAGTAATATGAACAAAAAAAAAACGTGGGTTTGGAAAGTTCTACGTCACACAGCACTGCACACTAATACATTTGTACATTCGTTGGGAATAAAACTTTTAACCACATATTGTAGTGGATAAATTTTATTGAAATTAAAAACATTTATACACTATATTAACTGTAGAAAAACTGGCGTGAATGGGTTAGTTTGAATGCAGACAATTTCAGAAAACAAATCGTCACTGACCCAACTGAAGAATTCGTATATTTCAATCATAAATACCGTTCAAATTACAAAACAAAAATTAAGACATTGTAGTTAAAGCGGTTAAATACAGAATCCTCTTAAAATAAATCAAAATACAAAAATTTTGCTTATTTTCAAAGTAAATGCAGATTATCTTCGTCACACACGCACCGTAAGATTTATAAAAATTCACTCAAATACAACTTTTCAAAAAGACTGACAGTACTCTCAATGCTAACGTTCTAAAAACAAATTAGTTACTATATTTATTTATTTATGTATATATGTATTACACGCCTGTTAGGGCTTTTCCATAAAAAAAAAACATAATACATTACATATATTAAAGAAAACATAAAGAAGAAAAATATATGTTGTATGATAAAAGAAATAATAAGTCGTTGCCTTAGGGACGACAGATTAATATTTAAAAAAAATCTCATTCTGGTGATGTGAGAATGAGGATAATACATAATTATTAATCTAATAAAAATCGAGAACGGGTAAAACGTACTGGAACTTTTAAGCGAAGAGTCGAATGAATTCTAAGAATGGTACTACATATGTACATATACATATATTAAAAAGTTTAATATTTTATATAAAAAGATTACATCAAATATGATCCTTTTATTACTTGATTTTGAAAAAAGAGAATCACAACAAATATTAAGAAAATTTATTAAAAATAAAATTAATGTGTCTCAAAAAAATGATATTGTATGTATTTTTTCAATAGAATACGAATGAATGGCAAAATGAAAATAGAAAATAGAATAACATAATATAATAATACTCCAAGGTAATATTCAATATATTACAGCGATTCCAATGAAAAACAAAAATCTGTCTGTTTTACGTAAGGTCACCGCTTTTACGTATACATAATGTTTCGCGGCTTATAAACTTATGATAGGTATTATGAAGGTTGATAAGGTTGATAATATCAATCAGTTTTATTGCAAAAATACATAATTTAAACTTGATTCGATGGAAATTTGTATTATTGTGTTTATAGAATATGAACTAATTTTCTTTTCCAAATATATGTACGTACATAGCTGATTCAGTATACCTATACACAAGCACCATGGCAGATGTTTCTATATAATAACTCTAGGCAGAGTTATTATTGCATTATTACAACCAATTATCCGATTAGGATAAAGTAAAAATAAACAATGTAATATCACGAATGTGTCATATTCCCATTGGTGATTTAAATTGATCGACAGCGTATGTGTTTAGCGATCTCGCTAATTGTACGTATTTTGATGCAATGATAGGCTTGCAACTTTTACGTCTGAAACGCATTGTATGTCTCGAATTATTTGTATAATGTGTTATTTAAATAATAGACGGCAATTAGTTTTAATTGATAAGGTATTATCTGGTGAGCTAGAAACACCTCATGAAGTGCCGCAAGGTTCTAAATTGGGACCCTTATTATTTATATTATATATTAATGATATTGTTAGGGTAGTTGATAAGTTCATCTTTTTGCAGATAATACTATAATACATGTGATAGGTAGTGATGTTGATGAGATGGCTAATATTTTAAAAATATAATTAAATTATATAAGTGATTGGTTGTGTGAAAATAAATTAAAACTAAATGTGAATAAAACAAAAATGATGTGGTTGAATAGTAAAAATATGTTGAATGAAGTTAGGATTAATGATACAATTATTGAAATAGTTGATAATTTAAAATATTTGGGAATTCATATAGACTCTAAACTGAACTTTAAGGTACATGCTGAATATATAATTAAAAAAATGGCCAGAAAAGTTGGTGTTTTATGTAGGTTAAGAAATATTTTAAGTAGAAAAAGTAAGGCATAGACTAAAGTCTATAATACAATTGTCTTGCCACACCTGGTTTATTGTGCCACTGTACATAATATGTTCAGTGGCCAAGATTTAGATAAAATGCAAAGGTTACAAAATAGAGCTATGAGAGGTATTTTGAATGTTGGTAGGCTAAAAAGTATTAGAAGTATATTAGATGAAATGGGATAGGTGAGTATTAGAAATTGTTTAAAGTTAAGCACATTGTCTTTTGTTTATAAGTTAGATCATAAGTTATTGCCAAATTATTTTAAGAATTATATCATTAGAAATTGTGATATCCATAGTTATTGTACTAGAAATAAGAACCAATTAGTTGTAGGTAGAGGTCTTCTAAGACCATAGATGCATTCTTGCAAAGTGTGAGGAGACACCTCTGTGAGAGATAGTAGTTATGTATGTACATATAAGTATAGTGTATAATGTGTAATAGATTTATGTAGTTGTTATAAATATATAATAGATGTAAGTTAAATTAGCTAATTAGCTAATATTATATGAAATAAA